>CM057452.1:1753787500-1754987500 GCA_016271365.2 Neoceratodus forsteri
GATAAAGTTGGCAGAGCGTGAAGCGGCGCAGGGGTGGATCTTAACACCAGGACGTACAGGAGACCCGGTGGATATAAATTTACGAGCGTTTTTTTCTTTTACAAGACTTGAAATCTTTGGGGCAACTACTCTGGCAGCATTTCCCTCAGATAAGGCACCGAACTATGTGGTAAGTTAGGCTAGCCTGGTAGATCTCTTTAAACAGGAACCAGCAGCAGCAGTGAAGCTTGCTCACACTTGATTCTTGAAACTGATAAAAATACCACAATGTACCCCAAAACAATCAATGCTTGTGTCGTAACAAAGATCTGTCCAAATCATTACTTTTTTAGAGTGGTTTTTACTCTTGAAACCAAATGATTTTATAGAGCAAAGTCCAGGGCATCCTAGTCTTTACTGTGCAAAAAAACTGTCACATGATTACTGCTTGTATTGGTTCTAACTTTTATGAATGTTTCGGGGCACAGAACGCATTCAGGTTATAAGCAGACAAAAACACTGATGCTGTTAGAATACTATATATAAATAATATATATTACATGCATATACTGTATTTATACAAAATTCATGGAATGGTTACAATACAACATGCATCACATACATAAGTTTGTAATATTGACAGCTGCCACTCAGAGTGCAACACTAGAATGCATTCATGGAAATGCTGCTGTGACATGGATTGTCAGTGTGTGATGACAACAGCTGGAAAGTAAGGCTGCTGTTCGGGGTATCATGGTCAGGGACAATGTTATATGGGAAATATATCAACTTTTGGAAAACATTACACCATCTGCAGTATCACAGGAGGGTAAACTTCGCAGAGAAGATCTCGCAACTGTAAAAAGGTAGAAAAAGGATAGGCACCTGTGTAGAACTGGTCTCCCACTACAAAATTACCAGGTCACAGCAGTATTATTTTTTTTTATTACTCTTTTTTTCCTTTTATTCGTACTAATCAGAATCTTACCACCTCACCCCCAGCCTTCATGATGCCCCAAAAACTTTCCCAGAGTTACCCATGGTTGATGTCCATGGCAGATCTAGCTTTGGGATATTCAGAAAGACTTGGCACTGCAGCTTCCGACTCCACTTGTACCATGCCTCCTCCCCACTGCCATCTAGTGGCAGTATTACATTTTTGTGTCTTCAGTGAGTAGTTTTTTTGTGTGTGTGTGTGTTTTTTTTTTTTTTTACAGCAGTAAAAAAATTTGGTAAATTTCTGGCACCAGTATTGGTAAACCACTTCCGTGCCAGGGGACAGAAATGGCAGTTTCATACTTAGCAGGCAGAATTTTCTCCAAACAAAGAATCCATTATTCCAATATCCCTCCATATCAGGTTCCTGAAAGGACAAACAATACATCTACTATTACAGTTGCAGTCACTATACGCAGTCTTAAGGGAGTTTATCATGCAGTCATAACACAGATTGAGGGCAGTCTTGTGGCAGCAGACCCTCAGTCCAGTAACATAGGGAAGGTTTGGTCAGACACCTGGGAGTGGCGGAAAGACAGAGGAGCAACTGGCTGTGGTCAATGGGTGGAGCCAGGAAAGACAACAGGACTGACTCCCAACTTCCTTGCAAGGGTAGGAATGAATCTCAGCATGGACTCTGATCAGGACACTCCAACACTGTGTGTGAGCTGCCACTAGGTAAACAGCATTTGCTAAGCATTTCCGTATTTAGATAAAAATACTATTGTTTAAGTAGCTAAAGGAGCAACTTCAATTCCATGTGTTTTGGGTTTTTTTTGGGGGGGGTAATCAAGAGTTCTGTCAGTTGGCTTAAAAGTTCAGGTGGCAACCAACATGCTTTTGGGTTTTAGACTCTCCGCCTAAAAACTGCCACGCACTCCTGGCATGGGCCTTTTGACAGGGATCTCATCTCATTACAGGTACAGCAGTAGCCAGGGACTTGCAGATATAGACACTCCTCAGCAGGGCTGGTTACAACAGGGCATACCCCATGGGTAGGACGCTGCAGCAGTACAGACTGAGCTGAGTCAGACCACGCATGATGGCGTGGATCATGTCAAATAGATGATGTCTCAACACTCTTCTCACCCAGACCACTGGGTCCTCAGACACCCCCAATCTGGATAATTCCACTCCCAGCTGAGTGAAAAGGGCCGGACAGTTTATGTGTTAATGGGTATCTGGGGCCACAGAGATCCACTTCAGTGGACCTGGGATGAAGGGTTTGTGAACAGGCAGCTGAAGTGTCTAAAAACCCAACAGGAGACCTCTCAGCCACAGTTTTGGCTATCACAGCTGTCTGTTCTAGATTCTGGTCTGGAAGCCCATCCTCTCTTGGATCTGTTCTATTCCACAATCCATTTCTTGCATAGTGGCATAAAACAGCCCCTACTCCACACACCACTATGCCCTATATCAAGCATTGAACCTTACCTCACTCGACTATCGCAAGCTAACTCACTGCGCAAAAATTACGGCCAAGCATTGGTCTCAGCGGCTCCCTTCCTACCTCTCCGACATCTTAACAAACCCTAGCGCACAATCATACACACTCAGAAACTCAGACTCCAGGTCCCTAGCTGTCCCATACCGATCTACCTCCACAGGGCAATCAGGGTTCAGCTACCACATTCCCTCGCTATGGAAATCCCTCCCTGCTAACAATCGTCGCTTCACCTCCCTGTCGCACCTAAACTCCATGCTCCAAGACCATTTCGTCCCTACCTGTGCTTGTGTCTAGGAGCCTACCAACTACTAGGCAACTCTCTGGGAATGTTGGCACATAGCAAATTTGTAATTCATCACTATCTATTGTCCACTCGACTTATACTGTATCTCGTATGGCTCAAAACTTAATTTTGTTGTACACTTGCTGTATGTAACTGTGCTACCGACTGCCACACTCAATCCTGTATGTAGTGGTTTCTGAACCAAATGTTAGTGATCCTCCACAATGTAGTCACTTGTCAATCCTGACTTCAAGTATTTTCTCATACCGTACGTACTGTGGTTACCAATTTGTCTCTCTCAAGCTACTACTGACATGTAACCAGATCCTATGTTAATATTTCTCCATGTATTTTCTTGTCTATACTGTGTAAACTGTTTTCCTATTTTCTCCCCTCCCCAAGGACGCATCTGTAATCGAGCAGTACTCTGCTCAGGTGCCTTCCTGGTAAAATGCTTAAATAAATAAATGATTCCCATGGTGGATGGTTTCCAGCGGTCTCTAACCAGCTCCATTGCTGCCCTGGCCTTCCTCTGAAGCCTGCAGCTGCTTTTGGAGTTCGCCTGCTGCATTTATGGGGTGTCCCATCATCACAAGTTTGGGGTCTGCACAACTAGCACACTGCCTTGAATAAAACTAGTGCACTCTTGAAATGGAAGTTATGAAGTGAAATGTTATTTAGTTAAGAGAATAATCTATTCCTGTGAGGTCAGAGGTGAAAGACATCTTGCCTCAGTTATGGCTTTCTAGCGCACCTTTAACTGGTAATTTTTCTTGTCCTGTCCAAAACATTTACCACCCTTAAGCATGATTTGCTTTTGGACAGCTTAAAACTCTTTGGGCTTGACAGCTGTGCTGTGAACTGGTTCAAAAGCTACCTACATGGTGGATCCCAGTTTGTGTCCTTTAAGGGGATGGTATTTAGTATACTATCCATGATGACCAGAGGAGTTCAACAGAGCTCCAAACTAGGACCTCTCTTGGTGTCATTAATCATAAACAATTCAGACCCACAAGTAACACAGCGAAAGGTGCATCTTTATGTGGATGACACTGTTCTTGATTATAGAGGGACCCAGGTTGATACGGTTAGGTTACATCTGCAGGCAGGCTTCAACAACCTGCAGTCCCTTCTTGGTAACGAGTAGTCTGGTCAGAACTATAATAAAACCCAGGATGTACTGTTTGGCACAGAACCAAAACTCGGAAACTGTGACATTTATCAGAGTATTACTGCTTTTGATGGTACAAAGACACATAGATGCTGATGTCAGAAATAGGCTCTTGGCCCATCCAGTGTGCCCACCCTACCCAACCATTCCGTCTTGCCCTCCTAGTGGCCATCCTCACCTTTTTCCCCCGTCCCCTCTTTTTCCTAACTAAACCCACATGTCTGTCCCATTCCTGCTTGAAATGGCTTTACTACTTCCTCTGGCAGCTTACTCCACTCGTTCATCCCCCTTTCCATGAAAGTGCTTATGAACATCCTTTCTGAATCTCCCCCTGCCAGCTTTAGTGAATTTCCTCTTGTCTCTGTGCGAAGAGTTCAGTGGTGTCCACTCTACCACATACAGGTACTAGTATACCACAGTCATGTCACCCTTGTCCCTATTTTTCTCCAGGATGTACATGTTTAAGTCCTGCAGCCTCTCCTCGTACGTCATTTCCCCAAGGCCATGAATCATCTTGGTTGCCCTACGCTGTACTGCCTCCACCTTGTTGCAGTCTTCTCTCAGGTGCCAGCTCTAGTATCCTGAGGTGTATTCCTAGTGCAGCCACACAAGTGACCTATACAGAAGGAGGATCGCCTCCCATCTCCTGCTGTTATTCCCTTTCATATGGTACAATTAAAGATGTCCCAAGTTACCAATATCTGGAGATCTAGTTAGACTCAACCCAAAACAGGAGGTGTATATAAGCAGTATAGTTAACGAGAGTGGGTTAAAACTTGTTCTTCTTGTTGAGGCACAAGCATAGCTTTCTTGAGAAGTGTGACCCAGCCTTATAAACAGCACCATCATCCGATTCCTTGACTATGGTGATTTTCTATATGGAAACGTGTCCAAAGCACTCCTCATTGAGCTGGATTTAGTCTCTGCTAGATTAGTGTGTTTAATGCAATTCCCCACCCCACCCCACCCCACCATGATGATCACCCACAATCCCTTTGTAAGTAGTTGGGTGGGACTCCTCTGTATGCACACAGGCAGATATATTTTGCCATATTTATATAGAGGTACATCACCAAGAAGGTTCCCCAGTACATCTCAGATCTGTTCAAGGTCCTGAACAGTAGGCATCATCTGCACTCAGCTGCTGGTATGGAATTTGAATTTCCAGGCACAAGGAAAAATGTAGTGAGGCAGAGTTTTGACTTTACAGGTCCAAAGTGCTAGAACATGTTTCCCATTGACCTAAAGCCCTGCTCCAGCCCCCTGCCATTATGGTCAATCCTTTCCCCAAAGACTGTTAGATAATGTACCAACATTATATGTACAGTGCACAGACAGACTAAGTACTTGCATCAGTGCATGCAGTATCCCAGTGTACGAGATATGCAACAAACCTCTCTATTCCTCCATTCTAAAGTACACCTTAATGCTTGGAATTGATTTGTTCATACATTGTGCATCCACTTGTGTGTAATAACAGTTTCGTAGTCCCTTTGATCAGGACACTATTGTAAATGAGCACCTGCTCAATGGTCTTTTGTTCCCCTTTTCGATTATTAAAATAAACTTACTGATTGATTGATTTGGTGCAGGGAAGATCTGGCATCCAGTGTGCACTGTTCCTCCTCTGGGGTGGGGTGAATGGGATTCCTTGCTGCTCTGCTGTCTCCTGGTGGCTCAGGGATGCAAGGGCAGCAGAAGAAAAGCTTTCCAGGAATGTATTTGGCAGCACTGACTGGATAGATATGTGAAGTTCAAAAAGTAGCAGCCCAGATGACACAGTGGTCCACATTTCTAAAACTACTGAGCTAAACCTTTACAATCAATCATATGCACTGAATCCATCCTTGAAACCCTTTATTTCATCAGTGTAACAAAAGCATATATTTGCTTCAGACAGGTGCTGAGAGGGGTGCAACCAGCAGCTCATCTGGCCTACAGTGATGTAACAGTAATGATACTTCAGAAGGTATTGTCTAAGGCAGATTTTAAACCTTCTAGCAGTGTTGCCTAGTAATGGCAATACTTCCCTTATATCCAAGGAACATATGATCATGACACTGCATTCTTTTTTGCTGCTTCAGTGCCTCTTCCTGAAGCCACTGTTGCAGGTGCCATACGAACAGAAAACAAACTCTGATTGACTGGATGCTGGTAACATTCACTCATTTTAATTTTTCTGCTTTCTATTTAAGCTGGTCTCTCCAGCCGGCCTTCATCCTCCTGCTCTCCCTCAGCTCCACCACCAGTCTTACATGGGACTTACCACTCTCCTCTACTACCCCCTCCCAAAAAAAAAACTATCCACCATGGTGGGGACCTTTCATCAGGGCTGACAGGAGGCCCCAGCCAGCTTTGAAAAGAGGGGTGCCGGAGTCAACAGTCTGGAGCCTGCAGGGAGAGTCCAGAATCATCCTGCCTCTCCTGGGGTGTTTTTCTTTCGATGTTCACCCAGCCTCATGAAAGTAGAGAAGAAAATGTCACGGGCATGCTCATGCTACGCGTGCCATCAGATGTCAGTGGCCCCTACCCAGCCGCACCCCTTGGCCCTCAACCACACTGCCACCTGTGGTCACTTTCATTTAGGTGGCAGTGTAAAGGGTGGTACCCTGGCTCCCCACTAGAGGACAGCTTCAACTGGGATGCTCAATACACCTTCCCCAGGCTGGCCCCATGACCCTGGCTTGTTCCTGAACCCCAGTAGCCTGCATCACAGGAGGTAACCATACCCCCGCCCCTACCCCTCCCACACCAGCCTGACAAGGCCTATGGCTGCCACCTCCTACCTTTCTTACCCCCCTGCCCACCTCACCCCCTTTCCCTGCCCTCCAACACCAGCCTGACAAGGCCTATGGCTGCCACCTCCTACCTTTCTTTCCTCCCTCCTCTCATCTACGCTTTCCTCCTATTAGAACGATAAAACTGAGTATACATACATAAATATTTGCTCACTTCATTTTACTGTTTCGGAAACATTGTACTATAACCTCCTTTGTATGTTTTGTCTCCCCTCCCCACTGATCTGGAATCTTTGTAAATGAGCTGTCTGTGCTCAGAGGTATTGTAATGTGGGAATGAATAAAATAATAAATAAAACGTGCTGGCCATCAACTTCCACTTTCAAACACTACCGCAGATCTAGCTCATTAATTTTAAAAATGCTTCCAAGATGAAAGAGTTTACTGTAAATTACTCCAATCTGCTTGGAGCACATACATGTCCCAAGCAGACCAAGAACAACTTAATTCAATGAAGTTGGGGCACTACACATCAGAGAACAGTTCAGTCAAGTAAGCGCATCACAGGGCTGTTTGAGCTGAACTTTTATAGGCACAGGATTTGACTGACAACAGGAACTTCCTGTTTGGGAGCAGGAAGTGAGTGATCACAGAGCCACCAAAGACGCACCATTCTAGAAGGGAAAGAGTAGTTCTCCGGCCCCCTCTAGCTGCTGGAGGTCTGCCTCTAAGCAAGTAAGGGGTCTACTGAGAAATATAAGATCTTCTTGTCTCAGAACAGGGCAATCAGGAGCTTAAAGGGCACAAAGGCAGTAAGTAGAGAGAGAAGAGAAAAAAAAAAAAAACAGAGGAAAGAGTAAGGATTCCAAACAATAGTGAAGGGGCCAGAAATAAGACATGATGTGGGAGTGGTGCAGTGCAGTGGCTGTGGAGCAGCAGTCTTCTGGGAGACGTTCGGGAGGATGCGGTGTTGTTCCATCTGCAGGCACCTCTCTGGGGTGAGGGGGAGGTTGCTCATCTCCAGGCTGAGTTGGCCAGGATTTGTGGGACCTCCTCTTCCATCCAGGGACCACCAGGGCCACTGCCGTTGCCTCAGAGGTTGCCAAGAAAGAGGAGCGGTTGGACCACAGTGGGCTCAGGGAGGGTGAGGGTGGTGGAACAGAGGCGCATCCCTCCAGCTGTACCTCTCCACAATTCCTATGCCATTCTGGCAAAGTGTGGTTCCTCTATGGAGGCACCCAAGGTGGAGACCAAGCAGGATTCTGGGAACCTCCACAAAGGAGACCCACAGAAGGGTGGCATGGGACCCCACAGGGGAAGGAAACAACTCCTGGTGGGGGACTCCATTGTTAGGAAGGTACAACTGGGGGAGGAAGCGGAGAGGGAGGTAAGGTGCCTGCCTGGCACCATGGCTTGGAGGGACAGGAGAGAATCCTCAGGATTGCCGAGCAGCTGCACAGGAGAGGGAGCTGGATGTCACTGTCCACCTAGGGACAAATGACCTGGCTAAGAAAGGGATCAGAGCAGTGCAGGAAAAGTTTGTGGAATTGGGGAAGGGCCTTAGACAAGTAGCATGCACAGTAACCTTCTTGGAGGTGCTGCCTATCTATGGCGCATGAGAGGCTAGGGTGCTCCACATCATGGGATTCAATCAGTGGTTGAAAAACTGGTGCAGTGCTCAAGGATTTGGCTTCACTGGGGACTGGGGGGCCACCTGGAGTGATGTAAGCCTATACTGGCATGATGGGCTGCACCTGTCCAGTAGCGGAACCAGGATCCTAGGTGATAGGTTTAAATGCTTCATTGGCAAGTATTTAAACTAGCCAAGGGGGGAGGCACTGGAAAGGAGCAGGGAAATCCTAGCGCCCCCCCCCCAAAAAAAAGTCACGGTAGTAAGTGCAGTAAACACTAACAAAGAGATGTCGATAGCGAGAAGGGCAGGGATAAATGGAGAAAGTGACAAAGGCAAGAAGGGCAGGGATGGGGCAAAAAGGAGTAAGGCCATCAGGAAATGGAGGATAATGAGTACCAATGTCCGTAGCCTGGGAAACAAGCTCAATGAACTGGTGGCCTTGACGGAAGATGGATGCCTGGATATCGTTAACACCACCATAGATCTAGCTCAGTAATTTTAAAAACGCACTACACTGAATGCAACCTAAAAAGACCCAAGGCTGTTTAAACTACTTCTCATGTGCAATGAGCCACTAACTGTCTTTTAAAACCAAAAGTAAGCCCAGAGCCCTAGGGACTTTCCTGGTTAGCTGTAGATAAACAACACCGAGATGGCCAGTAGAGTCACAGAAACATGGTACACAGAGAACCGTGACTGGGGTGCTAACATACCAGGGTACGTAAGGGGAGAACTAGTGAAACCACTGACTACCCTTTTTAACAAATTGTGGGAGGATGGTGTGGTACCCGAGGACTGGAGGAAGGCAGATGTGATTCCCCTTCACAAAAGTGGGACCAAGACAGAGGCAGGAAACTACAGACCTGTCAGTTTGACCTCTGTGGTAGGAAAAGTGATGGAATCACTTCTAAAGGAAAGAATTGTTGAGTACCTAGAGGCCAGTGGAGCACAGGACCCAAGGCGAGCATGGGTTCACAGCGGAAGGTCATGTCAGGCTGAATCTGATTGATTTCTTTGACTGGGTGACTAAAGTAGTAGATCAGGAGGGCTGTGGACATTGCCTACCTAGACTTTAGCAAGGCATTTGACACAGTCCCACACAAAAGATTAATAGTCAAATTAACCAGCCTGGGAGTGGGTCCCAGGGTGGTAGCCTGGGTAAAACACTGGCTGGACAACAGGACACAGAAGGTAATTTTAAATGGAGTCCACTCTGAAGAAAGAGGGGTTACTAGTGGGGTACCACAGGGTTCAGTACTGGGTCCAGTCCTTTTTAATGTCTTTATAAGTGGCACTGCAGAGGGACTGGAAGGAAAAGTATGCCTCTTTGCAGATGACACAAAGATCTGCAATACAGGGTTGATACACAAGGAGGCGTGGAAAGGATGAGAAGGGACTTGGCAAGGTTGGAGGAATGGTCGGAAGTATGGCAGCTAGGATTCAATGCAAAGAAGTGAAAAATAATGCACCTGGGAAACAAAAACCCAGGGGAAGATTACACAATTGGGGGGTAGTAACAAAACCAAAAAAGGAAAGGAACCTGGGGGTAATCATATCAGATGACCTTAAGGTTAGCAAGCAATGTGAGAAGGCAGTAGGGAGAGCTGGGGGTATACTGGGATGCATAGCGAGAGGCATCACCAGCAGAAAACAGGAAGTTGTTATCCCTCTGTACAGACAGTTGGTGAGACCCCATCTGGAGTACTGCGTCCAGTTCTGAAGACCCCATCTCCGTAACGACATAGACAGGATAGAGGCAGTCCAGAGGAGGGCAACTAGAATGGTGCAGGGTCTGCAAGAGAAGCCATACGAGGAGAGACTAAGAGAGCTTAATATGTATACCCTTGAGGAAAGGGGGGAGGGGGAATGATAGAAACGTTTAAGTACCTCAGTGGAATTTCAGAAAAAGAGACGTGCAAGAACAAGGGGACACAATTTAAAGATAGAGGAGGGGCAGTTCAGGGGCAATGTGAGGAAGTATTTTTTCACAGAGAGGGTAGTGGATGCATGGAACAGCCTTCCTGAGGAGGTTGTGGGGTCTAAAACTGTGGGAGAATTCAAGAATGCATGGGACAGACATACGGCAATTCTTGTTGGGGTAGGAAGAAATAGGCTGTTGGTTAATTAGGATCTGCGGCTTATCCTGTAGGTAGGGAAATGGGCAGACTAGGTGTGCCAAGCAGTCCTTATCTGCCATCAAAGTCTATGTTTCTATGTTAATGTGGAGGCCTTTCTCCCATGTCAGTTTAACATGGGCACCTGAATAGTCCTGGAGTGAATGTAGGATGTGATATAATCGTTATATTAAATGTTTAGTAAAGTCCTCCCTATTTCTATGAACCGGAATGGATTTGACACTCACTCTCAATAGAGAAATCAGTTAAAACAAAGATACTGAGGAAATTTAAGAAGTTATTAACTATCTATCAAACTGATAGGCCCCTGACAGGTTTACTTCTGAATATTATAAAACTTCTGGTTCTATCTTTGCACCTTCTATACTTTGTTTTTCAAGAAACTGAAATCAAACATTCTAGCTCCTTTCTTCATTGAGGCCTTAATCTCAGTGATTCTGAACAAAGACAAACCAGCAATGGAATGTAACTGTAGTTTAAAACAGCCATTTCACCCCATGGGGTTAGGCAGTGCCCCTTTTACAAACTGCAATTACTCTGCTTTACAGCAAATATTTCGTACATCCATCTTTCACATTTACCCTCAACATTAAAAATCTCGGAGTTGTTTATCTACAGCTAACCAGGGAAGTCCCTAGGGCTCTGGGCTTACTTTTGGTCTTAAAAGACAGTTAGTGGCTCACTGCATATGAGAAGTAGTTTAAACAGCCTTGGGTCTTTTTAGTTTGCATTCAGTGTAGTGCAGGCCATTTTCCACCATTAAAGATAGAGTATTTTTTATCACACATTACCAATGCTAAATGATCAGACCTTGCCTCCGATCCACTTAAACAGAAATTGCTCCCGTGTCTCCTTAGAGAGAGAGAATACTGGATACCGCAGGGTTCAGTATTGGGTCCAGTCCTTTTTAATGTCTTCATCAGTGACATTGCAGAGGGACTGGAAGGAAAAGTATGCCTTTTTGCAGGTGACACAAAGATCTGCAACAGGGTTGATACACAAGGAGGCATGGAAAGGATGAAAAGGGACTTGGCAAGGTTGGAGGAATGGTCAGAAGTATTGCAGCTAGGATTCAATGCAAAGAAGTGCAAATAATGCACCTGGGAAACAAGAACCCAGGGAAGAATACACAACTGGTGGGAGGTAGTATCAACAACAAAAAGGAAAGGGACCTGGGGTAATCATATCAGATGACCTTAAAGGTTAGCAAGCAATGTGAGAAGGCAGTAGGGAGGGCTGGGGGTATACTGGGATGTATAGGGAGAGGCATCAACAGCAGAAAACAGGAAGTTGTTATCCCTCTGTACAGACAGTTGGTGAGACCCCATCTGGAGTACTGTGTCCAGTTCTGGAGACCCCATCTCCAAGGACATAGACAGGATAGAGGCAGTCCAGAGGAGGGCAACTAAAATGGTGCAGGGTCTGCAAGAGAAGCCATATGAGGAGAGACTAAAGGAGCTTAATATGTATACCCTTGAGGAAAGAAGGGAGAGGGGGACATGATAGAAACTTTTAGTACCTCAGTGGAATCAACAAAGTCCAAGAGGGTAGCATCTTTCAGAAAAGACTCGCAAGAACAAGGGGACAATTTAAAGATAGGAGGAGGGCGGTTCAAGGGCAATGTGAGGAAGTATTATTTCACAGAGAGGGTAGTGGATGCATGGAACAGCCTTCCTGAGGAGGTTGTGGGTCTAAACCTGTGAGAGAATTCAAGAATGCATGTGACAGACATAAGGCAATTCTTGTGGGGGGTAGGAAGAAATAGGCTGTTGGTTAACTAGGATCTGCGGCCTATCCTGTAGGTAAGGAAATGGGCAGACTAGATGGGCCAAGCGGTCCTTATCTGCCGTCAAAGTCTATGTTTCTATGTTAATGTGGAGGCCTTTCTCCCATGTCAGTTTAACATGGGCACCTGAATGGTCCTGGAGTGAATGTAGGATGTGATATAATTGTTATATGAAATGTTTAGTAAAGTCCTCCCTATTAGTGTACATACTATTAAAGACACTAAGAAAGGGATGTTGATGCCGTGCCACAAAAAAGAAACAAAAAAGAAGGTGGCTCAGATTGAGTACGCAAATTCAGGTAGTGAAAAAAATGCATGGATGGTAAATGGTAAGCAGTCATCAGTTCTACAATGGCCCATATAGTTGAGCCCTGCAAGAGCTGGGACCAATATCGAAGGCCCAGTTGCAACCATTTTTGAAAGCTAAGGTCCATCGCAGAGGGCAGGAAATCCAGCGTGCCAGCAACAGTCAGGATCCTATGCCTATACAGGTTCAACTCCTTTTTATTTAGCAGCTGGAACCAAGCACAAAGTGTAGTAACTATGTAAGGGTTATCAACATGCATGCAGTGAGGAGAAGGAGGGGATATTGTTAACAGAGAACTGGCAGGACAAGCGAGGTATGGCTCCACGAACTCTCTTTCCCACTGAACTTTATAGCTGTCCATGAGCCAACAGAGTGCAGTATGAAGCTGTGCTGCCTCACGATAAAGGGTCAAGTCAGGAGGAGCCAGGCCCCCCTCTCTGTTTGAGGAGTTTTAAGAGAGTATTGCACTTATGGTCTCCTACCTTGCCAAATGTATCTGGCAATAAGTTTATTCCATGTGTTAAAATTTTCAAGAGGAGGGTTCAGGGGTAAGGTTTGGGCTAGATAAAGCAACCTGGGTAATGTGACCACTGAAACTCTGTCTACTCATATTAAAGAAAGGGGTAAATGAGACCAGGTTTCAAGATCTTTACACAAAGCCTGCATGAAAGTGTCATAATTAAGCATACAGGGAAAAGGACACCTAAATATTTAAAATGAGAAAGGATCCACTTAAACAGAAATTGCTCCCGTGTCTCCTTAGAGAGAGAATACTGGATAGCCAGGACCTCTGTTTTTGCCATATTGAGATTATAACCAGCTAATTTTCCAAATTGTAATAGCGAAGCCCATAAACAAGGCAGAGTTTTATCCAGGTGAGTTAAATATATCAGTAAATCATCGGTATATAATGCCAATTTGTGTTCCTTATGGCCCAAGTGTACTTCTATTATGTTAGGATTTTGACGAAGGATTTGAGCTAGTAGTTCCAGGTAAAGGGCGAATAAGAGAGGGGATGGGGGCAACCTTGTTACGTCCCACATATTAAAGTAAAAGTAGGGTAGAGTTGACTATTCACTTTAATATACACTATAGGATGGTCGTATAGTACCTGAAGCATATCATCGTATTTTTCAGGGAATCCATAATGGCGTAGGACCTCAAAAAAGAAATGGCCACGTCACCCAGTCGAAAGCCTTCTCCGCATCCAAACTGAGAAGCAAAAATACATTATTCGACCAGGCGGCGTGGTGTAAAATTGAAGTATCCTTTTGATATTATCTTGGGTTTATCTGGCGGGAATAAATCCCGTCTGGTCCCCATCAATTAGCAATGGTAAAATATGTTCCAAACATTTAGCCATTATGGACATAAAAATGTTATAATCTATATTTAGTACAGAAATCGGTCTGTACAAAGCAGACAAGGACCTATCTTTCCCTAGTTTTCAGGATAGCAGGTGTGGTGGCTTGCTTCCAGGTGGGTGGGTGGTATTTGTCCTTCACTAAGAGCTCCTGCACAGGCGGTCTGGAGTGGGGGGCATAAGACATTTATAAACTATTTGTAAAATTCTGCTGTGTATCCGTCCAGCCCGGGACTTTTATTGTTCTTAAGGTTTTAGTGATTGGGGTCATCAAGGCTTGTTGTTGAGACACAGACAGGGTATGTAAAGGACACAAATATTGTTGTATAGATTCAGTGGTAGGGGAGACCTCGGAGGTATACAAATCTAGTATAATAAATCAAAGGCCTCTAAAATATCCAAAGGAGTGTAGTCATCTTTCTATTATCACAGTGCTTATTATGCATGACTGCAGTGTGTGCCACCCATTGGCAGAGCCGGTAAGCCAAAACTTTTGCAGCTTTCGTCCCACCTTCATAATAATTTATGTTTAACATATCGTAAGGCCAGTTCAGTCTTTAATATATTTTGTATTCTGTCCCTAATCTTCGTTAGTTCATCCTGAACCACCTGTCCCCCCTCATATGGCGTTCCTGTAAGGTTTTTAAGTTTTGTTGCAACTCCTGAACCTGGGCTTCTCTAGTTTTTTTTCAGGTAAGAGATATATTTAATAAGTTCTCCTCCGAATACAACATAATTGTGTCCCACTATATAGCTGGTGATACCTCAGTAGCTGAACTGCCCCTGATGATCCACTCTAAGCATTCTTTCACCCACTGTTTAAAATCTTTAATGTTCGATAAGGACTTATTAAATCTCCACAGGGAAGGGCCCTTATGGTGTCCAAGCTATAAATCCATAATTACAGTGGTGAGGTCAGACAATAGAATAGCATTAACAGTACATCTTTGGGCCAGGTGGGCATGTTCTTGAGAAATTAAGAACCAGTCTATCAGAGTACAAACTGCGTGGGGAGCAGAATAATGAGTGTAAAGCCGATACAAGGGATTTAAATGTCACCAGACATCAATCCAGCCCATTTCTCCAAATAGGATTTAAGAGACGCTGTGCCATAGTGAGGCGAGGAGTTCTAGGATTGGTAGTGTCCCTGTTATCCAAAGTTATATTAAAATCACCTCCTAGTATGAGCACACCAGCCTGAAAAGCAGTAACTTGTTGTAAGAGCTTTTTTAATAAAAGATGAGGTGGAACCTGGAGGGAAATACAGACTCACCAGGGTGAGTCTCCAACCCGAATATGTGCGCTTGATCATTGCCAGACTGCAGGAGGTGTCTCTTTCCAAGGCAGTCAAGTGGAAAGGAGTGGTTCGACGTACCAAAATTGCAGTGCCTCTTCTCCTTCCTTTTTGGAAGGAGGAGGCGACCACTATGGAGAAACCAAAAGAGGACAACTTTCCATGCTTTTCCGTTGACAAATGGGTTTCTTGTAATAAAATAAATTCTGGTTTGTGTTTCCTAATCAAGGCCAGTGCTTTAGACCTTTTAATGGGGTTATTAAGCCCATTTATATTCCAGGACACAATTTTTTGTAAACTTATTCATTAGGTACGAAAAAGCATGATGAGTGGACTTCTGTAAACACTCCTAAAATTATTACCCTGGTCTCAACCAGAAACCCATGGAAACCTTCACTGACAGGAAAACAGCACAAAACTTCCTTTTTTACTTGGCAAGGCCTCAGATGGATGCATACTGCCAAGAGAGGGTAGCTACAACAGACAACAATAACAACCAGGGAAACAGGAGGGATTTAAGGTAAACACACAACCAGTAATCATGAGAACCTCTAAAGGCACTAAGGAGAGTTTCCCATCCTCCAATCATGAAACTAAAAAAAAAGAGTGAAGCTTCCAAAGGAGGAGGGCACATCTGTGAACAGTCTAAATGATTTGGGGACCTGAAAGCAGGTAAAATAAGACCCAATCACAGGGGGAACCCCTACTAACAGGGAGGCACCCCCTTGATGCAGCTTGATCTGGACCACTCCACAAGTAAACAAAGTTCAGGTGTAAAGTGTGGGGTACAGACATCATTTGGACCCACTACAGTGTGGCAGCATCCTTTAAAAAAATTAAAAATATATGGTAAGGAATCCTCAAACCTATTATCAAACTGTATACATTTGGCTTAAAGTAAAAAAAACATAAAGGAGTCAAAGGTATATAGCAGCCTAATATAGAGTCTGCTGCTTTAAGAATGTATGGCTAATAAAGAGCAACCCCCCTCCGTCCCCCACTCCAAGGGTCTCTGCCAGTGCCTCCAATCTATTACCTCCTAACTTGATG
This sequence comes from Neoceratodus forsteri, assembly GCA_016271365.2. Lineage (NCBI taxonomy): Eukaryota > Metazoa > Chordata > Ceratodontiformes > Ceratodontidae > Neoceratodus > Neoceratodus forsteri. The sequence continues at coordinate 1,753,803,683 of CM057452.1, forward strand.
TCAAAACCATATCAAGAAAGAAAAGTCAGGGACTGTGAGCCCGCGGAGAGGAGAGGAAGGGAGCCAGCCCACCCATCAAACAACATTTACTCAATGCCAAAATATGGTGGTTTACAAGTCTACAGCATAGCAAGAACCCCATGTTAAAAATCCGATTATTGCTAATGGTAATAAGAAAAAACAGAGAAAACAGATGTAGATCACACATGTATTACTAACAAGAAGATACCAGTCAGTAACAACAGTCATGTCAGTCTGAATAAGGAGAGTAAAGCAAACAACTTTCCCCTTTAAACTGAGATATTACCCTATACAGTTGCTGAAAAGCAAAATATGGGAAACGTCTGTTGGGGGAAATAAACTCTATGGAATAAGTCTCTGATGTCTGGGGTGTGCATCTCTGATGTCTCTAAATGGCAGGAGGAGTCCTGCATTGCTGTGTTTATACTATCACAATTATTTTAACCAGTCTCCTTCCAGGTATTAAATAAGAAAAAAAGTAACATGCAACTCCAACAAAAAGCACACAAAAAGGAGCAATTTTAAGTTCCATCAGCCCTGCAATGAACATGGGTAGGCCAATACAGCAACAAGGCAGTAACAGAACTGCCAAGTAGGCAGAGTTTTTTAAATCACAAAGATGGGGAAAAAAGAAGAATTAAACAGTCTCACCCATGTCCAGGAATAAACCTCAGGTGTTAAAGGAAAACTGTCTAAATCCGACTACTTTAAAGATTATTACCCCGATTCAGCTTTTATTTAGAAAAGCTTGTGTTTCTCATGCTGCCACTCACTTTTATTTTTAGTCCGAAAAGTCTGCAACTTGGGAATATGGCGGACGCTGGGGGGCGGGGCTTCATTTACTGTAAAGGTGAGGTGCAGCACCACTCGCTTTTGTAAGCAATAAGACACGAGAGGGTGTGCATTAGTCATTTCTAATGTATAGCCAGGGCTGTAATAAGGCACGAGGCTGCAGGCAGAGTGCCTTTAGCCCCCAGCCGTGCATTAGAAATGTCTAATGCACACCTCCAGAGTGTCTTATTGCGCTTATAAAATGGGACTCTGTATTTTAAATGCAAGTAACAAATACAATTGCATGGCTTAAATACTAGAAAAGTTAATTGTTTGATGTATTTTGACCTAAAATAGTTCCTCCGCCTGTATGACCAAAATGCATTTCTTTTTTGCTTCAGGATTTTTGTACTTCTAGTGCCTCTGTAGCTGTATTTTTTTTTTTTTTTTTTTTTTAAATAGTGATTGCCTCCCCCCACCCCCCAACAGACTGTCTTCCATACGAAAAAGATAGTTTCTTTGTGTCCTGCCTGGTCACAGAGAAGACCAACACTGGAGCGTTTGGCAATGGGGCAGCGTAAACACTTAAGAGCAGAAACCAGGGCTAAAATAACTAACTTCCTTTGAGAGCCAACGCTGTGTGTGCGAGCAGGTATTGAGCGGATAGTGGATAGCTAAGAAGAAATGCGCGACCGCAAGACTGCTAATGCAGGACTGGTAAGCAGTAAAACAGCAAGAAGCAAGAGATTTTTTTTAGATTACTACTGGCTGGGGAATTCATGGCAGAAAGAGAGCGGGCAGTTTCTGACAGAAAGCTGAAGCACTTGGCTGTCATGGAAAGTTAATGACTGCTGGGCTGTTTGGGAGCGCTGTTAAATGATTTATTCAGTCCATGTTCAAATTTAGTTACTTCTTTTGTTGTGTTGGGTTGCCACTGCCAGCTGTTCCTTGAATGAATATGTGAAGCGATCTTGAGTTGTTGCCATAGGGATAAGCGTTGCCATTAGACTTTAGGCAGTTATGGCCATGAAAGAGCAACCGAGCAGTAGAGTGTCTGGCGGCATGTAGGAGAAACTGTTAACTGCAGAGCACAGGAGGTGAGAGAAGAGATTTGACTGGAGTGTGCAGGGCTTCAAAGAATTATGTTTTTTACAGGTATGACTGCTGATGAAAGGAAGGGAGTTAGTGGTGGGAAAGCTTGGTATAATTCAGTGAGTGCACTGGCCATCTCCTGAGGAGGGGGATGTGTGCTGAGGAGAATGAAGGAGAGAAGTGAAAGGACACGTACAAAGGAAATTGGGAATTTCTTCGATGCTGCTGTCAATATTGTGTTTGGTTTAGTTTGTGGCAGAAATAGGACGGTATGATGTTGGGAAAATGTCTCGCTATGGTGGAGAAAAAATGGTGGCCCTTAATATTCTTACCATTCCTAAACATTCTAAATATGCATTTATATGTTTTTTATATAGCCGAGTCCAGATTGTCTGCACTTGTTTTTACCTACGCATTAGACATATCTAATGCACAGCTAGCAGCCAATCAGGACATAGGATTTTCTCTTCCCATTTTATAAATTTATTTATTTATGACTTTGATAACCGGATGAGTGCACTGATCTCAGGGACCGTTTTTAGGCACGACCCGGGCCATAACACATGGCGCAGGGTGACAGTGGAGTACAAGGTAACAGTAATACACATGAAACAGATTTGATATAAGCAGCAATAGTATGCACAATATACAGGTTCTTCAATACAAAATGTACTGAAGTGAGCAGTGCAGCGTCGCACCTTTACAGTAAATGGAGCCACCCAGCGTCCGCCATATTCCCAGTTCGTGGGCTTTTTGGACTAAAAATAAAATGAGTGGCAGCACGAGAATAATGCACTTTTCTAAATAAAAGCTGAATTAGGGGTAAGCTTTTCGGGGGTGGGGGGCCATGGATTTAGACAGTTTTCCTTTAAGAACATACGTGCTCCAATGAGTTGAAATGCTGGAGGTAACTGAATTCAATAGTTCTTTAATGTCTGCAACCGAAGATCGAGTTGTCCTAAGCTGCTGTGCAGCGCTGCTTGGAGGAGTTCGGCTTCCACGCAGACAGAGGAGGAAGCGGTCGCTGGGCTTGGGAAATCCTATTCGGTACTGTCCGTGCCTTATCTGCTAAACCCTTGTAAGCCTCCTCGGGGGCAGAATATAATGCAGTTCCCGGAGTCCCAAAATACCCTTAATTCAGCTGGATAAGGGGTTTGGAAAATACAGGTTACTCACCTGTAACAGGAGTTCTAGGAATGGTATATGTTGTTCATCCACACTCATTGGCAGGTATCCTTGCCGCTTTAAATCTTGCCGGAAGGTCTTCAAGCTTGCTCCTCCCACCCACCCGGGTGGTATAACTCTCGGCTCCGGCCCATGACGTCAGATCTGGCCCGCTGGAAGCTCAGGTTGTGCTGTCCGAAGCCGGGAGGTCGGGTGTCGGTGGATGAACAACATATACCATTCCTAGAACTCCTGTTACAGAGTAACCTGTATTTCTAGGACATGGATATGTTGTTCATCCACTCATTGGCAGACTCCTAGCAGTTCTCCGGGAGGAGGGAGGCAAGACGACACCCCCAATACTTACTTGGGAAAGAGAGACTGAGAACCAAGGCCCCAAAACCAGCATCCCGGCGTGACTCAAGGTCGATGTGGTAATGGGTAATGAAGGTGTTTGCTGACTTCCAGGTAGCAGCCCTGCAGATTTCCTGGATAGGGACGTCCCTGGAAGCAGCCACCGATGCAGCAGTATGGCGGGTAGAATGAGCTCTTATCCCTCTGGGAGGCTCCATGCCCGCCAACTTATAGCAGAGATCTATGCAGGAGGTGACCCACCTGCTTATCGTCCGCTTGGCTGCAGGTCTGCCAGATGCGGCTTCAGCGTAGGTGACAAACAGCTGGCGAACCTCTCCCCGAATTTCAGCCGTGCGCTCTTTGTAATAGGCGAGCGCCCTTCTAGGGTCCAAAGTATGGAGCCTATATTCGGCCTCCGAGGTGTGATTGGGGTAGAACACCGCAGAGTCAACACCTGGTTGCGTGAAACTCACACCACCTTCGGAAGGAATTTCGGGTGGGGGCGCAGGACAACCTTGTCCCTGTGGAAGACCAGGTAAGGAGACTCGGCGGAAGCGCCTGGAGCTCTCCCATCCTTCTGGCTGACATGATAGCCACCAAGAAGGCGGTCTTCCACGACAGGTGAGAGAGAGAGCACACCTGTGCATAGGTTCGAATGGCTTGCCCATGAGCTTTGCCAGTACCAGCAGTAGATCCCATGGAGGTAGGGGTTCCCGCACTGGAGGGGAAATGTGATCAAGGCCTTGAAAAAGCGCCAGACCACTCCTTCTCCCATGCTTACCGACTGCTTCCCCGGCCCGCTACTGCAAGCAGAGATGGCTGCCAGGTGCACCCTTAGGGTCGCCGACCTAAGCTCCTTGACTAGAAAGGACCATAAATAGTCCAAGATGCTTGCCAAGGAACAGGAGGAAGGGTCCAAGCCCTTGCCCTGACACCAAATGGAAAACCTTTTCCATTTGAAGGCATAGCATTTTCTGGTCGACTCCTTACGGGACGCCTCAACTACATTGAGGACCTCGTTGGAAAGACCCAAGGCCTGGAACTCTAGCCGCTCAGGAACCAGGCCGTCAGGTGCAGGGATTGAAGGTCCGGATGGAACACCTTCCCCTGATTGACTGAGAGCAGGTCCGGGCGAGCTGGAAGCTGCCGGGGTCCTGGAGCTGAGACTGAGGAGATCTGGTACCAGAACTGGCGAGGCCAGTCTGGGGCTATCAGAATCACCTGCGCCTTGTCCCTCCTCGCCTTGAGAAGCACCTTGTGATCAAGGGAAATGGGGAAAGGCGTAAAGGGCCGGGGGTCCACTGCCTCGAGAGGCATCCCCTGCATGAGCCCTGCTGAGGGGGCGGCATGGAACAGACTCAGCTCGTGCTCTCCTGAGGCAAACAGGTCCACCTGAGGTGTGCCCCAATGGGAGAACAGATGCTGTACTACCTCCGGCAGGAGAGACCACTGTGGGATGCAGCCCTATCCGCTCAGGGCATCGGCCAGGGTGTTGGAGGCTCCTGCCACGTGAATGGCTAGAGATCCGCCTCCAGGCTGCGCACAGTGACCAAATGCGGAGAGCTTCCGCGCATAGAAGCATGGAGCGCCCCACCCTGGCGGTTTAGATAGTACATGGTCGTGGTATTGTCCGTCTGACTCGGACCACTTGACCCGGAGGAACGAACAAAGGCGTGAGAGCTAAGCGGACCGCCGAGCTCCAGCAGGTTGATGTGGCATCGGGACTCCAGGGGACCAGAGGCCATGAGCCCGGTGTTCCCCAGATGGGCACCCCAACCCATCAGAGAGGCATCGGTCGATAGAGAGACCGTCCGGCTCGGGCGGACGAACGGGATGCCCTCCTGCAAATGATCTGGAACGGTCCACCACTGGAGAGCGTTCCACATCCCCTGTGTCACCGACACAAGCTGGTCCAAAGGATCGCAGCGTTGTGACCACTGGCTGGCCAGTCCCCACTGAAGGGGACGCATGTTCCAGCGGGCCCAACGGACCACGCTGGTGCAGGCCGCCATCAGACCCAGGAGGCGCAGGAAGTCCCAGGCAGGGCGCAATTGCCCAACCAGAAATGATCGGGCAAAGGAGGAAAGAACCTCGGCCCTGTCCGCCAGGAGCCGCGCTCTGGCTCGAAGAGAGTCGAGCTGCACCCCGATGAATAGACTCACCTGCTTCGGCTCGAGTTCCGACTTGGCCTCGATGATAAGGAGGCCCAGTTGAGAGCAGACCTGGAGGGCCAGATCTCTGACCACTCCGCCTCCTTCCTGGAGGAGCTGCTATCAGCCAGTCGTCCAGGTCAAGGGCACACCCGGACCCTCGGCACCGCAGGAATGCTGTCACCACTGCCATGCATTTGGTGAAGACCCTGGGAGCTGGAGACAAGCTCAAGGGCATGGCTTGGAACTCAAGAGGGATCCTTCCACTGGAAGCGAAGGAATCTCTGGTGAGACGGACGGATAGGGACGTGAAAAACGCGTCCTGCAAGTCCAGAGAGCAGAACCACACGCTGCTCCAAGGATGGTATTATCTGAGCCAGAGTGACCATCCTGAAGGTTCGAGACCTTAGGAACTTGTTTAGGTGTAGGCGTAGAGAATGGGCGCAGCCCCGTCCTGCTTCGAACCAGGAAGTACCTGGACACAAACCTGGGTCTGAAGGAGGGTCCACCACCTTCTTATCACCTCCTTCTGGAGGAGGAGAGAGATGTCGGCTCGACGAGCCGCCAGTGAGGCTGGGGATCCCGGCCCCGAGGGCGACGGCCCTGAAGGGTGGTGCCTGCTCAATTCCAGAGGCAGGCCTCTTCCCACCACCTCCAAGACCCACCTGTCCGTGGTAACAGCGGACCAGGCGGAACGAGTGCGCTGGAGCCGCCTTCCACGGGGACCCAGGGTAAGGTGACGGAATGGGGGCTACACCCCTCAGCCAGTCACTGGGCAGGCTTGGAGGAGGGACCGCCGAGGGACCTCCTGGGCCTTTTCCTCCTGCCTCCTGTTAGAGGAGGCCGCGGCTTGGGTTTGGGATGCCAAATGCCTGCTGGCCCTGACGCTGCTTAATAAGCGCCGGGGCTTAGAAGGACGAAAGGCTTAGGCTGTGGTTTGCGCCTTTGTCCTTCTGAGCGGAAGAGACCGAGTCCAAGGTAGCATTGGACTTCTCGATCCTCTGCAGGTGACCTTCCACCCCAGGGCCGAAGAGGTCAGTCCCCAAGAAGGGAACATCCGCCAACTTGTGCTGGGTATCCGAAGTGAAGGTGGATATCCTCAGCCAAGCCCGCCGACGCATAGCCACTGCGGCCGCCACCGATCTGGCACATGAGTCCCCTATATCCAAAGCAGTCTGGAGCTGCTGTTTGGCCACTGCCCTGCCCTGGTCCCGCACCTGCTTAACCGTAGTCTGCAGATCGGCGGGAGATGACGGATGACCTCATCCAGGGGCCCAACAGGGCATGAGAGAAATGTGCCATGAGGGCGGCCGAACTGGCCTGACGAAGGCCGAGAGAGGACGCAGCGTAGACTTTTCGCCCGACATAGTCCAATTTCTTGGACTCCTTGTCAGGAGGTTTGTCCACATCCCTGGCGTTGCCGGCGCGCCGGAAAATGCTGTCGGTAACCAACCCCTCAGCAGAGGGGTGTTCCGAAAAACCGGACAAGGAACCGGTAGGGACCGCATGATATCCTGGCCATCCTGGCCAAGGCGCAGGGCAGGAAGCAGGGCGCTGCCAGAGCCCAGTGCCGGACCCACTATGGCCTCGCCACCGAAAGGCCTCGCCGAGAATCCCCGTCCAGAATCTCCGTGAGGGGATACCTGGCCCGCTTAGAACGGGTTCGAGCCCATCCCGGTGGACTCCGAGATGAGCCGAAGCAGTCCTAGGAAGGACGACGGGCTATCGTCCATTGACTGACCTCCTGAAGACTCCAAGTCCAGACGCTTGGAGAACAAGGAGGAATCATCTTCGGACTCGGATGAGTCCTCGAAGAGCTGCCTCTGGCCTGAGCCACCCTTCACCTGCCGAGGTCGGTCGGGAGTGAGGGTGACTGACAGCCAATGGGGTAGACCCTTAGCCGACCGAGAATCCTTGGTCGGAGCCCCAAATGGTGGCTGTGGAGGCGGAGGTTCCACCGGAATCGGTGGAGCAGCAGGTTTTGGCCGAACAACCGGCCTGGGTATAGGCTCCTCGGGTAAGTCGAGGGGTTGTGTCGGCCGCTCCGGTGACAGCCACTTAATGGCCGGGGAAGGCGACGGAGTCGGCTTACTCCCAGCCAGGAGGAGCTGTTGCAACATAAGGTCCTCGTATCGTCGACGTAATTTACGCCGAAGCCTCCCCTCATCCGAGGAGGAGGACGAGGACGAGCGGCGACGCCGCTTACCGCGGTGCCGAGACCGCCTATGACGGTGGGATCGGCTGGACCGCGAAGAGGTCCGAGACCGAGACCGAGAGTCCCGGAATTTCCGAGGTCGGTGTGGGGAGGTGTCGGCCGGAACGGCACTCCTTCGGCTCGGATGGTTCATCCGAGGGCTCGAACTGAGGCACGGGCGAGCCCGTGGATCCTCAACTCCTCCGGGGAACTGGGAGAGGGAATCTCAGCTGCTAAAGGCGACAGCCCATCCAACGGGTCGAGAAAAATCTCGATTGCCGGTGGAGTCTCGGTCAACTGACCTGACGGGACACCGTGAGGCCAGTGGTCGAGCCGAGTGGTCGACCGGGGCGACGGCCGACTTACTCGGGAGAGGGACCTTTCCCTGCCCCAAGAGCGCCGACGAGGGACTTACCCTTGTCCTTCTTTTGGACCGAGAATAAGGTCCAGCAGACGTAGGCCCTTCTCCTTAGTGGAGAGGGACAGACAAAGCTCCTTAAAAGAAGCCGTGTAGGAAGAACCCAGAGAGAGCGGGATAAATGTCGCGTCGAGGAAGATACGGCCCGCGCCGCTTCCTCTTCGAGGGATGCAACATCCGCCGAGCTGATCCTCACGAGCCCGCCGCCACGGACACCGCCTAATCGGGCCTCCTTGGACTTCACCGAGGGAAACGCTCGGGACGCCCAGTTGCAATCGGGCAGCACGGTCTTCGAGGACGTAGGCCGAGAAAGATGAGCACAGGTCGCAAGCCTGCGGGTCGTGCTCAAGGCCTAGGCAGTAGACACACGTGGAGTGTGGATCCGTCCGAGACATCTTCTGCCCGCATGGGCATCTCCGAAATCCGGGAGTCGATTTGTCCATCGCAGCCGCGAGGGATCGAAGACAGAAGTCTTAGTCGCAAAATTTATTTTTAAATCCGCAAACGGAGAAAATAGGAACCAGTCTCAAACGCAGAGCGTTAAGGAGGGAACCTGAGCTTCCAAGCGGTAAGGAAGATCTGGCGTCATGAGGCGGAGCCGAGAGTTATACCACCCGGGTGGGTGGGAGGAGCAAGCTTGAAGACCTTCCGGCAAGATTTAAAGCGGCAAGGATACCTGCCAATGAGTGTGGATGAACAACATATCCATGTCCCTAGAACAGATATTGTGAGCTTTGAGTGCCTTCAGAATGCCTGAGTAGGCGAGGCACTTCTTCAATAATTCTCGGGGCACTCTTGATCAAGGTACAGGCAGGAGTTGTTGTAGGTCACTGTTTCTCGGCCCCATGCTATACGCAGAATCTCCTCCTCATCCTTATAACTAGCGAATTTTACCACAGTGGAGTGCGGACAGGTATTCAGGTCTATTTGTTTGGGTGCGAGTACTGTGTGTGCTCACTCAAGTTGAAACTGCATGGAGGCCGGTAATTCCAGGGTGCTCCGTAATAAGTCCTCCATGTAAACTGTTATCCTGCCAGACTGAGTCCTCCAGTAGATCATAAATATGCAAATTATCCCAGCGGGACCAAGCTTATAAAGCCTACAGTTTAGCTTATGACGCTGTATGCTGATCCAAAAGGTAATCCACAGCTTTATGGAGCTATATGGCACCATCTTTGATGCCAGAAAGACGCTCCTCCACTTCCTACACTAGCCTCTCTACGGATTGTAACTGGCTCTGTATTTTTTAAATTCCGCCTGATTTTCCATGTGGAAGCTGCAGATTTTGGCCATCAGGGACTCAAAGCGGGTTCGGAAATGTGTTCTCTCTCTGTGTCTATGTCTTCGTCTGCCATGCTGTGCAGTTAGGGGCTTCAGCTACGATGGCTGCCAGCAGGACTAAATCCACGGCCATCCTTTTTTGTTCTGCGTGAATGGGCTCAGGATCAGGTCATCTTGTCTCCTCCTGCATCCACTGATGCCATTTCGGATGACAACATTTTAAAAAAAAATACGCAGACAAGTTTTGATACCCTCCACAGCAAAGCACTGTAACTAAGCTGCCATCAGGCCAATGACGTCACTGGAAGTCCCCCTCAAAACTTACTTTTAAATAAAAACAGGGGTGTTTAAATCAAAACTTTTAGGACTTGCCCAGCCAAGACCATAGCTGAATTTTCACTTGCCCCTTGTTCATTACAATAAAATTAGCTCTCTTTTTGTACTTGCCCTTCAAGGAAATTTACTTGCCCTGGACAGGGGGCAACAGGATTTGCACCCCCCCCCGAATAAAAAGCTTTCAGAGTTTAATCCACAATGTTGTGTCCACAAGAAATGAGTTGACGGGCAGGTAACTGCTTTGTGGGGTCCAATTCAAGTTCTTTCTTGGTACTGTTCACTGTATGTGGTCTCGTTTTTATACGTTTAGGTGCCTTGAACCCTAGGAAGGTACTCAATAAATAATTTAAAACCCATTCCAATTGACTCAAACAGCACTGTGATATGCTCACTTAACTAAGCTGTTTTCTGGTGTGCAAGACCCCCCATCTTCACTGAACTGAGCAGCTCTCAGTCTGCCTTGGACCGAAATGTGATCCAAGCAGACTGGAGTAGGTAACTGTAAATACAGGTTACTCACCTGTAACTGGAGTTCTAGGAATGGTATATGTTGTTCATCCACACTGTCTGGCAGGTTCCTTGCCGCTTTAAATCTTGCTGGAAGGTCTTCAAGCTGGATCCTCCCACTCACCCAGGTGGTAAAACTCTCGGCTCCGCCCCATGATGCCAGATCTAGCCCGCTGAAAGCCAGGTTGTGCGTCGAAGCCGAGGAGGTCAGGTGGGTCGTGGGATGAAACAACATATACCATTCCTAGAACTCCTGTTACAGGTGAGTAACCTGTATTTCTAGGGACATGGATATGTTTTTCATCCACACTGTCTGGCAGACTCCTAGCAGTTCTCCGGGAGGAGGGAGGCAAGGCGCACACCCCCTACTTGGGAAATAAAGACTAGAGAACTGAGGCCCCAAAACCAGCATCCCAGAGTGACTCAAGGTCGATGTGGCAGTTAGTGATGAAGGTGTGTGCTGACTTCCAGGTAGCAGCCCTGCAGATTTCCTGGATAGGGACATCCCTGGAAGCAGCCACCGATGCAGCGGTATGGCGGGTAGAATGAGCTCTTATCCTCTGGGAGGCTCCATGCCCGCCAACCCATAGCAGAGATCTATGCAGGAGGTGACCCACCTGCCTATCGTCGGCTTGGCTGCAGGTCTGCCAGGTGCTGCTTCAGCGTAGGTGACAAACAGCTGGCGAACCTCTCCCCGAACTTCAGCCGTCCACTCCTTATAATAAGCAAGCGCTCTTCTAGGGTCCAAGTATGGAGCCTATATTCGGCCTCCGAGGTGTGATTGGGGTAGAACACCAGCAGAGTCAACACCTGGTTAAGGCGAAACTCCAACATCACCTTCGGAAGGAATTTCGGTTGGGGGCGCAGGACAACCATGTCCCTGTGGAAGACCAGATAAGGAGACTCGATGGAAAGTGCCTGGAGCTCTCCCATCCTTCTGGCTGACGTGATAGTCACCAAGAAGGCGGTCTTCCGTGAGAGGTGAGAGATGTCACACCTGTGCATCAGTTCGAATGGCTTGCCCATGAGCCTAGCCAATACCAGCAGTAGATCCCACAGAGGTGGAGGTTCTCGAACCGGAGGGGATATGTGATCAAGGCCTTTGAAAAAGCACCCGACCACCTTCTCCTGCGCCACCGACTGCTTCCCGGCCTGCACCCGGTAAGCAGAGATGGCTGCCAGGTGCACCTTAAGGGTCGTCGACCAAAGCCCTAGCTGAGAAAGGGACCACAGGTAGTCCAGAATGCTTGCCAAGGAACAGGAGGAAGGGTCCAGGCCCTTGCCCTGACACCAAATGGAGAATCTCTTCCATTTGAAGGCGTAACATTTTCTGGTCGACTCCTTACGGAACACCTCAACGATGTTGAGGACCTCATCGGAAAGACCCAAGGCCTGGAAATCTAGCCGCTCAGGAACCAGGCCGTCAGGTGCAGGGATTGAAGGTCCGGATGGAATACCTTCCCCTGACTGACTGAGATCAGGTCCAGGCGGGCTGGAAGCCGCCTTGGGAGCCTGGAGCTGAGACTGAGGAGATCTGGATACCAGAACTGACGGGGCCAGTCTGGGGCTACCAGAATCACCTGCGCCTTGTCCCTCCTCACCTTGAGAAGCACCCTGTGGATCAAGGGAAATGGGGGAAAGGAGTAGAAGAGGCCCGGGGTCCACGGCCTCGAGACGGCATCCCCTGCAGCAAGCTCTGCTGAGGGGGGGGCGGGCATGAAACATTCTCAGCTTCGCATTCTCCCTGGAGGCAAACAGGTCCACCTGAGGCGTGCCCCAGTGGGAGAAGAGATCTTGTACTACCTCCAGCAGGAGAGACCACTCGGAGGACGCAGCCCCTATCCGGCTTAGGGCATCGGCCAGGGTGTTGGAGGCTCCTGCCACATGAATGTCGAGGAGATCCGCCTCCAGGCTGCGCATGAGTGACCAAATGCGGAGAGCTTCCCTGCACAGAAGCATGGAGCACGTCCCGCCCTGGCGGTTTAGGTAGTACATGGTCGTGGTATTGTCCATCTGGACCTGAACCACTAGACCCCGTAGAAATGGAGCGAAGGCGGTGAGGGCTAGACGAACCGCCCGAAGCTCCAGCAGGTTGATATGGCATCGGTACTCCCAAGGGGACCAGAGGCCGTGCGCTCTGTGCTCCCCCAGATGGGCACCCCAACCCATCAGAGAGGCACCGGTCAATAGCGAGACCGTCGGCTCGGGGCGGACAAATGGGATGCCCTCCTGCAGATGTGCTGGAATGGTCCACCACTGGAGAGCATTCCACATCCCCTGGGTCACTGTCACTAACTGATCCAGCGGATCGAAGTAGTGTGACCATTGGCTGGCCAGCCCCCATTGGAGGGGACGCATGTACCTGCTGGTGCAGGCCACCATGAGGCCCAGGAGGCGCAGAAAGTCCCGGGCAGGGCATGACTGCCCAACCTGAAATGATTGGGCAAAGGAGGAAAGAACCTCGGCCTTGTCCACCGGGAGCCGTGCTCTGGCTCGTAGAGAGTCAAGCTCTGCCCCAATGAATTGTATCACCTGCTTTGGCATGAGTTCCGACTTGGCCTCGTTGATGAGGAGGCCAACCTGAGAGCAAACCTGGAGGGCCAGATCTCTGGACTGCTCTACCTCCGCTCTGGAGGGGGCTGCAATCAGCCAGTCGTCCAGGTAGGGGTACACCCGGACCCTTCGGCGCCCCAGGAATGCTGTCACCACTGCCATGCATTTGGTGAAGACCCTGGGAGCTAGGGAAAGGCCGAAGGGCATGGCCCGGAACTCGTAAAGGGATCCCTCCACTCTGAAGCGGAGGAATCTCTGGTGGGACGAACGGATTGGGACGTGAAAGAACACGTCCTGAAGGTCCAGAGAACAGAACCACATGCCTCGTTCCAAGGATGGGATTATCTGAACCAGAGTGACCATCCTGAAGGTCCGAGACCTTAGGAACCTGTTCAGGTCATGCAGGTCGAGAATGGGGCGCCAGCCCCCGCGTCCGTTTTGGGACCAGGAAGTACCTGGACACAAATCCAGGGTCTGGAGGAGGATCTGTCACCTTCCTGATCACCTCTTTTCTGAGGAGCAGGGCAATATCGGCTCGTCGAGCCGAAAGAGAGACTGCGGACCCGTAGCCCAGGCTGTGATGGCTGGAAGGGTGGGGCCTGCTTCGAACTCAGAGGCAGGCCGTTTACTACCTCCAACACCCACTGGTCCATGGTGATAGCGGACCAGGCAGAAAGGAAGTGGCGGAGCTGTCCCCCAACGGGGGGAACCCGGGGGGGAATGACGAGGCTGGGGGTGACACCCCTCAACCCGTCACTGGGCAGGTTTGGAGGAGGGAGCAGCCGAGGGACCTCCTAGGCCTTTACCTCCCTGCTTCCTGTTGGAGGAAGCCGCGGGCTTGGGTTTGGGATGCTAAGCGCGAGCCTGCTGGCCCTGGTGCTGTTTGGCCGGACGTGCCGCAGGCTCAGAAGGACGAAAGGACTTGTGCTGCTGCTGTCGGCGGCCTTTGTCCTTCTGGGCGGAGGTGACCGAATCCAGAGTGGCATTGGACTTTTAGATCCACTGGAGGTGACCTTCCATTCCAGGGCCGAAGAGGTCGGTCCCCAATAAGGGGACATCCACCAATTTGTGCTGGGTATCTGCCATGAAGGTGGATATCCTCAGTCATGCTCTGCGGCGCATGGCCACTGTGGCCGCAACCGATCTGGCACAGGAATCTCCTATGTCCAGAGCAGTTTGGAGCTGCTGCTCAGCCACTGCCCTACCCTGGTCCCGCACCTGCCGGACCGTGGTCAACAGGTCGGCCAGGAGATATGGGATCACCTCATCCAGGGAGCCCATGAGGGCGTGGGAGAAGTGTGCCATCAGCACGGCCGAGCTGGCCTGGCAGATGCCAAGGGAGGACGCAGCGTACACCTTGCGCCCGGCATAGTCCAGCTTTTTGGACTCCTTGTCGGGGGGCTTGTCCACGTCCCTAGCGTTCCCAGAATGCTGGAAAACACTGTCGGTGACCAACCCCTCGGCAGAGGGGTGTTCGGAAAAACCAGGCAAAGAGCCACTAGGGACCGCATACTTCCTGGCCATCCTGGCCGGAGGCGCAGGACAGGAAGCAGGCCGCTGCCAGAGCTCCAAGGCTGGGCCAAAAATGGCTTCAGCCAACGGAAAGGTCTCTGTGGGGGAATCCCCTTGGTCCAGTATCTCCGACAGGGGATACTTGGCCCGCTTGGATACAGGCTTGAGCTGCATCCCGGTGGACTCCGAGATGAGCCGAAGCAAACCCATTAAGGACGATGGGCTTTCGTCCATCGACTGGCCCCCGGAGGACTCCAGATCAATGGGCCTGGAGAACAGGGAGGAGTAGTCTTCGGACTTGGAAGAGTCTGCGAAGAGCTGCCTGGGGCCTGAGCCACCCTTCACCTGCCGAGGACGGTCGGGAGTGAGGATGACCGACAACTTGTGGGGCAGGCCTTGACCCGACCAAGAGTTCTTGGTCAGCGCCCCCGATTTCAGTTATGGAGGCGGAGGTTCCACCACAATCGGTGGAACAGCTGGTTTCGGCCGAACAACCGGCCCAGGCTTGGGCACCTCGACTACAGCGAGGGGTTGTTTCGGACGCTCGGGTGACAACCACTTGATGGCCGGGGAAGGGGACGGCGTCGACTTGTTCCCGGACAGAAGTAACTGCTGCCACATCAGGTCCTCGTAGCGTCGACACAATTTGCGCCAAAGCCTCTCCTCTTCCAAGGAGGAAGACGAGGACAAGCAGCTGTGCCGCTTACCTCGGTGCCAAGACCGAGACCGCTGAGGTCTGCAGGACCGAGACGATATCCGAGACAGAGACCGAGATCCTCGGTGTTTCCAAGGACGGGTCTGGGAAGGAGCAGGGGACACCTGCTCTTCCCTCTGCTCGGAAGCCTTGACTGGGGACTGTCGGTCTCCACCAGGGGAACCAGTGAAGAAGGGTTGTCTGCTTCACCACTCGACAGCCCATCCGATTGGTCGAGAAAAATCTTGACCGCGTCAACGGGAGTCTCGGCCAGCTGGCCTGACGGGGTCGCCGTGAAGCCAGCAGCCTCAGCCGCAACCTCGACCGAAGTCGACAGTCGACTGTCCAGGGAAGGAGACCTCTCCTGCTCCCACGAACGCCGACGATGGGACTTACCCTTTGAGTCCTTCTTTTTGAACTGAGAGGAATGTCCTGATGGCCCCTCTCCCTTCGTGGAAAGGGATTGGCAAAGCTCCTTGAATGAAGCTGAATATGAGGTACCCAGTGAGAGCAGGATAAATGCCACGACCGAGGAAGAGGATGATGCGGCCTGTGCCACCTCCTCCTCGAGGGCGATCATCTGCTCGAGTTGCTCAGCCGAGCCAGTCACCATTGTATCTGCCCAACAGGCCTCCTTCGACTTAACCGGCGGGTAGCGCTTCTCAGGGCATCCAAGCTGTAACCGGGCATCGCGGTCCTCCAGGATGTTGGCCGAAAATGAACGGCATGACTCGCAGGCCTGCGGGTCGTGTTCTAGGCCGAGGCAGTAGACGCACCTGGAGTGCGGGTCCGTCCTGGACATCATCTGCCCACAAGGGCACCGCCGAAATCCGGGAGTCGATTTGTCCATCGCAGCCGCAAGGGAGAAGGATGACCGAAGTCTTGAAAATTTTAAAATGAGTTTCGGCCGAACCGAAGAATTAGGATCCAGTCTATCACGCAGAGCGTTAAGGAGGGAACCTGAGCTTCCAAGCGGTAAGGAAGATCTGACGTCATGAGGCGGAGCCGAGAGTTTTACCACCCGGGTGGGTGGAAGGAGCCAGCTTGAAGACCTTCCGGCAAGATTTAAAGCGGCAAGGAACCTGCCAGTGTGGATGAACAACATATCCGTGTGGATGAACAACAAATCCATGTCCCTAGAAACTCCTGTTTTGGAAGCATTTTTACAATTATTGAGCTAGACTTGTGGTCATGTTTTAAAATTGAATGTTGACGGCCATCCCACTGGCACAGCATTAAAGCCATCACTCACCAGGGTCATCAGGAGAAGGCTAGAGGGGCATCCCAGAACACGCTCTCCTCCCTCGCCTCTCACAGCTGGCTGGCTAAAGATGACTTGAAGGGTCTCCTGTCCCGGGGGGGAGACCAAGAGGAGTCTGAGAACAGAGGCATGTCCAAGGGAAGAGACAGAGCTGGGGACAGCAGGAGGATAAGGGCTAGATAAACTGGGGCATAAATATATACTGTACATGTTGTGTTTATATGGCACCCAAAACAATGAGTTGGGTCAGGAAGATGCACAAAAAAAAAAGAGAATACGGTGATATGATCATATCTTCCTTGGACGTAAAGGAAGTACTGTCATTTCTCAAGGCAGCACAGAAAATATTGGCAGAATAGTTTCAATCCTTGCCAGACGAGTTGCTAGTAGAATGCCCTCAACTTCTGTCGGAGACAAATATATGCTTTTGTTTACATTTAGGAAACAAAGGGTCTAAAGAACAGATTCTGAGCATGTGACTGGTTGTAAAAGTCCATTTCAGTAGTGAAAAATGTGGATCGGTATGCTATCTGGGCTATTATCTTTTTCAACTTTATTATACAGTAAGGCACTAATCTTCCCAATCAGTGCTGCCAAATACATTCCCGGAAAGCTTTTCTTCTATGGTCCTTACATTCCTGAGACAGCAGAGCAGCACACAATCCCATCCACTGCACCCAGAGGAGGAAGGGAGTGCACACTAGATGCCAGATCCTCCCTGCACCAAATCAGTCAATCAACCAATCAATCATCAAGTTTATGAATCATCGGGAGACCATTAACAGGTGCTCATTTACAATGGTGTCCTGATCAGAGGGACTATAGAACCATTACATGGTACACACTAGTGGATGCGCAACATATGAACAAATCAATTCCAACCATTAAGGTGACATTTCAAAACAGAGGAATATTGAAGTTTGTTGCACTGGGATACTGCATGCACTGATGCAAGTACTATTACAGTCTGGCCTATCTATACAGTGTACACATAATGCTGGTAACATTGCCTTTTTTCCATACAAGTTTTTATATCCACCACGGCCAGGACTGGGAGGCTCCCTTTGGCATCTGTTCCCAATTCATCCACGGGAACCACCTCCTCAGGATTTTGCCTGCCTACTACATTCCCCCATAAATTGCCCCTGCACCCCGTGGCAAGGCTACAAGGGGAGGGCTATCCCTCCTCCCGAGACACAAATCCAGATTTACTGACAGGGATCCTGGTGATGGTGCGGGTGAGGGACTGACGCACAGAATGTCACACACCTGCCTCACCTTCCACTTTCCACCTTTTTTCTCCCTGTTCCCCTGAGCTAGGGAAAGCATGTCAATGTGTGTCTGTGGAGGCACATACACACTGCAAAGTCCTGCAGTGCCCCTCTATTCGTGACAACCCTGTCTCACACTACCACCAGGCGCAGTATTACAGCAGTGCAGACAAGCCTCCCTCCCCGGGAGAGGAGAGCCGTCCGATAAGATGCTCACTCCCCTCCCCCCCCCAGTTGACCCCCAGCAACCCGAGACCACTCCCAATCTTAGGTCGCTGGCATGGCAGGCAGTACCACTTCCATCATCGCTGAGCTGGCTACGTTTGACCATTATCCAACATTCTTTTGGAAAGCATCAACCCTGACAGCAGGGGACTGGAGAAGGGCTTCAGGTCAATGGATAACGAGTTCCAACACTTGTGACCTGTAAAGGAAAAAAAAAATCTGCCTCTCTAAATTATCCTTATGCCTGGAAATTCAAATTTAATGTAGACAGAAACGTGCAGATCCTGCCTGATGCTCATGATCTCACCAGGTCTGTGATGTACTGAGGAACCTTCTGGGCAATGCACGTGTATATGAACCTGACTACATGTATCTGCATTCTTGCATACAAGGGGTCCAGCCCAACTCATTGTACAGGAAGCACCGGAGAGCATTATGGGGTTGGGGGTGGACAGCATTAAATACCCTGGTCTGTGATAAACTGAATCCAATTTAGTAAGCACTGCTTTGGACACATTTTTATATAGAAGATCACCACAGTCAGGGGCCGCACAGCAGTAGCGCTACTGCTCGCAACACCAGCGACCCAGGTCTGGAACCAAGCTCAAGTCATCGGAGGCCAACTCTGGGGAGGGGGAGATGATCTAGGATCCCAAGGACGCCTCCTCCAAGGAGGAGGAGGGATAACACACTCCCTCACGATACTGCCACCTGAGGACCACAGGTGCAATGCAAGCGGAGCTGCGATGTGTGGGAGGGCACCTTCCGACTCAGGACATTAGCACACTTGCGTAGGACGTCCACTCCAGTCCTTGTCTGTGAGGCGCTGCCACATGGGGTGGGGACAAAAATGGAAAAAAGGAGCCCTTGACTGCAGGTTTATGCCACCTCTCCTCACAGGCCCTGCACCACTCACTCAGCTGTCGAACAACCTCCGAACTAAACTCCTCCCGGGCCTGGGGAACCTTGGAGGCTCCACCACGGGGCAAACCGTGGGGCACTACTGGGCAAGTCCTAGAGACAGTAGGTGATGTGGCTGGGGGAGAGTGGCTGATGGGGGCCGGTCAAGTGGGAGATAAAGTACAGTAAATTACAACCAAAGAAAATCGCCAAAGTCAAAGAGTAGGATGAGGGCAGCAATTATCAAGCTGAGTTTTACTTTCAAGAAAAGCTGTTTACGCCTGAACACGTGCAAACTTGTTAAATCAGACTGCATATATGCAACTCCCATTTTATGCTCAAGTCAAACCAAATTTCCAGGTATTTACAGCTGGGAACTTGCTCTATAACTGCACCATCAAAAACAGCAATGTTCAGATCCATATTGCCATTTATGAATTTTGGCTCTCCGTTGGGGATGGCGATGGTTTGCGAAGTCAGGAGTGGGAAGTCCAGAGAGAGCAATATCAGTGAATAAAAAGCTCAATGAAGGAAAAAGAAAACCAACCAACCATCAGGCTACTGGGAGAGGGCTAGAACTACCACCTGCCACCCAAACGACCCCGGTTTGGGCCTCTAGCCCAGGATGTCTGGTGCAGACTGGGATGATGGGAGTTCAGCCTCCATCATGGATGCCTCCTGTCTCAGAGAGAATGGCACCTCCTTCCACTGCATGACTGCCCCCTGGTGGACAAGAAAGAGGGCAAGCTGTGATGAAAGAAACGTAGTGGTCCCTTTCGGGTTGTCTGATGTCAGCACACACTCTTTCACATAACAAATGAAGCGGGGGTGTCAAGATGGCCAGAGCAGGATCGTCAGAGAGTTCCGAAGGGTGGACTTCACCCAACCTTCTGACAGCCTTGATAGGCCATGGGCTGGACTGCTCATAATCCAACCCTGGGGTAGATAAGAGATTTAGAACACCCCAGCAGCACCATGTAGCGGTTAAAAGGGTTTGGGTAAGTGAAAGGAAGGCCTGGTGACTGACAAGGAGAAATCAGGGCCAAAAAATCAAAAGTACAAAAACAAATTTAAAAACAAACAACATGCAGGATAGTGTGATCTACAGTACAATGTCTAAAACTTATTCTATACATTTATAGCTACCTGTGAAACAGAGGTTACCAACATTTGAATATATCCTAAGGAGCTGCTAAAAGTGTGATGTCAAATGGTATTAAAACGAATGCCCACAATAAGTAACCACCTGGTATCCCTGTGGGGAAAGTGGGGTCCCCCCCAAGCAGAGCACTGGTTAATTACAGGGCTCAGTCATAACATCAGAAACCCACGCACGTTCTACCACCATACAGGATACACATGCTAAATGCAAGATAAACAGTGCAAAAACGTTATTTGACACTTAAAGTACAGCCATACAGCAAGCACAAAAACAATCTCACAGTCTGTATAACACACCTCATTCCATTTCGTTCCTATGATGGAACTTTGTCAAGGGCTGTACTTGCTATATGCCTGTACCTTGTAAGCAGCAAATAAATACTTTCTGCACTATTTATCTTGTATTTAGCATGAACATACTGTATGGGGTACAGCGTGTGCGGGTCTTACCCACAGTATGACTTGACACTGTCTATAAGTGGTACACATGACAAGACCATTTCTCACACACTTATCTCAGCATATGGTTTTGGATAGAATCCAGGGAGTTAAGGGTGGAGGAAGCACACTTAATTATCACTAGCCTGCAGATGACACGTAATGACCTGCCCTCAACCTCACTATCTCTCACTAACACTGCAGCAAAACTTCTTTTTTACAGCGCTAAGCAACCAGTTTCAGCAGCCTCTGTCATGGGCCCATGCGGATCTTGTGTTCAAAGGTATTATGTCACAACCTAAGGCACCCATGTGGCTCAATGCTATTACAATCTAAATAAACTTTTTTATATGACTTTTAAAAAAGAGGCCAAGAAAAAAATAAAACACTAACCAGCCAAGTCCTGACATTTTAGTTTATCTATTTAAACATAGCAATGTTGAAGCTTTCACTCGTCAAATCACATTTTGTTATCCATTTCTGGATTTGGCTTTTTTCTCCTACTTATGAATCTCCAAAGTTTGATGTGGATGGCTGCTGTGTGTCTAAGTAAATGAAATGTTTGGGTTTGGCTACAAATTTGTGGATTTCACTACAATATTTCAGTAGCAATTCACCAAAAAACTACAAGTTTTAAAATTTCCAGCCTACACTGCGAGGTTAGCAACCAGAGCCGTGGAAGCCTCGTTTCCAACTGCAAACTTGGGGTGATTGGGGAGAGAGTGTACAGAGGAATATGTAGGAGTACATGCAAAAATAAATTATTACAGCATAGGAAATGAGTAGCAGATAAGTAACAACTTCTAATAACACTGTACAAGAATCAGAGTAACGGAATTCACATAATTTACAAGTTAAAATAATATCCTCATATCAAAAACAGCACAAGGAATGCAAACTCCATAAGCAGAATCAACAGCATGAGGAATCAGCATGGCACGGCTTATACAATTAGAGAGTCAGAGATCAGCATGCGCAGCCAGTAGCACATCAGAGCGGCAGGAAGGAGAGGTCCGTAGTAGCAGGACTGAGGAGTCCTTGTGATTCTCCCTGAGCCGGGCACTGATGGACCAAAAATGAACAGGCTGAATACAGGACTTTTTTATTTATCAAAATGTTTCACCAAGAAGGCACGCTGAGCAACAAATTGCTCATCTCCCGGTCCGACCGGGACATGAGGATAGTATACAGAGATTTGGTACACAATATAGATGTACAATTTGATTATATTCAATAAAGTAAGCAGACTATACAGAAGTACTGAAAAGGAGAAATGCTAACAGGTATGAACTAGATGGAATACAATGATAACAGTCTTGAACTAGATAGATACACTAGCACAAATATCTGTGGCAAACATCTGGTGGGGCATAGCTTTGTAGTTAGAAAATGGCTGGACAGCATACAAGGATGCTGAACTAGGGAAAGATTACGAGGAGACACAGACAGAACAAAATTTGCAAGGTGTAACAAAAGTGCAAGGTTGACTATAAGTGCATTAGAGAGTAGGGGTTAGCCAATAACTACGCTGGGGTGGGTGTGCATATAGGCAGAGAGCAGGGGTGGAAAGGGTAGGGGGTTTGGAGGAGGGGAAGGCAAGGGGTGGAGGAGAAGGGTCTGCCAGGGCCTGACCCTTCCAGAATGCTGGGGACCCTACCTGCACCAGGCGAAGGTACAGCACGACAGAAGGGAAGCAGGTTGTAAGCAGCAGAGGTAGAGCACAACAGGAGGGAAGTAGACTTCAGAAGGACCAAGAGAGAGGGATGTGGGAGAGAAGAGGGGCTGAGACCCAGCCCTTTCAGGGAAGAATGGGGTGGGAGTAGGAGGCAAAGAAGGTGCCTAGGTTCTGGACCCTTGCAGGATACTGAGAACCCTGCCAGGGCCTAGGCCAAGCAACAGCATGTGGGTAGTGAGGGCAAGCTGGTGTACAGAGGAGGGAATGGGGGCGGTAGAGTAAGGTAAAAGGAAGGGTGCTGGGGGATGTAGGGAGGGGTTTTGCAGGAAAGAAGTGGTCAGGAAGCTGAAGCAGGCTCATAGGGGAACAAGTTAAGGAGGATTGTAGCAGGAGCAGCTAGCAGAGAGAAAGTTATGTAAGGCAGAGGCAAGGGAGGAGGAGGAGTGCCGTATTTGAGGTGGGAGGGAGTTCCAGATTTTGGGGAAACGATGGGAGAAGCCCGATTGGCCAGTGAGGTTGGTATGATGGGGGGCTAGCAGGGTGCGAGTGTTGGAGGATCTGAGGGAGTGGGGGGGAAGGAGCATGAGAGGTAGGAAAGAGGCACACCAAGCCAAAGTTTGGAAGTTAGCTTAGCACAGTGAGCCAGGTGTCTGTTAGCAAGCGGGGGGGGACAAGGCACGGTTAAGGTCACAATGATGGTTCAAGATGGGGCATCAAGAACAAACAGACAGGAGGAGCTGAAAATAGAGTCCAATCTGCTAAGGGAAGATATGGTAGCGGCACCATAGACTACATCACAGTAGTCAAAAATGGAGAGGATCATCTTCTGGATAAGTTCTCGCTGGGCCGTAGGAGGGATGCAACTACAGTTCCTGTAAAGGGCTCCAAGCTTGGGGTGCAGTTTTTTCAGAATGGCATCAATGTGGCCAGAGAAGCTGAGGTGTTGGTCCAGGCAAACCCCAATGTATCACAGAGGGGGTGTCCTCAAAGATGGTCCCATCAAGGGTGTGGAAAGAGGGTAAGGGGCGGAGTCTAGAGAGTCTCTGCCTAGTGCCGAAGGTCATGGAGACTGTCTTTTTAGCATTTAGGAATAGCTGATGTGAGGCAAACTAGAGCTGAACCTGGTGGAAGTCATGCTGTAGAGTGGTTGCTACATCAATGTTGGTTTTGCCAGAGGTGAACAAGACGGTGTCATCGGCATACATATGGATAGAAGTGGAGGGGGAGCAGACTGAGGGAATGTCATTTAGAAAGTTGGAGAAAAGGATGGGGCCAAGCACAGAGCACTGTGGGACTCCTGTGGAGATTGGGAAGGGTGGAGAGACTGCATTCTGAATCGTGACGGATTGTGTTCTGCCTGTGAGGTAAGCTCTAAACCAAGTAAGAGCAGAAGCAGACAAACCATCAGCCGTAAGGGAGTCAAGAAGGAGGGTATGGTAGACTTCGTCGAAAGCCTTGGTAAGGTCGACAAAGATGGCAGAGGTGATGAGGCCATTGTCCATCCCGCTAAGGATGGAGTCAGTGAGCCTAAGGAGGGAGGTGGTAGTGGAGTGGTTCTTCCAAAAACCAGATTGGAACGGGGTGAAGGAGGAGTCAGCAAGAAAAGAGGTGAGTTGAGAGAGGACCAGGTGTTCTTGGAGATTAGCAAGGGCGGGGAGGAAGGAGACTGGCCGATAGTTGGCAGGGGAGGATAGATCGCCATCCTTAGGGAGAGGGAGGACCACTGCATGTTTCTAGGGCATAGGAATGGAGGAGGACATAAAGGAGAGATTTAGAATTAGAGAGAGAGGGTAGGCAATAGCTGGGGCTGAGAAGTAGAGACTTTTTTTAGGGACAAGGTCATCCGGAGAGGAGCCTTTGGAGGGACTGATAGAGAGGAAGGCCGTTAGTATCTCTTCAGGAGATAGGACAGAGCGAGAGAGGGTTGGGTGGAGTGCAGGGGGTTGGTGGTAGGAGAGGAGAATGAGTGGAGGAGAGGCGTGAGGCACAGGAGGTGTGTAGGAGTTGAACTCCTGAGCCACTATACAAGGTTCAGACTCTGGTGTGTTGTTTATATTAGCACAGGTGGGTGGGGATGCGGGGGAGAATAGTGAGTGGACTACTTTCCAAAATTTGAAGGGGGACTTTGTTATTGAGGAAAGAAGATTTAAAATATTCAGACTTGGCAAGTCTGATTGCTTTAGTACAAGCGTTTCTTAGCCTGCGATAGTTAGTAAGGGCTGATGGGAGCCAAGAGGCCTAGTGTTTCCTCCACGTTTTATCACACTCCCCGAGGCAGGTCATTAATCAGGGGTGATGGATACCTCGGATTCTAGTGCATTTGAACAAGACATGGAAGTCCCAGGTAGCTATAAATCTGTCTTTGAAGTAAGAGACGGCTTGGTCGATGGAAGTGGCGGATGCAATTTGGGACCAATCAGAACTGGATATATCACTGAGGAGAGGGTTTAAGTCAAGGGAACTGAAAGAGCGGAGTTGCAGGACTTTATGTGGCGGTTTAGGTCTGTGGAACTTCCTGATCACAAAGATACGGTGGTGATCGCTGAGGGCATCCGGGAGGACACCAGACTTGATGAGTCAGTGAGGGTGGGTGGTGAGGGCCCAGTCTAACAGCGAGTGGTTTTGAGTTTTGTGATTTAGTCAGGTAGGCTCTTGGATGACAAACGCAAACAGACCAAAGTATGGTGACACTTGAGTGCTTCAATAAGGCAAAAGTAAACAAATATAACAAATAAATTTATTGAAGACTGAACACAACTGTGCCTCCTGTGACCATCCAGTGCTTCAACTCCTCGCAAGTCTTCCTCAGGGTGTGGTTTCCGGTGTGCGATAAATCTCTTGGATGAGTTGGGAGATATTTAGAGCAGAGATATCACTTCGTGTCTTAGAAGTGGTTGATGACAGCCAGTTTAGATTTACATCACCTAATACACGAAGCTCATAACTGTGAGAGAAGGAAGCTATAGAGGTGATGAGGTCAACAGATTCAGAGGGCTTGATACCTGGGTGACAGTACATACCAGCAATAAAGATAGGGGAGGAGAAAAGCAGGGCAATATTTACTACCAGGGCTTCGTAAGTGGAGGGTAAGGCAGATGAGAGAATGGTAGTGTGTTGGAGAGAAGACTGGATATACATGGCCACTCCACCTCCCCTACCTGCCCTATCCTGCCTGACTAAGGAATAGCCTGGGATGGCAGTGGAGGGATCAGAAATTTTAGTATTCTGCCAAGTTTCAGTTAAGATTAGAATGTCTGGAGACATGGAGGGAAATTATCATCGGCTGTAACAGATTAAGTTTCGGGACAAGGATGCAGATATTTAAGTGAAAGATCTTTAGGCCTTTTGGGAGGGCAAAGTAACGCCCTTGAGGATAGCGGGGCTCACAGTGGGCGGTAGAGCAGTATCGGCCAGAGGTGAGGCCCGAGAGAGTTCCGGCTCCAGAGGCGAGAACGAGAGTTAAAAAAAAAAAAAAAAAAAAGTCTGCTCATATTGCAGGGTCCACAGCTTGAGCTAATGTCCCTGCCCTCCCTCCCCACTCCTCCCATCCTCCCCACTCATGATTCTTATCTTTCCCCTATGCCTATCCCAGCCTCTCAAAGCTGCCCACTGTCTTTAATGAGATTACCTATTCCAGCAGTGCATTCCACGTGTCCACTACCCTTTCTGTGAAGAAGTGCTTCCTGACATCCCTCCGAAACCTCTCACCCTCCAGCTTAAGACTTTGCCCCCTCGTGATATGGTTGCTACTCAGCTTAGAGAGACCTTCCTTATCAACATTATTTATCCCTTTCAAGTACTTGAATGTCCCAATCATGTCCCTCCCCCCCCCGTCTTCCAGTGAGTACATGTTCAGTGCCCCCAACCTCTCCTCATATGCCTCACACTGCTGACTTGCTATCATCTTTGTAGCCCTCCTCTGAACCTTCTCCAGCAGATTAATGTCCTTTTTGAGATGTGGGCACCACTACTGTACTCCATACTCTAGATGCGGCCTTACCAGCGACCTGTACAAGGGCAGTATAACCTCCTCTTTCCTACTACTGATCCCCCTAGCTATGCATCCAAGTATCTTGCTTGCCTTTGCTGCTGCTTTCTTGCACTGCATGGAGTGCTTCAGATCACTAGTGATCATCACTCCCAGGTCCTTCACCTCCTCTGATGCAGCTACTTGGACTCCACCCAGGTAATACTCTGTCCTGGGATTCTTGGCTCCAATATACATAACTTTGCATTTCTTGGCATTAAAGCCAAGCTGCCAGATCTTGGACCACCTCCCCAGCTTTTCCAGATCTTCCTGTAGGTCCCGTATCCCTTCAGCTGTGTCCACTCTCCCACAGAGCTTGGTGTCATCTGCGAATAGGCACATTTTGCCCTTAATGCCATCCCCAGTGTCACTGATGAAGACACTGAACAACACTGGCCCCAGCATGAAGCCCTGTGGGACCCCACTGGTTACATCTCTGGTGACAGATAACTCCCCCCCCCCCACCACCACCACCACCACCCTCAGGGTTCTGTCCCTCAGCCAGTTTTCCACCCATCCAGCCATCTTTTCCCCAACTCCAAGATCCACCAACTTCCTGGTCAACCTTTTGTGGGGCACAGAGTCAAAGGCCATACTGAAATCAAAACAGAGGATGTCTACTGCTTGGCCCCTGTCTACTGTCTTATTGACACAGTCAAAGAAGTCAATAAGATTTGTTTGACACGATCTCTCCCCACCCATGAACCCATGCTGCCTCTCATCCTGGAGACCATGCTCCTCTAGATATTCCACCAACCTTTCCTTTAGTATGGTCTCCATGAGCTAGCCCACAATGGAGGTCAGACTGACTGGTCTGTAATTCCCTGGATCATCCTTGGGACCACTTCTGTGAAGGGGCACTACATATGCTGTTCTCCAGTCCTGTGGTACCATGCCTGACTCTAGTGAACTATTAAATAGGTCTGCTAGTGGCCCTGCCAGCTCCTCAGCCAGTTCCTTTAGTACCCTTGGATGTACTCTGTCCGGGCCTAGTGATTTGTCCACTTTCAATGCCAGCAGACCCTCCCTCACTCTATCCTCCTCTACCACTATGTCTGTGTTTCCCTCCCCCCCCCTTGCTCAAGAGATACCAAACTGCCCTACCCCCAAAAAACAGGTTTTGCGTCAGCACAAAAAGTTTCTTCTGTTACAGCAAGGAAGGATATCTGTAAGGAAAGAATGAATTCCTAGATTAACTAGGAGTTAAGTGCCTAATGTGGTCATTCAGAGCCAGAGCTGAGGAGGAAGAGAGCAACTATTACATAGCAGACCTTACCACAGATTATTCAAGGGATACGGTGCCAACTCATGCTGCCATATGAGCGACCAGATTTCACATGCCAGCCCTGAAATCCCACTGATGCTAGCTAGGTGGGGGACAAACACACTGTGGAGGTGAGGCACCTGGCTCCTGAGGAGGTAGGAATAGCACAAGCCACCCTCCAGCTGCACACCCTTCACTGCTGCCAGCCAAGGAGCACCACTGGCATCTGCTTCAGCTGTGGTGGCACAGACCACCAGGAGGGGAACAACTCAAACTGCCCTCACAAAATAAAAATGTATCCACCACCTTTTTGTTTAAGTTTATGATGGCTTATGCAATACAGTTTTATAGCTTCTGAGTTGGTTAATCATTCATTAATACAAACTAAGCTGTGCCAAATTGTCCTAGTTCCTTAGGTTGGTTTTCAGACTACTTGCAGGAGAGGAACAAAAGAGTTAAAGTCAATGATAGTATTTCCTCTCTATGACCTGTCAGAATAGGAGTCCCCCAGGGCTTCGTGCTGGATCCCTTGCTGTTTAGCTTGTTTATTACTGAACTCCAAAAGGTGTGCTCTGACTAGGAAATGTTACTGTACATGAACAATGCAGTGCTGTTTGCAAACAAACAAATCTATATCCCCTAGCTTCCCTTTTTGTAGGAAGACTTCAATATTCTTCGACACTGCCTTCTGTACAAGATAGAATTTGTCTGCAGAAAAGGACTGCTTGACCCACGTAGTCTGCCCATTTTTCACTGTCTATACTGTCACCACAGACCCCACTTGATCTCCAGCAACCCTCCCCCTTCTAGTTTCCTATCAGGTCTTCTATGTTCCTATCCCATGCATGCATGCATGAAGTCCACCACTGTTTTCGCCACCACCACCTCTGCTGAGAGACCATTCCAGGCATTCACCACCCTCAGAGAAGCAGGACTTCCTCACATCTGCCCTAAATTTCCCCACCTTCCAGCTTCGCTGCCTGCCCGCCAGTTCTTGTACACATTCACCTTTGAAAAATACTACCCTTCTGTACCTCATTCACCCTTGTGAGGTATTTATGGGTCTCTCACGTCCCACCTCTTCTAGGAAGTACATTTTGAGATCCCGCAGTCTCTTCTCATAGGACTTTCAAAGTAGTCCCCACACCATTTTAGTTGCCCTCCTCCTCTGGGCAGCCTACACCCTGTTTATGTCCTTTCTGAGATGTGGTCTCCTGAACTGACACAGTACTCCATGTGTATAGTCTCACAAACGATCTATACAATAGTAACATCACCCCTCTATATAGTGGTGGATAACCACCTAATCCTCAGTAGTAAATTGAAGAGAATGTCCACGTCGGGCCGGTGGCACTGAGGGTTGAGGCGTTGGACGCCACACCTCGTGCCACGCTGGTGACCTGGGTTCGGGACCGAGCCCCGATCATCAGGGGTTGTCAGGGGAGGGAAAGGATCAAGTGTCCGATGGACTGCTCTCCTTTCCCGGGGTGAGATCCGAGGGGTTGCTTGGTGCAGCAAGAGACCAGAGGTACCACTAGTGCAGAGCCATGCAAAGTGGCAGCGGACGTCAGCGACATGGATCGCACAGACGTCACTGCACGTCCGCACTCCGGGGGAAAAAAACTACATGAGAAAATCCCCGTCCTCAGGGACAGGCGAAGGCACCTTTGCCCCGCCAGGCCACACTCCCAATACCGAGCACTCTCCTCTCCAGGGCATTGCCCAGCCCAGCACACTAGACTGTAGATAGAGAGCCCTGGGCGGATAGGGTGGCCCCAACTCAGGGGGTTCAGAGCCGGGGGGGGGTACTTCGGGCTGGTGCAAGGAGTAGGAGGTGTCTCAGGTGGGAGGTAGAGCCTGGAGGTGGTGAAGGTTGCCGGAGAGAGTTCCCTGAAAGATGGTGCAGAAAAAGAATTAAAAAAAAAAAAAGACAGAGAATGTCCACGGTTAAACGCGAGGTTCAGATATATTGGTTGGACTTGCATGCTGTGCAAGTCTATAACAGCAAATGTCTGCCGACCCTGTGGCGCTGAAGCTTGAGGCACTGGACACCACACCTCGTGCAACACGCCCTCATTGGGTTCAGAAAGCAGTTCGGGTTGCTCGAGAGGGGTGACAGCAGGAGGAAGGATTGAGCGTCCATAGACAGCGCTCCTTCCTCGGGAAGGGGGAACAGTGCAGCGCACTGTGGACAGACACTCGGCAGTGGCTGGGTGTCGGCACAGGCTTGTCACCCAGATGAAAGGGGAGGGCACCTGTCCAGGGCATCTGGCTGCTTCTGCAGAGGCAGCTGCCTCGCCCATTGCATGGCTCGGGTGCTGAGGAGAAAACAGGCAGAAACCAGCCAGGTGCCGACAGGGTCCAAGACGACCAGATGCATTCAGGCCAGAGTAAGAGACCCTCTGAGGGAGGGACTGAGCAACCTGTCAGCTCCACGGAGGAGCCATAAAGCACAAAAAAAAAAAAAAAAGCAAAAGTCTTTAGAGGGTCACTTTATGTTTTTTTTGTCAAAGTCTGTAGTACAAGAGAAGGGATTGTAATTTGGCCCCAGAAAGGTAGCCAACCAACGCCTTCACTTCCCAGTTGCTCAGTTCTGCCCCCGCACTCAGACACATAATGACGTGTGCCCAGGGAGAGCACAGGGGCACGCCCCATTAAAGTAAATGGGTGGGAAATCACTTTTTAGTCCGTTTTTCTACATAAGAATGGCCAGTTTAAGATTAATGCAGGGCACCACTGGATGCCAAAAAACATAAAACTGACCCTCTACAGACTTTTGCTGTGGACCAACCTGGTGGCACGGAGGGCTGAGGCGCTGGATGCCACATCTCACGCTACGTCGGCAACCCGGGTTCAGGAACGGACTCGGGACGTCGGGGGTCGGCAGGAGGGAGGATCGAGCATCCCACTCTTCCCTCTGGGGTGGGTAAAGGGTTTACCTCGCTCTGCAGTGGCAACTGGTGGAAGTCAGGAGCTGGAGCTTGAAATGCGTCAGGCATCGTCACATAGTGCATTGTAGCGCCACTGCCGTCCAACTCAGGGAGAAAGAATCAGGCGGAAAAATTGCAGGCAGTCATGGCGGATGATGACCGTGCCCCCCCCAGGTATTGGATCCGGGTCCCCATGGGGGGGGGTGGAGGAGAGCGTGTCGCTGACCAGACCAGAGTATAGGGGTGCGGGTGCCAGCAGCTGGACGACCTGTCAAGCCCACTCCGCAGAGAAGGGAGGTAAAAAATGTCAATATAAAAAAAAAAAAAAAAAAAAGACTTTTGCCATTATGGACTTGCATAACATACAAAGTCCAACCATATTTTTGAACAAAAAAAAAAAAGGGGGGGGGCGTTTTCCCCCAGTCATAAAAGAAAGAACTAGTTCTCCCCCCCCAGGGCACTGTTACACAGGATAATACTCGTACTGAAAATCGACCCTGCATTAAATACCTCGGCTTAATCACTGACAGTTTACAGTCACAGCTTCCATACTGTTATCTTAATCAAATCCGTTCATTAGCACCTGGGCCTCTTACATTGCAATAGACATAACTTCACTGTCAAGATGACACAGTCATACAAATCTGTTTTACTCCTGTTGTTAAAAGTGATAACACTATAGTGGGCTGCGTGTTTGAGGTAATAACTGAACCAGGGGCAATAAACATGAAAGCCGAAGGCCGATGTGTTTATTAACCCCCCCCCCCAGCCTTGTTAATACCAAGGACACCCAGACCACTATGGATGTTATCGTTATTATACTGAAAAAGAAAACTTATTTTTGAAAAAAGTCCTGAAATCGAACAGTTTCTCACAGACACGCTGTAGCCCTGCAGTGCTAGACATCTCTGATTGGCTGATGCATGTTGAAGTGGGAGGGCAAACTGGGCTTGCTCTCTGATTGGCTAAAAACAAATGCAGCAGCCAGTCAGAATGCACAGCCACTGTTCCCATTTGGGTATCTATTTCAGATAGTGAAACTCGGAATCCCGACACTTACCTTACCGAGTTCAGCTACCCAACAGACTCAGGAGCTCCACAACCGGAATCCCAAACCATGGTCCCGACAGTGTAATTGTTGGGACTGCCAGTGCAGCGATCACTTTCAGCGGTCCCACACTGCCCGATCATCACTGTTGCAGACATCCCCGAGGTACAGCAGCCTCGGAAGATGTATATCTAAGTACTGAGGTGTGTGGGGGGGCACAGCCTCCCAAATAGGAGCTGTGTGGAGGGGGGTCAAAACCCCCCGCATTACGTGTAATTTGGAGTGTTTTCGACCTGCAACATGCATTTTTGACTGTCAGTGTTGGGTTAATGTATGTTGCAGTTTCCCGATATTCAGTATTGTGGGCTTGGGCATGTAGCAGTCGGGAGTATGAGTTTCAGTCATTTTATTATATATCCTCATTTTGTTCTTAGCCAATCAAAATGAAGAGCTACTTACTGTCCCATTATTCAGCCTGTCTGGTTATCGCAGAATAACTGGGCAGTTGCACTACATTCTGATTGGCAAAGAAAAAGTTTCTTCAATCTAATGTACTATGAAATCTTTATTTGACTGCTCCCAACTCTGATAAGTATTAAAGTGCCTAAATAAAGTTTGTTGATTTGCGATTGCTGAGAATTCCCGCACCCATCACTGCATGTTGGGCTCTCAAGTGGTTGCCCTTCAAGTATTGCAGTAAATACTACATGGGAATGATGATTCGCAACATGGTTTTTGGCTAGGTTCCCATCCTGATCTCCCTGATGCTTTCTCCACCCACAGCTAAACATGGCCCGTGCTCAGCAAACCTGCTCCTTCCTTGCCACTCAGTTTTGGAATACTTGCCCCTGCTCCTTCCTTGCCACTCAGTTTTGGAATACTTGCCCCTGCTCCTTCCTTGCCACTCAGTTTTGGAATACTTGCCCCTGCTCCTTCCTTGCCACTCAGTTTTGGAATACTTCCCCCTGCTCCTTCCTTGCCACTCAGTTTTGGAATACTTCCCCCTGCTCCTTCCTTGCCACTCAGTTTTGGAATACTTCTCGCATGAGCCTTCTGTTAAGCCACTATCAACAGTACTTTAAATCATTTGCTTATGCTTCAGTTAATGTCCACATCCAGGAGCCAATATTTTAGCAGTTCTTTATGTTTTCTCAACATGCTTCTATTTACTCCCTGCACACTGTATATTACTATACTTGCATATTACTATGATTGTCTTTCATTCCCATTCTGCTGTCCATGGTTCACCTTGGTAGACTGGCACTGGTTGTCGAAGGGGCCTCCTGGTTAAGATACATAAATAAAGGTGTTTGACCTTGTTAACCACTTCCTTCTCCTCGCCAAACTCCAGTCTCTTGGCTTCTCCACAGATGTCGTGGCCTGGTTTAACAGCTACTTGTCAAACAGGATGCAAGTCATGAATTATAACTCTGTCCTGTCCGATCTCTCTTCCATACATATTGGTGTTCCACAACGATCCATCCTGGGCACCCCTACTTTTTTCGATTTTCATTAATGATCTCCCTTTGTCCTCCCCAGACTGTCTGACTCTATTATATGCAGATGACCTTGTTCTTTATTCTAGTTCCAGGAACATCTCGGGTATAAATCACTCTCTCTCTAACTTCCTCCATAATCAATCCTGGCTAACTGAAAACAATCTTGTTCTTAACGTGAGCAAAACACACTCCATGCTCTTAGGCTATCCTGCTAGACTCAGAACTAACCGGAACCCTCTCAATATCATACGCACCAATGGCTAATCATTGGCCTGCACAAGCTCTTTCAAGTACCTGGGCATCTCGCTCGTCGAATCTCTGGACTATGAGCAACACATCACGGCCACCTGTGAATCCATTAATGCCAAACTGGGGAGCGCCTACTAGATTAGCGATGCCCTCACCCCAACAGGCAGGCTTGCTACTGCTCAAGGCATTCTGCTACCGGCACTAGCCTATGGCTCAGTCACTTACTCAGGAGCATCAAAAACTACTCTTCACAAGTGGGATACCACACCTATAACAACATCTGCCGCTATGCCTCTGCATCCCCTCGCTACAGGCACCACTGTCAACTCTATGCAGATCTAAAATGGCTCTCCCCCACTGCGTATCGTCTCCAGTCCCTTGGATTTCTCACTGACGGTATTGCCAGATCGGGTCTCCCCTAATCCCTTGCCTCCCTGCTGCACTCTCAAGCCATCTCCTATGGGCTTAGATCTACCGACCAGGCTCCCCTCCACATTCCTAGATGTAAAACCACCAAGGGGGCGCAGGCTTTCGCACATATGGCACCTAAATATTGGAACTCCCTCCCTCAAACCATTCGTTCTGTCCCAACCCATGCCTGTTTCAAAAGGCAACACCATAATCACCTACTTGTTGCAACCCCCTCCACATGCTTTCACCCACCATAGACCCACCGGCCATTACCTCCTATCAGCCATGTCTCTGCCTACTGCCACCATTTGCTCCTCAATTTCTCCTCTCAACCTGACCTCTTGCTTTTCTGTCTTATAAGCCATGCCCCTTCCCAAGCATCTCCCCTCCTCTCTCTCAAATTTCCTTCTGTCTCCCTCCTACAAATCCTTGCCTTCTGGAAAATCAGAATAGCACATACACCCCATGTCTCCATTTGGATTTTCTTTTCATCTCTTCTATCTAAAACTGTCACTCATTCTCATGTCTCTGGACATTTAGCTCCTTGGCTGCTTACAACTTGACTCTATTGTATCTGACTTACGTTTTAAACATTTTAACACAACTTTTATTGTACTGGTGTTATGATATCTCTGAATTATTGTTGAACTCACACTTAAAATTCCTTTTGATCCAGTCCCAAACCATATCTTTATGTCTATGTAAAACTGTATTTCACCTGTACCCTTTGTATTACCAATTGTTAAACTGTCTTCAAACTGTTTGTTGATTATGTATCCCCATTTGCACCCTCCCGGATCGTGCCTGAAAATAGGCATTGCTATGCATAGCGCACCTACCCGGTTAACAAATGCAAAATAAATAAGTTAAACAAGAACGACCAGAAATCGCATCTTGATGGCCAGGAAAAGTCAACAATTAACATGAATATAATCAGAAATTATACATAATAGATTTGTATTAAACATGATCTTATAAAGAAAAATAAAAGTGCGATCTTACAGATTTCTAAATCAGTCACATGTGCCCTTTAGAACCAGGCCCAAGACAGTATAGTGCTTCCAAACATTTTTAATGCTGCGTGAGGTTAGGTCTTACTATTACTATGGCAACTATGATGAGCTATTTTTGTAACAAATGTCGGTGTTCCCGAAAGCCCCTGCATCTGGGCATTTTTTTTTTATTCAATATAGGCGTTCATTCTGACTTTCATCACCACCTCAGGTTTGCTGGTAATCTCCCAGCCCCGATACCACTGCACAGCCTATTTTTGTGGCACATTGCCCAACAGTACCACTGGCCATCATTTAGATGACTGCAGCTCTGCACCCCCGCCCCCTCCACATCCCAATGCCGACCTTGCCTGCATGTAGCTTTTCTCAACAATGCAACTGTGTTCTATGAACTACCACAAGGAGTTCACTGCGGCAGTCAAGTGCGGCGCCACCCTCACTAATTTTATTTCGGTTAAGGCTACAGAATTATTTTTATAATTAGCTGTTATCTCAAAGGCCATTAACCACAGAGATGCTGAGTACCAGCAGTTGGTGAGAGACAGATAAGGGAAGGCAAATCCCTTCCTGGTCAGGCAGTCATAACCCACCTCTGGTACCCAGTGCAGGAGCTTAGCAGGCTGCATGCTTTCCTCTAGGGCTGCAAGATAGGAAAGTCATGGATTCTAGTCCCACACCATGCACGCAGGCTGATACCCAATAACGACACTGTAGCACAGCACTAAGGGTGCTGCACAGCTGAGATGTCGTTCCTCGGATGAGATGCTAAAACCCATCTTTGGTGGCTATCCATTTGGAAGGTACGAAAAGGAGTTTTCCCAAGTATAGTGGTCAACATCCCCACCCCACCTCTCGGTTAAACGTGGGCTAGATCACGCCCCTCGGACACACCTGAAAATAAGCTGTCACAGCTCAATGTGCCTTTCTGGTCAAAAAATTAAAAAACACCCCCTGCCCAGAAACCACCCATCTTGCTGCCCCAATAACTACAGTAGGTGGCTAAGTAAGGTCCTGTACACATCAGGCTAGTTAAAACGTTTTAAGGTGCTTAAATCGTTTTTTTTTTTTGTTTGTTTTTTTTAATCTTCTTTTTATTAGTCATATTTTAACTTATTTACAGGTAGGTCCACTTTCATTGCATTACACAATACATTCATATCTGGTCTTTTTACAAAATTAACTATAAAATTCAAATACATCTCAAGCTCAGTGTCAAAAACTTCATCCAACTGTTCTATTTGATCTACTGCTCTCACATGGAAAACCCCAAGCATTTAATCTCCGAGACAAAGTCTCACATTTATTATTAATTAACTAGAATATCTTCCCCATTCTACCCTCAGGTCGTTAGAACTCCACATTCTGGTCTAGATCGGTATCACGGTCACCACCCCTACTGAGTTCCCGAGATTTTCTGTCCTTGGGAGGGAAAAGGGGAGTGAAAATGGGAGAGGGGGCGGAAAACAGGGAGCACCAAGGAGGCCCCACCAGGTTGGAGACCGCTCAACTGTGCGGGAGCATCCGATGTTCCCACCAATGCATATGAGTCAAGGCACAAAAGTGGGGTCTATCAGCATGTAATACAGCTGCCACTTCACCCATCTCATAACAAACTGCTCTCTACGTTCATTTATGTTATATGTAATTTTTTCCATATTATGGATTTGTATAGTAATATTCCACCAATCTGGTATAGTTGGTGGTTGAGCTGTCGCCCATAATTTAGTCAGTACTTTTTGCCACTGTATAAGTATTGCAAGTAAATATCTAGTATTCGGGCCCTATAGGCTTGGGGAACAATAAGAACAGATATATATCTCTGGTGTTAGTCGGAAAAGTGGGTCAATTAATTGCTGCAGTTGCTTCTCCAATTGTTTTAGGAAGTCTGAAAGCCTCGGACAGGACCACAAGATATGGGTCAAATTGGCCTCCTGCTCACCACATTTCCTCCAGCAGCTAGCAGATTGATCCTGGGAATAATGCCTAGTGACTTTGGGGGACCTGAAATATCTAATCAATAACTTCCAGGCAAATTCCCGCCACTGGTGTGAACTTGTGACTTTGGAGGAATTGTTACAAGCTAGCCGCCAGTCCGCTATAGTTAACTGATAGCCGGATTCCTCTCTCCATTGCTCACGGACGTTTTTGGGAGCCCTTTCACCTTGCATGTTTAGGGCCTGGTAATATATAGAAACTAAATGTTCCCGCTTCCCGGATTCATTCAAAGCCAACTGGCATTTTATTAATGCCGAATAGTTTTCTGAGTCTCGTAGTCCCAAGGGCAGACTTTCTATATAGTGCCTGATTTGTAGAAAACGGTAAAAGTCTTTGTATGGCAAGTGGAACTTCGCCTGAAGTTATGCATATGACCAGATTACTCCATGTGTCATTATTTGTGGGATATATCGTAGGCCAAGGTCATCCCAGTCGCCAAATCTAGCGTCCAAGTTGTTAGGGGGAAAATCCGGGAGCGCCCATATCGGGCATAGAAGGGACAAGTAGAGCGACAGTCCGTAAAACTTTTTAATCATATTCCAGTTTTGGAATTGTGCTATCAACCAGGGACCAGCAGTTGGGGGGACCTTCCCCACTGGGTTTGGGCTGTAGATTGTCCGGAAATAAGTAGCATCGTTTATTAATACTCTTTCAGTGTCAATCCAATGTGGATGGACAATTCTGTTCTGCCTAGCCATTATATATATCATTGTTACTGCCTGTTGGTAACGTTTAGATCTGGAGTGCAAGGCCTCGTCATTTCTTGCAAGTGTCAACACTTTAAGATTTACCCGGGTTTCTCCCAGCCCAAACAAAATTCCGCAGTAGTTGGTTTATTTCTTTAAAGAAAGTTTGGGAAACAGCAAGGGGATATTTTGGAAAAGGTATAGTGCTCTGGGGAGAGTTATCATCCTAACAAGCTCTATCCTTTTCACTATACTCAACGGAATGACTGACCAGGCCTGTAGGTCTTGCTTTAATTGTGTCATAAAGGGGGAATAGTTGTATTTGTAATAGTGTGCCTCCTCGGGGATACACACCCTAGGTATTTTAGTTATGCAAGGTTCCACCTACCTGGGAGAGCTTTCATTATTTTTTGAGTAGGAGTGTAGTTAAATGTAAGCAATTCAGTTTTAGTCAGATTCAACTTATAGCCTGATAGTTCTCCATATTCATCTAGGGCTTGTCTTACTGCTAGAATGGATTGTTCTGGTCTTGTAGGTACAGCAGGATATCATCCGCATATAGGGCAATCCGATGTTCTGTTCCCCCCATTGTAATTCCTTTAATTTTAGGGTGCTCCCTAATTTTATGTGCCAGCGGCTCTATGGTCAATGCAAATAATAACGGAGACAATGGGCAACCCTGGCGTGTACCTCTTTGGAGCGAGAAGTATTCGGAGTGGTGTCCGTTGACTCTTACACAGGCCCGAGGGGCAGAATAAATACTCTGCAAGGCCTGAACAAGACCCGGCGGAAAACCAAAACGCTGTAAAGTAGAGTATAGAAAGGGCCATGCTACTCTGTCGAAGGCCTTCTCTGCGTCAAGGCTGACTAATACTGCAGGGGTGTCGGAAACACTCATCTGGTTAACCAAATGCAGGGTGCGTCTGATATTATCAGTAGTAGTACGAGTCCTCACGAAACCCGTCTGGTCCCTGTGGATCAGCGCAGGGAGCACTTGATCCATTCGGTGGGCTATAATGCTCATAAATATTTTATAATCCTGATTTAGTACTGATATTGGCCTATATGATCCGCATTCTTGAGGGTTCTTCCCTAGTTTGGGAATTACTGATATGGTCGCATATGACCATGTGACTGGGGACTGCTCACCCTGTAGTATCGAATTAAATACCCACTCAAGCATGGGAAGGACTTTGGCCTTAGTGGCTTTATAGAATTCCGCACCATATCCGTCGGGGCCTGGGGCCTTCTGCGATTTGGAATTGGCAATGGTTTGTGTTATTTCGCTAGCCGTAATGGGCCGAGTAAGGGTCTTTTTACTTTGTTCTTCTAAAGTGGGCAGAGTGAGTGCCTTGATATAAGCGGAGATGTTTTCTGGGGATGAAGCTGACTCCGGGGTGTATAGGTTGTTATAATAGGTCCGAAACGCTTCTGCCACTTCATGCGTTTTTAGTGAGGGGTTGTCCCCCCAGCGGGTGTCTAATACTACCTACTGTGGCTGCTTTTCTTCTTTACGAGCCTGGTATGCAAGCAAACGCTGGCTCAGCGGTCCCACTTTAGAATCTTGCTTCAGGAAGGCAAGGGCTATTTCGGTTTGTTGTATGGCGAGCTTGTCTAGTTCTTGTCTGGTGTATTTTATCTGAGGCAAGAGGGAGCTATCTCCCTGTTTATGAGCTAGCTGTAGGAAATGAAGAGTTTCCTCAAGAACTCTCCTATACTCCTCGCGTTGTCTTTTTTTCTGTGCTGAATATTTAATTATATGCCCCCTTAGAACCGTTTTTATTGTGTCCCAGTGGACAGCAGGGCTCATGTCATCGGCGGGGTTATCGGCCATAATCTCAGAGATCCTGCCAGAGACAAATTCCCTGAATTCTTTTGTGCGGAGGTAGAAAGGATTCAGCCTCCATTGAGTGCTCTTAGGCTGATCACCTAAGTCCCAAACCATGCTGATTGGTGCATGGTCTGAGATAAGTATGTCTCCAATCTGTGCCTCACACACCAGTTGTACGTTTTCTACCTGCGTAAAGGCATAGTCTATCCTTGAATACGTGTGATGCACCGAGGAGTAGTAAGAATAATTCCTTGTATGCGGGTGTAATTGCCTCCAGATGTCACACCATCCGACCTCAGAGGTGAATCTCTTAAAGAATCTCTGGGCCGCAGTCAGCTTCTGTGGGTTCACTTTTGTGAAGTCTACATTTGGGTCTATTAAGAGATTTAAATCTCCGGCCAGCAGCACTACGCCTTTAGTGAACTTCACTACCTTATCTAGCAGGGGTTTCAACTGGGTTGTTGTGGCACCCGGGGGGAAATATACATTTGCTAGCGTGACTTCCCTGTCATTTAGTTTCCCACGGGCTAATACCATACGACCCTCCGGGTCCGACCATGTTCGCTCTGGATGAAACCAGGTATGCGGAGGAACGATAATAGCAACACCTCTACTCCTACCTCCTTTGTACGAGGCACTCAACACCTGGCCTCTGCTCAATTTGGCCAATTTGGCATGTTCCGACGAAATCATATGTGTTTCCTGCAAAAAAATTATATCTGATTTAGTTCTTTTAAGATACGCCAACGTTCTAGCCCTTTTGATCGGAGAGGCCAACCCATTTACATTTAAAGAGAGCAGTTTCAGCTTTGAGGTGTTCAGCATGTCAATGGGGAACACCGTCCCATGCACCTCCCCCCAATGGGTGACACGGAACCTGAACTTTACGCAGTTAGAGACCAGAATGAGGTTGATAACCTATTACAAAAACCTATATACAAAAAATGTAAAACAATCATATATGTAAACAGTCTAACAGCCAACATGGCTCCACTAAACGATGCCTAACTAATGGTACTTCCACAGAACTAGGTTACACCTAGTCCGTTAGCAGGATCCGTGAGTCCTACTAGGAAGGTCCTCTATTGTCTGAGGACCAGGGTAACTAGTACCAAGGGAAAGGTAGTTGGGTTTGGTGACTTACGCCCCACGAGGTTCGAGCTCTGGCTCCCCAGAGAACATTCATATAGAGAGGGAAATACCGCTAGTTGAA
Source organism: Neoceratodus forsteri (assembly GCA_016271365.2). NCBI lineage: Eukaryota > Metazoa > Chordata > Ceratodontiformes > Ceratodontidae > Neoceratodus > Neoceratodus forsteri. Next base: position 1,753,843,827 of record CM057452.1, read on the forward strand.
ATAGTCACAGAGCCTCCACCCCCCTCGCGCACAAGTTGGTGGCTATCGCCCCAACCCATCCGTGTGACTGTGGATCCAGTTTAGAACTCCATGCAAGTGATATCCATTGCCATTCTTCTTAAGCAGCCTGGGGGGGGGGGCTCCAGGAGCCGCAGGTGTCCCCGGGAGATCAGTGTCCGGGGCCATCCGCAGCGCCAAAATCTTATTAGCCAAAGCTGGTGGCCTGCATTAATGTGGAAGGGGGCGTTCCCGCAGTGGGCCACCGGGTGAAAGGATGACTGAAGTATATTCTAGGTGTCTCACAGTTTCCAGGCGAAGACCTCCACTACAGTGATGTTTGTTAGAGGTATTTCGCAATAGCCTCGTAGTCTATCCGGGCGGGGGGAAGGGGGGGCACACCACCCCCAGAGAAGCAATCTCTTCCCAGGCCGTACAGAGGATTCTATTATTCCCCTTCCAGGCTGGTGGAGACACTTATTCCCAAGCAACCCACGGGGTCCACCGCTGGAAGGCCCAGGCGCTGCTGATGAGCTCTATGTAAGCATACCTCTAGCCAAGCCCATGATCTCCGTACTCCCCACCACCATGAGCCAATTCTTCCCCACTAGTCCATCTCTAATCCTTCGATCCCGGAACTGGGTCCCCACCTCCAGATCTGTTAATCCTTTACAGTTAAACTCACCCCGCCCCCAACAGGCCACCACGATGAATGACCCGCCCGGGTAGTCCATCGATTCTATCGTGGTGATAAGCTCTCGGCGGTGGTCCGCTGGGCTGGAGGCCATAGCATGTATCTATACCAATCCTATGGACTCAGGACTACCCCACCTCCTCCCCCCCCCCATTTACCAAGTAATCATTTCCCTGGGCATAGCATCCAATTCATGGGAGTAACCAGGATCCCACACATGGTTCTCCGCCTGAATATACAACTGATAAACTGAGAGATCCGGATCACCAGGAACACCTCACTCCTCCCCCCACTCCACCAACCATCCTCCCCCTGCCCTCAACCCAAACCTCCTCCGCCCACAAACTCAAATAACAAGCACAAAAATATTAGGGAAAAGCAGGGAGGGGAAGGGAGAGGGAAACCAGGGGACAACCGGGAAAGAGAAAGGAGGAGGGAAAAAAAAAAAGGGGCAGCTCATATCCTCGGCAGAGAGACAGGTATCAGTCCCAGGTCCAGGGTGACTTATCCCAAACATCCACCAATTGCTAGTTCAATCCTCAGGTAGGCTCCTCACTGGGTCCTGACCAGGGCTGGGGTTCCTGCTGCTCTAGTGCTTCATGACAGCTGCAAGGCCTCAGCTCCCTGTTTCTTCCGATTCTCTCTGTTCCACTGACCACACCTCTGAGCTAACTTAGCCGCAAGTGGAGTCTTGTTCTTCGTGTCCAGCCCTGGGAACTCGATCTTCCTAGCTTGTAGCTCTTTCTTCGCCTCGGCAGCACTTTCGCATACTACTGTGCCTTCTTTAAAATTAATTAATAGCTTTGCTGGATATAATGATCGAAATCGGATCCCTGCCCCTTTAAGAGCTTTCATTATCGGGAAGAACGTTTTCCGACGTGCCATCACTTCTGGGGCGAAATCGTTCTCAAAGAAAAGCCTGCTATTGCCAAAAAGGACTTTTCCTTGCTTCCAAGCAGTGTGGAGCACTGTTTCCTTTTCCTGGTATCGCAGGAATTTAATGAGGATGGATCTTGGCCGAGCTCCTGGTGGTGGCCTTGGGCCTAATGTGCGGTGGACCCGGTCCAGTTCCAGCGTGATGCCTTCAGGTAGGGTGAGGGATTCCCGTAGTAATTTCTGTATAAATGGGATGAATTCCGTGGATTCTGCGCCTTCTGGGAGCCCCGATAGGCGAATATTGTTCCTGCGGCTTCTGCACTCTGCATCCTCCACTCGATACTGCAGGGCCGCGACCTGGGAGTAGATTTGGGTTATAACCCTTCCGGCCTCATCCACCCTCCAATCGGTTTTCGTTAGTTGCTCATCGAAGTTCTCTTGTTTTTTATCTAATTTGTTTAGATCAGTCCTCAGACCAGCTACTGTGGATCGCATTTCTTTCCGGAAATCCCTGATCTCTGAGAGCATTTGGGTCATCTGTTTTTGTAGTATGGAGTTTGGAATCTGGTCGGCCTGCGCTGTACTGCATCGAGAAGCCCCGCGAGTCTTCACTGTCAGAGTCCTCCCTTCTTAATCTGTCGGGATCCGGGTGTGTCGGTGACTCTTTTTTTATCCTTTCCCCTTCGCTTGGACATACTTTCCCTTCAATCCTCTCTGAAAGGTGAAAATCTTTGCTGAAACTTGATTTGGGGAAATCTTTAATTAAATTCTCGGGGGAGCCTCGCGCTCTAGGCTGCTCACCGCCGCATGAGCGTCACGGAAGTCCTAGCCGTCGTTTTAACCGGTAAAACCACAGCTTGTCGCATTTAAGCACAGTTTCAAAGCGTGTTAGAAACCGAGCTTAAACCCTGCTGCGAGCTAGTCTCAAGTACGTTTTTAAAACGGTTTTATGAAAGAAAGTGTGTTACCCTGTAGTGTGGACGGTCGTCTGCATATTGCTCCTTCAGGAAGCGTGTTAAGGGTCATGGAGAACCCGTTTTAAAAAACATTACTGGAGGCAGATGCAGACGGGAGTCGGCTGTGGTATAACAGAGTTAAAACTCGGTTGAAGACTGGATGGGCTGCTGTGGTGAGTTCAAAAACGTTTTTAGTTTTTAAAACGTTTTTTAAACTGGTGCAAATCTTCAGCTCTAATGTGTACAGGGCCTAAATGTGATACAAGCAGAGATAGGTTGCGTGGGTCAAGTCATGAGTCAAACTAGTTTTCCTTAGTGACTTGGGTCCAAGCTACACGGAAACCTCTGTACAGATAATATTTCAGTTTTGTTTTTGTTTTTTTGGTTGGGGGGGCACAATTTATTTTCCCAGGATAGTCCAGCTGAGATTCCACCTTATTTTGAGTGTGGTCCTGTTTTTTCTGCTTTTTTACCCATTTTGCAGCTGGTTGCACTAAAGCACTTGAAGGTTACCAATTCCCAAGCTTCTGCTGTAACCACTACTCCACACTGCCTTCTATCTTGACTTGTCTAAAGTTCTTTACAAGAGGCATTTGTACTGAATGACCAGCTTCTGTAAAGTTTTGAATCACATGTTTTAGCATTTCTTAACTCTGCTTCAGTACAAAACATATATATAGCTAGAAACCCCAATACCACAGTTCCCTACTTTTGTGGCGTTAAGCTGAACCCTAACTGGTACACTAACAAAGTGTGTTTTTTTTTTTTTTTGCAATGAGAGAGGCGTGTGTGTGTGTGTGTGTGTGTGTGTGTGTGTGTGTATGTATGTATGTATGTATGCATGCATGCATGTATATCATATATATATATAAATTAGGAAACAAAAAACTCAGTTTAATGCATTAGTTAGGGTTGTTCCACTGTGACAAAAGAACAAGGAAATTGATTATTAGGGTTGAAAGGCCCCGTCAGAAACCCCGCCCACACCCCAACCCGGTATCGGGTGCGGCGTTAGGGTTGCCAGCCCTAACTCTCACCCCATCAGATGTGTGAAGAAGCAGAGTTAAAGGAGAATGGGGTGAGAGTTGGGACCGACGACCCCAACGCGGACCCCGATGCCGGTTGGGGGGTCCAAGGGGGGTTTTCAACCCTAACACCAAATTTCCTCACTTTTGTCACTGTGGAACAACCCTAACCGATGCAATAAACTGAGTTTTTTTGCCTCTAATTTCCCTTCTTTTTGAGAATGATGACGACAAATAGTGAAAGTAATGCAGCAGCGGGAGCGTGGGGCCCGAAGTAACAGGAACATCAGCACAAACAGAAGTGCCAACACATGGTAACGGAAACGTAAATGGTAAAGGAAACGTTAACAGAAACGCAAGCGCAAAGTGACGCCAAAGAAAACAGTGATGCAAACAGACATTGAAGCGCGTACAAAAACACAACTGGTAATGCGAACAGTGATGGCAGCGGTATTTTAAATGGAAATGTTAAGTGTCACAGCAAAAAGAACACGAAAGGGAACAGAAATGGAAACAAGAACAGAGCGCACACGTAAATGCAAACCGTAACGCGCACAGCCATGGTATCACAATAGTAAACGCAAATGGTAATGTTAACGTGAAGAATGCCAAAGGAAACAGAAACGGGAACGGAGGCGCGTACAGAAACGCAAATCGTAACGTGCATGGTCACGGAACCGCAATTGTTAACGCAAATGGTAACGGTAACAGCAACAATAATGCCAAAGGAAAGAGAAATGCAAATGCAAGCGAGTACAGAAACGCAAACAGTTACGCGCACGGTCATGGTACCGCAATTGTAAACACAAATGGTAACAGTAACAGCAAAAATAACGCCAAACGACACAGAAATGCAAACGCAAGCGAAAACGCAAACCGTAACACAAACGGTGGCATAGACAGTAATGGTGCCACAAATGGTAATGGAAACTCAACTGGAAACGCTAACTGGCACAGTAATGAAAGGGAACACCCTTCTTTTCCCCCAAAAATGCATTGGAAAACACAGTGAAAACAAAGAATGTATACATAACAATGAGCCTCAGAGCAGAAAATGAGGACTTGGAATATTAAATTGCTTTTATCTCAGGAACCGTACGACGTAGAAAAAAATTAAAATTTCATATGAATTATGACTTTCCTGGCTAGTTTTGGACTTAGCCCCTATCAGGGGACTAAGCATTTTTGCGATGAAAAGTCCATATCTCGCACCGTTTCCGAGATACGGGCCCCGAAAGGTGTGACGTACGCGGTAATGTCATCCAATGGGGAAAAGCGTTAACTTCGGAGTGCCGTCACTGTGCCGCCCTGTAATATTTTTTTCACCAAACCACCAAAAAGTGGAATGTTGGCTTTCTTCCTTCCAAATTTCAGCGCAAAAGATCATACTGTTATTTTGCAGCAGGGCGGCAAAGGATTCCTATAATGTGACGGACGCCATAATGTTATCCTATGGGAAAAAGCGTCAACTTTGGAGTGCCGTAACTTTGCCAGCCTGTAATATTTTATCACCAAAACACTGAAAGGCACATCTGTGAGATTTTGGCTGCGTTCCCTCCAAATTTCAGCCTAAAAGACCAAACCGTTCTTTTGCAGCAGGGTGGCAAAGAATTGCTGTCATTTTGCTATAGCCTGGAAAAGCAGTGTCGCAATTTGCGAAAGCTTTCACAAAAATTTGCGACACTTTCATGAGTGTGACTCTACTTCACGAAAGTACTTTTTCCAGAAACTTGAAAAACATATTTATAAGGTGTTTAACCTCAAAATAAAGACATGCCTAGCATCCTCAGGGTCCGACTAGGTAAACACAAAAAGAACTGTGTTGCTAGAGGGTCCCAAATTTAAATGGCAAGCATTTTTCTGATCACCAACTGAAAACAAAATGGTGGATCTGCAAAAGTAAAAGGGCCTTTTGCGAAAGTAAAAACTGCATTTGCGAACGTGCTGAACTTTTTGTTAACTTTTCCCATTGACTTATAATGGGAACTTGTTTTTTTGAATAACTTTTGATCCATTCAATATTTTTTCATGAAATCTTCAAAAGGCACATCGGGGACTCCGGCTGCATGTTCCCTGAAGTTTTCGGACTGGTCGTGCAAACCGTGCGACCTGTAGGCGAGAGCAAAAGAAAAAGAAAAAATTGCAAAAAAGCATAATTGTGCAATTGGTTGTCGCTTAACTCTGCAGCCATATATCCGACCAGTACAAAACGTGACAGGTCCCAAGACCTACAATGCCCAATTGTGCATACCAAATTTCAGGCAAATCCATTGAACGGTAGCAAAGTTATTAAGGTGCAAAATTTGACCCTTTAACCTTAAAAGTGCCACTCAACCCTAACTATGGTAGCACTATCGTGCTACCATGATATATATATATATATATATATATATATATATACATACATATATATATATATATATATATATACATACATATATATATACACACACACACACACACACACACACACACACACACACACACATATATATACACACACACACACACATATATACACACACACACACACACACACATATACACACACATTTTTTTTTCTTTTCTTAAAGCAGACACCAGTCAGATCCTTCACCCTGTGCACAAGTGTCTGCTGTGCTAGATTACATTACTGGACTGTAGTTCCTCCGCTTCTAGCATGCAGCACTACTGCAGGAAACACCTCCCAGTTTCAATCAGCATATATTCCTGAGTAGTATTTTACATCATGAGGTGTGCAGCCTTTGCAGGATTGCTTGCTCTTGAAGCAAAATGGTATTTCCAATACTATTCAGAAGAAAAACACACCAAGGCAACTATAGCACATGTAAGACAGAAACCTAAAAGCTGTCCAGGCTAAGTTCATTAAAGGAATATAAAAAACATCCAAGCTCTGCAATATAAATATACCTTGATTTTTTAACTATGTACAAATGTTTTATAAGCATTCTCAAATGCTGGTCAAAGCATTTCATTTTGAATTTGTTGGATCCATTTCAATCCGTTAATGCTCTTCAGCTAGCCACTGAAAATTTAACTGGTATCGCTAAATAGTTTCAGAAAGACATAACTTTACAAGGGCCACCCACTAGCCCAGCAGCTGCGGGTCACGCTGCTGTCCCTGCAACCCAGGTTCAAGAAGACTGGCTGTGACTTACAGGCAGCACTTCTCAGCCAGTAGTATGGCAACACATCCAGCAGAGCAACTGACCTCTGTGGCGGGCCAGAGAGCCTGCTCTTTCCATCGCTGCCATGACGAAGGCCACAAGAGGCTGTGCGATTCTTCTAGTGGGCAGAGGGACAGAAGGATACATATGGGGAGAAAAACCTCAGCCCCTTCTCTAAATCATGGAGCCAGTATACTCTGGCCCCATGCTACGCAGCCTGCCTCAAAAATGCAGGGCTTAAAATTAAGTTTAGTGCCAAGGGGAATGCCCCCAGGGTCTTCCACATTTTTTTTGGGGGGGGGGGGTACATTTCTTTTTTTATATAACAACACTATTTTTAATTTTTTTATACAACTACAATATTTTTATTAGGTTTTTTGTAGTATACATACCGTCCAATATAAAGACAGTTATTTCACCAATTTAGTAACTGTTTAAATTCATACTCTTTAACTTGTTACAGATATGGTTATTAAGTTACCAATATTTTTGATCTTCAAAAAGATTCATCAAAGAAAAATCAATTGACTGCTGGACGTTCATTATACCATATAAGGGAGGCAGTATAGAGCAGTGGTTTAAGGCTCTGAGCTGCAAATCTGGTGACATCCAGCAGACCAGACCTGGGTTTGAATCCCACAGCTTCCACTTGCAGATTGTGTGACCCTGAGCAAATCACTTAACTTCCCTGTGCTCCCAGGTTGCACTGTAAAAAAAGCTTTCAGCTTAGTGTGCTAGTCCTGGTTAAACAACTAAAAAAAAAACCCACCACAGCGCCACATATATATCTACATACTTTTCACTTCTGCTTTCTTTTTTTATTTGTTACTTCCACTCTCAAGAACAGGTTTTATATACTAATTTTATACCTCCATAATATCTGTGGCATAGGTGTGCACTAATTATTTATTCTATGGCAACTTAGTTTCAATGCCAGGAAGTGCAAACTGATGCACATAGAGGCAAAGAACCATAAGACAGAGAATTACATAGGAGGGGTTCAGTTAACTGCTTCCGAAGAGGCAAAGGATCTAGGGGTAGTGACTACGAGTGACCTGAAACACACCTCTCAGTGTAAAAAGGCAGTGGCGCAGGCTAACAGGATGATGGGGTGTATTGCAAGGGGATTCAGTAAAAGGCGGTGTGAGGTTATTTTACCATTGTACAGGTCATTGGTTAGAAAACATTTAGAATATGGGGCAAGGTACTTACTCCCTGAAAGAGAGGAGGCAGAGGGGTGATATGACAGAGACCTTCAAGTACATGAAGGGAATTAACCAAATGAAAAAGAAGGATCTCTTTAAAATGAGTGACAAAAGCACCACTAGGGGGCACAGCCTAAAACTGATGGGGGTGGTTCAGAAGGGATGTAAGGAAGCATTTCTATACTGAGAGGGTGGTGTCCGACTGGAATGAACAGACAGTGGAGGTGGTAACAGCAAGGACAGTGGGAGCATTCAAGAGAGCCTGGGGCAAGCACCAAGGGAACCCTTGGGGCAAAGGAATGGGAGAGGGAGGGACAGTTGGGGGGACAGGGTCATTGGTGTAAATTGTAAGGCCAGACCCTGCATCAATTACCCAGCAGACATGATAGACTGGGTGGTCTTCTTCTGCTGGCTCTTTTCATATGTTTATATTGAAACAGCTAGGAAATCATAGTACAGTAATAATATGCAGGTAATCTTACTCCAAAACATCAAAGTTCTAATAATGCAGGGAAGTTTACTTCTAATTCTCTCAAATTGGTCACATATGTCATCCTTATTCTCAGTTTTTCATAACTCAATGTTTCTCTAAACATGTTTAACCATCTGTTTTAGATTTTGGAAGAGTAGGGTGTTCCATCTCTTCAGCACCAATCTTCTAGTGGCCATTGTACCTAGAGCTAAGTCTGTACTGCTATCATAAAAAGAACAATACCTCAACTTCTCTTGACACATTACGCCATCCAGAAAAAACTGCACCCCAGCTTGGTGCCATGTTCAGGAACTGCAGTTGCACCCCTCCTGCGGTTAGGCGTGAGCTTGTCCAGAAGATGACCCCCCCCCCACTTCTGACTACTGCGATGTAGTCTATGGTACCACTCCTAGGTCCTCCCTGAGAAGATTGGACATTCTCTTCAACTCCTTCTGCCACTTCTCCCTTGATGCTCCCTCTCGCACCCACCACTGTGACCTCTATCGAGACATTTCCTGACAAAGGCCTGGTAGAGGATCCTCTTCTCTAACTATGGTCTGCTCCTCCCTCCCTTGCTCTCTCTTGCACTATCTATCACACTTCCCTAACCTATCTTTCCCCTTCCCATTTGTTTTCTTATTGAGGGAAAGTGTTTAATTGGTAATTATCTGTCCGTCTCAAATGTCTTTGATGTTTAACTGTTCATGTCTCTGTTTATTCCACAATGTAATTTAAATATGCAACTCATTGTAACCCTATTGTTTGTACCTAATTTGACGCGGAACCTTTGTAAAAGAGCCTTGGCTCAAAAGTATTAATTCCTAGAATACAATAAACAAACAATAAACAATTTCCTTCCCCTCCCTTACAGATAGACGCCTCTCACACTGCGCTAAATTAGCCGCTAAATACTGGCTGGGTAAATTCCCTTCCTACAACTCCCCCGTTTATATACACCCCCCCTCCTTCCCACTCCCTCAGATCTATCAAAACTCAAACACTAACTGTCCCCACACCGCCCCACCTCCTCTCCAGCAAGTCTAGGTACTCTCAGTTTCCCTAAAATATGGAACTCTCTACCTTCTCAAATCAGACACTCCTCCTCCCTCTATTCCATCAACACTGCCCTCTTTCACTATCTTGCACCTAACTGTTCCTGTTATGACCAGCCTTAATTTCCTTTGTCTTGCTCCATACAGTTCATCCCCCTTCAGAATTTACCCAATGCCTCTATCGACTCTACTGCCTCTACCATCCCTAGCCCCTCCTAGGTGCTAGTTCTCATACCTTTCTCTCTTCCCCTACTCTCTCTCCCCCTTTTTCACTAGCCTTCACACTTCCCTTGCAGGGTTCTCAGCATCCTGAAGGGATCCTATAGTGCCTAGGCTTGCCACCTTTTCTCCCTCCCCCCCCCCACAATCTACCAATCCTTGGCCTTCCAGGTCCCCTTGCAGGATCCCCAGGAGCCTGGTGGGTCCCTTGATCAGGCCTCATCCCTCCCAGGTGTTATTTCTCATTCTCTCCCTCTACTATCCCTCTATAATTACAACACCTAACCACAAGAGGGTTTATAATCACCTGAACTTCCTTGCCCCCTTGCAGGGTTCATCGCATTCTGAAGGGTTCTCTTTCTGAGTCAGGCCTTATTTCCCTTCCTAGGTGTTAATCTCCCGCCTCTCCCCCCATCCCTACTCCAGTCCCTGTCCCTTGCAAGTATCCCCACATCCTGAAGGGGTCTCTCCGGGACACGACTCTGCACCGTCATCTCCTCCTCTCTCTCTCCTTCACCCCTTATTTCACGATAGCACTTGTTCACTTATTACCACTGCACTCTTTAATTGTTCTCACAAATTACAGATGTATACAACACTGTTTGTAACAACTGCCTTAATTAATTGTATTCTATGTTAATCTTTGTAACTTGAATGTAAAATGTCTCATCCCTATTGTACCCCTTCCCCCCAGGTCGCACCGGGAGACAAGCAACCTGTTGCTCAGTGTACCTTCCTCGTGAACATAAGAACATACAAAGAAGCCAGCAGAAGGCAGCCATTTGGTCTATCACGTCTGCTCATATTGCAGGGTCCACAGTTTGCACTAATGTCCCTGCCATCCCTCCCATCCTCCCTATCCCCCATGCCTGTCCCAGCCTCTCCTAAACCTGCCCACTGCTTCAACAAAATGACCTCTTCCAGCAGTGCATTCCAAGTGTCCACCACCCTCTGTGAAGAAGTGCTTCCTGATCTCCCTCCTAAACCTCCCACCCTCCAGCTTAAGACTGTGCCCTCCAGTGTTATGGTTTCTACTCAGCTTAAAGAGACTCTCCTTATCAACCTTATTTATCCCTTTCAAGTACCTGAAGGTCCCAGTTATGTCCCCCCCTCACTCTCTCCTGTCTTCCAGGGAGTACATGTTCATTGCCCGCAACCTCTCCTTGTATGCCTTACCCTGCTAACCCACTACCATCTTTGTAGCCCTCCTCTGGACCTTCTCCAGCAGGTTAATGTCCTTTTTGAGATGTGGGCACCACTACTGAACTCCATACTCTAGATGCAGCCTTACCAGTGACCTGTACAAGGGCAGTTTAACCTCCTCTCCTACTACTGATCCCCCTAGATATGCATCCCAGCATCTTGCTTGCTTTGCTGCTGCTTTCTTGCACTGCACGGAGTGCTTCAGGTCACTAGTGATCATCACTCCCGGGTCCTTCTCCTCCTCTGATACAGATACTCTGACTCCACCCAGGTAGTACTCTGTCCTGGGATTCTCTGCTCCAGTATGCATAACTTTGCATTTCTTGGCATTAAAGCCAAGCTGCCAGATCCTGGACCACCTCCCCAGAATTTCCAGATCATCCTGTAGGTCCTGTATCCCTTCAGCTGTGTCCACTCTCCCGCAGAGCTTGGTGTCATCTGCGAATAGGCACATTTGCCCTTAATGCCATCCCAAATGTCATTGATGAAGACATTGAACAACAACAGCCCCAGCATAGAGCCCTGTGGGACCCCACTGGTTACCTCTCTGATATCAGATAACTCTTACCCCCACAACCACCCTCTGGGTTCTATCCCTCAGCCAGTTTTCCACCCATCTGGACATCTTTTCCACAACCCCAAGATCCATCAACTTCCTGATCAACCTTTTGTGGGGCACAGAATCAAAGGCCTTGCTGAAATCAAGATAGAGGATGTCTACCGCTTGGGTCCCGTCTACTGTCCTAGTGACACAGTTAAAGAAGTCAATCAGATTTGTTTGACACGATCTCTCCCCCCCCCCCATGAACCCATGCAGTCTCATATCCTGGAGACCATGCTCCTCTAGATATTCCACCAACCTTTTCTTTAGTATGGTCTCCATGAGCTTGCCCACAAAGGAGGTCAGACGGACTGGCCTGTAATTCCCTGGGTCATCCTCCGCTTTTGTGGAGGGGCATTACATGTGCTGTTCTCCAGTCCTTTGGTACCACACCTGACTCTAATGAACTATTAAATAGATCTGCCAGTGACCCTGCCAGCTCCTCAGCCTTTAATACCCTTGGATGTACTCTGTCCGGGCCTGGTGATTTGTCCACCTTCAATGCCAGCAGCCCCTCATTCACTCTGTCCTCCTCTATCACTGCATCTGTGTTCTCCTCCTTCCATGCTCTTTTCCCTCCTGAAGGCATTGGTCCATCCTTTTCTCTGGTGAAGATGGAACAGAAGCATTCATATAGTATCTCTACTTTTCCCTCCATTATCCTCCAACCACTCCACCCCTTTCTTAGGCCTAACAATCCCTTCCTTCTTGTCCCTTTTCTCACTTATATAGTGAAAGAACGCCTTCTTCCCCATCTTAATTCCTTCAGCTATCTGCAGCTTCTTCTGTGCCTTTGTTCGCCGGACTTGCTTACTTGCCTCACTAGCCAACCTTAGGTAATTTTCCATATCCACCTCTCTTTTGGTCTTCCTGAATTTTCTCCAAGCCACCCTCTTTTCCCTTACTGCCTGGGCAACCCCAGAACTGAACCACCTGGGAACTCTGGCCCTTGTGTTCTTATCCCTGAGCCTAATGCACTCATCAATGGCAACCAGTATTCCTTCCTTAATGATGGACCACCTTTGGTCCATCCCCATATCTGTTTTGACACCTGCCAGATGACCCCTTAGCACTTCGACCATTTTCCTGAAGTCCGCTCTCCTGAAATCCAAGATTTTGGCCTTAGTCTGGATGTTTTCCCTGCCCATATCCAACTGGAACCACACTGTGCAATGGTCACTTCCACCCAGTAGCTCCCCGACCACTATTTCCTGTACATGTTCCCCATTTGTGAGCACCAGATCAAGAATTGCCTCAGCTCTTGTTGGTTCAGTGACGCCCTGAGTCGGGAAACCACTCTGCACTCCTTTCAGGATCACCCGTCTCTTAGCACATGTTGTGGAGGGTATGCTCCAGTCCACCTTGGGTAGGTTGAAGTTCCCCACAATCACCACCTCTCCTTTCCCCGCAGCTTCCAATATTTATAAGCTCAGTTCCCTGTCCCTCTCCTCACCCTGACTGGGTGGTCTGTAAACCATCCCCAACCTCACCTTTCTCCCTCTCTTGGACCTTAACTGAACCCATAATGCCTCCACCTCCCCTTCCTCAGACTCCTCCCTTGTGGAAGTTACTACGTAAACCAAGACAGTGGTCTTCAAAAGGGCTGACTTCTGCAGGATGGCAGACATTCTCAGGGGGCATTTGACTAGCATCACCCCTGACATGGATATCATCCAGAAATGGGATATCCTGAAGGAAGGCCTGTTAGCGGCCACCTACACCTGCACAAGGAAACGCAGTAAAAAGGCCGGGACCAAGAAGCTATGTTGGTGGTCAAAGGAGGTGCAGATAAGGGTGACGGAGAAAAAGACTACCTTCTGAAGATGGAAGGGGTCCAAAACAGAGGAGGATAAAGAGGAGTACACAAGGAAAACCAGAGAGGCAAGCAGAGCTGTGAAGGCTGCCAAGGCTTCAAAGGAGCTAAGGCTAGCAGAGGGGATTAAGAAGGGGGATAAGGCCTTCTTCAAGTACATAAGGGAGAAGAGGAACTGCAAAGAACAAATCACCAGGATAAAGAAGGATGGAGGTTGGTTAGAGAAGGGGGTTGAACAGGCAGAGGTACTCAATGAGTGCTTCTGCTCAGTTTCTACCTGGGAGAGAGATGGGCCAATACCGCAGGGGCAGGGTAACACTGGCATGGGAGGAGATAGAATAACGGATGGGGAGATCCCTGTGAGCAGAGTGCTTTAGGACCTTAAGTCACTGCACACAGACAAGGCTCCAGGGCCAGATGGACTGCACCCTAGAGTCCTGAGAGAGATGGCCGAGGTCCTGGAGGCATCACTGGCAGACTTGTTCAATACCTCCCTGCAAATGGGGTGCGTACCTCAGGTCTAGAGGATGGTACATGTGGAACCCCTGCACAAGAGCGGTCCCAAGGACGAGCCTGGTAACTACAGACCAGTCAGTCAGGCATCCTTTATGGGTAAGCTCGTGGAAACGATCCTAAAAGAAAGGTTTGTGACCTTCTTGGAAGTGACCGGTCTTATGGATAACAAACAGCAAGGGTTCGTCTCCAGTAGATCATGTCAAAGAAACCTGGTTCACTGGTCGGGCTGTAGATGTCCTGTATCTGGATTTCAGCAAGGCCTTTGACTCCGTACCACATGGCAGATAGGTAAACTGAGGAACCTGGGAGCAGGGGAGGAACTGGTTAAGTGAGTTGGTAACTGGTTGGGGGACAGACATCAGAGAGTGGTTGTGGGGTGAGGGAGAGGACTCTCAACACATAGGGCAGTCACCAGTGAGGTCCCACAAAGTTCAGTGCTGTGGCCAGTGCTGTTTAACATCTTCACAGTCGATATAGCAGTTGGAATTAAGAGCAGAATCAGTCTATTCGCAGGTGACACCAAGATGGGGCAGTTGTGGATGGGGTAGAGGGAGGAAAAGTCCTCCAAGAAGATTTGGGAAGGCTTGAGCAGTGGTCAGACACTTGGCAGCTGGGTTTCAATGCTAAGTGGTGCAAGTTCGTCCACTTCAGAGTGAGGAATCCTGGGTACAGTTACCATATGGGAGGGATTCAGCTGTCCGTCTCTGAGGAAAAGGATTTGGGGATAATGGTCACAAATAATATGAACCACTCGTCTCAATGTAGGAAAGCAGCAGCAAAAGCCAACAGAATGCTGGGGTGCACCCGCTAGAGGAATCACCTCTAGGAGGGAGGAACTCATTCTGCCACTACACAGGTCACTAGTGAGGCCGCACTTGGGAGTACTGTGTACAGTTCTGGATCCCATACTTAAAGAAGGACATCAGGTTACTGTAGGGGGTACAGCGGAGGGTGACTAAAATTATCAGAGGTGTGGAGGGGAAGCCTTACGAGGATAGGCTGAGGGACCTCAACATGTACTCATTGGAGAGAGAAGAGAAAGGGGTGATAGGATCGAAACCTTCAAGTACTTAAAGGCCATCAACAGGGTTACAACTGAGTGCATGTTTCAATTAAAGGGAGAAGGGATCACTAGAGAGCACAGCCTGAAGTTGGTGGGGGGGGTACAGTCAGGAGGGAGGCGAGGAAGCATTACTTCACAGAGAGGGTGGTAGAGGGAAGGAATGAGCTCCCTGAAGAAGTGGCATCTCTCAAAACACTGGAGAGTTTTAAAAGGGGGTGGGATAGGGTTAAGGGCAAGATACTAGCTAGTGGGAAGAGAGGGGGGCAAGGGTTGGGGGGAGCAGCAGGAGTCTAACCTCTGTACTGCACAATCGAGCAGACACAACAGACCATTTGGCCTGTATCTGTTGGCAGTTTCGTATGTTCATTTTCCCTCCCGGATATAAACTGTCACCCCTTCCTGACTACCCTGTCCGTCCTGTACAGTTTATTTCCAGGGCTCGCAAGGTCCCAGTCATGGTGTGATGTTGCCCAAGTCTTCATTACTGCAGCTATGTCCATCCTCCTGTCTGCTAATAGTGCCTGCAGGGTCATCCATCTTGTTTCCAAGACTCCGCGCATTCAGAGACACCACCCTCCATTTAGAATGACCTTCCTTCACTTCCCTCTATTCTTCTATTTACATTTATTCCCTCTGTGTGCACCCCTCCACATACCCTTGTTGTGTTCCTCACCCCCTCCACCCTTTGCTGTGTTCTCGTTCCTTCCACTTCCTCCCTCCAGACCTCTTCCATCACTGTGGGGGGAAGGTTCACTGACCTCCTCCTCCTCTCTGAGTCTATGGGCCTGCATGCCCGCTGCCCCTACCCCCAGTAGTTTAAATTAAGTGTAGTGGTTATGTGTTCCTCCACTTTATCTCCGAGTACCCTCAAACCCTCCCTACTGAGGTGTAACCTTGTCTGGTGAAGAGAGTGCTTTGCTTGACCAGGTCTCCTCCCAGTCCCCAATACGGATAAACATCTCCTCCCTGCACCATTTCCTCAGCCAGTCATTAAAATCCTCCATTCTTTTCCTGACTGTGCAGACCCTTGGTACTGGTATCACCTCTGAGAAGGCCAGCAAACTTCCTTCCTCCCTGCAGATCTTCCCTAACTCCCCGAACCTACTTTGCACTACTTCAACCTCCTCCTATGAAACATTTCAATAAATAACTAAATAAAAAATAAAAGGGATTTACAGTATTATTAAAAATGAATAACTCAAAATACAGAGACAAATCTAATCTTCCTAGTCCCTCTGTTAGTTTTCTTGTTTCCTCCCACTAAGCTAATACTGTAAGACATTGCCAGAAACAATGTAAATTTCCTGTCTCCCCCAAAAAAGAGGGATTAATTTTTGCTCTTTTTTCTGGTATATAATTAGATCAGTCTATGATTTTCCTGGGATTGCATTATTTCTGGCTGATATGTAATTATTATTAGCTGTTATTCCTAAATTCAGCCACTGCTGCAGTGAAGTGTGGTACTGGCTTCTTTACTCCAGTTCATGTTAATTTTGCATCTGTTATCCTTAGTTTTCATTCTGAATAGTGAATACACTTTAGCTAACCGTGTCTTTGTATATTTATGAATCTGTTTCTCTTGTTGTTTTAGTAAAAATGGAAAATCTTTTTTGTTGGAATAAGCAAATATTTTCAGAGGCTTCTCAAACTTGGCTTTTAATCTGTAATAAGTAAACAGATTACTGGATGAATTTTCCATTATATTTCCCACCCAGATGTTTATTAGTTGGGAATTCTCCCTCATAAAGTAATCTTTCTATTTGTTAATTTTTGCCACTTCAAAGGTTTTTTTCATTTATATTAGGTTCTGTACCCCGTATTTTATTCCTCTCCCAAATACCCAGGTATAACCCAGGCATCTCTTAGTTACCAAGTTTGCTTACAGCTTTCTTACTATAATTAGAGAGGTTTTCATGTCTCCTGGGTCGGACTGGGCATCCCTACCTCACTGTCTTGGTTAGGGGATAGGTTCCCCCACAAACTGCCCTACCCTCCCTGCAGTGGGGCCGAGGGAGGGAGGGCCACCTCCCCCCCAATCAAACACAAGACCCTCATCCAGAATTGCCCTGAAGCAAAGTGGCAGGGCACGATGCCTCGGACGAGGCGCCACGAACCCCAAGTTCACTATTTTCCTCCTGTTTTTCCCTCTCTGGTTCCTGTAGCTGCGGAAGCATGGAGGACGTATGAGCATGGAGACTCACGTGTGTTCTGGAACCACAGCTCCTCTCACAAAAGTCAGCCACCTGAGCATTTATGCTACCACCAGGCCAGGAGGGGTGAGCTGCCAGGCGGTCACTTGATCTTCTCCTAGCCTCCCTCCCAAGTGACTCGAGTTCGTTCCCACACTCAAGTCACCAGAGTGACAAGAGGTGAGATGCTTACAGCATCGCACCCCACTGCACCACTGGCCGGCCCATTTAAAGCTTTCTTAAAATTAAGGTAGAAGCATTGCTTAACATAAATGCGTGTAGGACACGACTGTTGTAAAGTTTTTCTTTTCTTTATCCAAAATTAATTCATCATATACCATATGATTGGTGCTTGAGAGAAAGGACCACTCCCAATTTATTTCTGCTATATGTGACAAGTTGTATGTTGCTGGGTCCAGGCATCCTAAGTCTCTTAGATTCATTATTAGGAGTAGTTACTAAGGACCATGCAATTCGCAATTTTCCACTTTGCCATGAAAATGTTGAAAATATTCTTCTTATATTTCTGAACCAGAATTTTGATGGGGAGCAAAGATATTCCATAAAACATAAATAAAGCGAGTCACTGACATAATTTTTATAGTATTCACACATCCCCATAGGGACAATGGTAGATTTTGCCAGTTTTCTAACAAATTTTTTCTTTGTCATAATTAATTTTATTATTCTTGTGTTGGTTACTGGTTGAGGTGATTCCTGAGTATTTTATACCTGTATCCTTTTTTAAATCGTTCTCAAATTCTAATAAGGGTATGACTCCCAATTTAGATTCCAGCATTATAAGAGATTTATTCAGTCTATACCCAAACACATGAGAAAATTTATACCTTTCAATTACGTTTTTTTTTTTTTTATTCTTGTTATGTTCCTAATTAATAACAGGACATGCTCTGCAAAGACAATTTACTATGTTCTTCTCCAATCCTGACCTGCTGAATCTTCTGATCCAGTCCCACATTCTGAAGAGAGGACTCGACTTAAAATGAACAAGGTTGGTGACAATGGACATCCTTGTCGGACTCCGCTGGATATATCACAGGATAACGTCATATAGTTGGTTATTCTGAAATCTTACCAGTAGTAACATCTAAAATAGTTATTAGTTAATTAGAGGTTCTGGAATGTTCCTTGTTTACAGAGCTTTCTTTTGTCAAGAAACACTGAAAGCTTTCCTAGCATCCAAAGCTAATGAACGATACCCCATTTTTTCAGTATTTTCTTTAGAATTGCACTCAAACCATGCTTGCACTTTCTTTGAAGACTGAGAGATTGTTCTCCCTTTAATAAAAACCATATTTATTCTGGTAGATGGAGATGGGCAAATGTTCTTTTACTTCCGTTTTGCGATAAGTTTATCATGCTACAGGCCCGTGGCTGTAACTATCAAGATTGTGAGGTGGTTTCCCCCTTTATGTATCAAAGTGACTTGGGGGGGAATACTCAAGCTGCCTTCAAAAAATAAAAATATATTCACCACCTTTTTGTTTAAGTTTACAACAGCTTATGCAATACAGCTTTATAGCTTCTGATTTGGTTAATCATTCATTACTACAAAGTAAGCTGCACCAAACTGGCCTGTCTCCTAATGTAGCGGGTTGCTTTTTAGGCTACTAACAAGACAGGAACAAAAAAGTGAAGGCCAACAATAGTTTTTCCTCTCTATGACCTGTCAGAATAGGAGTCCCCCAGGGTTTTATACCGAGTCCCTGGCTGCTTAGCTTGTTTATAAATGAACTCCCGTAGGTATGCTCCGACTAGTAAATTTTACCATATGTGAACGATGTGATGCTCTTTGCCAAAAAAAAAAAAAAAAATCTTTATCCCCACTGGTTAGCGTCCCACTGCATTTTATGTATCCAATGCAAAAGAAGTACATAGAAGCATCTGAATTTTTGCACGACTTTCCCACCTGGGGGTTAGAAAAAACAAAACAAAAAAAAAAAACAGCAGAAGGTCTCCAAGCACAGTGCAAAACATGGTATCTCCCCATAAATTTCAGACCCTAAGATACAGGCGGACTTTTTTTGTTGTTAAGATGAGGTTGGGTAGTTGCCAGCCATTAAGGATGAGCAATACAGGGTGGCAGAGGCAGAAAAATCTACACAGAAAAAAAATATACTCTCATTTCCTCCTATAACTTGAATCTCTACAGTACAAATACAGTTTTAATACATTTTTGTTTTCGTCCATGACCAGGATTACATATCCGATTACTAGGACAATACCAGATCAGAAAAGCCCTTTGAAATGGATGTGCAGGATCACACATTTATTAAAAGAATGGGAGGTCCACAATGCATTTTTAAATAATATTCAAACAATCTGCAGACCTCTCCAATAATGGGAAACACATCAAACGACAATGCAACAAGGGCCCAGTCCAAAAAAAAAACAAAAAAACTTTGGTGGTGTTGGACAGCACTGCTTTTTATTCCCTAAAATATGTATTAAGTAGTCTTACCCCTGCTCCTCTGGAACGTCCTCTGCTTCCTGTTCAGGACCAGCCTAAAACAAAGACAAACCAAGGATGAAAAACACTCAAAACTAAGTGCGTGGCAATTTACATTTTATGGGCATTCATGCCTCAAGACGCTTCTCAAGACTATGAAAACTGATATTGGTGATTCACTGACTGTATACAGAATATATAAAAGATAAAGAATGTATAACATAATACTGCAGCCCTTGTGTACTCCGCAATATCCCACGCACACAGCCATGTGCAACTGCAACAGTGCCCTTTTTATGATTGCTTGCACACATGCGCAGAGCGAACATATCATTACTACAGCATAGGGTGCTGTATAAGTGTGTACTGTATAAGCCGATGGATGTCGAACTACATGAGGCTCGCCCCTCAAGACACATTGCTTAAAAGACTGCCAGCCATGTTCAGCTGGCTGATGGGCACAGTCCACCAGTCACACGGGTTTTCTGCCCATCAGTCAGCTAACAGACTTCATCAGGTAGTTAAGAGACAGGAAGCACCAAGCAATAAACAGAGCTGGAAAAAAAAAAACAGCATGCAGAATGCAAATATAATAGTTTCAAATGTGTTAACGGCTTGTCAATAATGAGCAGAAAACACCAGTAATAGCTGAATTAAATTAGAAATGGTTTATGTTCCCTTTAAAGAGCCCCTGGTACCTGTTGGATAACTTTGAAACATGTGAGAGATGCAAATCAGTTTATCGTTCGGATATTTTTGCAATCTTTTTTGTTGGATGGATTTTATCCTCCTCTCCCTCCCCATCAGCCCCCTTCTGCCGTCGACCCCCAGCCCCTTCACCCCACCTCCAGGACTTACCCCATCTACGTCTTACCTCATTGTGAGAGTGCGTGCCATGGGTGGTGGTGGTCTGGTGCCTTCAGGGTAGTAACTGTGACGTGGACAGCCAATTCTGAGTGCTGTATGATCATTTTTTGTAAAATATAAAAAAAAAAAAGTGTATGAACCGTCTCCCATGAGAAATGCTGAAAGAGCATGTGAGATCACACACACACAAATTTTACATATAAGGTGTGACGTGGAAGGCCAGAAGCTAATTACAGACCAGGCCTTAATCAAGGATCTCCCGTTTACCTAAGTTAATTATAGCTTTTACTGCTAAGAGGAAAATCATAAAAAAAAAAAAAATTATGACGTTATAGAGTGGGAAATCAGGTTTAGCAAACTGGTGCGAAGTTGTACATGTTCCTTTGATGCCTGTGTGAGAAAGGATACTGATTAAGATCAAAGAAATGTCATTTGAAGGACATGAGTCATGCTGAGGATTGCAGAATTTAATACCTGAAAAAAGACATTCTGTTTTTATATAGACACGTTTTATATATATAGTTGATCTGAACTCACAAAACAGACAAAAGGGTTACCTTGTTCTGTTCAACTGTTCACAAGACTGCGCTCGGAGGTTGGCACTTTGGGAGTAGAGGGCTGACCTGCTGAGTGGATTTGTAACAGTAACATCGTCCCACAGACAGGGTTTCTTTTCTGCCTGTTACTCCCCATGAGCCAGAGCCAGCAGCATGCAAGGATACACACAGAGACCGTGAAGACAGTGCACACTTTCAACAGCTGCCTTCCACTTACAATTCTTGTAACCACTGTTGTGCCACCTAGCCTCTACTAGGTGGCAGCAAAAAGCACTACACTGTCCCCACCCACCCACCCCACACACAACAGGGAGATTCATCGATGGAAGCCAAATCCTTCTTCCCCTCCCAGTCCCCAGGAGACTTTAGTCCATTCCCAAACCCGGGTCGCTGATGTGGCACGGTTGCTCTCCACCGGGGATATCCACCCCAACCCAGGCCCTATTGCCCCGTGCTCCTCTGGTGCCTCTTCTACTACCTCCTCCCGCTCTCTTCACTCAGCCCTCCCAAAGAGCTTAATGATCCTACATCTAAACACCCACAGCTTGTTGCAAAAAACAGACCAGATTCTGACCATGGTGTGCAATCTAAAACCAGACATTCTAATCATCTCAGAAACTTGGCTAGAGAGTAGTATCCCTGGCCACTCACTGCTAAGGCAAGATCTTACTGGCAGGGGTAGTGGTGTGGCCAGTTATGTCCTAGCCTCCATCCAATATTCCATAATCTACTCATCCTCTAATCCAGAGACCCATGATGCCCTAGCTATCCATGTAACCCTTCCCTTCACTCTCCCAATCTTTGCAGATAACATATACTGCTGCCCAAATGTTCATCCTTTGGTCGTGCTAGAACTCCTTACCTCCATCACTTCCCTTGCTCGCTCTGGGGAATTATTCATCCTAGCCGACTTCAATATAAATTGGTTGTCACCTAAAACTACCAAAACTAAAAACTAAATCGGAGCCCTAAACCTCTCCCAACTGATCTCCGAACCCACTTGCCCAAACCACAAGACACAACATTCCCTACTCAACCAGGCCCTTACCTCCCATCCCCACCACGTCATCACCTCTGGCATCCTCTCCGATGTTCTCAGTGATCATAACACAATATTCATAGTTAGGAAAGTCCACAGAACTAAAATGGCCACACAAAACCATACAACAACGCTCTTTCAAGTATCTTGACCTTGAACCTCTTCTGAGTAACCTTGCCATTTCTGACTGGTCCCCCCAACCTCCTTCCCCTCAGCTGACAAGGCCTTTGCCTACTTCAAAGAAGTAAACTGGAAAGCCTTTGCCCCACTCAAACAAACCAGAGTCAGAGATACCCACTTACCTTGGATAACCCCTGAACTTCTGGCCTGCCTTAGAGCTAGAGATCGAGATTGGAAGCATCATAAAGCTACCCAGCATCCTAGTGACCTTGTGAACTTCCGCATGCTCAGAAACGCTTGCACCAGAGCTACAAGGTTAGCCAAATCTGAATATTTCACATCTGCCTTCATCACCAACATAAATTCCCCTTCAAAGTTCTGGAAGGTGTGCCAGCCCGGTGGCGCAGAGGGCTGAAGCACTGGATGCCACACCTCGCACCACGCTGGCAACCCAGGCTCGGAACCATGCCCAGGCTGTCAGGGGTCGGCAGGGGAGGGATAGGATTGAGCATCCGGAGAACTGCTCTCCTATCCCGGGGAGGGTTGAGGGTTCCTACCACTCTGCAGCGGCCCCCCGATGACGATCGGGGGCACTACCAGAGCTGGTGCCACTGGGGGTGGAGTGTGGCGGACGTCAGCACGTTGTGCCTCAGACATCATTGCACGTCCACACTCCAGGGGTCTTGGGAGGAAAATGGCTGGGCGCGACTGTGCAGCTTGATGGCTGTGCCAGAGGACTGTTGTGGAATTGTGTTGGGGAGGTCCAGGCCCGGCCTGGCTCGGAGAGACCCTCCAGCTGGTAGGTGTGCTGCCACACCAGATCCCCATCATACGAGTGAGCCTGCTGCTCTCTGGGCAAGCAGAGCCAGCAGCTGGATGCTCCCGCCAGTTACACTGTGGCAGGGCGCAAAATAGAAATAAGATAAAAAAAAGTTCTGGAGGGTGGTGCACACCCTATTTACCCCCTCACCTCACTCACCGTGCCCGGTACTTAAAAATAAATAGCTCACTAGTGTCAGACCCACCAGCTGTAGCTGCGGAATTTAACTCCTACTATACCTTCTGTGCCATTGTGCTACTGAAATTCCTCCCCACCCTCTACCGGTGTGCCCCCTCCACCACCCTCCCACCTTCCCTTTCGCTACTGTAACCCCAAACGATGCCCTAAGTGTCCTCCTCACCATCAATCCCCTCTAAAGGTGCCTCCCCTGATGGTCTTGACCTAAAACTCCTCTCCGCTTCGGCCATTGCCTACCCCCTCTCAATAATCCTAAATCGCTCATTCTCTTCTGCCTCGGTCCCCTCTTCATGGAAACATGCTGTGGTCCTCCCTCTACCCAAAAGGGGTGATCCTTCATCCCCTGATAAGTATCGCTCCATTTCTCTCCTCCCTACCCTTGCCAAGCTTCAAGAACACATTGTCCTCTCCCAACTCACCTTTTTTCTATCCGACACCTCCTTTTTCACCCCTTTCCAGTCTGGTTTCAGGAAAAACCACTCAACCAACCACCACCTCTCTCCTACGGCTCACAGACTCCATCCTAACCGGGATGGACAATGGCCAAATTACCTCTGCCATTTTTGTCGATCTGGCCAAGGCCTTTGACACTGTCTCTCACTCCCTTCTCCTCGACTCACTCCCAGCAGCTAGCTCCCTCCACCACAAACTGGTTCAAGGCCTACCTTATTGATAGACCCCAGTCAGTTAAGATCTTGGACGCTACTTCCCTTCCCCTCCCGATTAGCAGTGGCGTCCCCCAGGGCTCGGTACTAAGGCCCCTCCTATTCTCCATCTTCTTAAACGACCTTCCCTTTGTTTGCTCCTCATCCTCCGCTATACATATGTATGCCGATGATACAGTCCTGTATGCATCTGGCTCCTGTCCTGTTGAGGTTACAACCAGCTTACAGCAAGACTTCGATAAGGTTCAGCTCTGGTTTGCCAACAATAAACATTCCTTCAATGCCAAAAAGACTGTCTCCATGACCTTTGGTGCAAGGCAGAGACTCTCTAGGCTTCCATCCCTACCCACTTTTCGCACCCTTGAGGGGACTTTACTTGAGGACACATCCTCCTTCAGGTACTTAGGTGTTTGGTTGGACCAACACCTAAACGTCTCTGGACATACTGATGCCATCCAGAAAAAACTGTGCCCCAAGCTTGGTGCCCTGTTCAGGAACCGTAGCTGCATCCCTCCTATGGCTAGGTCTGAACTTGTTCAGAAGATGATACTGCCCATTTTCGACTACTGTGACATAATCTATGGTGCTGCCACTAAGTCCTCCCTGGCCAGACTGGACACCCTCTTCAATTCCTTCTGCTGCTTTTCCCTAGATGCCCCCCCTGCACCCATCACTGTGATCTTTTATCATGCCCTATCCTTCCCCTCTCTTACAAACAGGCTACTCTCCCACTGTGCTAAATTCACCTCCAAGCACTGGTTGGGTGAGCTCCCTTCCTACCTCACCTCCTCCTTTATAACCCCCCAACCCTCCCATTTCCTTAGATCAACCGACTCCTGCACTTTGGTTGTCCCCGCAGATCCACCCTAATCAGCCAATCCAGTTACCTCACCGCCTCCCAAAAATCTGGAATCCTCCAAAAAAAAATCCAACACTTATCCTCCACCTACTCCATCAGCTATGCCATCAATAATTACCTTGTACCTAGCTGCTCCTGCCATGTCCCTCCCCAGTTCCCTCCTCTAAGCCCTGGACAAGCCCTACCCCCCCAACCCTCATCTTCATTTTACCCTGTGTACACCTACCCCAAAATCTCTAGCCCTCCTCACCTTCCCCCTAATTGCTCCCCCATACTGGCTTCCCTTGATCTCTCACAGAATGTAAAGGAACCCAAATGCTCTCCATGGGTCCCTCTCCTACCCCCCCAAAGGGGCTGGTATCTCTCATCTACTCACTTCCCCCACCATCTTAAAGGGGTCTCTCTGGGACACTGCCTTATCCCCTTCTCTCTGGTCCTCCGCCCCAGTCCCCTTGCAGGGTTATTCACATTCTGAAGGGGTCTCCAGGGACATGACTCTTCCCCTCCACCCATCCCTCCCTTTGCCCTTCCCCTTTTTCCTTCACGTAAGCACTTGTTTACTTATTAACCCTGCACTTATTATTGTCCACTCTTTCTACATGTTATGCGCAACACTTTTGTAACACCTGCCTTACAACTGTATGTTACTGCCGATCTTGTAACTAGAATGTTTAATGTCTCATTCCAGTTGTACCCCTTTCCCCCAGGTTGCACCAGGAGACAAGCGACTTGTTGTTCAGTGTGCCTTCCTGGTGAAACATTTCAATCAATAAATAAATAAAAACAGGTTAACATAGCCCAACAGGAATAGTTACATAGGAGTTAAAATACACAAGGCAAAAGACAAAGACAAACTCATCCCACTGTGTCTGTGGAGGGGATCTGTTTTTTTTTTTTTCCTTTATAGCTACAGGTTTATTGGTTGCCTTTGGCTGTATTTGTATCTTTCTTGCAAAATGCTAATAAAGTGCATTTAATTAAAAACAAACAAACTGTGAAGGCATATACTGTACATCCAGAGTAATTAAAGCAAGTTAACAAAGTGGGGTCACAGCAAATGAAGAGCAAGCGCTTGGGTGTGCAACATGATCATGGGGATACTGGATCAAAACAAATACAGGGCATTCTGAGGGGGCTGGAAAGACTGTATGTGACCACTTGCAAGCAAGAAGCATTCCTCAACTGGAGATGTAGTTTGTTCCAGGTATCTGGTGCTGCAAAATGGAAAGGCATTTCTACCACATTTATACTTCATCCTGGGAACTGAGAAACACGGAAACAGAATCTGTCTGCAGAAAAGGACTACTTGGCCAACCCAGTCTGCCCAGATGGTTCCTACCCAGCCCATCTCTGTAGACCCCAACTGGTCTACAACGACCTTCCCTCCTTTCTGTCTTTCTACTAATATTTCCCTATGTCTATCCCACGCATGCTCGAAGCCCCCTACTGTTTTCACCTCCACTACTTCTGCTGGCAGTCTGTTCCAAAGCACCCACCACTCTTTCAGTGAAGTACTACTTCCTTACATCCCTCTTAAACACTCCCCGGCTTCATCGCATGCCCTGTGGTCCTGGTGTTCTTTCTTATCTGAAAGGCACTCCACTCCTGCACCCTGATGTTCCTGTCAGTCTCTACCATGTCCCCTCTCACTCTCCTCTCTTCCAGAATGAGAAGATAAGTACTGCTGCTGCACAAAATGAGTAGACAGTGCTCAATTGTGTTCAGTGGGCTAGGAGATAATCAGGGGATTTTCCTTATACACAGCTGTACAAAGAAGAAAGCCAGTGGCAGTCATGCCTATGTGGGGAGTTAAGCCGGTCACACAGCAGACAGCTATTTATACTTTGTGAACTGCACTCACTGCTTGACTGCACTCTCACAACCCTGCGTACATCACCTTCTACTGTGACTGTTGTATTTATTTTTATTTATTTTATTTAACATACTTTAGGTTTACAACCTTTGAGTCAGGGACTCATTTACAAAGGCTCCATGTCAGAGTACAAAGAACAGAACAAAGACAGTACATAGGAACAACATGATGGAATTACGGGTTACACACACGAAATTAAAGTAACAACTGAAGTTCATAGTTACAGTTACATACAGTTGTTTCAATATACAGTTTGCAAGGTTAGGTAGAGTTCGGTAGCTGTCATAACAGGTCTCAAACTGGTTTATCATCATATGTTAGGCATTGGCTAGCTATGATTGATAGTACAATGGAGTGGAAGACTAGCACAGTTAGCATATGCGAGCAGCCAACAAAGGCCTTGTCAGGAAGTTGACTGTGAGGTAGCAGCTAGGTTGAGCCAGACTAGATGGTACATTGGCACCACTGAGAGATGAGTATATGTTCCTTGAGTCCTACTTTGAAGGGACCTAGGTTGGAGATTGAGGATATATCAGGGGGGCAGTTGTATCATCTGTCCTGCAATTTTTTTGTACCCACTGACTGGGTCAATCAACCATATTAGAACATTCTAACGTACCACAATGTGTATGTACTTTTTACTGAGTTCTTTTGATGCACCAGTTTAATGGCCCAGGTCGTGCCTGAAAACAGTCCGTGGGATCAGAGCACCAACCTGGTCAACAAATACATAAATAAAATAAAATAAAACGATGAGTAGACCATCTACCCAACTGCACCTGCCCAACATATACAAATGATCCAGGGCAGCAGACTGGTTTTGTTTGCACAGTGATATATGATGTCTCCATAGTACACAGATGAGAGCAGGAAGTGGAGACCACCTCTTTCTCATAACAGCATGCAAACAGCATTTAGATCTGCAAAGAAGTCTATTCTTGAAATCAAGATCAGAAACATTCTGTTAGTTCCCACATACAGCAATGCAGTAGTGACTGCTTTCATGGCTGGCCCATGACGTTTGGTAACTAAAGACATAGCAAGCTCAAGCCTAGCTTCTCTACAGAGTTTGATTTCATTCTGTAAAGGTTTAAATTTTGCTACTGGTGTGGCCTATATCAGGAACAAAAGAGTATCTAGTGCTCTGGGTTTTGATTACTAGATGTACTACTGGCTTACAAGGAGCTGAATAATGTGATTTCTAAGCTTTATGTCTATGTTTTACATTGTAATGGCATGTATGCCGATCAGTAAAATCTTTGAACTTGAAATAGTGCACATATACTCTCCCCCCACCCCCCAATGCTGCTCAAAGAATCTGCAAATCATTTTAAAATATGCCACAGGATCAGAAGAGGTGTGGCCATTTTCCTACTTTGCAAGCTCACCACTGGCTACTTGGCCCACCTAGTCTGCCCATTTCCCTACCTACAGGATAAGCTGCAGATCCTAGTTAAGCAACAGCCTATTTCTTCCTACCCCCACAAGACTTGTCTTATGTCTGTTCCATGCATTCTTGAATTCTCCCACAGTGTTAGACCCCACAACCTCCTCAGGAAGGCTGTTCCATGTGTCCATCACCCTCTCTGTGAAAAAATACTTCCTCACATTGCTAAGCCCCCCTATCTTCAAATTGTGTCCCTTGTTCTTGCATCTCTTTCTAAAGATCCTACCCTCTTGGACTTTGTTGATTCCCTACTCTCCCTCCTTTCCTCAAGGGTATACACATTAACTCCTTTAGTCTCTCCTCCTATGGCTTCTCTTGCAGACCCTGCACCATTTTAGTTGCCCTCCTCTGGACTGCCTCCATCCTGTATATGTCCTTGTGGAGATGGGGTCTCCAGAACGGGACGCAGTACTCCAGATGGGGGCTCACATCCCAGTATCCCCCCCAGACCTCCCTACTGCCTTCTCAAACTGCTTGCCAACCTTAAGGTCATCAGATATGATTACCCCAGGCCCCTTTCCATTTTTGTTGTTACTACCCCAATTGTGTACTCTTCCCCTGTAATTATGTTTTCCAGGTGCATTATTTTGCACTTTTTTTTGCATTGAATCCAAGCTGCCATATTTAACATTCCTCCAACCTTGCCAAGTCCCTTCTCATCCTTTCCACGCCCTCTTGTGTATCAACCCTGTTACAGATCTTTGTGTCACTTGCAAAGAGGCATACTTTCCCTTCCAGTCTCTATGCAATGTCACTTATAAAGACAATAAAAAGGACTGGACCCAATACTGAACCCTGCGGTACCCCACTAGTAACTCCCCTTTCTTCAGAGTGGACTCGGTTTACTATTACCTTCTGTGTCCTGTTGTCCAGCCAATGTTTTACCAGGCTACCACCCTGGGACCCACTCCCAGGCTGGCTAATTTGTTTATTAATCTTTTGTGTAGGACTGTGTCAAATGCCTTGCAAAAGTCTAGGTAGGCCATGTCCACAGCCCCTAACTGGTCTACTACTTTGGTCACCCAGTCAAAGAAATTGATTAGATTCGTCTGACATGACCTTCCCGCTGTGAATCCATGCTGCCTTGGGTCCTGTGCCCCACTGGCCACTAGGTACTCAACAATTCTTTCCTTCAGAAGTGATTCCATCATTTTCCCCTACCACAAAAGTCAAACTAACAGGTCTGTCTTGCTCCCACTTTTGTGAAGGGGAATCACATCCACCTTCCTCCAGTCCTCAGGTACCACACCATCCTCCCATGATTTGTTAAACAGGGTAGTCAGTGGTGTTACTAGTTCTCCCCATAGTTCTTTTAGAATTCTGGGGTGAATCCCATCAGGCCCCATTGCTTTGTCCACCTTCACTTTTAGGAGTTCTTTCAGAACCCTTTCTTCTGTGAAAGGACTGGGATCGACCCCCCTATCCAGAGTGCTTCTGCTATTGGATTACACACCTCCTCCCACTCCTCTTTTGTGACTACTTAGCAGAAGTATTCATTCAGTAGTCCTGCTTTTTTCATTGTTCCTCTCTGTCCACCCACCGTCCATTCTATTCAGCCTCACTATCCCTCCCTTTGTCTTTCTACGCTCCGTAATGTACCTATAAAAGATTTTATCCCCCTTCTTAACCAGGCTGGCTGTCTTTTCCTCAGTTTGGGCTTTTGCTATTCTGACTGCCTTTCCTGCTTCCTTCTGTCTTAACTGGTACAGTTTTCTGTCCTGCTCCTTCTGTGTTTCCTTATATTTCCTAAATGCTATCTTTTACTCCCTAACCTTCCCCGCCACCTCTTTTGAGAACCATAGTGGCTTTTGTTTTGTTTCTTTGCTTCACAGAAAGGCTTGCTGCCTCTGTGATGGCAGTTTTGATGTTTCCCCATTGTTGTTCCACCCTCCTTCTTGCCTGTTTTCTAGTGCTTTTCTAAGGCACGCTCCCATTTTGCCAAAGTCAGCCCTCCTGAAGTCCAGTTCCCTCACTTTTGTATGGCTTGACTCTGCAGCTGAGTCTATTGTGAACCACACTGCTTGGCGGTTACCTGTTCCCAGATGGCTACTCACTTCTAGATCCGAGATCCTCTCATTGTCACCATTTGAGAGTACGAGGTCTAAGAATGCTCCCTCCCGAGTGGGTTCCTACACTAAGTTGTCTGAGGCATGCCCCTGTAGGGCATCAAGAATGGCCCTGCTCTTTGATGTGGCTGCAGCATAAGTGCTCCAGTTAACATCTGGCATATTCAGGTCCCCCATCAACAGTATCTCCCCTTTCTCTGCCATCTTAAGGATGCCTTCTAGCATATCTTTGTCCATTCCCTCTCCCTAACGTGGGGGTCTGTATACAACCCGTGTGGCTTGTAGTGCCATTTCCAGTCTCCAAGGTGACCCAGAGTACCTCCTCTCCTACCTGTTTACTCTTTTGTTCCGTTGCTTTTATCCCTTTCCTTTCCACAGAGAGCTATTCCTCCCCCCGATATCTGAACTCTATGCTAAAATAGGTGACTTGATGTATGACAACACTGCATAGGAGACCCCCAAGAATTACAGCATCCCCACTCCCATTAATTGGTAGTAATTCAGATTTGTCTAAATTTATTTTGTATTCAGAGAACCATGAAAAAGTTGTGACTGCAGCCTTTATGGTTGGAACAGCAACCTTCATACTAGTAATAAATAAAATATTGTCTGTGCTTGGTAGTGGGGAGAGAAAGGTGAAGATACTGAGAGATACTTTGGCTTGGAGGGATTGGGAGCAGATCTACTGGGTCACTGGGACAGCAGCACATGAAAGGAGATTAATGCCACTGTCCACATGGGGACAAATGACACGGCAAGGGTAGGGGTAGTGCAGGGAAATTTCAGTGAGCTGGGGGGGAACCTCAAGCAGGTGGCATGCATGGTGGCTTTTACTGAGGTGTCACCTGTATACAGATGCGGAGAGGATAAGGCACTCCACACCAAAGCTTTTAACAACTGGTCAAAGGCATGGTGTATAGAAACATAGACCGACGGCAGATAAGGACTGCTTGGCCCAACTAGTCTTCCCATTTCCCTACCTACTGGATAAGCTGCAGACCCTAGTTAAACAGCAGCCTAATTATTCCTAACCCCCCCCCACCAGAAATGCCTTATGTCTGCCCATGCACTCTTGAATTCCCCTGTTTTTTCACCTCCCGACATCCTCAGGAAGGCTGTTCCATCGTCCACTGCACTTTCTGTAAAATAACTTCCAGCACATTGCCTTGAGTCACCCCCCACCTTCAAATTGTGTCCCCTTGTTCTTGCACATCTCTTTTTCTGAAAGATGCTACCCTCTTGGACTTTGCTGATTCCCCCTCTCTCTCCTTTCCTCAAGGGTATACATAGTAAGCTTCAGCTACATTGGGAACTGGGCGCCAGCCTGGCAGGACACAGGCCTCTATGTGAGAGATGGCCTGCATCTTTCCATGAGGGGAACCACAGTCCTTAGTGGGAGGTTTAAACGCTACTTGGATGAGTATTTAAACTAGCTGCAGGGAGGGGGTGCTGTAAAACCAAAAGGAGGCAACTGCCCTTCTCAGGTGATACAGCAGCAGGAAGCGAGACCCCGACTGAAGTAAGTTTCACCAGGGCAGGGGTGCAAGAAGACAGGGGTGCGGGCATGACAGAGGACAAGCGGGGTATAAATCAGAAAAGCAAGAAGAAAGGAGTAAAGGAGATAGGTAACGGAGAAAGTAACAGGAGAAGAAGGAGGTTAGGGGTAGCTTCAGGGAACAGCACAAGCATGAGGAAGTGGAAGCATACAGGGAGAGAGTAACGTATGGAAAGCCACGTGCACCAATGCAAGGTGTCTGGAAAATAAAACTATGAACCTGGAGACCATCATGGCAGATGCTCGACTGGGTGGCCATAACAGAGTTGTGATGTTCTGACAGCCATGACTGGGACAAAGCCATACTATTCTACTCTCTGTTCAGGAGAGATGGAGGGGAGGAGGGGTTGTACAATATGTGAGGAAGGGAATCAAGACCACTGAAGTACAGGGCACCCAGAGGAAAAGGAAGGGCTGGAGATGCTGTGGGTCATCCTGGAAACAAGCACTGGGGCCACTATCTGTACAGGGGTGGCATACAGACCTCCAGCACAGGGAGAGGAGTTGGATAAGGCACTTGTGGAAGCCTTCAACAGGATTGCAAGTAAGGGAGAGGTGCTGCTATTTGGGACTTCAATCAGCCAGATGTGGACTGGAGCCTTCCAACTGCAGCTTTAGCAAGACAAGGTCCATCCTTGACTACCTACAAGGTTTTTTTTCTCAGGTAGCTAATCAAGGAACTCACTAGGAACATGGCAGTGCTTTACCTGGTGCTTACAAACCCGGATGGCACTGCAGATGTCACAGTGGCCAGTCCCCTAGGTACCAGTGATTACCGTATAGTGTGCTTTTAACATTAAGATGGGAACACAGGCAAACCACACAAGAAGGAGGAGGGTCTTGACGTATAGGAGGGTGGGTTTTAAAGAAATGAGAGGCTGCCTTAAAAACTGTCTTGTGGGGGACGATTGCCAGGGAGGGGTAGAATAACATGGGGGGGGAGATAAGGAATGGTATAGTTAAGACAATCAAATCTCTGCATGAAAGGAGTTAAGGTAGAAGGAAAAAGAGACCATTATGTTTCTCTAGGAAAATGGCCGAGGCGGCGAGGGGAAAAAGGGGTAGCATTCAAGAAGTATAAGGAAACGCAGAAGGGGGGAGTCGGGGAGATATACCAAGCAAAACAAAGGGTAGAAGGAAAGGCAGTGAGCAGAGCAAAGGTGAGACAGAGGAAAGGACTGCCAAAGGGGTAGCTAAAGGAGGTAACACTTTCTTCAGGTACACAAGTCAAAAAAGGAAAGTAAGGGGAGAAGAGGCTAAAAAAAAAAAAAAAAAAAAAAAAGAGACAGATATCCTAAACAGGTACTTCTGCTCAATCTTCACTAGAGGTGGTGGTGGGGGAAACAAACTCACCAGGGTGAAGAGTAACAAAGGGGGAGGGGACACAAGTCCATTTTCGGAGTAAAGGGTCCTAAAAGGACTTTTCATCTCTGGAAGAAAACAAGGCTATGGGACCAGATGGGATATACCCAAGGGAACTAAAGGAATTCAGGAAGGCGCTAGCTGCCCCACTGATGGCCTTATTAAACACCTCAATGGAAAAAGATGTGGTTTTGGAGGACTGGAGGAGAGCAGACGTGGCCCCTCTACATAAGAGTGTCAGCAGGAAGGAGGCTAGCAACTATAGGCCAGTCGGTCTCACATCAGTAGTGCGGAAATAAATGGAAACCCTGTTAAAGGAAATGTTGGTAGAGTATACTTCATCAAATGGGCTACAAGACAATGGGCAGCATGGATTAATGGGTGGGTGGAAGAGGGTGTCATGCCAGACTAATCTGATTGATTTCTTCAACTGGGTGACCTGGGACATAGATCAGGGAAGGGCAGTGGACATGGCCCATCTAGACTTTAGCAAGGCCTTTTGACACTGTGCTCCACAGCAAACTGATTAAGAAATTGAGCAGCATACAGGGGTGGGATCCAGAGTAGTGAACTGGGTAAAGAACTAGTTAATGCACAGGCAATAGAGGGTGGTGCTAAATGGCACTCAGTCTGAAGGGAGAGCGACCAGCAGGGTGCCCGGGGCTCAGTACTGGGACCAGTCCTCTTCAACATCTTCATAAGTGACACTGCATGATAACTGGAAGTGAAGGTATGGTTTTTTGCAGATGATATTAAAATCTGTAATAGTGTGGATACTCAGAAGGGATGAAACAAATGCACAGAGATTTTGGGAAACTGGAGGAGTGGTCAAGAGCATGGTAGTTGAGATTCAATACAAAAAAGTGCAAAATCATGTATCTAGGACACAGGAACCCAAGAACTGAATACAGGACTTGGGGGTGGGGGGGGAATACTGTCAGTCACTAAAGCAGGAAACGGACCTTGGGGTTATTTCTTATGACCTCAGTGTGGAATTTGGTAGGGCAGTGTGACAAACCCATGGGTAGGGTGGACCCTACCTGGTGTACAGCATCCAGCTCTGGAGGTGCATTTCAGAAATGACAGAGTGGAGGCAGTCCAGAGAAAGGCAACTAAACTAAAAAGGCGCAGGTGTTGTATCAAAAGCCCTATGAAGAGAGACTGCAGGATCTCAAATACGTACACCCTGGTAAAAAGGAGCACAGGAAGGGACACGATAAAGACGTACAAGTACCTCACAGGGTAAACAGAGTGCAGCAGCGTAATCTCTTTCAAATGAGAAAGAGCACCAGGACCATCTGGGAAACTGGGTGGGCCAAACGGTCCTTTTCTGGAGACAAATTCTGTTTCTGTATTTCTACATGAGGATAAAACGCAATATTCTCACTCTCAGTCCCCAGTAAACAAAAAATATCACTGGGCCCCATGGCCCAGAGGTTAGTGCTGCACACTCCCACGTCAACGACCCAGGTTCAAAAGTCAGCCAGTGAAGCTGGTCAGGTGACCCAGAGGGTAGGAGAGGCACTCTCTGCCAGGAAGAGATGGCGTCTAGTTCCGCCACGCTTGGGGCCAGGAAGCCTTCTTCTGCAGGAGTACGTTAGAACGCACAAGGTCCAACCAGGTAGGCCCAACACTGGGAAGATGGGCAGGGCCAGAAAACAAGAAATCTTAGGACTCTGCCGGCAGGATGGAGCTCCTACTCATCACAAGCCCCACACCACTGGGACCTGGCTTCACATCTGGATATGGCCACTGGGTGTGGGGAGGACAAACCTCCCTCCCCTGGCCCGGCCATGGAGACAATCCAAGGTAGATCACTGTAGGCCCAGTAAGTGCCAGAGCTGGTGGGTGATGGGCCTTGGTGGGCAGGAAATAGAAGGGAGTCAGAGAAGAAAGGGGGCATAAACACATGGGGGGGTTAAAAAAAAAAAAAAAAAAAAAAAGGAAACTTGCCGGTTTTGTGGCGCCGAGTAATGGTGGGAAAATGGTCTGACATGCCAGTGACCCAAGTTCGAGGTGAAGCCCAAGACACAGAGCAGAGACCAGCAGGGAGATTTAAAACCTGCCCTAGATAGCTTCTACCAGAGAACAGGCAGAGAACACCAAGAAGAAGAAGCTGCTGTTATAACTATACTTCTCTACTGGGACTAAAGAACTATAACTCTACTACTGGGACCTTCAATTTAGGGTAAAAAAAAAAAAAAAAAAGTTAGTGTGTTTGTCTGAGCTGGCTGAAGTGAATTATCTGTGCAATTAACTAAGTGCAGAAAAAGCTGTGTAGTAGGGGGAGTGGCTTAGCTAGAAGGAAGCCAGGTTAAAGCCAGATTTAAAAACTGCCCTAGATAGCTTCTGCCAGAGAACACCAAGAGGAAGGAGCTGCTATTATAACTATACTTCTCTACTGGGACTATATTGCCCTCCTTCCCTCCACCCTAAGCCAGTTCTACTTTTATAGGCAAGGATTTGAGTGACAACAAGAACTTCCTGTTGGGGAGCAGGAAGTGAGTGATCACAGAGCCACATAAGACTTGCCATCCTAGAAGGAAAAGAGTAGCTCTCCGGACCCCCCTAGTTGCTGAAGGTCTGACTCTGAGCAAGTAAGGAGACTACTGAGAAATACAGGAACTTCTTGTCTCAGAACAGGAAGATATGGAGCTTAAAGGGCACAGAGGCAGTAAGTAAGGAGGGAAAAAAAAAATAAACAGAGGAAAGAGTAACTATTCCAAACAACAGTTAAGGGGCCAGAAATAAAACATGATGGCAGTGGTGCAGTGCAGTGGCTGTGGAGCAGCAGTCTTCCAGGAGACGTTCTAGAGGATGCGGTGTTGTCCCATCTGCAGGCACCTCTCTGGGATGAGGGAGGAGGTTGCTCATCTCCAGGCTGAGTTGGCCAGGATTTGGGGGACCTCTCCCACCCAGGGACCACCAGGGTCACTGCCGTTGCTCAGAGGTTGCCAAGAAAGAGGAGTGGTTGGACCACAGTGGGCTCAGGGAGGGTGAGAGTGGTGGAACAGAGGCGCATCCCTCCAGCTGTACCTCTCCACAATTCATATGCCGTTCTGGCAAAGTGTGGTTCCTCTATGGAAGCACCCACAGTGGAGACCAAGGAGGATGTTGGGAACCTCCACAAAGGAGACCCACAGGAGGGTGGCATGGGACCACACAGGGGAAAGACAATTCCTGGTGGGGGACTCCATTGTTAGGGGGGTAGAACTGGGGAGGAAGGGGAGAGGGAGGTAAGGTGCCTGCCTGGCACCATGGCTTGGAGGAACAGGGAGCGAATCCTCAGGACTGCTGGAGCAGCTGCACAGGGGAGGGAGCTCGAAGTCACTGTCCTCCTAGGGACAAATGACCTGGCTGAGAAGGGGATCAGAGCAGTGCAGGAAGAGTTTGTGGAGTTGGGAAGGGGCCTTAGACAAGTAACACGCACAGTAACCTTCTCGGAGGTCCTGCCTGTCTATGGCATGGATGAGGCTAGGGTGCTCCACACCATGGGATTCAATCAGTGGTTAAAAAACTGGTGCAGAGCTCAGGGATTTGGCTTCACTGGGGACTGGGGGGGTCCACCTGGAGTGATGCAGGCCTATACTGGCGTGATAGTCTGCATCTGTCCAGGAGGGGAACCAGGATCCTAGGTGACAGGTTTAAATGCTTCATTGGCAAGCATTTGAACTTGTCAAGGGGGGAGGCATTGGAAAGGAGCAGGGAAATCCTAGCTCCCCCCCCCACCAAAAAAAAAAAACAGGGTAGTAAGTGAGGTAAACACCAAGATAGAGATGTTGATAGGGAGAAGGGCAAAGGTAAATGGAGAAAATGACGAAGGCAATAAAGACAGGGAAGGGGCAAAAATGGGTAAGGCCATCAAGAAATGGAGGGTAATGAGTACCAATGCTCGTAGTCTGGGCAACAAGCTCCCTGAACTTGTGGCCTTGATGGAAGAGGGATGCCTGGATATCGTTGCAGTCACAGAAACATGGTACACAGAGAACCATGACTGGGATGTTAACATACCAGGGTACACAACCTACAGAAGAGACAGGGAGAGTAGAAGAGGGGCAGGAGTAGCTCTCTATGTAAGGGAAAGGATAAAAGCAACAGAACAAAAGAGTAAACAGGTAGGAGAGGAGGTACTCTGGGTCACCTTGGAGACTGGAAATGGCACTGCAAGTCACACAAGGGTTGTATACAGACCCCCACATTAGGGAGATGGAATGGACAAAGATATGATAGAAGGCATCCTTAAGATGGCAGAGAAAGTTGATGGGGGGACCTGAATATGCCAGATGTTAACTGAAGCACCTTTGCTGCAGCCACATCCAAGAGCAGGGCCATTCTTGATGCCCTACAGGTGGCATGTCTCAGACAGCTAGTTCTGGAATTCACTCAAGAGGGAGCAATTTTAGACCTCGTACTCTCAAATGGGGACAGTGAGAGAATCTCAGATCTAGAAGTAGGTAGCCATCTGGGAACAAGTGACCACCAAACAGTGTGGTTCACGAAAAACTCAGCTACAGAGTCAAGCCATTCAACAGTGGGGGTACTGGACTTCAGGAGGGCTAACTTTGGCAAGATGGGAGAGTGCCTTAGAAAAGCACCAGTAAACAGGCTAGGAGGAGGGGGTGGAGCAACAATCGGGAAAATCAAAACTGCCATCACAGAGGCAACAAGCCTTTATGTGAAGCAAACAAATCAAAATGAAAGAATAAGCCACTATGGTTCTCAAAGAGGTGGCGGGAAAGGTTAGGGAGAAAAAGATAGCATTTAGGAAGTATAAGGAAACACAAAAGGAGCAGGACAGAGAACTGTACCAGTTAAGGCAGAAGGAAGCAGGGAGGGATGTCAGACTAGCAAAGGCCCAAACTGAGGAAAAGATAGCTAACTCAGTTAAGAAGGGGATAAAGCCTTTTATAGGTACATCAGGGAGCATAGAAAGACAAAGGAAGGGATAGTGAGGCTGAATAGAAAGGACAGTGAAAAGACAGGGATAATGAACGAATACTTCTGCTCAGTATTCACAAAAGAGGAGGGGGGGAGGTGCCTAATCCAATTAACAGAAGCACTCTGGATGGGGGTCAATACCAGTCCTTTCACAGAAGAAAGGGTTCTGAAAGAACTAAAACTGAAGGTGAACAAAGCAATGGGGCATGAATTTGACCACCAGAATTCTAAAAGAATTAAGGGGAGAACTAGTGACACCACTGACTACCCTTTTAACAAATCATGGGAGGATGGTGTGGTACCCGAGGACTGGAGGAAGGTGGATGCGATTCCCCTTCACAAAAATGGGAGCAAGACAGAGGCAGGAAACTATAGACCTGTCAGTTTGACCTCTATGGTAGGGAAAATGATGGGATCACTTCTGAAGGAAAGAACTGTTGAGTACCTAGAGGCCATTGGGACACAGGACCCAAGGCAGCATGGGTTCACAGTGGGAAGGTCATGTCAGACAAATCTAATTGATCTGACTGGGTGACCAAAGTAGTAGACCAGGGAGGAGCTATGGACATGACCTACCTAGACTTTAGCAAGGCATTTGACATAGTCCCACACAAAAGATTAATAATCAAATTAACAAGCCTAGGACTGGGTCCCAGGGTGGTAGCCTGAGTAAAACATTGGCTGGACAACAGGACACAGAAGGTAAATGTAAATGGAGTCCACTCTGAAGAAAGAGGGGTTACTAGTGGGGTACCGCAGCGTTAAGTACTGGGTTCAGTCCTTTTTAATGTCTTTATAAGTAACATTGCAGGGGGACTGGAAGGAAAGGTATGCCTCTTTGCAGATGATACAAAGATCTGCAACAGGGTTGATACACAAGGAGGCGTGGAAAGGATGAGAAGGGACTTGGCAAAGTTGGAGGAATGGTCAGAAGTATGGCAGATTGGATTCAATGCAAAGTAGTGCAATATAATGCACCTGGGAAACAAAAACCAAGGGGAAGATTACACAATGGGGGGGAGGTAGCAACAACAACAAAAATGGAAAGGGACCTGGGGGTAATCATATCAGATGACCTTAAGGCTAGCAAGCAATGTGAGAAGGCAGTAGGAAGGGCTGGAGGGGGATATTGGGATGTACAGGGAGAGGTATCACCAGCAGAAAACAGCAAGTTGTTATCCCTCTGTACAGACGGTTGGTGAGACCCCATCTGGAGTACTGCGTCCAGTTCTGGAGACCCCATCTCCTCAAGGACATAGACAGGATGGAGGCAGTCCAGAGGAGGGCAACTAAAATGGTGCAGGGTCTGCAACAGAAGCCATATGAGGAAAGACTAAAGGAGCTTAATATGTATACCCTTGAGGAAAGGAGAGAGAGTGGGGACATGATAGAAACTTTTAAGTACCTCAGTAGAATCAACAAAGTCCAAGAGGGTAGCATCTTTCAGAAAAAGAGATCTGCAAGAACAAGGGGACACAATATGAAGATAGAGGGGGGATGGCTCGGGGCAATGTGAGGAAGTATTTTTTCACATGAGGGTGGTGGACGCATGGAACAGCCTTCCTGAGGAGGTTGTGGGGTCTAAAACTGTGTGAGAATTCAAAAAAGCTTGGGATAGACATAATGCTATTCTTGTGGGGCGGGGGGTTTAAGAAGAAATAGACTGTTGCTTAACTAGGATCTGCAGCTTATCCTGTAGGTAGGGAAATGGGCAGACTAGGTGGGCCAAGCGGTCCTCATCTGCCATCAAAGTCTATGTTTCTATGTTAGGGAGGGCTCAAAGTATCATTTGGATGCTCTCCTCCCAAGGATCGAAGAGGTGAAGGGAACTCGACATACCGCTCTTGTAGTGGCTCATGGAGGTGGCATGGCAGAGATGCCTCAAACAGCATGGGTGATCCTTCCACACAGGCACAAGAGTGCATGAGTTAGTATGGGTACAGGCGGGAAGAAAAGCAGCACAACTGCTTCACAGCACACCAGAGGACAGCCTCCAGATTACCCCCCAAGCACCAAGGGTCCCTCCACTCAAGCATCCCAGCACATCCATTCCTCCTAGGAATGCCCCTGGTGGAGGACAAGCCAGCAATGGTGGCAGAAAAAAGAAAAGTGTCCCTCCTCAGGCCAAAGAAGCCTCCAGTAGGGACACACCCTCCCCTGGATGTCTATGTGGTCTGGAGGACTGCAAGGTCCTTCCATGGCAGTGAGGGGTGAGGTTGGCAGGCAAAAGGCATCCTTGTGAGGCCCAAAAGAGAGGAACTGCCGGTGGTCAAGGACAAAGGTACAAACATCAGGGGCACAAAAAAAAAAAAGGAAAAGTTATGGGTGATAAAACAAAACAAAAAACCCACCCAAGTCACACAGAAACAAATTGTGCATGCCCACGGACTTATGTTGGGCACCCCGTGTCGGAATTTGGGGGGAGGGGGTCATGGCAGCACAGCACCAGGTGTCAGAAGGGGGAGGGTGGT
The DNA here is from genome assembly GCA_016271365.2 of Neoceratodus forsteri. NCBI lineage: Eukaryota > Metazoa > Chordata > Ceratodontiformes > Ceratodontidae > Neoceratodus > Neoceratodus forsteri. Next base: position 1,753,884,182 of record CM057452.1, read on the forward strand.
GGCAACATAGCCAAGTTCCTGGTGACCACATGTCTGTTTCTGTCCTACACCAGGATTGGGTGGCTGGTATCAGAACAGCAGCAGGTGAAGACTGTTTGTTGGCAAAGGGGTTAGACTCTGGGTTGCCATTTAGTTTAGTAATGGTGGCTCTTTACAGTCTCATCCAGAAGCCAGATTCATGCTCCTCTAACTGCTCTGTGCATGTCAGAGGCAGTGGCGCATGAACTTACCTCATTTTCTGTTTTGTAATTTTTTATTCTTTCTTTATGCCCCCCTCCTATGCCACAGCTGATCTATCAGTCAGGGTCCAGCAAGGAACCTTACTCTACCGAACTCCAGTTCCCTCCAGACACCTACTTCTATGCTGCAGCGGTCTCAGGCCCCACTCCCCCCCCCCACCTGGCTGGGAAGGAGGTTCTGGGTTAGTTCATCTTCGGTATAAAGGGGGACATCATCAGGCCAGTCTTGGGTCTTGTCCTTGTTTCTCCCTGCCATGAGGACGCAAGTGCAAGCTGGCGATCCTAAGTGCATGTGCTACTTCATCAGTTCTTGGCTGGTATCCCTCCTCCCACGGTGCCCTCAACTGCACTGCCACCTATGGTCACTCAGGTAGCAGTACTGTAGCGAGGGAAGTGACCCTCTCACCCCGGAATCAGAAAGCATCCCCTGGTTGGCCGACATGACCCGAGCTTGTTCCAAAACTTGGACCACCAGCATCACATCCGGCAATGCTACCACTGTGCCGAAAGGCTGGCAAGTTACCTCATTTTTTGAAAAAGTTGTTATTTTCATGTTTTTGGCTCATCTCCAGGCAAAAAAACCCACACAACACAAATTTCTTTTCCGATTTATATTTTACTATTTTCGCTTTAAATGAAAAAAAAAAAAAAAAAAAATCACATTCTAATGTAATGCATTAACAAGGTAAACAATCCTATTGGGTAAATATCCAATAAGTGTAACCATACAATTGATAAACTATAGGCAGGAGTAAACAATTAGTTTAACATCTAAGTAGTACAGATAAGCCCAGCCTCTTCCACAGCTGCGGCGGTATTAACAGGGGAGGACAACAAAAGGAGATAAAATGCATCAACCTGTACTGCTATTTCAACCATTTCTGATCAAACAGTAAAAAGGGAGAGTACTATGTATCATATGGCCCCCTTTCCCCTGACTCATAACTTCCAAAACAGCATTCAAATAGCAAGCTATACAACAGTAGTTCCTTTATAAAGCGAACGTCCCAGCAACCTATTTTCTCCCTCCCTCTCTACACACACACACACACACACACACACACACACGTTTCATTATGAAGTTGCTTCACTCTGTTCTGTCCTGGTGTGAAAACCCATTCAACTCCACTGCTGTGGTCATGACCCCACTAATGCAAGGAATCATGGGAGTTGATGATGCATGCAGGCACAAGCCAGCAGAAGTGCTACTGTCAGTCATTTCTGTTGTATGTCTTCTGAAGTCCTGTATTCTCGTCTTCTGCTGGCCATCAAACTTTTCAATGCATGTTCCCTAATTGATTCTGTTGTTTAAAGTGTGTCTGAGTTGGGAAAATGCAGTTAGATGGATGCTGGTGCTTGGACATTTTGTTATGCAACTGATTAATTTGATTATGGGCTAGATGCTCTTTGCTTACTCACTGAACATGAAGTCCCTTAGATGTGCAAATACACATTATCAACCCCCTTTTATGAGTGGGGTCATGACCTCTGCAATGGAGTCAACCAGGCTTTCACACCAGGGCAGAACAGAGTGAAGAAACCAAACTTAAATTTAAATTAGGATGAAATTAGGGTTGTGCAAGAGAGGGAATCATTGTTCATGCCTACAAACTACACAGGCATACAGAAAAAAAAATTAAGGGAATCCCTCTTGTAGAAACATGTTCCCATGTAACATATCCCAGTGCACCCAAGATCTAATATGCGGTTACTTCTCCAGGATGAATGTCTACCTCTGAGCGCGCACGGCCATCCATTTGGCACCAGTACCAACCGTAGTAAGAAAAACATTCCCACCCACCAGATTACCTTCCCCAAGATTAGTAAATAATTCAACCACACTGCAAAATGTCTTGACTTTTTAAGTCACTTATAACCTATTAGTTGCGAAGCACTTCAAGAACATCAGTTCAAAGTCTTTGGTGATAAGGGGATCAGGCCAGGAAACCTAGAGAAAAGGGGGGAGGATTGCTACCATGTGAAAAGCTCAGCCCTTTCCAGAACTTTCACCCCATCAATCTGGAACAGCATTCCTCCTCGCGGCAAACTTGACCTCTGTCTTTGCAAACCATCTGCTGGCGTCCTTGGGGGTCTGAGTATGGCCAGGTTCCCTCTCTATACAAGGAGTCGGGCCCACAGCAGGAAACAGTGAACCACTCCCGACACCTGTCGACGTTGCTGGATTGAATCTATTTTCTCCTAAAATGGATCTGGAAGGAGATATCCAGATATTTTTTTATGTCAGCCCCACTGAGGGTTATGTGATACACAGCTCACACTGCTACAACTTAATCTCCAATTTTAAACTCAGAGGTACACAGTAACATAGTTTGTAGCTGGTTTGAGTTCTGTGAAGCCACTCTGGGGTTGATTCTATAGGCTCTTTTTAGCGTTGAGAAGTCAAAATAATCGGGTAACTGTAAGATTGTCTTTATCCATTGAATCAGGTATCAGGTACTGCCACAAATTAGAACCCTCCACTCCCTCAGGCACATCTGCGAGGTGGAGATTCCTTGCTCTCACCTCATTTTCCAATGCCTCAAGGCAGCCCCTTAGCTGCGTTTTCGCTTTAATCAGGGAGATAGTTGTTAAGCACTTCTCTGCATCAGTGACCAAAGCTGGTGAGTCTTCAAGGTGCTGATCCGTGAGCTCTAAGTCGTGTAACAGTTCTCTCCATCATGGAATCCATGGCCCTCATGGATTGAAGCACAGTCTGCCATGGTGATTCAGTTGCTGGTGTCAGGCTGCTGACTCTGGCACTAACCAAGGCATGTGTGGCCTTGCTCTGCTGTGTGTTTTTAGAGAAAATCCCCCACTGAGTCTTCAATCACACCATCATCAAATGTGGTTATGTCTGTAATCCACAGACGTTCGGATATGCAGATTTTTTTATTTTTTTATTTAGAAAATCTCACTGTAATTATTAAGTAAAGTAATGTTAGATACTGTCTGACCGAGACAGTGAGCACAAGTAAAACACATCCTGTCAGGAAGGTGGCTCTTTAGGGCCCCCTACACTGAACCACGTTACTAAAATTGCAACGTTAGAAGATTCTGGGTCACAGATCCCGCTTTCAAAGGTTTCGTGGTAATCTGTGGCAAAGCAACAGAGATACAAGAGTCGTGTTTCTCATTAACATGCCTACCACTGTGCTATACTGCCTCCATGAGGCAATACAACGCACTGGGTTAAGGCTCTGAGCTGTAGATCTGGAGGCCTGAGTTTGAATCCCACAGCCACCTAGGTGCATACTGTGTGATCCTGAGCAAGTCACTTGACTTCCTTGTGCTCCCAGGTCGCATCTGGAAACAAGCTTCGGCTTAGTGTGCTACTCCTGGTTAAACAATGTTCCCTTTCCCTACCCAATCCTAACTATAATGGCATTACCAGCACTATACTGTTCTGTAGAGAAAGCTCATAGACGCGAGTAGAATATTAGGCTTTTTCAAGAATGACCACAAGGGACATGAGACCACTTCAGCCTGTTTTGAAACAACTTCTGCCTGCAGCACTGTGCTTTCTAAAGGTCAATTTTTTCCCCCAGGTCTTCAATAAAAAACCACATAAAACAAAGTTACAGATTCACACAAACAAGACCGAACATTTCTCAGTTCCTACCCGCTATGTATTTCTTTTTAAAGTAATCCCACTCACACGCAAGCATAAACTTTGTGCTGGAAGATGCAAGACTTGTGTTAACCCCCTACTGAAGTCCCCAAATAGGATTTTTGAGGATTCCGAAAGAACAAAATTAAAAAAGCGGTGCTTCAGCACTGACTCTGTATATTGAAAGGTCTATACAGATATCACTGGCAGAAAACGTTATCAGATAACGTTGTACAAATCTGCTCCAGAAATTTCTGACCCAAAATTTTCTGGTCTGACCCCCAACATTTGAAGCAGAGGGTCAAACGGACTCCCACTTTACTAGTGCTAATGAAAGCCCTGAGGATGCACCAAGTCTTATAAGAACTGCGTTAAACCTGAAAGTCGTTTTTTACTAGTATAAGCTGTTTTGTTTGTATTTTTTTAAATACTGGTTTCAGTTCTATTGTTCCATTTATACTGGCCCATCAGTAATCTCAGAGGTTGTTTCTGTTTTACACTCGTGTCGAGTGCCATGTTAGAACTGTGTGATCCAATTTATGTCCTTCTCAGCCATACAGTTCTACAGTAGAACATGGATGCACTGTACCAACAACAATGAAGAGCTGAGAAAGTGGCATACAAAGTTCTAAAAATGGTACTTACTACCTGTGTACAAATCAGAAAACACCCACTCAGGTAATTAAAGGACATTTCTAATACTGCAGCTTGGGCTTTACAGCTCACCACCTTATGATGGCACTAATCCTTTTAAGACACTATGATTTTTGATGTAGTGGGAGGGGAGAAACAGCAACTTTGGCTGAAGAGACAGCCAGCTGATCCCTTCCACTTCCTGGTCTGCCAGTCCCGCCACCAGGTTCAGATGTTTTATAAAGTTTAACCTGGGAGAGTGCAGGGCACACCCCACAGAAGTCTATGAGGAATATTTACCACAGTGTTTTACACGTTACAGCATCATGTAATAAAAAAAGGAAGCTATCACTATTAGTTGAACGGTGGCTTTTTTCTTTATGAGCCTGGGACAGGGCAGCGGACTAGGAAGTGGATAGGATCAGCTGGTCATCTCTTCGGCCAAAGTTATGATTCCTTCCCTCCCACTGTGGACTATATCAAAAATGATAATTTGTCTCTCAAAGAACTAGTGCCATCATGAGAGAATGCATTGTGCAAAAAAGACCCACAGTAATCTTAGCAATTAACTTAAAAAAGCCTATAGAGCGGCTGGCCCAGTGCCATGGAGGGCAGAGGCACTGCGTCTTACCTCCTGCCACACTGGTGAATGGTGTTCGGTGGTGAACAAGGGTTGCAGGGGGTCAGCCAGGAAGGGAGAGGATCGCAGGTCCAAAGGACAGCTCTCCTCTCCCAGGAGGGTGGCTTAGTGGTCCTGCCAAATGACTGCCCCCAGGTGGAGGCCTGAGGGCAGAATGGCCAGGAAAATGCAAATGATGGAAGGGTGCTGCGGGACTCCACACCGTGCACATGCCTACACGTGCACACTCCAGCAACCGGGGAGGGAGGGGAAGAAAATGGAAAACACGGAACACTGGCAGGCTACATGAAGCCTGGACCATGCTCCTAACCCTCAGCTCAACACCCCCCCCCCCACAGCAACTGGACAATGTGTACTGGCCTGGCCCCGCCATGGGAGAAAATCCGTGAGGGACTCGCTGGGGTGGGGGGGAAAGCAATGCAGTCCTGGGGTGGACGTGAGCTCCCCTGATGGGAGAGCCAAAGCCCGCTTGCCAGCTGCCCCAGGGGAAAAAGAAACAGAAAGGGGGGAAAGACTGTAGAGCTGGAATGACGTACACGTTCAGTGCAGTTCTCCTCAATGAGCATGTATTTGCTAAGATAAAATTCTTAAAACTATACTTGCAATTGTTTAACTTCCATATTTTCTTTTTTTCCTTAAATTACAGTAATATACTTAATATTTATCAGATAACATTACTTGCTTCACTGTACATTTGAAAAAGCATTACACTGTTCCTGCTGCGTTTGTAACATCATAGTCTGCGGACATAAATGTCAAATACACTAAGAGGGCAGCTGAAGACAATCAAATGCATTTGATACATACTAGGCTACCAAGATGTGTTCTAAACATCTAAAAGCAAAATCTGTACTGAACAGTGTAACTGCTGAAATATCAGGTTTCTAAAAGTGTATATCTGTTGCATAAAGACTTTTTGTAAGGTTCTGTCTACCTGCTTCAAGCAAAACTTCCCTTGTACGTAATTGACTACAACCCAACAGAGAAGATCAGGTAAAATCTGCTTACAAACCAATCTCCCTCACAAAAACTTAAATTCCAGTAGTGAAATCAGTTTCCAATATAGAGACCTGTTGCTCTTTCCCCCAATATATTTGCCACTGCTTGTCCAGGGCCAGAAATCCCCTTTTTCCCCATAAAAATACACTATAGATGGCAAAATATATTCTGTCAGAGCAAGGCATTCCGTGGTCCTTGGAGAAATCGTGTTATTAAAATAAAAAGGCAATGGTAGCAAACTGGTATTTAAGTCATAACACTAGCGGGGTTCTTGATAGCTTTTGCACCCTGCGAGCCAGCACTCTAACAATATAAAACTGAGGATCCTACATCAAATTGGGGAAGTCCAGTGGAGTTCCACTGGCACAACCTGCCACTCTGCAGGTGGGCACAAAGCAGCTGTCAAGAGGTAAAGACAGAATGTCTCAGGGACACAACACACTGGCTAACTTGCACCCTGATGGGCTGCCAAGACGTAAAGGTCACACAGCCCAAGACCCCTGACATGGGTAAGATCTAATTCCACCTTGACATCGAGTAGGCAAAAAACAAGGTAGGATACCACTAATTTCAAGCCGTGATTTTTTCCTTGAGTTGCGCGCCCCCCCCCCAAAAAAAAAGTCAATAATATGGTCTAATGTCTTCTAACTGGTAAGGGGAAAAGATCTTGTTCAACTGAAACTGGCTTTAGTATAAACCATGGAAAGTCCTAACATTCAAAATGGGGGGTGGGGGGCTTAGTAGTTCTGATAATACCAAAGTAGTTAAACTATCACAAGCCAAATTCCATTTTGCATTTTTAGCTGCACGTAACACTGTCCGAGTACCGTCCAAAATTGCTACTGAATTTCCACGGGCTGCAGATTTATATTCAATGATGTTTTCAAAGTTTGGTGAAGTTTTGTTATTAGGCTAAAAAGTTCAAAGGCACTACACTTCTAGCCTAAACACTAATAATGAAAGTCTGCCCCATACCCGGACTTCCAGTGCTTAGCCACAGACTGTTTATTTTTACTTTTGTTTAAAACACACTATTGCAACACACCACAAAGGTCTAAGTTGAAGTAGGATACATATGCTAAAAGTTTAACCATGAAAAAGTTTCAAAAAACGTCATACAACTGATACAATCGTTATCTAATAAAAACAAGGAAACATTTTAGCACAAATATATATTTTTTTTAAATTTACATTAAAAAAAATTCACTAAAAATACCAATCTGCCATTCAGCCACTGCTGGAGTACTTAACTATATGTTTTTTTTTTCTTATTATTACAAGAAGATTATTTGATGCCACAACAAATCTATGACTAGTCCCCCCCCCCCCAATTTTAAGGTGTTTTTACCTCCATTTTCGCCCTCTCCTTCCTCGGCGCATGTGGAGAGCACGCACATGTCGCACTCGGACACCCTCCGGCTTGCCACCCCTCCGCCTGCACCACCTGCATTCTCCGTGGCAGTGGAACCGCGGGGGGACAACAACCCTCACTCAGTCCTGCTCCTCTCCCTGTGCCAGCGCCTGACAGCCCGAGTCGATCCCGAAAGCAATTCGCCAGCGTAACACGAGGTAAGGCGTCCCAGCACATCTTTGACAAGTTTTAAAAGAAAGAATGGAGGGGTGGTATAATACCCATATAATATATAAAAAAGGATAACTCATATGCCCTTTACATGTATCCTGGATCTATAAAAACCCACTATGCCTGTCCATCAGACTCCTATGTTATGATAAAAGACACACCTATATAACAGGACCATCTCCCACTACACAGTGGGCATCTAGGACTAAGAGGAAATGCTCTGATCACTCTCTATCCCTATCCCTTGGTGCCCTACTCAAATTAATCTTCTACCTCCTTTTATGCATTGGCACCATTGAGATTAATCCTGGCCCCATTGTCAGTTTATCTTCCCTGCTGAGCTGACTACCATAAAAGGACTAAGCTTCATACACTTCAATGCTTGCAGCCTCCTAAAAGTTCATCTTAATACCGCTTGGGTGGCACATACTCTTCCAGACTTCCTGGTCATCTCTGAATCTTGGCTCAGGCCTATAACAAAAGACAGTGTTGTAAACCTTCCCAATTACCAGCTCTTCAGAGCAGATCGCCCTTCCAGGGGTGGTGGGGTGGCCATATACATTAAGGACACCATCTCTGCAACCTGCCTCATCAACACATCTGAGCCAAATGAATTTGAATGTTTATCAATCAAAATTTCCCTTCTAATTAGTCTCCATTTAAACTGATTGGATGCTATAGGCCCCCTTGCAGGCCTTAAACTGCTTTCTCACCTAGGGTCAATTCTCAACCAAGGCCCTGAAGATACGTCATCCTTGGTGATTTGAATTTAAACTGGTTGTCTAATGTATCTGCACCTTTGATAACCTTTTGTGACACCTATGGTTCACACAGCTAATTAAAGACCAACTAGGATTAACGAAGAAATTCCAGCAACAGCTCACTCCTGGATATTATGTTGGTAAACAAGCCTCACTTATACTCACATGCAGGAATACTGCCAAGTGATGTGAGTGACCATTACCCTATAGCTGGCATAAGATCCACACTCAAACCACCAAATCCTGCAGAATTTATCCTCAAAAGGTCAAAAAAGAATTTCAATGTCTCAGGTTACCTCCATGACCTGAGTACTACAATATACTGGCAAGATTTCTATCTTACAACCTCTGTTGAAACAGCACTCCAGACTTTAAAGGATATTATCACCAATGTTCTCAATATTCATGCACCTATCACCAGTATCAGAACTAAGGTAAAATCCTGCCCTTGGTTCACCTCTGAGCTTAAAGCAGCCTTGAGAACCAGAGACAAGCTGTGGAAAAAGGCAAGAAAACAAAGGACACCAGAGATTGGCTAAATTTCAGAAAAGCAAGGAATTCATGTACAAAAAAAAAAGAACTGCCAAAACTGCCTACTATACAGCTGAATTGGATGCCTCTACAATAACCCATCCAGACTCTGGGGTACAATAAAAGGACTTCTGGGCCAGAATTCTACTCCTGCCTTAACCACCAATTGCTACTAAATGACACAGAAATTACAGGTAAACAAGAAATCTTAAATACCTTCAATGTTCACTTCACCACTGCTGGCCTAGCATTTGACTCATCACCTGCAAATATCCTGAGATCTTCCTTGCACCTGCAAACTACTGTGGGACAAATGGCCACTTCAACTTTTCCTTCATCCCAATATCCTGTGAAAGAGTGGAAGATCTCCTCTCTAATTTAGACACAACTAAAAGTGCAGGTGCAGACTCCCTGGATCCCTATTTCCTGAAAATTGCTTCACATGTCTTATCTGCCCCCCTTACTCATCTCTTCAATCTTTCCCTAACTACTGGATCCATTCCATCTACTTGGAAAACAGCTCAAGTAGTTCCATTACTCAAATCTGGTGATACTAGGGATCTCAACAATTACAGACCTATCTCCATCCTACCAGTACTATCTAAGATGCTCGAAAAACTAGTAAACTCTCAGTTAAGGGACTATCTGGATAGCAATAACCTTCTAAATTCTGCACAATCTGGATTTAGATCAAAGCATAGCACCATTACTGCCTTAGCCAAGGTAACCAACGATTGGCAGACTAATTTGGACAAGAAAAATTTTACCTGTGCTGTTTCTGGATTTGAGTAAAGCCTTGACACAGTGGATCATGACTATTACTCACCTCCCTTAACTCATTAGGGCCTGGATTCCCTATCACTCAACTGGTTTAAGGATTACCTTTTCAGATAGGTCGCAACTGGTTAGAAATGGAAACTACCTATCCACCTCAAAACCTCTGCTAAGGGGCGTACCACAAGGCTCTATTCTTGGCCCTATCCTCTTTGCTATTTATATAAACAATATTGATGCCAACCTCACTCAATCTAACATTCATCTGTTTGCTGATGATACTGTATTGTATGTCAGCAATCCCTCACCTTCAAAGCCTGTGAACTTCTACAATCCGAATTTTCCATTCTGCAGCACAATCTACTTGACAAAAAACTACTTCTAAATGCAAAAAAAACAAAAGCTATGTTCTTTACCACAAAGAGTTGTACTACCACTACCCCAGCATCCAACACCCTACATATATCCACCTTACTTGGAGAGAAACTTGAATTTGTTGATAACTTCAAATACCTTGGAGTCTGGATAGATAACAGGCTTGACTATTCTGTCCATATTGAAGAGCTACTTAAAAAGCTAAGACAGAGGCTCGGACTATTTTTTAGAATAAAACATTACCTAAACAGTGATTCTAAAAAAAGGTTAATTCAGGCCTCATTCCTATCCCTCATTGATTATGCTGATTTTCTCTGCCATTGTTCAAGTCATCTCTTACATAAGCTGGACACTCTGTATCACAGGTCCATAAGATTTATTACTGACCTTCCCTCCAACACCCATCATTGCTCCCTTTATATGGCAGTCAACTGGACATCATTGCAACACAGAAGAAATAGGAATTCTGTTATCTGGATATTCAAAGCGTTAACAGGCAAGCTACCGACCTATATCACTGATTGCTTTACCCAAATTACAACCAGGCCATACACCTTAAGGATCAGTAAACTCATCACATTAAAGGTCCCCAATGCCTGCACCGGTATGGGAGGGCTGCTTTCAGCTATTCCTTAGCAGTTGCATGGAACTCTCTCCAAAATCCATGAAGCTAGATAGCCTACTACCTCTGGCATCCTTCAAAAGATTGTTCTCCGCCCTTTTCCAGAGCTCTGCAATTGCTTTTATAAAGCATAATCCCCTACCTATCTGACCCAACTAAACCTCCTTTTCTATCCATTATACTAACTCAATTTCTTTCTTCCGAATCACCTATTATATTCTCATAAAACTAGTTAGACCATATAACTTATATTTTAGGACTGCTATACCCTTTGTCCTCTTTTTTCCTACAGGCTAAATGGTTCTATTGTTACTTGTATATATGTAAATTGTTGTATATAATCATTCCATGCCATTGTATTACTATTTATTCTATTCTTGTCTATGTAATAATACTTGTATCCTCATTTGTATGACCACTCAGGTCCATCTTGTAAATGAGCTTTGCTCAATGATGTTCGCCTGAATAAATAAAGATTTTGATTGATTGATATGCCCTCGTCCTTATTTTTAGCCTATTCCACTTTATCCGATTCCTTAAATTATAATTTGACAATTCAATCAATCAGAGGCAAAAGTTTATGCAACTTATGGTTTTCATTTCATTGCATGTCATTTTGGGGCCGGGGCAAAAATCCTACTACAATGGTGAATATCAATCCCATTGTTTTCAGTGGGACACTCAATTCGTGTGGTCCACCCACTGATCTATGCATTCAGATGGTGACACTTCTCCAGCACTTCCCAGGGCTGACATTACTGCGCTCAAGCTCTAGTATACATGTATTTATTTGGATTTTGTTTACTGGGTGGGCCCACTGAGACTAATAGTTCCTTTCTGTAGAAGCGAGCCAGGGCTAATTACATGCGAGAACCATAATCATCAAGGTGTAATTACACAACAGCCATAATCACTGAAGCACAACTGAGTCAACAAGTGATGAGAGCTTTCAGAAATCATGGCAAGAATATACACGTACATTACAGTAACTTCAACAGCAACAATGTAGAGGAGTACAACACAGGTGTGTGGCAACAAGCATCCAATTTAGGCAGGACAGTAAATTAAGTCCTTGGCCAAAAGGAGGGGTCCCAACAGAAGCATGTACATTGGCTACTCACAAGAAGTAGGCTCCTGAGGGAGGTCTGAAGGACTCAAGATGAAGGCATTCCAGGACACTGGTGGGGAGGTTATTCCACAGCCTGGGTAAAACTGAGGCATAGGATCTCAGACCAGCAGCAGTTAAAGCTCTAGGAACTGCTAAGAGCATCTGTGAGGAAGACCGAAGATGCCGCTTGTGTAGTATGAACTCCAAGTTACAGGCAAAGTTCGGGGGAGGGGGGTTAGCGTAAACTTATGCACTAGGTAGAGCACAGGGTAATGAAGCCTCCCTTCCAGGGGAGGTCAGTTTAGAGTACTAAGTACCCTACAGTGGTGCTCCCTCCTACTAGCACCTACAGCATATTGAGATACTGAGAAAAAAATGTTGCAGCAGGAAGGGCACCGTCTGTGCGAACAGCCTGTATGGACACCTGAGCCAGCAGGTTAGCTAGGTAGATAGAAGCCCATTATGGGCAAGGGGTAGGCAGGGAGGAGTTCCCATGGGGGGGGTGAATGGCTTTAGGCTGGAGGGGCAGAGCTTAGGTACATAAACTGGCCAGGTGAATGAGAGACTTCTCTCTTGCTTCGACTCCTCCAGCCAAAACCCACTCAAACCCACCCAAGTAAAAGCAGGGTGCGGAACTGTGTAGAGTGTTAGGGAACGCGCTGATCCATTATGGGGGCATAGCCTTGGGGTCAAGAAGGAATTTTACAGTTTTTTTCCCCTCCACAAGGTTTTCAAGTTTTTGCCTTCTCCTGTGAGAATTAACAGCAGGCAGTTAGGCAGGTTTTTTAGCTTAGACTGTCACAGTCCTGTAAGTGTCGGCGAGGTAGTCTAGCAAGGTTTGTACGGGGGGGAGGGGAAATCATGCATCTTTGCAGGCAGATCAACCCTGAGGTTGACAAGAGGTGGTGGATCAGATGGCTTGTGGTACCCGTGCAAGAAGCAGCCTGAGGGACAACCTCTTTGGGCTTGTGGGATGCAGCGCCCTCTGACGAGATAGAGGCACATCAGCACCCAACCCAAAGTCACCTCCTCATGCCCCAGAACTGGCTCCCTTGTGGTAGCTTGTACTGTTCAGCTGGCTCCCCTGGGGGTAAGAGGATGGCGACTGTGATGATCATGACTGACTGACTTAATAAAAGACTTGCCATGACAACCTTGCTGCGCATTGTCACGCTGACTTGGCCGTAATGGTTTGTTACATTCCATTTAATAAATACATGGCTGTGGCCACTTTTCTCCAAAGCATGTTTATCTCTTTCTGTTCAAGTGGAAGGAATAGTTTGTGACCTAACACACTGCCTGCTTCCTTCCTTAACTCAAAAAGCTAAACACAGGAATCCGCATAAACTGGCTAAGCCAGCTTCCTTAAATACTATTGACAATGACAGTCAGTTATCCAGCAGCTAAAGTTAAAAAAAAATAAATAAATAAATCTCTAAAGCAGTGCTTCTCAGATGAGGTCAACCTGCTGCATGCAGCCACCAGCACAATTGGCTGCAGCCCCAGACCTCTTCAGGGCCTTAACTACAAAGGTAATGGAATCATTAATTTTTTGAGTTTTACAAACCATAGGAGATAAATTTCAAGTGAAAATACATTAGGGACTTTATTTGTTGTATAGTCTGTGAAGATAAATGTTGTATCAGTGGGTTTGGGATGAAACCAATAATTAGAGAGACCACCAGTTAAGTTTTGGTGGCCGCACTCAGAGGCCATCAAAATGTGGGGCTTGAGGACCACTGCTCTTCAAGGTACGTTTCCAGTAGCTCAGCTTTGTGCAGCGTTCCTTTGGCAACATGGGGTCTACACTGCTCCAAGCACAACACAGGTAGTGTCCACACACGGACCTACAACTTCTTCAGAAGTCTGGTACCCCCCTGCAGCAGCTCAGAGGAGGAGTTCTGGATCACTGCAAAACACCAGCCCAACATGTCAAAATGAATCTGCTTACAGCAGATCAGCACTGCTACACCGCTCAGAGCAGTATGAACACCATACATATTCACCACAGAAGGTACTTGGTCTAAAGTAATTCTTAAGTATCCGGGAAAACTTTTCAACTAATATTTGAGACACAATGGCACTTACATTTCATTAATTTTCTGCAATACTATAAGGAATATATTTACCTGGTGTAGTGCAGCAAAAAGAAAAAAAATTACCTATTAATGTTGTTTCTTCTTAAGGGATCCATCGCTATGTTCACATTTTCTGCAATCATCTCAGCAAAGAGTGATGCCCCAGAGAATGGAACTTATGGTAATCTGAGAATCTGGAATGTATGTTCAAACTCTGCATCTGTGCTCCACACTGGCTATTGCTCAGATCTGTTCCCAAGCCAGAGTGGAGCAGCGTCTGGTAAAACTAGCTAAAAGAGCTACCAAATATTTTTCTTCTTGGGGCACACCAGTAAGAAAACCTTTTCTATTTAGAGGAATGCACTTTCCTGATAGCGGGTTTCACTGAAACCTTAAGCATCTTCAGGATTTCCTCCGAAAGACCCAATCCAGAAAATTCTATCTCCTCAAGAACCATGCCCTCAAGCATAATATCCTGGGGTTGGGGAATGTTATTCTGCCCTGGGACAAAACCAACAAATTGCAACTTAATGGCACGCTGACTGGATTTTTGCTGGACAGTACCAGGAGTATTTAGTACCAGGTCTATCTGGCCCATTCTGTAGCTATTAGGATCACTGTTGCAGGTTTCCTCCAGAGTTTCAGGAGTACTTTCTGTATGAGTGGGAATTAACGGAAGGCATACAGAAACTTTCCTGTCCAGTCTGGTATCAGGGCTTCCTCTGGGACTGTCCCTCTGGCTGGTGGTCTGCATCATAACTGTGAGAGGTGACAGTGCTACCAAGAGGCGAACAGGTCTATTCTAGGCAGCGGTCCAGATAATTTTTAAGACTCAGAAGTATTTACTACTACCTTCTTACACCTGGGAGTATTTTCATCCATACAGTAGTACTGTCATCTACTGACCCATCTTGTACCCCCACATCTAAACAAAGTCTCAATACCAGTGAACACCTGCAGTCACCAACTGTCAAATACTGCTATGGAATCATATTGTGACCTTATTTTTAACATTGTCATGTTACAACAGTCCTTCTAACCAGCCAGTGAGCAACTCCTGTCGCCATCCCTACAGGTTCCTGTGTAGTGCCGTGGCTGCTAGCATCTCGTGGTACTGACAACTTTGTACATGTGTACCACATATTGTACATTTGTAGGGTGGGAAAAAACTTCCTAAAATCAGAAAGTGGGGGTATTTCAGTCAAAAATGGTAGTATAATACTCCTTTACTCCCCTTATTTGCTCCCCTGATTCTGGGAGAGCCCCTCCTTCTGAAAACTATGATCAGAACCTGCCTGTTGAAGGCCCATTCGGGATTTCCATGACTTATTCTGCGTAAGCAATCTGCCAGCACATTGCCTCTGCCTGGCAGATGCGCTGCAAATACTGTACATCTGCTTCTAAGGAATATGCCAGATCTCACATCCTCAGTGCCTCTGGACACAGTTTTGAGGATCTTGTTCCTCCCTGCTGGTTTATGCAGTACATTATTGTGGTGTTGTCTGTTCTGATTTGGATAGACTGGCCCTTTAGGTGGGAGGTGAAAGACAACATTGCTAGCCAGTGAGGCCCTGAGTTCCAGGAGACTGATGTTTTCTAATGACTCCTGTGGGCTCAGAGTGCCACTCACTGTGAGGTCCTGTAGGTGGGTGCCCCACCCCCAGAGTGAGGCACCTGTAGTTGGAATACTTGTTGGTGACTACTAAAGGAAGTGGCTGCCCTCTCTGAGGTTGCCTTCTTCCTTCCACCACACTAATGACTTCACTATTGCTCTGGTCACTGGCACTAGCTTTGAAAGTGAATCCCATCTTTGAGGCCAGTTATCTCTTAAGTGGTATAGGTCAGCTCTCATTTGGAACCTGCCCCATGGAATCACAGCTGTGAATGTGGCCATGTACTCTAGTAACTGCAGGAGGTCCCTTGCAGATCTTGGCTGACCTGTTGTGAAAGACTCTGCTGTTGTCATCAAAGCTGTAACTCTGGCTCACAGGTGGAAATCTTTCCCCTGCGGTGTCTAGCTCTGCTCCAATGAAGTCTAGTCCTAGCTGGGACTTCTGCAGATTTATCAAGAATCCCAGGTTCTCCAAGGTGCTCTTTACAACCTGTACTGAGTACTTTGTCTCTTGTTCTGTCTTCTCTGGGACAAGCTAGTCATCCAGGTAGGGGAAAACCACCACACCTTGTTTTCTCATATGTGCTGCTACACAGCCAAGCACTTTGTGAAAATCCGTGAAGTTTTAGTGAAACCAAAGAGCTGTGAACTGGTATTGTGCCAGTTCTACAGCTTGAATCCGAGACATTTCTGTCAGATGGCCCAAGTGGGATATGGAAATAGGCATCTTTCTGAGCCAGGGATCACAGCCAATGAGCTGTCTGTAAAGATGGTATTGCTGTCCTTAGTGTGACCATCTTGAAGTTTTCACTTTTCAAATGTCTGTTCAGAAACCAGAGATCTAAAATGGGTCACCACCCCTCATTTCTCCTGTGGGTCAAAGTATCTTGAGAATAGGCCTCTGCCCCACTGGAAGGCAGGGACTTTTTCTATGGTTTTTCATAATTAACAGTTTTTTTTGTTTTTTTTTTTACTTCCAGTAGGATTCTTTTTGTGGGAGAGTGACGTGGAAAACTGGTATGCTTCTGCATGGTTGGAAAAAGTCTGAACTGCAGACACAACTGCTGGCATGCTACTTCCAGTACCCACTTGTCTGTGGTAATCCCATTCCGGGAAGTGGTGGACCAGTCTTCCTCCCACTGACAATAGCTGAGCAAGCAATCTGGGCAAAATTGTCAGGGGGTTCTGTTTTGGCTGGGGTTTAGGCGGTAGAGCTGCAGCACTGCGCCTGGAAACCCTTCTGTCCCTTCAACTATAATAATCTCTTTGTGATTGGTACTTATAAAGGGCATAAGAGGTACAGGCTATTGGAAGTATCCCCTACCTCTTTCTCCCCTTCCATAGGAAGTGGAGGCCTTTTCCTTCTCATTGTTTCTTTTGTAAGTGGTTTTGTATTCATCCACTTTTTTCATCTATGCCTCCACTGTGTCACCAAATAATGAATTTCCTTGAAAGAAGAAACCCATGGCTATGTTTTGAGTATCCTAAGAAAGGATGGTAGTCTAAGCCACAAAAAAACATTCTTAAGACACTGCATGGCACAGAACCTAGCAGCAGTGTCATTAGTGCCAACTGCAGTATGGGAATGATATTTACTATTCATCCAGGGTTGACCTTGCTGTGGCAATCAAGTTCTGTGCCAATTCACCATCTGTTATTTTGGCCAGTGCCAGAACTGTGTTCCAATGTGCTTTCATGTACTGTGCTATATGTGCCGAATATGCCGCATGCCTGATAAGCACGGAAGCTGTGGCATAAACCTTTTAGGCCATAGTATCCAATGTTTTAGAGTCCTTTTCAGGAGGCTGTGCAGATAAGAGTGATTTTTTGCTCTCCCACAAGCAGCAGCCTATATTACTCCTTCATGATCAGAATGGGCAAACAGGTATTCACTCCCTGTTTGTCCACCTGATATTTTCTTTCAATTTCCTCATCGATGGCTGCAGCTGAAGTGGGTACAAACACGATTTTTGATATGACCTTAAGTGATTTATGTATGGGAAATAGCATTCTTCTTGGTGGAGCTACTCCCATCATATTAATACATTCAGCATCCTCTTCATTACCCTCCATTTCTTGTGGAGGAAATGTTGAGGGTACCAACCATTTGTCTGACAAATGAGCAGAAAGATATGTAGCCCTCATTATTACTTGGAGGAGATTCGGAATCTTGCTCAGCTACACCCTCCAATTCCATAGAGTCATCTTATTCTATTTGCACCTTTCTTTATTATTTATTTCAAAAGTTTTACCAAAAAAGACATACTGAACTGGTATCAATTTATTTATTTAGTAAGCATATGCTTCATCTCTCCCCCCTCCCCCCACACACAAAGCCAGCCCACATCATTCCAACCTCTGCCCCCAGCCCCATCATCCATCCCACGGGACTTACCAACCCCAGTGTTCCCCCCGGCTAACCCCCCAGGGTGGGGACTTCAGAGGAGGCCCCGGATGTCACCCGGCCCCCCCCAGCTGGAACCTGAGGCTCGGTGTCCAGGGAGTGACACAAGGTGATGGTACGAGACCTGTGGCGCGAGGCAAGAGGCATACTGCAAAGACCCATTTTCCCTTTTTCTAGTCAGGAAGTGTGGTGTGCAATGACATCAATGGCAGCTTGCCAACGTCTGCCCCGCCTCCCCAACCACCACCAGCAAGTTCCTGCAGTCAGTTCCCCCGGCTTCTGCCAGGGGTCCATTGTACGCCGGCAGCTAACCCCCCCCTCCCCCAGTGGATGAAAGCAGTCCCTGGGACACTCAATCCTCTTCCCCATCAGCCAGTCCTCCAAACTCCCAGGTCCATTCTCGAACCTGGGGTGTCTGCGTCACAAGCGGAAGCGCTACTACTGCGCCAACAGGCTGGCTTGAGCTGGTATAATTTTGTTTCCAAATGCATCCTTGGGAGGGAGAAGAGAACAAATACAAAATATAACGCATCTAATACAACAAAATGGAATTAAGTATGTCAAAATATACAATTCAAAAACACTTACAGAATACAGTGACAGTAAATTACCATACAATAAATTGTGGAACAGGCAAAAAACATTAAATGATAATCAACACAACAAAATAAGGAGCTTCAAACTCCTCCTCCTCTGCAGGCAGGTAGGTTGGAGCCTGAGAAGTGGGGGTGGCAGGTATCTTATTAAAATTCCTATGACCTGGATCAACTGGAAAAGATGCCACATTTTTGATATGCCCCCTGATGAGGGCATTTTCGCTGTACCATCTGCCTCTTCCTTTCTCCGTTCAGGAGGACTGACCGTGAATCTTTTATTTATCTTTGGCAGACACCATTTCCAGGCTCTTATTTTAATTTTTGCCATCAATGATTCAGGGTTCCACCTTTTGGACACCCTGACGTCTGAGCTATCGTTACCAATCTTTTCAGGTGGCTGAGCAGCCTTATCCCTTTTTCTCGTCAGAGCTGACATTATTTGCTGCTGTACAAGAGGAGATGGACCTTTCTGATGTATGCTTTTCACCATCGTTTAAGAACTTCATCCGAGATTTTTTTTATTTTTGGTGACACAGAGGCACACTGAGAAGGCATATTTTTTCGCTTCTTTACCCTTTTAAATGAGGTTTTGGGGCATAAAATATGACACGACTCAATTTTCAAAGGCGTGTTCTGGACCTAGACACTTTAAATACAGCTCATGGCAATCTGCTCTTGCCAGGAGCTGGAAACAATTTTTAAACTTGTAGGGCCACAAGGTCTCTCAGGCATGCCAATTTGAGAGATCCCTTACAGACAAGTTGAGCGATTCCAAGAAAAAAATTGCAGTACAAGAGGCCTGTGGGGAAAAAAAGGTTTGAGCACTCAAACTTTGTCAAAGGTCAAAATGTGGTTACTGGAACAACCGATTAATTAGGGTGAAAGGGCACACAGCAAAATGGAAGTGAAAGCACCCCTTTTTCTATAAGCTAAATATTAAAGAGACTTGCCAGTCTCAGGCTCTGCATCTGATAGATAGGTGCCTTATCCCATCACACTGCTTCTCATGTGGAGATTGCCCCAAATAATCCATTAATTAAAAAGTGCTTACACTCGTAAAAGTAGGAAAAAACGGGTCCCATGGACTTCTGGGTATTAAGTGCCGCCCACGCTCCGCCTCCACGCTCTGCAAGTTAAGACGCAATGCTAGGGAGAGCACGGGGACGCGCTCCATTAGAGTCTATGGGCAGCACCTTTTCGATCGTTATTTTATGTTATAATGGCAATTTGGTGAGAAAACGTGGGCACTGGTCAACTAACGAGGCCCTTGTTGAGGTAAGGCACCTATCAGGTGCAGGGGCTGTCCAGTTTACCTTGGTGGGTCTCTTTAAAGTACAGCATTAATGGAAAAACAGGGCTTAGATATATTGAAAAGCCCCCAAAAATAAGTAGCCAGCTAGATTCCCAGGAACTGGAGACTATCAGGAACCGCAGAGTCAGAAATACAAAATCGCTAACTAACACAGAGTAACCAAAGGGTTCGGGAATGAACTCGGGTTGCCAGAGTGCCGGCATGGGGGGGGGGAAGCAGGAATGAGCATTTTGCTCTTCTCTCCCAGGTGATGGTGGTGGTGGGGCGTCGCTCGCCCATAGTCCCACTGTCACCAAATGAAGGTTCAGTGATGAGCACAGGCAGTACCAGATGACTGGTAGGGTGGGGCATGCCTCCACAAGGTACGTCACGTCGGGGAGACATGGGAGTGCGACAGGAGAAAACCTGTAGGAAAAAAAAAATACAAATAAAAAAAAAAGTGGCAAAATACTCTTAAAATAAAAGAAAGAAACAGAATGGAGAACCAAACATCACAAGGAGTTCACTAAGTGGTTAGAAACCGTGCAATTTCCATAATTTCCTACAAAAATTTCCTACCCCAAAATGGTGTACAATTCAAACATACAAGTTTGACAGCATTACCGGCAGGGGGAATGGGGCTGATACAACTAAGGCACAGAGGATTTGTCACAGAAATATGATGATCTGCATTATGAGACCAACTGTTACTGTTTAACAGCAACCAGAAGCAAAAAAGGAGCTAGTCCATTGGCCTTTAAAAGAACCTAATTTAGCCTAAGGGGACGTGTAACATCTGCTGTCTTCCGGTCAGAGTCCCCTTGCACAGTCAAGTCCGAGTGGTATTTTTCTGGTAAAATAAAGGATATATACAATAAAACTGAGAGTAGACAGACCCCAATGTTAAAATGACAACAGTTTCAATAGCAACAATCTCACGGAGTCATATGGAGCTGTGAGATAAGACTTCCCACTCAGAGAGAGAGTGGGTGAAATGTACAGTTTAAATTCTGACTGGCTGAGAGAGCTGTACAAGAATGCTATGATGATGCCATACTTACACTCTTGTACTTCTTTCAGACCAACAGTCTGTGTACCTCATCAAATCACTACACTCTGGCTCTTTAAACGCTGTAGTCAGACTGCCAATTACTATGCTACTGCTCCTTACCTGGATAATGTCTAAAAAATAAAAAAAAAATTAAATAAACTTTTACAGTTTTGGGATTCCCTTCCTGCTGAAAAGGACTACTTTATCAATCTTGCAATCAATTTTCTGTTTTATTTGCATTAACACAGTATCATATTTTTGTGCATAAAAATTAGAAAGACATTGTTCTCACCCTGTTACAAGCGCGATAAGGCACTTCAGGAATGTGTAATTATGGGAGAATAATTGCACTTCGCTCTCGGGTGTTTAAAGGCACCCAGCTCAAGTGCCTTGTGCCTAACACATTCCTCGAGCAGTGCAATTATACTCCCATAATTACACACCCTGGCATGTCTTACTGCATAAGTGTCTCAACTACACTAAATAGTTTATGTTTTTGGGGAGGAGAGACTCCACTAAACCATATTTTCATACAACAAATACCGGTAGGGTATGTTTACCCATGTTTCCAATTTTATTTTATTTTTTTTGTTGGTACTTTTTGTCCCCCTGGAGTCCTCAGCCGATGCCATCCGACGTCCCCTTCCCGCGCCGACCCAGGTATGAGACCCCTCCTTCAACCCCACTTACCCCTCGTGGCAGGGGTGGGGAGACCCTCAACCACCAGACTGGATCCAGTTCCAGGGAGGCGTCTTCACGGGCGGTGCATCGGAGGGGGACCATCGTCATCCTGTGGCAGAGGACTCCTTTTTTCCAATTTTGTCATAGGGGGTGTAATGTGCAATGACGCCAATGGAGAGCGCGCACACACTCCCGCACGTGCTCCATCCCACGCCCACTACATCAGCGTCAACAAGCTGCCTCCCAGCCTCCGCTAGGAGGCAAACACACACCGACTGCTGGAAACCACCCTCCCCGGAGAAGGAGAACAGTCCTTGGGATGCTCGATTCTTCTCCGCCCCTGCCAACCCATGCCCGTTCCTGAGCACTGGTTGCCGGCGTGGCACCCAGCGCCTCAACCCTCAGTACCACCGGGCCGGCTCATGTTTCCAATTTTAGATGAAAAGGGCCTGAAGGCCGGTAGCTCACCAGCCTGTAAAACACACCCCCTACTACTCATGCATAATATGTCCTGACATTGATATAAATGACAAAAGTAATTTGAAATGTGTTACTTCTCTTGTGCTTTGCTCAACACTTCCTTTACTTTCTCGTTCTCCCTTCTATTATCTCCACTGTATTTATTGTATCTAGGGTGCTTGCTTCCTTGCGAGGGGTGGTGCATGCCCAGAATAGAAAGCTGCAAGAGAAAAAAATGGAACTTGGGCTACATGACACCATGCTCACTTACTGAGGACCCGTGCCATCACCCTGGATGCCTCAGCACACATTGCATGCATGCGGGGAGGAGATGGATTCCCCTCGCCACCCTGCCTCGGAGGAGGGGTAATCTGTAGGGATGAGCCAAGATAAGTTCCAGGAACAGACAGACATCAGTGGTGTGGAAGCAGGGCAGGGGCTGAAAGCAGACGTCCAAGGAAGATAAACAGTAGATTAACCAAAAACAAACAAAAAAAAAGGAACCCTTAAAGGAATCTATATTTATTGGGAACTGAAAAGTCCTTGCCAACAAAGCAAAATAGGACCCCTGACATGCTGTCGTTTGTCTCACCAACCACTGCCGGAAAAGTGCACTCAAGGGGTAAGGAAGTAAAAAGCTGTTTTTTCTATGTTTTTATGTACAACTGATATTTATTAAAAACCACTAGCAAACTACCCTTTCTGCCTTGCAGCAAGTTTTGTGTTAGCTCCCCAAAATTACTCAGCATTTGGTACCAATACCCAGGGTTCCCACTAGACCGAGTGGACAGGTATCCAATAGGCCAGCAGCCACCGTTCTTTCCCTGCGGGTGGTGCTATGCAATGCCAGATCAATGAGGAACAAGATAGCCATTATGGCGGATTTAATGTCTTGTTCTTCGATCAATCAAACTTGTATTACAGAGACCTGGCTGGGGATGACAACGGCTCTATTTTGATGGCAGCTGTCCTGGCCAGGTTTTCCACTGTGCACTACCCGCACAAGGATCAGGAGTGAGTGGCCATCTGTTTTAGATCCAAGTTGAGTTTCACCATACACCCTGTGGGAACAACTTTGACATTTGAATGTGTGGCTGTGCGTGGGGGTCCAGGTGCAGTATCCTTCTCATCTACCGTCCTCTGGAGGATGGGAGGGCCTCCCTGCAAGAAATCGCAAACCACGTTGCCAGGTTGATGTTGGGAGTCTCCTAGATGGTTAATTCTGCGCGACTTCAATGCCTAGGTCGATGATGAGGGGTTGCAGTTTGGTCAGTATTTCCTCCAGTTACTGGATTCTCTGGTTCTTGAATAGGTCGTTACCTCTGCAACGCATCAGCAGGATCATGCCTTGGACAGTACAGTTACGTAACAACTTGCGTAACAGTAGGTCATCGAGAGGAGCTCTTTCAGTCCTTTTGGTGTAATCTGCTATAGCAGCAAGGTGTCAGAAACCCACGGAAAACTTCCAGCTAGCAGTATTCAACAGGGACCGCTCCCTCACATCGGCCTGTCCGACGTCCTCCAATAGTACATAAGGGGCAGTCCCCTACCCCTACCTCAGTTCTCCTGCCAGAGACCCCGGCACACTCAGAAATGGGAGAACCGAGGAGGTTTCTCCGAAATGAGGAAGATAAAATAACAATGGAGAAACCAATACTAGGGGGAAGGTGGGAGAGAAGCAGCACCTGCTGCAAGAGCTCTTCTCGAAGATCTACTGTTATGGTAAGTTCTTACGTAACAGTAATATCTCACTTCGAGAGGGAACTCTTACACAGGTTACACCACAAAGACAGAGTCCCAAGCAGTAAAAGGACTAACCCCCAAGGGACGGGAGGAGGTAAAAATCGGATGGAAATCTCAGGAGAACAGACCCTAAAGGACAGCTAGGCCGAAACATGCCCTGCAACGACAGGCAGTATGCAAACTGTAATGCCGAATGAAAGTGTGCACAGAACTCCAAGTGGCAGCTGTGCAGATCTCAGCAGCAGACACATTCTTAATGGAGGCAAAGGAAGCAGCCACACCACTGGTAGAAAGTCCTTTGACCGGTCCTGGCAAAAGCTTGTCGAACTTTTGATAACAGTAAACAATACAGTTAACAATCCATTTGGACAAAGTCTGCTTACTAACTAGAGCCCCTTCAGTCCTCGGGAAGAAGGAAACAAACAACTGGTCAGACTTACGAAAAGCACGGGTATGATCTAAGTAGTAACAGAGTACCTGGTGAATATCCAGAGTATGAAGTAGAGCCTCCGCTCGATTAGAATTCTCTGGATAGTAGACTGGTAGGTGGATGTTCTGATTCAGAGTAAACTCGGACACACTTTAGGTAGGAACTTAGGATGAATCCGCAAGGACACCCGGTCCTTGTGGAAAACTAAATAAGGCTCTTTGCAAATCAGAGCCTGAAACTCGGAAATTCGTCGAGCAGACGTAATGGCAACTAAAAATAACACTTTCCACAACAGAAAGTGTAGCTCGCAAATTGCGGCAGGTTCGAAGGGAGGCAGTGCAAGTTTTTCAAATAGAAATAAAAGATCCCAAGGAGGGACAAGGTCCCTGATGTGAGGTTTGAGGTGCAGAATGCCCTGCAGAAAAGTGTGAGAAAGATCCAGCTGGGCAAGGGTTTTGCCCTTAATAGGTGCATGGTATGCAGAAACAGTGGGCAAGTGCACCTTAATGGAGGAGTAACACAGCCCTGAATCAGATAGAGAAAGTCGATACTCCAAAACTGAGCTCACAGGACATGTAAATGGATCAAGATGGCGGGCAGAAGCCCAAAGGCAGAACCGCTTCCACTTCATTGAGTAAGCAGCTCTGATGGAAGGCATTCTAGCAGCCACCAAGACATCTGCCACTCGGTGGGGGGGGGGACCCCAAAATAAGCAACTGCTGGGTCTGCAGGAGCCATGCATGCAGGTGCAACGACTTTAGGTCCAGATGGACCAGGATACCCCACTCTTGGGAAAGCAAGCCTGAGCTCAGGGGCAGGGAGACTGGGGGTTCCACTGCCAGCTACTGAAAAAGAGGGAACCAAATCGGACATGGCTAATAAGGGGCTATTAGGATCATCTCTGCCCCCCCCCCCGACTGCAATTTGAGAAGTACTTTCTGCAGTAGCAGAAAGGGAGGGAAGGCGTACAGAAACCTCCCAAAATCTCCCTGTCCAAGAGAGGGACAATGCGTCTTGCCAGAAAACACCAGGCGCTGGATCTAGCGAGCAAAAACTGGGCAGTTTGGCGTCACGTGTGGACGCAAAGAGGTCCAACTCGGGCCAACCCCACCTGTCAAACAGCTCTTCAGCCACAGATTAAAGGAATTCCCACTCATGTACCCTAGACCACGAGCAGCTTCAGCTGTCAGCCAAGGTGTTTTGTACACCTGGAATGTGCATGGCCATAGATGATGCTCGATGGCCCAATATCAGACTGTCATGGCCTCCCTGAGGGTGTAAGAGTGAGTCCCCCCCGCCCACTAGTTTATATAGAAGACCATGTCATGTTGTCAGTCTGGATAAGGAGAGGACCTGGGAAATTTGTCTGGAAAGCCTGAAGTGCATAAAGAATAGCCTGCATCTCCAGAACATTAATGTGGAGATGTGCCTCCTGGGAAGACCAAGAACCCTGGGTCTGATGGTCTGCCAGATGAGCACCCCAGCCCAGACCTGATGCATCCGTAGTCAGGACCAGAAAGGGGAAGGCCTGCCAAAAGGGGATCCCTGAAGACAAGATTGGTGGGGTCCAGCCATCAAGTGGTTTGACACGCCGGAGTGGAGACTGTCACCGGCTGCTCCATCTCATCTGTGCGTTGATCCCACTGAACTCGCAAGATTCCCTCGGGGACCCTCATTTGCACGCATGCAAGAGGGACTGTCGCAATGGCTGCTGCCATGTGTCCCAACAACCACAGGAATACTCTGGCTGGGACCTGGTGAGCTGAGGAAACTAGGCAAGCCTGTTCCTGGAGATGCTCCGCTCTGTCTGGGGGCAGAAAGGCCTTGCTGCCAGCCATGTCCTGAATCGCCCCTAAGTATTGCAGCCTTTGACTGGGCCATGGGAAGGATTTTGGGAGGCTGAGGGTTATACCTAAGCCCTGAAACAAAGTAAAAGGTGTCCTCCATTGTGAGGAGCAGCCGACCTCTGGACGGGGCAGCTAAAAGCCAATCATCCAGGTAAGGGAAGACGTAATGACCCCGTCTCCCAAGTGCCGCCGCTACCATAGCCAGAAACTCTGTAAAGACCCAAGGAGTCGAGAACAGGCCGAATGGCAGGGCACAGAATTGATAATGGCTGCCCAGAAAGTGGAACCGAAGGAACCTCTGATGGGGCTGAAAAACCAGTATGTGGAGGTACGCATCTTGCACGTCCAGGGAGCACAGCCATTCCTGTTGATGAAAGAGGGAGAGCAGGCCTGGGAGGGTGACCATCCTGAAACGTTTGTACTCTATGTACTTGTTCAGGTGGCTGAGATCCAGGATGGGTCGTAGGTCCCCTATCTTTTTTGGGACCAGGAAAAAGTGGGGAAAAAAAAAATCTTTTTCCCCGCTGAGCTGGAGGAATGGGCTCTTCGGACCACTTCAGCAAAAGGGCTTGGATCTCTTCTTGGATAAGGAAGAGGTGTGACGGAGGATAATGAAAGTGTACAGGAGGACTGTCTGGAGGAATGTCCGTGCACTCCAGGACATATCCCTTGTCTATCAAATGAAGAACCCACTGATTGTCATAATTCTTTGCCATCCCTCTAGATAGAGAGAAAAGCGACCCCCTACTGCCTCCCCCAGAAATTCTGCTGGAGGAAGGGGGCCAAGTACAGAGTCAGGCAGAGGAGCCGGGAACATGCAGGGAGGGAGGCTTTCGGGGATCTAGGAACTCAACCTTCAGAGGACTGGGTAGTGGCCTTAAGCTTAAATGCTCCTAGAGGGAGGACGGCTCAGGGGTTATGTGAGGAAATTTTTTTTCACGGAGAAAGTGGCGGATACATGGAACCGCCTTCCTGAGTAGGTTGTTGGGTCTAAAACAGTGGGAGAATTCAAACATGCATGGGACAGACATAAGGCAATTATAGTGGGGGGGTTGCAGGAAGTAGGCTGTTGGTAACCTAGAATCTGCAGCTTATCCAGTAGGCAGGGAAATGGGCAGACTGGGTGGGCCAAGTGGTCCTTATCTGCCATTAAAATTCTATGTTTCTATGTTTCTCCTCTATTTTGCTGGCCTCGGGACTGCTGACTGGATGACCTCCAAAATGGCTGGCAACAATTCTGCTTCTGATTAGATCTGTACATGGTGTGTACAGATCTGATAGCCTTGCCCGATTCCTGGAAATTAGTTATGATCTTCTCAGAGTCTTCACCAAAAAGAATGGAGCCCTTAAAGGCAGCGTCCAAGATTTTAGCTTGAACATCCAAGGTAAAACCTGTGACCCGGAGCCAAGAGCATCGGTGAAGGCAGATCCCGGAGGCAGCTGCCCTAGCTGCTGCATCTGTCGTGTCATAGGGCAAACGTAAAACATGAGTACCGATGTCCGACCCAGATTTAAAAATATGAAGCAGCTCAGCTTCCTGCGGACCATCCTGCTAAGTCTGAACCAGCTCCATAGCCTTTTCCCACAGGGCATTTTGGTACTGTACCATGTGGGCCAAGAAGTTTAAGGAATGGATGGCACAAGATCCAAGGTATACACTTTCCTGCCAAAAAAGCCCAATTAAGACTAGCGCCTCCACCTCTATGTGGATTCTTCCAGCAGGCTAGACCATCTAAGCCCACCAACAGTGCTGAAAAAGGCGGGGTCCTGGTACCATTTAAGCCCACCACCCTGGCACAGAAATCCATCTCGTACCAAGGACCAAAATGGTATAATGGGCTACCGGCATCACTCACTGAAAGCACTAAGATTATCCTCTTCAAAACAGGACTCTCCTGCATTATGAACTGGCCTGCGTATGCTTCAGCTAGCCTACTACAGGACTCATTAGCCTGAACAACCTTCCCCCTCCCACACAACCCCCTCACCTTCCCACCTCCATCCCCTCCTGCACAATCCCCCCTCCACCATCCCACCCCACCCTTTCCTGCCTCTAACATTCCCATCCTCTCCTGCACAACTCCCTCCACTATACCACCCTCAACTTCCCTTGCTGTCATCTCTTCACCTCCTCCCCACATCAGTACCCCCTTAGTTCTCCCCACTCCTGTCCCCCCACCTGCCTCCTACTAAGCTCCAGTTTGCCCCCCACCCACCCTTCTTTACACTGCTGGTTCACTGCAGCAACACCTTCCTCACCACCATCACCTCCCACTAAAACAGACAACGTCGTCCTAAGGCTGACAGACTAAAGCACTTCCTTTGTAACCGTTTATTTTGTACGAGTTGTATTCTGAATATTTCTTTTTTGAAATGCTTTATCCCCTCATAACCCTGTCCACCTTTTATATCTGTAACCTGACCTAAACAAACTGTTCCTTCATTGTATTTAATTCTTATTGTTCTAATGTCTGCAACCTGTATGTTTTGACAGTTTGGTTTTTTTTGTATGACCTGGAACCTTTGTAAACAAGTTCCAGGACTCAAAAGTATTAATCCTAAACTGCAATAAACAGGGGTTTAAATAATTGATTAGCAGTTTTTTTCTTGGCACAATACCAACTGTACAGAAAGTATTTATATAGATTTTCTAGAAGTGCTGTGTTTGTTAAACACAGTGAGACAAAAGCTATGCATTTTCACAAAGATTTAGCACTTTAATGAGCAAAACGCTAATCAATTTTTAGAATTAAATAAATCCTTGAATAAATAAAATAAATAAAGCTGGTCTATCTGCTTGGAGTCCTTGTCTGGAGGCTAGGTACACAAAGACCGTGGCCTCTTAGACCGGTCGTGAGCTGCCACGATGACCACAGAGTTTCTACTACTATTACCCTGTACAGTCAGCACTTGTTTATGCTCCCCTCACTTATCCGTCACTCTCATTTTTCAGATGTGGCTGAGCTACTTTTGCTATATTTGCCACAGAATCCGCACTCAGATAACTGCCGCTCTCTGTTATCTATCTATGACAATGAGAACAGATGGGGTCGGATATATGAGTGCCGACTGTATTTGACAGCGTCATACCGCTTGTATGTTTGGACCATACTATGTCTATGTAATGACCCTCTCCAGCCAGTAGAGGAAACAGGGCTGCCAGTAGGGGAAAGAGGGCTATTTTACTACTGTGCCAGACCATAATGCCTACTGACTGGTGGAGTTTCAGACTGCATGTTGTTGGGTGTTGACAGATATTTATCAGGATGCCATGACTGGAGGGTATGAGTCCTGTTTCAGGTTGCTTCTCAGTCCACCTGGGCTGGCAGTATAGCGTAGCGGTTAGAGCAATGAGCTGTGAATGAGCTTGGTACATCCAGCAGACCTGGATTCAATTCCCACAACCTCCACTTGTGTACTGTGCGACTCTGAGCAAGTCACTTAACCACCCCAGTGCTCCCAGGTTGCCCCTGAAAACAGGCACTTGTGCCTAGTGGGCCTTACCTGGTTATCAAAAAGAATAAACCACAGGCAGGGGACGCGCAATAATCAGTGGAATTTTTTGTCACTGTATAATACATTGTGTATTACGATTCTTATTTATTCGACTAGATTCTTTTAAAATATTTATTTACTTACTTTTTTTATTGTAACTTTTTTTTTGTTTTGTTTTTTTAACGAGACATCATTGTAAATGAGCTAGTTGCTCAATGATTTCATCCCAAATAAACAACTTTCAAACTAGTAGCAGTTCTATGTGGATCCGGTGTATGCGAGCACAACAGCACAAGGTGCACAAAGAACTTCAAATAGTCCCAGGACAGTTTACTTAAGTGAATTTTATTGCACTGCAAGTAACAAATCCAACAGCTTTAACTAGTGCACAGGTGAGGGCCCACTGTCCCGATAGCTCGTTGCTTTGCTCAGGTGGCTCTTCCTCCTTGTTCTCTGCGCACCTTGTACTGTGTGGAGTACAGATACATTCTGCCCTGGTTTGTGTAGTGTGGGGCTTGGCATGTCCCAGTGGCAGCACCCTAGGCCTGCACCTCAGAGTGCACACCCATCTTGCCTTGGAATGTCAATCAGGGATGTTTGCCTCTGGTATTGGGTCTGGGATTTTGCCAGCTGCTGCTAGAGGGCAGGCTAAGGTGGGCACCACTGCACTGCTGCCATGCACATTGTCTGGTGAGAATATGACTCTGGTAAGGGATAGGCACACCCAGAGATGGGGTGGTCGTTCATCAGTAAGTTTTCTGTTAAAAGTCCCTACAGCAGTGCTACGCCTCCAAGCTAGCTGAACTGATACCAAAGTGTCAATGCATGCAAGTGATAAGTAAGACGAGAGATCTGATAGAGTACAGAGTCTCTGACCTGAAGTATAACCTCACCCATCGGTGAACTGTACGTAACTACCAGGGTCATGGATTCCATGGAAATGTGCAAAAAAGGTAAACCTTTTGTGAAAGGGACCCTGAGGTTCTGACTTATGTTCAAGGTCATAATCTAGACCGCCTTAACAGTGCTAACAAGGAAAATGTTTTGGCCATCATGTTCCCAACTGTAACTATGTTAGTAAATGTGACAACAGATCCGACTGCTTCACTGTGTATCTTTCTGCACCCATGGACCAATCCACGTTCACATCACTTCACTGAAAAAAAGTGGGAAAAGTGATGGTGCGGCTATAAACTGAGAAATAAGGAGTGTCTGTACAGGGGAAGCCTCCTGCAAGCAGCCACCATGAGCATAATTCTAGACATGGCGGATAACCCTGGGGCCATGCCCCGCACCCAGTGTTCCACCTGCCACTCAGAGAGGTTATCAAAGGATGTCAGCCCACAGCTGAGAGGCTAAGGAAGGATGCTCAGTGCTCCTGCAGCTAAGGTGGCTCTCACCTGCCACCTGGTCGGACAGCGGAGAACCCAGTTGAAAGCATGAATGGAGAGGGTTTGTACAGTTACATTTATAAATGTATCTTTCTTTTAACAAGCAAACACGTGATTATAGAAAACTCTTGTATTTTTATCACTTAGACATCATGGGCATACTACACTGCAACCCCAGGACTACACAAAGTGTAGAAAAATGCACCTGCTAAATTACTAATTCGTGGCATTTATTTGCTGGTGTTACTGATCCCTTCCTCTCTTGAATCCACTGCTAGCATTTTAATTGTTCCTTCTGTTTTTGGTGGTTCCTCATCCTCTCCCCATCCCCTCCTCTATGGTATACCTCAAAGCTCTTTGTTCAGACATCTTCTCTTTACAGTCCATCTTCTTCCCCTTGGATGCCTCATCTCACACTATCATCTGGGCTATACCTTCTATGATGATAATATCAAGTTGCACACCTCTTGACTCCTCTAATGATTTCTCCCTGTCCAACCTTTCCTCCTGTCTTGCCCAAGTCAAAGTCTGGCTCAATACCAATTCCCTTCAACTAAGTGTAGCTAACCCTGAACTGCTCTCTATGGAAAGAGATGCTCCCTAAACTGAAATTTGTCTACCTCCATATCCCATCTTGACTCGTACCTCCCGGCTGTGTGTTCAGTCTGCAACCTTAGTGTTCCACTGGAATCTGAAATTTACCACTTCCTGTGCCACTCTTTTGCTGAAATTCTTATTCATGCCTTCATCTCCACTTGCTTTGACTACTGGAACTCTCTACTCTATGGCCTTCCTAAGTCTCAGCTTTCCAGACTCCAGTGCTCCCAAAAAGCTGCCACCCACCTCCTTACCCATGCCAAGAAACATGATAGCATTACCCTTATCACCTGCACTGGCTCCCTATCCCCTTCTGCGTATAACTGCTCCTACCCATCTTGTCTCCCCATACCCCTTTTTCAGCTCTCTCCACTTGAATACTGACCTTCTCTTTGTCTCGTTCCCCCAGCCTTTTCACTGTTGGTGGTAAAGCCTTTTCTTCTGCTACTCTGGCCCTATGGAACTACTCACTTATTTTCACTCAGCCACCTCAGCCTCCACCTCACACTTCTAAGTCCTGTCTGTAACTTACCTTATCTCCCTTGCCTTTAACTCATTTTAGGTCTCTCTACTAACCACTATGTTCATCCCTCTTTTTGCTTATTTAGGCTTCCTGACTGCATGCCACTCCTGTTGGCCCCACCTGGTCTTGCTGCTACTTTAGTCTACAAAGCGTCCGATACTGTACCTACTGAAAACAATCCCCGGGCCATACATATTATAAGGTATAGTCCCATTTTAGTTTGCATTCCCTACATTGTGTACTCTGAATTTACTATTTGGGGGCTTCTTCCCACTGTGAAGCATTTTAAGGTACACTTTATATTAAAATATACTACGCAAAACAATGTGCATTAGAATACACTCATCTACTTTCTGTCTTAACGACATGCCACTATGGGTTGCTTGCTAAAATTACTTTCATAATCAACTGCTCTATCTGGGTGTTTTGCCAACATTAACTTACAGAACAGAATTTGTTTTTATATAGTGTCTTGCACACACTGCATATCTTTAAGCAGCCAGAAAAGGGCAATGAGATTCTGACTGCGCTGTCATGACATGTTGAACACCATCTCACATACGGTCATGGACACTTGCACACTGGAACCTGCTGACGGAGAGAAAACTGCTGACCATGAAACTGGGGATATTCCACCTTTTTTTTGTTTACAGCCATGCCATTTTAAAGTGCAGCTGTTCCCTCTGTAAAAACACTGAGAATCCGAAAATATTAATACATCTCAACTGCTACAATAACAGCCACTTAATCGGGATAGCCTGGTGGCGGCCCTTTTGTCATGATTAAGAGGCTGTCCCGATTATCGGAAATGCATGTTTTCTAATGACGTATTTCTCGAAGGTCTTCTATGCTCTCAATATCCTCCAATCCATTAAAAAAATAAATAAATAAAATAAACTGCTTTTGCTCTGGCTTCCCCTCATAAGTAAACCTCGACATGAACAGTACATAATCCCCATTCTATTCAATTCTGTTTTACCCTCAGTTGCCATTCAACGCTGTAGTGAGTGTAAACCTGAGCTGGGAAAAGAAGGGCTCGATAACAGACTCCACAACTGTCAAGGAACAAAACAACTGAAAGAAATTTAAACTGTCATCTTCTATATAAAACTAATGGACTGAATATACAACTCAATTTCATGACCCATTACAAATTTTAACTGACAACTGCCTTCTTCTTGGTTCAGGTATATGTGCATTTTCTGTGCATATATTTATTCCTTGTAAAAACCGCGTTAATGCACCAGTTAGGGTTCAAGTTAACATCACAAACATAGGGAAATGTAGTGTTAGGGATTCCCTAACTCCACCCCCCCAGCAGAAAAAGGACAAGCCCACACAGCCATCATCAGGTAAGACATACAACTGTTTGCAGATGACACAAATGCAGTAGCACTCATGTGCTACCTTTGTGGATTTCTATCTGCAGCATGCACACTGCAAGATGGACACACTTACTTGTCAGTGCAGAGAGAAATCCGGGATACTCAAATCACAACACTTCTTCTGTGAGCAGAAGCGCAGGCCCCTGCAGCAACAAATACAAATCCACAATACCCAAATTACGAGAGCTCTTATGTCTGCAGAAGTCCAGGCCTGTAAGGGACCAGCACTTCTATAGCCTCAGGTGCTCATGCACACTGTAAGACATGCACACAATTGATGGGCCTGCAATTACAGCTGCAGATGTGAGACATACATTGGTAAACACGCAAAAGTTTCTTGGTAGCGTGGTATACCGCTATCGCGCAAATGCACGGTACCATTGAATAACATGTATACTGCTACCGCGCAATGACACATGTTGTGCGGTAATGGGATACTTTTACGCGATTCCCACTGTACATACTGACCTCTGGCTGCAGAAGCGTGGGAGCCACAAAATCCACAATACCAAAATTGCAACAGTATTTCTGTCTAAAGAAGTGCAGGCACCTCAGGGGCCTACACTGTCCTCAGCCACAGGTGTTACAGCTGCTGACACAGTTGAGACAACTATGAAAACATTTTATATTCAGGTATAAATGTAGCTTATAGTTCATATTTTATTCCATAATTCTCACCCTTATTTCCTTATTACTAAGGGTATTTGCATGAATACAGTATCTCTATCCTTTTAGCTATTACTGCCTGCCTACACCCGACATATCTCTATTTATCACATCAAAACGTGTTGCTGTAGAGATAATTCTGATGTCATAAACAGGAGACTGTGGTGTAATTTGTAGAGAAGCTGACAGAGCAGAGCTAGTCTAGGAGACAAGGATCTTGTTTTCATGTAACTGTTTCCAGCAATAAAGACATTGGAGAATTAATCACTGAAAATATATGAAAGAAAATGAGATGGAGCTGAATATAACGCTTACTTTTTCAAAGTTTTCCTAATGCTGTCAGGGGCTCTTTAAGACAAACACCAACTTCCGGTTTCAGACAGGCAAGCCCCTGTTACACAGACGGAAGTACTTCTGCAGTGTGGGTATCGTGGTTTCAGCAGCGGATCTAGAAATTGTTCAAAGGGTAGCAAGTTTTCAGGTACAAAAATTGCAACAGTAAGTCTGTCTGCAGAAGCACAAGCCCCTGAGGGGGCTCCTCAGTAAGACACACACACCGACTTCTGGCTGTAGGAGCAAGGCACGTGTGGGGCCTGCCCATACACAGATGGAAATATTGTTGCAATATAGGTATTACGGTTTCAGCAGCAGATCTAGAAATTGTTTAACGGGGTAGCAGGTTGTTAATTAAGCAGCTGCATATAGAAAACCATGCAGTGCTATCTAGCGGGGTACCTCGTGCAGCATGTATGCAGATGCGCAGGCCCCATGAGGCCTTCTGTCAGAACACGCTGTACAACACATAAACAAAGGTGTGGCCACGTATACAAATCCACAGATGTAACAGATCAGTGCTGCTGCATCTATGTTGTCTGGAAACAGCTCTATGTTTTTGTCTTACCCAATGACGGCTGTCTGTGTGGGCTTGTCCTTTTGCTGTTTTTGGGGGGGGGGGGAAGAGTTGGGGTTGGAAACCCCAATGCCACATTTCCCTACTTTTGTGGCACTAACTTGAACCCTAACTGGTGAATTAACGCAGTTTTTGCAAATAATTTCCTTTCTTTTTATGTTTTTAAACGTTTAATCAGGAAAGAGATACTAAGCTGACAACAGCTTGTTTCCAGATTTTTTGACATAGTGGAACTGTATTCATAAAAGGACCTGCGTGAAGATATACAGATGTGAAGGGCCCATGGGAAGAAAGGGAAGACTCTGCCTATGGAAGTGCAGGGTCCTTGTGTGCCCTGCAGTTCCATGCAGTGACAGATGCCAAGAAGTCATAGGGCTGTCAGGTGGGCTGCAGAAGCAAAAGGCTTTATGTTCTCTGCACTTCCATGTAGCTGCAGATACAGACACAAAGGGCAGTCTGTCAGCCAATGAACAGGGCACTCTGCCAACCACAGGTGCAGACATGCAGGGCCCTATGCCAAGAGAAGAGAAGAGACGTCTTCACTATATGCGCAATCACATTTCATGGCGAGAAACCAATTTTAACTTGTAAAACCAAAAATTATGATGCACAAATTTCAAATGGAGCAACCAGTTTTTGCCACAAAATGAGAAATCATGGTGTGCAATCAGATTTCTTGCTGAGAAACCAATTTGCGAAATGCAGAACCGATGTGCAAATTTCATGGTAGGAAACCAAATTTCTGATGCAAAACGAAAAATCATGGTGCACAATCAAATTTCATGCTGCAAATCAAAAAGTTATTCTGGGCAATCAAAATGCATTTCCAATATCCTTTTTTTGAATCGCAATTTAAAAAAAAAAGTTTTGCAAGTCAAATCTAGTTTCCCCCCACCTTAACGGTGAAACACAAAAAAGTGAGTCAAGATTCAAAAAATGGGAACGAGATTAATATGGACAGAAGAAAAACATAAAAGAAATGTATAACCACTATTAACTGAAACAAGCCTCAGGATCTGAAGCAGCATGTTCTAACAAGGTAAATTCAGTTTTTTTTTTATTATAATGGCTGCTGTAATAATAGTCTGAATTAGCAGCCTGTTAGTGAGGTAAGAAACAAGATGGCAGCTGTCAAACAAAAAATAACTTTTGGTGTCATGAGCACAACATCTCATGAAATCAGAAACAGCCATGCGACACCAAATTTTTTAGTATCATATCAGGACGCTATCCAAAAACCCTACTATGTTCAGAACAATGAAACACAAACTTCAAATCCTTGTAACTCTAGAGCCATTTAATTTTTCTTGTAACACGGCATTATTCAAGGCTGTACGAGGGCGCCCCACGATAGGCGCAACGCCGTCACGTGGTGCAGGACCAGCACGGCATTGTGAGCAGATAATGCCGTGTTGCTGTGCTGGGAAGCGCGTTCACGAGTCCAACACGGCATTATTTCTCATAATGCCGTGTTGCTCCTGTAGTGACCACGGTAGCCAGAGAGCGGCAAGTAGCGCTGTGGGCGGGCGGTGGGTATCCCTGCAGACGGGGTTGAAACACATCGGTATGTAAGAGAGTACTGTAATTGCATGGCATAGTAAGAATAACGTTTATAAAGACTACCTCCGTCTCCGGCGCGTTTTTTCTCCATGACTCTGTACTCTGCTTGCCCTAGTATACATCGCGCTTGTCCGTGTTACAAGAGCATTAATCACCGGCAGAGTCGGCCTCTACCGGTGATTAATGCCCGCTGGGGTTTGAACCCTCGGGCTTCGCCCTCGTGCAACAACGCCCCCCCCCAGCGGGCATTAATCCCCAGTAAAGGTCTCCTCTGCCAGTGATTAATGCTTACATGAAGCCTTTCAAAGGTACTACTTTGCCACAGTATGCTTCTACCCTGAAAGTTTCAGGAAAAAATTCCATTCCTTGTAGGCTGTAGGTGAAAGCACAAAAAAAAAAAAAAATAAATAAATAAAATAGACTTCTACAAGAAAATGACTTATGCATATCTCAGAACTCACACAAGCTGCCATCACAAAGCCATCCACAGATCCAGACCGTGCCTACTAGACAGCACATGCAAAATATCAGCTAATTTCGTCAAACACTGCCAAAGCTATTAAGATGCAAAGTTAGAGATTTAAAGCAGCAGTACTACGAAAAAAAAAATTGTGCTTTTTTGACAGTTTATTCCCTGTGCCCTGCTAATCGTATACCTGGTACTCTTTCTCGCCGGCACGTACTATCACCGAGTAATTTGCTCAGTTATTCTCAGCTTTTGTTTACATTTCTGCCACTAAGCATGTTGCAATGGAACCCCTCTGCTGCCAGCTGCACATGTGAATGACTCGCAGAGACATT
Source organism: Neoceratodus forsteri (assembly GCA_016271365.2). Taxonomy (NCBI): domain Eukaryota; kingdom Metazoa; phylum Chordata; order Ceratodontiformes; family Ceratodontidae; genus Neoceratodus; species Neoceratodus forsteri. The sequence continues at coordinate 1,753,921,573 of CM057452.1, forward strand.
GGGAATGGTCAGCAGAGGGTCCCTCTGCTGTTGTCAAAAGACCTGACGTGACCCGTAGAAAAAGCGCAGCTGAAAATTAGTCAGCCGCCATATTTGTTGTAGCGCTACAACACTTAAAATAAATTGCAAATATCTAAAAAACTAAAGAGGACTGGAAAAAAACATTTACAGGTATGGAAACTGGAACTTTGGCTGCATGCTTACAGCTGAGAAACAGAATTTTGATAGATCACTTCCTGATTTGGTAGTACTGCTGCTTTAACACAGAACACCCTACTCAACCCTAGTGATAGAGGCACTACCGTGCCCCTATAAATATACTGTACATTATCTCTTACATTTGATGCATTTTCAGTGCACCTTATAAGTTAACATGGTTATATTTATATTTATATGTTTGATCATACTTTTTGCCTACTGTGTTCTTGTGGGTATGTGCGTTTATTGAGCATACATACATTTATAACTACATAAATTTCAAAAAACGTTGTTAATGTACTAGTTAGGGTTAAAGTGACAAAAGTAGGGAAATGTGGTGTTAGGGTTTCTAAACTTAACACCCCACCCTGCACACACCAACAGGACTTGATAATGAACAATATTCCCCTGCTGGTCACAGAAATGGTATGTCTTATTTGTTTGGTAGATGCCCCCCAACAAAGCAATGTAAGAGATTCTCTGACATAGGGTGTATATTATAATATTTCAGTTTTAAAGTTGCACAACTTCAGTGTAATCTGCCTCCTCCCCAAGCAGCATCTAGCATACAAAATGTGCTTATAATGGATTTAAAGTCTCACAGTTGAAAGCGTGTTCATTTTTTTTTTCAGTAGAAGAAAATGGGAAAACTATAGTTTTTGTTTACAATAAAAATATCAAAGCAACCTACTGTCTATTTGTGTCATTTTTTTATGTATTTGTTGGGGGCCGGGATGGGTATAACCTTCTCAATTAGCAGGCTGAGACACTGACTGTACATATGTCTAGAGAGATGAGATTGCGCTTCTCTTTAAAACAGGGTCTCACATTATACATACAGTTGAGATTCAGTGAATTAGTGCTTGTAAAAGGTTGCCCATATTGGCTACATGGGGATAGTAATTCTAAAATGGACAACAAGAAATAGCAGCGCAAAAAATGTCCTTTTCATTTAATTTCATAAATTCAGACTGCGCTTAGTATGGATCCGGAATGGAACAGAAATACAGTCTCCTAAATGCATCTCCTCTCTCATATCACACTAACTCACTCACTACTGTGCAAAAATACATTTTACCCCGAGCTTGACAATACCCAGCATAGTCATTGTAAACCATACCTAGGGTAAATGACATCACATACAATTATGCATGCATCCATCAAAGATCCCATTGCTAAGTACTGCTTTAAGAAGCTGTCCAACCCTGAATACCACACTGCCACAACAGTATTAAATTATGTACTTTTGGAGTTGGCAGAGTTGTCTAAGAGGTTTCAGAAAGTGGTCTAACAACAGTTGAAGCTGTACAGATTACTAGGGCAAAATTAAAAAACAGATCAGAAGCCAGTACCTGGGTGAAACTGTCTATTGGAGCCAACCAGTAAAACTGATTTTGGCTAACTGCACAGCTGAAGTAAGCACAACAGCAATTTTGCAATTCATTGGCCTGTTATGTGACTATCTGGACAGCTGATTTCCTGCAGGTGAACTTTCTGACTGATCTGCCTTTGATTTTGCAGCAGTGCCACATTGCAGCTTTGAGTTTGGCTTATCAAATATTGAGAGACTGCACAGCAAATATCAGGACTATTTATTTTTATCAGTGGACCAGGCAGAAATTGTTAGCCAGTACAATGACTTCAGATTTATAGTTGCTGAAAAAATAAAGGGAGGCTCATTAAAAATCCTTTACTGACATGATCCACTTTGCTTTGACTAAGGTGCAGTACAGTATGGTGGCTAAACTTATTAATGTATGTGCTACATTCCAAGCTAAACATGAAGCTATCATGCATAGAGGTTCCTACACAGTCTTATCCTTCCCCAAATGAGATTCTCCATAGGGAAGTGCAGAGTGAGAAGTATACAACAGCATAGAGAAAAATATTGGGAGTGACAAGAGGATCATGTACTGAAGCATACAGAAATATGGCTGAGTAGGACCATAACTATCTTTGGGTAGAAGGTTTCACTCAAGGATTCTCATAGAAAAATTAAGGAAGATTTGTTGCTGCTCTTGGCAAGAGCATTAGGAGTTTATATCTCCAGAAACATGGTGGAGTCCATAAAGTTATGTGGAGATCCTGAGTCCACAACACAAATTGATATTACATTTAAAAAATCTTCATACAACTAGCAGCTTGCTGTCTCTGGCCAGCAAGCCGGATTGTTTGGAAATACATTTAGTTAACACGTTAGACTTGGGTGAAGTCTTTTCATAGTTTAAACAGACTAAGGATAGTCCAAAATCAATCTTAGAGGCAGATAATCCCCTGATCGACTTTGGAAACCTAATTGACCCTAATACCTACTCACCGCTGACAGTTATTGATTAAGCTTGACAAATGCAGCCTGTAGATAATATCAAACAAATGAACTCTGAATGCCAGCTGGATTTGGATAAGGGAGCTGGGAATCGAGATGTGGATGCCCTTTCTATACTTTCATGGAATACTGAAGCATCCATCTTAAAATAATTGACCACGAAGTAGTGAGATTTCTGGATAAACTCTGCCAGCAACTAAAGATAAAAAGTTTGAAAGGTTTAAAGGGGGTATTTCCTTTTTTATCAAAACTCTGCTAAATTTTCAGGCTCTAATGATTAGCAAGGGACAAGAGAAGATCATTCTCTGCAATATATACTTTCCCCCTCGCAATAAAGCTACTGATCCCACTGACCTTTTCATACAGGATCTGAAAATGGCACTTGACAAATTGTCAGATAAGAGTATACCCTGTCCTATAATTATTTTGGGAGACTTTAATGCCAGAATTCCTTCTCATTTTTTTGAATGATGTATATTGAGATATGATCCATACAATATCTATAACTAATCCAAATATCTCATATACTAAGACTGCTCAGGATCTAAATTCTAATCTCTGAGATAGGGAATTGCGAACGGGCTTGGCCAGTAGAAATTTCTGTATTTTAAATGGGAGAACCCAGGGAGATCTAGTTGGATCCTTAACATATAGAGAACATACTGGCTCTTCAACCCCTGATCATGTTTGGACCAATTTGGAAGCAGTAAAGCTGGTCCAAAAGTTAGAGGTCATAGATAGATTGGAATCAGCACACTGTGCTATTGTAATTAACATCAAATGCCCTTTTGGAATTTTAAGGAGTGAGGTACAACAGGAAGAGAGTCTGGAAGTCATAAACAAGAGAAGGATTGGATGGGAGTAGATTCATCAAGCTAGTTTCAAAGAAATTCTTAGTACAGGAGTCTTGGGTGATATTCACGAGTTGGTCCTGGACAAAAGTAAGGCCTTTAATATTTTGGAGAATTGGGACACTATTCATTCTTTACTTGGACCTAGATGTAAAACAACGTACCATCCTAGGTCCCTTTATAAAAAGTCTTAGTTTAATTCGGTATGCCTACAGGCAAAGAAAGAGTCTGGAGGAAAACTAAGACAGCATAAGAAAAAAAAAATAAGTCTGCAGCAGATTTTAAATTGCTAAAGAGTGAAAGAGAAAAATATAGGAAAATTCTCAAACGGGAGAGACATAAACATACTCAGGGACTTTGGGACAAACTGAGGCAGGCTGTTTTGGATAGGGATGGAAGGCAATTTTGGAATATTGTTGCCCAGAGATATAAAAGATATGCCAATATTATTGAAACCTATATTACACCTGAAGTTTGGGCATCTCATTTCTCCAAGCTCTATTATTCTCATGAAGAGCAGGAGACACTTGATGCTTTCAAAATACAGGAGGATGAAACTTTTCCAAGACCTATCTTGATCACAGAGGACGAAATCCAGATGGCACTGTTTGGCCTTAAGGCAAATAAAGCACCAGGTCTCCTAGGTGATCTCTATAAGGTTTTTACCAACTGATGGATTCCTTTTCTTCTTTTGCTGTTTAATGTCCTGGTTTGGGGTACTCTTACCCTGCCAGTTGGGCAGGTAGTGTTATCTTCTCAATTTTTAAAAAAAAAGAGGATCCGAATGACCCAAGGATGTATAGGCCTATTAGTTTGGTAGATGTTTCACAGAAGATTTTCTCTAGGATAAATTTGGGCAGATTGCTGTCGTGGGTCAAGGAGAACTCGGTATTGAATGAGGCACAGAACGGTTTCCGGAAGGACTGTTCTACAGTACAACATCATTATGTGCTTCAGCATCTGATCTGGAAGTATACTAAAGTGAGAAAAAAAAAAGATTATATTGCTGTTTTGTGGACTTCTCCTTGGCCTTCAACAGGATTAGTAGAAAAATCCTTTGGGCTACATTAAGGGATCTGAAATTGGAGCCCTCACTTCTTGATGTTATTAATAGACTCTATGAAAATATGTGGACAACAGTCCAGTACAATCAATATGGTCATCTAACTGATAGATTTGAGACAAATGTGGGGGGCAGACGGGTGTACTGTATTTTGGCCCCCACTCCATTTAACATCTACATTAATACAGTCTTGGATCAGCTAGGTAACCCAGATTTTCATACTCCAAAAATTAATGATCAAAGGATTGAATGTTCATCATATGCAAACAATTTAGTCTTGCTCTCTACTTGGGTCCTAGGTCTTAAAAGAAAATTGGCTCACTTTGAATCTCTCTGTTCTCAAACGAAACTAAAAGTTAATCTCAGCAAGACCAACATTGTAGTTTTTTGCTCTCAGACAATGAATACGGTAGGCTTTAGGCTAAACGGTAACCGTATAGACACTGTTAAGTGTTATGACTATTTAGGTGCCCATTTTGCCTATAGCCTATCTTGGACCAAACATTTGGAGGCTATTCAATTTAAAATGGGATCTTCTGTAAATGCCCTAAAAATATTTAACGGCAAGATAGGGAAGTCATCGGTGAGCGGGGTATTAAGAGTTGTTAATGCCAAAATAAGAATGAGCATGTTATATGCCTCTGAAATCTGGGATTATACTAAGGTTAGAGAATTAGAAATAATTCTGAATAAACTCTATAGAGACATCTTAATATTTTTAAATGGAACTCCAAGCTGTATTCTTGCCTTGGAGGTAGGACAACTTTCCTTGACTTCTCTCATCTGTGAACAACAGATTCTGTTTCTGTTTAAACTTTTTCTTTTGCCCCAACAAAGATATCCCAGAATGGGTGTAGTGGAAGCCGTCAAATTGGCCAGCATGGGATATGTATATCCCTCTATTCAACTTATTAAGGAAACAATAATGCTGGCCCGATTGGGTCACCTCTTCTATAAAATTTACACTAGACCATTTGAGGAGATTAGGTAGGATGTCAAATTGAGGATTATCGACTTAAAACATCAATTCTTTCTATATTCAACTCTCCAAGCTTAAGCTATATTGATTTTATAAAAAAGTAAAGATTTCATGGGGATATCACCTTTTTTAACCTGCCTAAACAAAGAATAATCTATACAAGATTCGGAACTGAAAACTATAATGCTCACTGCATTCATTTCAGACAAAAGAGAGGGGGTACTTCCTCCATATTGTAAATGTGGAGTGGGAAATATAGATGATCTCAAACATGTGGTACTCTTGTGTCCTAGGTATGAATCAACTAGGAAAAAACTGCTGGGTGGATTGTTAGGGGATCTCAGCCTCCCCCTGGAGGATCATCTGGAATAATTGTTTACTATGAAAGAGAAGAACATGGTAGAGATCTCTGCAATATTTTTAATCTCAACTCATTTGTAAAGTTTATTAGGGAGACTTGAAGTCCTGTGGAGGTTATTTATGTAAAAAGGTACTCTGTTAAACTGAATTGCACTGTAAAGATATTTAAGTTCCTTGCTGATTTATTTACTGTCTATTTATATTTACTATGCATTTTGTCCTGATTTTACTATATTGTAACTGCTTCATGCTGAACAACAAATTGTACTACTACTACTACATTCCAAGCTTCTAGTGCTGACTGTGAAAGAGGCTTCAGCCTCATGAACTGCATTAAGAGCAAACAAAGAAATTGCTTGGAAGAAAGACATTTGGATATGCTGATGCGAACAAAATTGTTTTTAACATCTGGTGGAAAAATGGATCTTAATTAAATGTAAATCCACTGGATGAATGGGAAAGACAGGAGAGAAAAACAATAAATGTTGATTTCTTAGCAATGCATCATCAGCAGCACCCCTTTTAGATGCATGCAAGACTCTTTAAAATGTACATAATTTACACGTTTCTAGTTCATACTGTTATGGCGCACAATACACATCCAAGCTTCGGAACTGTGTCAGAATGTATATTTATACTTTGCATTGAGTATTTGAGTGTTTGGTTATGTTTTCTACTGTTTACTGACAATAAAATATATCACTTGTTTGGGCCACCCAATTTGTGCACATGAATCATTTTATTTGCACAAAGTGCAGTACACACATATCAGTCGCCCACCCACAGAGACTAAAAATTAGAGGGAACATTGATCAAGAGATCTTTGGTCCCTGATGGCGCATGCAAAATTTAATGCAAACTGCTTAACGGCTGCAAGTTATTAAAGTGCAAAATTTTGAGTTTTAACACAGAAGAAGTTAAGTTTTAACCTTAACTATAGGGGCGCAACTGTGTCCCTATAATATAGATGTGCTTTTTACACACACACACACACACACACACACACTGTTTTTAGGGACGCGCTGAGAATATAAGCACTTGACATTTAGGCCTCCTACTGTCACATTCCATCCTGGGAGAGGGATCTGCATCCCCAACCTGATTTATAACCACCTAGTATTTCGAAGGCTGCCTTTTTACTTCCTGATCAACAGAACTGTGACACTCACATGTGAAACTTTATCAGTGGACTGATCTATCAAAATGTTAAAGCTTTTTTACAGTAAAGCCTGCTTTATCTGAAGAAGGGCTCTGTGTTACCTGAAAGCTTGTGTTTTGTAAACATTTTGTTGGTTCAATAAAAGGTTATCAAATCATCTACTTTGTTCATCTTTTTGTACAAAGACCAATACAGCTACAAACAATTCTCTACAAGGAAATTAAAGAAATGTTACTTCTCAGCAGTGACTGGAAATGGGAAACAACCAGGTGATTTATTTTCAGTGATCTTCACCCCTGTATTTCCTCTGCCATTTCACCTCCTCTGGCTCCTTCAGGCACCTGCTGAAACTCCTCCCACTCCTACCTGCTTCATACGGGTAGCATACAGTTTTGGTGTCTCCTTTCTAAACTTGTCCCTAATGAACTGTGTTGCTCGTTCAGTGAACATATTCTATGGCATAATTCTGCCTGAACCTGCACTTGAAAATCTGTCATGACACTTGTCCGTAATTTGCATTTTATCTGTTCCAAGCATGTACCTGCAATATACTGTACACTAATTGTGCCTGCACTTTACTGCTGTATTACAAAATGCACTGTATTAAGTTTTCGCTGTTCCTCCTGTATCGCACTTGGAAATGAGCCTCGACTCAGTGTGACTTTTCTGGTCACCAATTTTCAAATAAATAATTTCCAGTTATCTTTGGATCAAGGATGGAAATGAAAAAGGAAAAGTGTGGCCCACTGGGAACTGAACCTCAGACCTCTGGTATGCCGTTCCAGCGCTCTATCCATTAAGCTACAGGCTCACTTGGCTAGAGTGCCTGAGGACTTTGTGCTGGAACGGCATACCAGAGGTCTGAGGTTCAATTCCCAGTGGGCCACACTTTTCCTTTCTCATTTCCATCCTTGATTTAAAAATATACCTTGCAGGGGTTAAACTGCACTGAGAGAAGTCTGCAGTTCTCTTCGCATAAATGTTTGCTACTGAGCACATACACATGAAACCAGATCTTTGTCCCTTAAGAGTTCATTAACCTCTACCTGGCCCAGTGGCACAGAGGGCTGAGGCACTGGACGCCTTACTTCGTGCCACACCAGCAACCCAAGTTCGGAAATGAGCCTGAGTTGTAGGGGAGCCGGCCGGGGGCAGGACTGAGCAACCATCACAGCAGCTCTCCTCTCCTGAGGGGGATCTGTGTCACCTCCCGCAGTTCCGCTGCCCCCGGGTGGAGATCCAATGGGCAGCAAAGGTGGGCGGGGGTGGCAAGTAGCGGAAGCGTGCCTCGGAGATATGGCGTGCATGTGCCTCCACACATGCATGCAGCCGGACATGGGTGAGGGTGAAAATAAAGGAAAAAAACAGGGCATAAAATATTAATTAAAAAAAAAAAAGGAATTCATCAACCTCTTCTTCCCTAGTACCTGAAGTCACACACTTCTATTTCTGACATCACAAATCGGCAACTAAGGAGAAGGCTGTGATACCACAGAATAAATTAATACTCCTGTGGAGACCACTCTCATGGATGTAAGTGGTCCCAACTCACATTTTTGGGATATCAGAACTATTCTTTATTATTTTGGAGATTTGCACTAAAAAGCTTCCCCCACGAACTCATAATCCTCACGGACACAGTTCGAACACTACATCAAAAATCTAAAAAAGAAATCGCCAGCCCAGTGGCTCTGAGGGCGGAGGGGCTGACAAGCACCTTACCTCAAATCACGATGGCAACCCGAGTTTGGGAATGAACTCAGGCTGCTGGGAGGGGGGGAACTGGGAGTGGAAGGAGCAGCTGTCTGGCAGCTCTTCTCTCCCAGACAAACGCACGAGGGCATGACGTTTACCACGGGGTGAGGGGAAAGAGTCGAGATTCCGGCACATATATGCACCTCCGTGCGCATCCATCACTTGTGCCACCACAGTTCCTGGGAGTACCAAAACAAGGGAAAGGGGACTCAAGGGCTATATGATGCCCCCATGCCTCTCTGGCCCCGCACCACCACCACCTAAACTCCTTGGCCAAACTGGATATACCCTCAGGTGGGGCGGGGGGTTGGCCCTCCCCTCCTGGCCCCACCACAGAGGATAAATCTGTGAGGGCCGAAGCCAAGGTAAGAACAAGGGAGGTGGATGCCAACCTGGGGGAGGGGAGATGGGGCAGCGTGGCCACCCAAGGAGTAAAAAGATATATGGAGAAATATGTAAAAACCTCCCCCAAATGAGTCATTTTCCAGGGCACCTGCACTCAGACATTCTTTACAATAGGAGGGTCTCAAAGGCAGAGAAAATGAGCACTCAGACTGGACAGAAGGGCTCCCTTGATCTACAATTTGCTTACTTCCTTCTTGACATCCAGCAGAAATGGGCAGCAGAAGTGACAACAGTTTAAGGTCCCATCTGAAGGATGGCACTTTCAACAGTGTCACTGCTACATACCCACACTTTACCCCTCTCCCCAAAAATACTGCACTAATGACAGTATCTGATGCCTCCACCCTCAAAAGTCTGGCATGACAATATTTGTAAAGAAAGGGAATTTGGCTGTGAATACCACCTGTGATACATGCCGAAACCGAAAACACTTTACAGGCCATTCAGAAGTTTCATTAGACATTAGGTAAGCACTGGGTCGGGGAGAGGGGTTTGGACAGACTGAGTAAGACTGAGAAAAGCTCACTTTTAAAAAGTGAGGAGGCCAAGCACAGCAAGGTTCAAAATTAAGTGTCTTGCTCAAGGTCACACAGTAAATGAAACCTAGGTCTCCTAAACATGGTTTCTCACTAGGCCAAGATAATAAAGGGTTTAGATGGTAATGGCATTTACAGTTCTTAATTGCTGACCTTTAAGAACCTGAACAGCAACTTCAGTGTAAGGTTTAGCAGTTGAAATTCAACACCAAGAAGTGCAAGGTAATTCGGGTTGCCACCTATTGAAAAAGGTTATGCAGGACAAATATACAGGAGTAGGAAAAACAATTGGCCAGGGTCTGGGGGACACCTAGACCCCCAGAAAATAAGTTTTCTGGTGCTCCGAGATGAAATCTGAGAATTATTCTGGTAGTTACACTGCTGTGTGGCCAAGTAATCAGGATGCATACTTAATTACTGCTGTCTCAGAACTGTCCCAAGAAAGCACACTGCAGCACGCGGGAGACGGGACAATTTCAGAATGATCCAGGATTTTTTTCGGGTGGCGGGTAACCCTAAAGGTAATGCACCTAGGAAACAAGAATCCCAGGACAGAGTACCAGATGGCTGGGAGGAGACTCAGCGCTACAGCTGAGGAACGGGACCTTGGAGTTATCATCAGTGACTCCCTCAAACAATCAATCAAGTCAGTGCAACAAAGTATATAGCAAAGCAAGTAGGATGCTGGGAAGTATCGGGAGGGGTACCAACAGCAGAAGGAAAGAGGTAATACTTCCCCTATTTAGATCCTTAGTGAGGCCACACCTGGAGTACTGTGCCCAGTTCTGGAGTCCTCACCTCAGGAAAGATAGGGACAGGCTGGAGACGGTGCAGCACAGGGTGACAAAAATGGTTCAGGCCCAACTGGGAAGGCCCTATGAGGAGCGGCACAAGGCACTGAGCATGTACTCACTGGAGACCACAGGAAGAGGGAAAATACGAGAGAGACCTTCCAAGTTCCTAAAAGGAATTGAAGTGAACTGCGGGGAACTATTTACTTTGAATACTAGCTCATGGTCACATGGACATAAGTGGAAACTAACAGGAGGGCTGTTCAGAAGGGACATGAGGAAGTATTTTACAGAAACGGTGGTGGAGTTGTGGAACAGTCTGCCAGCCCACACTGTAGTAGGTGCAAAAACCTTTCATGGTTTCAAGCACAGTTGAGACAGAATGAAGGGTACAGTGGTTGCTCGGGGCGGCGGAAACTGGGTGGAGAACTGGGGGAGGTTTGGGAGGGCTAGGACCCTGGTGGACCAGTAGGTCCAAGGGCTAAATAGGGAACTCTGACAGACTGGGTCTTTTTCTGCAGTCATTGTCTATGTTTCAACACAGTGTGTAGTCTTTACTCCAATCATTTAAAAACAATTACAAGTCCCTCTATCTGAAAGTAATCTAAATGGGATCCGTACTAAATCCAGACATATAAAATCCCGAAAATTAAATTCCCGTCACCTAAATCCCGAATCCACTTCATCCCGACTGCATATTTTCCCGGCTAACAAAATCCTGAAATGACTGAAAACGTTTTACCGTACGTAATGAAAGTGAAATGACTGAAAACGAATACTCTGTGTCTTCACAGCAGCTTTCTTCTGCAAATATAAATGCCGGTAACAAATGTCCCTGCCTCTTTCAATAGCTGATAGTATCTAAATACTGGTAACAAATGTCCCTGCCTAGATACCTCTTTAATTTTAATGAAAATGAAATGACTGAAAACGAATACTCAGTGTCTTCACAGCAGCTTTCTTCTGCAAATCTAAATGCCAGTAACAATAGCTGATAGCAGCTGAATACTGGTGCACTGCTGATTACTGATTAATTAGATACACCAGGGCTGCCCCTTTATCATTCATTACTAAGGTTACCTTAATTTAAAATAAGGTGACCATACGTAGTCCACCTCTATTCCCTCCTACATTTTAGTCTGTGCATGAGCAACTTGAACTTCGAATACCAAGGACACAAAATAATGTAGAAGCCTGGCACAGACAGCTGGGTGCGCTGATCGGTTCATCGCATGTTGGGTTCAACAGATTTTGGAACTTCACAAGGAACAGATGGCGACAGAGACAATAATCGAGGAAATTAAATCATGGACTACCTAAATCTCCAATAAAAAAAACGGTATGCAGTATGGGAGGAGAAAATCAACATTGTGGTTAGCAAGAGGTCACAAATGTCAGATGTGGAGTTCCTGAGAGGTATAGCCCACAATATGGCACTGTGAACTGTGGATTTTAACACTGCAGTTTGGGGGATTTTAACAGTTCGAGCTTTTTAATAAAGTATGTATTGGATTTTATCAGTTCAGCGCAGTTGTACATGAAGACACCAGCAGCACAGTGAGCTGTGGATTTTAACGCTTCGATTTTTGGATTGTAACAGTTCGAATATTATAATAAAGTATATATTGGATTTTATCGGTTCAGTTCGGTTTTCAAATGAAAATGAAAAACACCAGCATGCCCTGTCCAATGCTCATGTTCAAAGCACTGGTAAGTGGCAAAATTTGTTGTTAAATGATTGGTGCGAGGGGAGGTGACTAGGGTTACCACCCGTCCCTATTTTCACAGGACAGTCCTGATTTGGGCAGCTGTGTCCTGCAAAAAAAAAACATGAAAGATGCTACATGTCCTGACATTATAGCAAAGAAAAATATTTTCTAACTTTTCTATAAATACTGCAAAACAATATCGTACCTTAACTAAAATACCTTAAAATGATAAGAAACACTAAAAACAGCTATAAAATGACAACACTTAGTCTTAATTCTGATTATTTAGAGAAAACAAATCTGTTGCATTAGTCAAGATTACATATTGTCCTGCGAAAAATCATGTTTCAGTAAGAAATGTCCCACTTTGGGCTTTTTAAAAGGTGGTAACCCTAGAGGTGACATTAAGCAGTTTCTGGGTAAGAGAGCAAGTATAAAATTAGTGTAAATAAATGCTAACATTCAAAACTAGGTCCGAGAATAGGTAACAAGTAGCAAAATTCAAGACTTTCATGCACAATAACTGTAGACCGTGACAGCATAAGTGCAGTCAGAATTTAAACAGAAGGGGGAAAAAAAAGCAGTCAGGAAAATGTGTTTTCGGGATTCGGCAGACAGGATTTCAAATGTCGGGACTGCATACTTAACCCATCTAAATAAGTATATCATATAATATTATTCACATCCCCAGTCCTGTACACTGGAATCATGGTAAAAGTGCTGCACCTGTCACCAGAAGTGTTACAGTTCAAAATCCACAGGGGGTGTACTCTGCATCTCTTACCACAAGGAGTCTAAGTAACCTCCCAGGGGCTGCACTGCACATTTTAGCTCTCCAACTCAACCAGTTCAAGGCTATTACGAAAATGAGTATTTTTGGGAGTGTTACAGTATTAATTACAATTCTGCCCTTACCTGTTTATAATTATACCAGTATAGAACAGTGATGTCTCTAGACCCAGGCATATGCCCTGGTACAAAAAAAAAATATGCCATGCCCCAGCTGGTGTACAGCTACTCCTATAGCAACAATATACTGTATAAGTGCCGTTGCTGCCAGCTGTTGTGCCTATCCATGCCCTGGTAAATAAAAGGGGCTGGGGCCACCACTGATCCAAAATAGTAGTGCACCTTTATTTTTTTGCAAGATATCCTAGAAACATAGAAGTTGACAGTAGATAAGGATCGCAAGGCCCATCCAGTCTGCCCATTTTTTCTACCTTATGAATGTGCCATAGGCCTTTACCCTGTTAATGGTCTATCTATTCATACTCATCTGTATTGCTCCCTTATGCCTATCCCATGCCTGTCTGAAGCCCTGCAATGTAGTCATATCCACCACTTCCTGAGGTAGGCCGTTCCATGCATCTACCACGCTTTCTGTGACAAACAACTTCCTCACATTACCCCTTAAATAGGCCTCCTCTAATCTCATGCTGTGTCCTCTTGTCCTGCTATTTTTCTTATACTGAAACATGTTAGACTCTTTCACCTTGTTAATGCCCTTAAGATGTTTGAATGTTTCGATCATATCACCTCTCTCCTTCCTTTGCTCTAGAGTATACATGTTGAGCTCCGTTAACCTGTCCTTATGTCTTCTGATGCAGTCCCTGCACCATTTTGGTTGCCATTCTCTGGACTGCCTCCATTTTGTTAATGTCCTTGTGCAGGTGCAGCCTCCAGTACTGCACACAGTACTCCAGATCGGGCCTAACCAATGTCTTGTAAATGGGGATTATTACCTCCCTCTTACGACTTGTGATACCCCTACTAATACACCCCAATATCCCTCTAGCCTTACCTACTGCTTTAGTGGTCTGCGTGGATGATTTCAGGTCATCTGTGATGATGATGCCCAAGTCTCTTTCTTCTCTTATTGCCAGCAACTCCCCTCCCAACCTATAGGTGGCTTCAGGGTTCCTCGTCCTTACGTGCATGATCTTGCACTTATTTGCATTAAACCTCAGTTGCCATTCTTCCGACCATTTTGCCAGTTTATCCAGATCTCTTCTTATTCTGCCCACCCCATCTGGATCATCTACTCTGTAGCAGATCTTGGTGTCGTCTGCAAACAGACAAACCTTATCCTCCAGTCCATCTGCAATGTCACTGATGGAAGATATTGAAGAGGACTGGTCCCAGGACTGAACCATGAGGTACCCCACTTGTGACTTGCATCTCTTCTGACTGTATACCGTTCACCACCACTCTCTGTTTTCTGCCCGCCAACCAGTTTGCCACCCAGCTGACCAACTTCTGACCCACCCTGAGCCTACCCAGCTTATTAATCAATCTTCTATGTGGAACAGTATTGAAAGCTTTTCTGAAGTCAAGGTAGGCAACATCAACTGTTCCCGCTTGGTCCACCACTCTGGTTACCCAGTCAAAGAAATCTATGAGATTAGTTCAACAAGATTTTCCTGTTGTAAACCCAAGTTGTCTTGGATCCTGTGCTCCTATGGATTTCAGGTATTGCACTATCCTTTCCTTAAGGAGTACCTCCATAATCTTGCCCACTACTGAGGTAAGACTGACTGGCCAGTAGTTCCCAGACTCCTCCCTGCTACCACTCTTGTGGAGCAGGATCACGAGCCCTTCTCCAGTCTTCTGGGACCTCTCCTGTGCTCAAGAGACTTACTAAACAGTTCTGATAATGGCTCTGCTAGTTCCACCTTTAGCTCCTTTAGTACCCTGGTATGTATGCCATCAGGGCCTATTCCACCTTGTCCACCCTGAACTTAGCACACTCTTGTAGGACCCTTTCTTTGTGAAGGGACTTGTGCACGCCTCTCTCCCCCGTGTCCATGGTGCTGAGCTGTGGGCCCTGCCCTTCCTTCTCCTCAGTAAATACTGAGCAGAAGTATCAATTTAGGATTCAGGGGTTGAAACTGGCACTGGTCCACTAGCCAAATGCTGGTGGATTGTGTACTGGGCTAGTAAAAGTTTCCTTAAACTTGCCCTATGGGCTTGTACCAGAGAAGGTAACATTTCAGTATGTACACCTGGGCCAGTAGAAAAGTCAGTGGGGCTTGTGGATTTTCACCCCCATCACTAGCCCTGCTGGCTAGTGGCTGCAAAAGTTAATTTCAACCCCTGGGATGGATGCTTTTCCTTGGTCCTCCTCCACACAGTCCCCTTATCCCCTCTGATCTTAGCAATAGCCCCTCTGGACTTTGTCCTTTCACTAATGTATCTCTAGAAAGTACTGACCCCCTCTTTTACTGTTCATGCTAGGGTTTCCTCGGTTTGGGCCTTTGCCTACCTTACTGCCTTCGCTGCTTCCCTTAGGGAACTTTGGTATGCCTCCCTATCTTTGTCCTGCTGCGTTCCCTTATATTTCCTAAAGGCCAACCTTTTGGCTCTGATCTTTTCTGCTACTGTTTTTGAGAACCAAAGTGGTTTCCTCCTTCATTTGCTCTTGTTTTTCTCCCTAACACAATGGGATGTTGCTTCAAGTACTGCATCCGTAATGCTTGCCCACTTTGCCTGTACCCCCTCACCTGTATTTCTTCTTGCCAGGGCTAGCTTAATTCTGCTGCCCAATTTATCAAAGTCAGCTCATCTGAAGTCCCATATGTTTGCCTTGGAATGGGATGATTTAGTTCTAGTGGCCAAATTGAACCATACCATGTGATGGTCACTGGCCCCCAGGTGATCTTCTACCTGGAGATCTGTGATACTTTCCCCATTAGTCAGTACTAGATCTAGGATAACCCTGTCTCTTGTGGGTTGTTGTACCAGTTGTTTGAGGCCCTCTCCCTGCAGGGAATTTACTATATAGTATATGGTTACCTTTTGTTACGTTAAAAAAAAAATCAACTTGCTCAAAATCCTTGTTAAGCACATTCTAAACCGTTATGCCCATTCTAAAGTGTTATTATGCGCATTCCGAACAGTTGTTATGCACAATTCAAAGGTCATGCAATTTTACATTTCTCATTTATTCTACACCTAGCTACTTAT
Source organism: Neoceratodus forsteri (assembly GCA_016271365.2). NCBI lineage: Eukaryota > Metazoa > Chordata > Ceratodontiformes > Ceratodontidae > Neoceratodus > Neoceratodus forsteri. The sequence continues at coordinate 1,753,937,668 of CM057452.1, forward strand.
TAACCAACCAGTGCCCAAAGTCACTGTTTTACTTTTCAAACATCTGGATATTTGATTTTGATGTGTGAGTCTAACAAAGAAATGGCAAGATATTTTGTTTTCACTTCAGTGGGCGTCTGTCACTCTACTGTAAAAAAAACATATGCTATAAAAAATAAAATATGGTCAGCCACACACAACTCAGCATGTGTTTCCATCTCGGGGCTGAGATGACAGCATAGACCTCTCAATGTTCATATACTGTCATCTCAGCCCCTCGATGGAAACACAGCCTTGTTGTGTATGGTTGCCCATACATTATTCTCTGTGTGTCTAGTTCTGGTGGATGTTCCTGCTACCAGTTGTTTGAGGTCTGTTCCACAAAGTGGAAAGTTTTGCTGTTGCCACTTATAGTGCCTAAGAGAATTTTTATAAATTAGCTGGCATAAAGCTGTTAAGAGTTGGCAGTTCTATAAATCCAACTCTCTGGCTGGTGTAAAACTGACAGATGTGTCATAAAATACTAGCAATGCTGCACACTGAAGATACTGGTGCTGCTATACATTTTTATTAGTTTCAGTCTGGTTTTAAGGCATACTTATAATACTTGGACAGGACTTTCCACCCTAGAAGTGGTTAGTGATTCCCCTCAGTATGCAACTATGATCAAACCTAACAGTAACCATCCAGATGTAGTATACAAAATAAAAGCTAGGTATGTGGGACATACAACAAAATAAACCCAGTGATAGGGCTTACCAACTTATAAAGCCACTTCCCCTTTATTATCTCGTTACCCTGCTCAACGGGTTTACATCCTTGTATATCTCACTTACCCATCATTTATCGTATAGGGAACCCACTAAGAGCACAGACGTCTGAACACGGCTCATAACTACAATAAAGTGCCACTTGGCTAGCATGTTCACGTCCATCAGCAGGTAAACCTACAATAAATCTAACCGCAACTAGCAAGGGATCCTTCCTCCTAAGTTTGTGACGGTCCCTTCAGTACCATTCCGCCCCTTTGCAGTCACGTGGTACAGTGTGCATGCACTATTGTTGCCATGCAGTCTCAGATAAAGAAACCAGGAGACTGTTTGTAGTGTAAACTGACACTACAACACTGTAGTTGCCAAAGGCATTAGTCACACAACACTGTCACAGGGCTCCAAAAAAAAACTTTCTCACCTGAGTGTGAAGCATTACATCTCCTTCCTCCGCTGGCCAAAGCTCCACCACACTGACTATTGGAGTGAATGCTACATTGCAACAGAAAACAAAACAATAAACGCAATTTTAATAAACATATAGTTAAATATGGGTATCTGACTGCTGTATTCTACGCTCACTAGTTGTAAGAAGCTTTTTTTTTTTCTAAAGGCCATTTTCTTTTCTGAATTGAGCTGTTCCTATTATGATTATTCACAGTTCTGGCACGTGTATTATTCACATCAACTTAAGGTCAATTAAATTAGTGCTTTCGTGCTCAACCACAGTATATTGGTCTTTTGCACAGCATTACAGCACTACAACCGTGAAATGGCAAAATGGGCAAGCATACAGGAAACTCTGGGTTACGAATGCTGCATGAAGCACATTTCCTCTCCGGAAAGACTTCCCTTTATTCAAATAGACCATTTACAAATGTGAAAGCAGCCCACAAGCCATCAAATAGTCTTTTTAGCAACAATTCGTTCCGCGACACCATTCAATTTGTTTAGTTTTACTAGAAACTCGAAATGCTTGCTTTTATTGAGCACGCACGCTCCCTTCCTCTTTGTAAAGCTGTACTCATTTCCCAACTGAGCCTGCTTCTCCCTCGCTGGTTTGCTACGGATACCACAGTGGATATCTGCCTACCGACCTGGTGTATCTGCTTCTCCTTTCCGAAAACAGGACAAAAGGATGTGGAGAACGCCCAGGAGTAAGTGGTGGGCTGTCGGTGACGAGTGGCAGCTGCTGCCGAGCGGCCACGGCGCTTCTTGCAGCCCCGCCATGCTGCTTGCTCAGTGTCTCTCTCTAGCTCGTTCACTCACACTGCGCGGGGTGGGCGAGCCTGCAGCGCGCCCGAGACCTACAATGCTGCTCACTGCTGGTGCTGCTCGCCGTGGAACGTTGACAACAATGAGAATGGAACCTTCTAACAGAGCACCGCCCATAACACGACATACAGACACACAGAGTGCAGTAGCACATGGCACCGCGATTGAATGCATGGTGGGCCCTTTATTTTTAAACCACATATATCATCATACCAACCCGTCAGTATTTCTACCATTTGCTTTTTACAGTATCATATTCGGATTCCTCCGCCTCAATAACAGTTTCTCTTATCCAATATAACATCTACAAGATTGTTATGTAATAGACCAGATTATGTATATTGCATTGTTTTGTATATTATTTACTTTTTCTTGCTCGACTAGGTAAGTACACTGATGTCAGGTGCCTTTTTCAGGCGCTACCCGGGTACTACAAGTACATTGCAGAAACAGCAAAGTAATGATACAGTACATAATGCAGTAACAAGAAACAATACGATAATACATTGTAAGGTACAACAAAGTGACACAGTTTTACATTTTTTACATAGTGCAAAAGAGGTATACTTCTATATCTATATCTATATATATATATATATATATTTATGTATGACCGTGACAGACTGGTCTTTCCCAGACTCAGCCTGCGACTGTTGCCAGCTTTCTTGAACCCTTCAGACGCCTGAGAGGGTACACAGTTGCCACCGCACAGACACACCTCTAGGAGTATCTCTAGGTCTGAATCCCTCCAGAGTCACTGCTCACACACTACAGAACTTCTTGCTCAAGGGCAAATGACACGCCCCACTCTGTCACAGCTGAGAACCCCTTACTGTAAAAAACAAAGAGAATCACTCCAGAGCTACTGCTCACACAGTGCAGCGCTCCCTGCTCAAGCACAAATGACCCACCCATCTCTGTCACAGCCAATAAACCCTTACTGCAGAAACAAAATATGGCAACTGTAGCCTTCTCTTCAGAGGTAGTAATACAGTTTTTGTCAGTTATAAATCAGATATCTGTACTTCGAAGGACTCAGTCACAGAAGAATGAAGTAGATGAAAATGAATATTTTAATACTTAAAGATACTTACACGTATAATACAAGATGCTACACAAAGACCATGAGGAACAATAATTTTGCAGAAACAAAATGCTTTGCACACAGCAGAAAGAAAACACACAGAAAAATTTTACTGCACTTCCCAGTTTCCCATAATAGAAGGGCATACCTACGAAGGACTCCTTAGTGATTTAGAACAGACTCAAACCTTAGGTCTTAACTATTCAAAGTCCCAGCCTGACTATTTCAGGCTCTGGCAGACCTAAAGACCCTTCAGCTGCCCCTTCCCCCCATGATAAATTATCAGGTACAGTACGTCACTCTGAGAGTATTGATTCAACCTTCTTTTGTGTCCTGGAATCCTCCCATCTGGAAAGGCTTGGACCAAACTGGAATGTAGGATTTCATGTATTGCAAGGTCCAGCACTATATTTTTCCTCCTGTCTCCCACAGCAGGAGTGACTGCTTCACTTATTAGCTAGGGCCCTTCACAAAACATGAAAAGGTTGTTTTTGCTTTCAGCTCTCCCATTAACCGGCCAGGAGGTCCTGTAGTACAGGCCAAAGAGATTGCAATCACTTTCCAGAGCCGTCTGGCATGCCTCTGGCAGCTAACACTATCAGATAGATTGTATCTCAGCTGAAATATTTACAAGAGGCCTAGATTATAATAAAAATTAAACAAAGAAACATAAATAGAAAAATTACACTAAAGGTGTGATAATGACAAATGTGATTGTGCGGAAAGCATTAATGCCTGAATGGTTTGAAAAGTGGTAGGGCCAAAGATGTAAGAGGTAAATTCTCCACTATTAAATACATTAACATGATTGCAGAAACTGATAGGGCCACATATGAAAGTGGTAGTGCCATGGTCATAGTGGTCCCCCTGTTCTGGCACCTATGGCAGAATGTTCTATAGTAGTGACTGCACTACTTGTAATTTAATGCAGGGAGAGAAATCTACAAGATACAAGACCATGCATTAAGGTTTAGTAGATGATCCTTCATTTTGAGCGCAAATGCCTTTGGAGATGAGGACAGTCTGATGTGAGTGAGTATGGAATTCCAAAGGGAGGCAGCTTGGTAGCTGAAGGATTTCTGTTCTGTGTAGTTTGCATAAGTGGGATCTTTTTTTTTTTTTGGCACTTTCTTTTTATTTGTTTAGTAACAAAACATGACAAGCATCATCCTCATTCAAGAGGTATCAGACATTACAATTCCAGCAACATTCGGGTATCACATTAGTTAGCTCTCACATGCAAATATAGTAGGAGTAGGGGTATATCCAAGTTAGGTGGGTGTAAGCCACCAATTGTCCCAAAAGTTGAAAATGTCCCAAAAGCCAGCGGCTTCATGGCAAAGGTAACAGTCCAATAAGTAGGTAGAATGTCCGAGTAATGTTGAACCGCACTAACCAGTAGTGTTGTGGCCTTGTAAAGAAATAGTATTAGAAAGGGAAACTTAGGCCCCAATGCCCCACTATTTCCCCTCCCTCCCTCCTGCCCACCAGTGCCTGCTGTGTAATATTAAACAGTGTTCTGTGTTTGCAACCCAGTTAAAACAACTCCAGTCCCATGAAAACATTGAACTTTTAACATTGCGGGCATAAAAAATCCCCATTTGCAAAAGTAATCACAGTTTACTTACAGTCGTGGCCAAAAATATTGGTGCCCTTGCACTTTTCCAAAAACTCACAATTTCTTCTAAGCATAAGTTGAAATTAACAACAGTACAGTATCTGGTCTCCACAATTCTTTATTTCTCTGTTAATATTACAGAACCTTTGTTATTGATTCAGAATTTAATATATCCTTTTAAATCAGAAAATGAAAAGAAATGGCATTGACAAAATTATTGACACCCTAGACTTAATATTTGGTAGCACAGCCTTTGGTCAAAATAACTGCAATCAACCGCTTCCTATAGCCATGGATGAGCTTCCTGCACCTCTCTACTGGCAGTTTGGCCTCTTCTTGTGCAAACTGCTCCAGTTCTCCCAGATTTGAAGGGTGCCTTCTCCCAACTGCTGTTTTCAGATCTCTCCACAGGTTTTCAATGGGATTTAGATCTGGACTCATTGCTGGCCACTTCAGAACAGTCCAGCGTCTTGTCTTGAACCATTCCTGGGTGCTTTTTGAAGTGTGTTTGGGGTCATTGTCCTGCTGGAAGACCCATGACCTTCAAAGGAGACCCAGCTTTCTGACACTGGGTTCAACATTGCACTCCAAAATGGCCTGGTAATCTCCAGATTTCATGATGCCATGCACATGTTCAAGGCACCCAGTGCAGAGGCACACACAACAACCCCAAAACATCACTGAACCTTCTCCATGTTTGACTGTAGGAAGGTGTTCTTTGCTTAGAAGCTTCATTTTGTTTTCTGTAAACATAGAGATGATGTGCTTTACCAAAAAGCTCTAATTTGGTCTCATCTGTCCACAGGACATTCTCCCAGAAGGATTTGGCTTGTTCAGGTGTGTTTGGCAAACCCCAGTTGGGCTTTCTTATGTCTCTTTTTCAGCAGTGGGGTCCTCCTGGGCCTCCTACCATATAACCCCTTTCATTGAGTTGGCGGACGGATGGTGCAGAGTTGAAACTGTCGGTACCTTGTGTCTGAAGGTCAACTTGAATCTGTTTGGCAGTTGATCGAGTGCTTTCTCCACCATTGAACAATCCTGCGCTGCAATCTTCATTCAAGTTTTCTCTTCACGGCCACGTCGGAGGTTGGCTACAGTGTCATGGGCCTTAAACATCCTGATAACATTACGTACGGTGGAAACAGGAACATCAAGGTCTCTGGAGATTGATTTGTAGCCTTGAGATTGTCCATGCTTGGCTACACTCTTCTGTCTGACCTCCTCAGACAATTCTCTGACTGTCTTTCTTTTCTCCATGCTCATTGCGGTACACACAGTGACACAAAACAGGAGAATGAGACCTTTTCTCTATTCAAACTGGTTGAATGAGTGATTTTTATATTGAAGACACCTGCAGCACTCAGGTGAGTTCAGTTCCAAAGTGAAGGAGAATCACCTGCTTGAAATCTAATTATTTCTAACTACTTCTAAAGGTGCCAATAATTTTGTCCGAGCCATTTAAGGATTTCTGTGTGGAATAAGCTAAGACTTAGTAAATTTTTCTGCTTTTTGTGTTTTATTCCACTGCAAACCAAAGAAATACATATGTGGATACCAAAATATTTTTTTAATTTCAACAATTTTCTGGAAGGAATGGTGCATTATTAGAAAAAACTGCAAGGGCACCAATATTTTTGGCCACGACTGTATCGCCTTTAATTAAGTACAGTGAGAGGACAAATATAAACTATATGCCCCCCCCCCAAAAAAAACGACTTTTCAGACTCAAGTGTCCCAGTCTCTTAATAAGAAATAATTAACTGTAACAGTAGACTCAATAGTAAAGGAGCTGGTACTCATCCTTCCTCCAAGTCAGAACCACGTGTTTCTCTTGACTGTCCCCGGCCTAGTATTAAATTCCAATGCATCTTTCTCGGCCCATCTTCCAGCATTCTTGGAATCCATGAACTGCCAATTTCAACCCCCGTAGGTGACTCTTAATTGGGCTGGTAATCGGAAAGAATGGGCAATCCCTAGAGACCGGAGCCTCTGCCGAACGGGTGTAGATTTGCTTCCTTCTCACCCAGGTCTGGAAGGAAAGGTCAGGGAACAATTTAATGTCCTGGTTTTGAATCTCTAGGCGGTAAGCTGCTCTGGCTGTACTGATCAGAATATCCCTGGTTTCAGATCCCACTGTCTGAAGGATCATGGTGCGAGGTGGACTCGCATCTGCAGGCCGCACCCTCAGGGTAGCTCAATAGGCCTGCTGCAAATCAGTCCACTCAAAAATCCTCTGGGACAGTTAGCACTTCAGACAGCCATTGCTTCAAGAAAGTCAGCAAATTCACTCCTTCTGCTCCTTCCAGAACGCTGATGATCCTTACATTGCCAGCTCTTAATGCAATCTCTCCACCTTCCAGGCAGTATCGAAGTTGCTGATTCTCCTTGACTAGTGTAGTGGTAGTAGTCTGTGCTAGTAGAGACCGCTTATCAGCGTCAGCAACCGAAGAGGTCAAGGAAGCTATCACTGCATCGTGTGTTTCTAGTTTAGCCAGGGTTTTTTTCAAGCATCGAATCCATAGCCCTTACTGATTCAACCAGGGCTTGCTGTGACATAGACAGCAAGTTCTGAGTGCTGTATCATTTTTTATTTCTTAAAAAGAACAGACATGTGGTACTGAATTTGTCTGCTGGAAATGCCAGTGCACTTGGAATGACCTTACTCACCCCCAGGTTTCAGTTCTAACAGGACAGGATATGCTGATCAGCAGATCTCTGTGATTAGATTAACTCCTAAGAGTTTGTATTTTATAGCCTTAGGATGTGGGTAATTTGTAACTAAGTCCTGAAATATCTGTTTTAAAATGTTGGAAGGAAACTCAAGTTCTCACACAGGGGTGCGAAGTGTAAATGTTCCTTCATGTCCTGGAGGGAGGAAACTCATCCTGGGATCAAAGAAGTGTCATTTGAAACTTGAGTTATGCTAAGGTTGCAGAATTAATACTATGAAATTACATCCTGTGGTTGTATAGAAATATATATTTTTTAAATATTTTGATAGAGTAGGAGCTGAATGACCTCATCCAAAAGGGGTTGGCAAATACAACTTGTAAAGATTATTCTGTTTCACTACAGACACACTTTTATCTGACACTGACCAAGAAAACATCTGAGCACTGAAAACAGGTATTTAGAAAACTAGACAAAATCTAAATATTTTTGTAGGAATTGCACTGTTGTAAACCTTGTTTTGTTTAAAGATATGTATGTCTTGTGATATGAGAGTTCTGTATTGTATGTTTGACATATTATTATATATTTTAGTAAAAACTCTAATTTTAGAGCATACCCGGTCTGTCTTTGAATTGCTTTCTTTCGCTAAGAAATATTTATGGTTATAGCGGACAGCAGACATAAGCTTGTATGGTGGTACCAAACTGGAAAGAGAAGCATTTTAAATCTGAGGTCTTTATTAAAGTTTTATGGGTTCATCTCTGAATACCTGGTTAGGTGCCCGTAGGCAAAGATATCTGGCCCCCTGAAGACAGATATATCTGAGCCTGTGCATTGGGTATGCTAGCAAGAGATTAACAGTTTGAATCTCTCCAGAACTTGAGACCAAAGCTTGATCCAAACTCACAAAACAGACAAGAGGGTTACCTTGTCTGTTACACTGTTCACAAGACTGCGCTCAGAGGTTGGCACTTTGGGAGTAGAGGGCCTGACCTGCTGAGTGAATCTGTGACAGATTGGTTGGCAGCGGTGGCATAATTTTGGTATCACAAGCTTTGTTGTTCTGTGTCAGCTGAGACCATAAGCTCCCTTGCAAAGAAAGAAAAAGGCAGAGTTTTATTTTAAAAAGGAAAAATAACAATATATCGCTTGGTGTACAGTCAAGTTCCTACCTATTTTAATTTTTTTTCTAAAGTGCAAAGTCAGAGTAGCCGTAGTCGGGGAAGAAGAAGATGGCTTCCGACTACAGCAGGCACACTGTAGATTACTTGAAGCAGTTGTGTGGGGACAGGGGAGTCTCATTCGAGGTGACAGCCAAAAAGCAGAACCTCATAGAGGCCCTGATGGTAGCAGACACCCAGAGCAGCGAGTCACTGACCGTGACTGAAAAGGACAACAGGGCCACTGTCAGTGAAGGGCCACAGCAGCAGGGAATGGCCACCAGTATCCTGAATCCAGAGGCACTCAAACTGCAAACTGAGTTGTGCAGCATGGAGTTGGAGTCCCAGGACAGGAGAGCGAGGGAAGCGAGAGGCGGACCGTGAGGCAGAGCAAGAATGCAGAGAGGCAAAGCAACAACAGAGGGAGGCAGACCGTGAGGAGCGCGAGCACCAGCGAGCTACAGAGGAGAAGAGAGAGGAGTGCCAGAGGCAACATGAGCTGGAGAAGATGCGACTCCGACCAGTGGCACCAGAGAAGGTAAGTGGTTTGGGTTTAACTGGGACTGCAGGACTGGGTTAGAAATTGAAGTCCAAATTAATAGCTGAGTTTAAGGAAGGGGAGGACATGGACACCTTTTTAAATTCTTTTGAAAAAGTTTGTGTTCAGGCTAAAATTCCTAGAGAGTCCTGGAGCTTCCAGCTATCCCCGCTACTTACCAGGAAAGCTTGAGATGTATTGGGTCAAATGGACAATGAAGACAGCAATGATTACAGTAAGCTAAAAGCTGCACCATTAAAAACGTTTGAATTAACTGCTGAATCATACAGAGCTAAATTCCGTAAGCTCAGGAGAAGTCCTGATATGAGCTACGAGGAGCTAGCCACAAAACAATGTCAGTTTTTAAAATGGTGGGAAGGAACTGAGGCAAATTCTGTTGATAAAATTGAAAATGTGATTTTATTAGAACAGTTTTATTGGGCATGCCCAGCAGAGCTAAAAACCTGGCTAGAAAACTGAGATCCAAAACAGTGCAAGAGGCTGCTGAACTCTCGGACCGATATGCCAAGAGCAGACCTGCTCTGACAATGAATGGGGCGGGCATGGCAGCGCATAAAGGGAAAAGCATGCCTTCAGGGCAGCTAAAACCCTCACTGCCTCCACCGAAACCAGTTAGCCCCAGGTTTCAAAGAAAATATTTCTCTGAAGTAAGAAATGCCTGTAGGTTGTGAAAAGAAACTGGGCATGTTGCCAGACAGTGCCTCAAAAAGGCGAGCCATAATACACAACAGGGTGCTAGAAAAGAAGTGGGTTGTTTGTGTGTCACTGGAAGCATGACAGTGAACATGAGGGAACACATGCACCCAATCATGGTGAATGGGGTACAGACACAGGGGTTAAGGGACACAGTGACATCCCTGACATTGGTAAAGGGGGATCTGGTACAGCCTGGTCAGCTTATACCAAAATAAATACATAACTGTACAAGGGTTTACTGGTGAAGAGAAAACATTGCCACTCACTAGAGTTCTCCTGGACTGTGGTGAAATGGGGGGAACTGTGCAACAGGTGGCTGTAGCCAAAACGTTAGCAGTGGACGTCATCCTTGGCAACAATCTTCAACAGGGGATAGTATGTGCAGTTACCCATAGCCAAGCGGCAAGGGAAAATTGTAGTTCTCTGAACCCCACAGAAACCAGTGTGAAAACCTCTGAGAGGCTGGTTCCCCAGCCTGTGTCTCCAGATGGGGAGACTGATAAAAAGGGGGAGAAATGTCCCCAGTAGCAAGTAGCCACACAGCTACAGAGGGTTACTCCGAAGAGGGAGGGGTGACCCCTTGTCAGAGGGTTGGGATTGACAGTGATCCTGAGTGCCCTGACGCTAGTGCTAGGGACCCTAGTTTAGCGACTGAAGGGGACCTGTCCCATGCCTTGGGAATGTGTGAGGAGTTTGCAGCTGCTCAGAGGAGTGACCCTAGTTTACAGAAGCTGAGGGCTTGGGCAGACTCTGAGGGCACACAGGGAGGTGACGGCAGGCATAAGGTTTATTGGGAAAATGGACTTATGTATACACAGGCAGTACAGACAGAGGGAGGGATGCTAGGCAGGCATCTTGTCGTTCCCCAGGGGTATTGTGAGCAGTTGCTCAAAACTGCATGTGATATTCCCTTGTCTGGTCATCTGGGAATCGCGCGCACAATACAGCGGTTGGCACAGAATTTCTACTGGCCTAACTTCACCCAGCAGGTGAAGGAGTATTGCAGGTCTTGTCACCGGTGCCAAGAAATAGGGAAGGCAGGCAAGAAAACCCAAGCAGCCCTGATCCCCTTGCCCATAGTGGAGGAGCCATTCCAGAGGGTGGGAATGGATATTGTGGGGCCTTTAAATGCCCCCAGCTCCTCAGGGATGAGATTCATCCTGACTGTGGTGGATTATGCCACCCGGTACCCAGAGGCAGTAACCCTATCCTCTTTGAGGACAGACATAGTGGCAGATGCTTTACTTGGGATTTTCTCCCGTATTAGATTTCCACAGGAGGTAATCACTGATCGAGGGGGTCCTTCATGTTGGACCCGATGAAATGTTTATGAGAGAAGTGTGGGGTGGTGCAGAGATGCACGACACTGTATCACCCACAAGACAATGGGCTTGTGGAACGATTCAGTGGTACCCTAAAGTCAATGCTCTGGGCGTTTGCTGAACAAAATGGGTGGGACTGGAGAAATACCTTCCCCACCTGTTGTTTGCATACAGGGAGGTGCCCCAAGAGTCAACAAGATTTTCCCCCTTCGAACTCTTATATGGACGCCACATACGTGGGCCCCTAGACTTGATCCGGGAGGACTGGGAAGGCAAGCATGCCACCCAGGGAACTCCCATTGTGGATTATGTCCTTGGGTTTAGGGAGAGGCTGAAGGAGCTTATGGGGACAGCTCAGAGCAACCTGGCAGCTGCCCAACAGAAACAAAAAGTGTGGTACGATTGCAGAGCCAGAGCTCTCTCGTACATGGTGGGTCAGGAAGTCATGGTCCTTATTCCGGTCCAGAAAGACAAGCTGCAAGCTGAGTGGGCAGGACCGTATAAAGTGGTTAGGAAGGTAAATGACGTGAACTACATTGTGGATTTACCTGACCGTATACAGACTGAAAGGATGTACCATGTCAGCATGATGAAGACATATGCAAACAGGGCTGACATGGTGTTTGCAGTATGTAGCCATGGGGAGGGGACGGATGAAGGAGACCCCCTTCTGGACTTGCTGGAAGAGAATAGGTGGGAGTCCTCTGTGGAGGCAGTAAAATTGTCTCCCTAGCTGACCCCGAGCCAGATCCAGAAAGTAAGGGAGGTTTTAGCAGACATTGCCCCCTTGTTTAGCGCCAAGCCTGGACTAACCCTCTTAGTGACATTAGCGACACACGATGTGGAGACAGGGACACAGATATCCATTCGTCGGACAGCATATCGGGTGTCAGAGGCTGTCCAAAAGGACATTAGGAGGGAAGTGGAGGAGATGCTGGATTTAGGGGTAATCCAGAGATCTCACAGCCCTTGGGCCTCACCCGTAGTCCTTGTACCTAAGCCAGATGGCTCAACTCATTTCTGTGTGGACTGTCGTGGACTGAATGCAGTCACGAAGTCTGATGCCCACCCGATGCCCTGGACGGACAAACTCCTGGACAAGTTGAGAGGGGCGACCTACCTTATGACTACTGACCTGACCAAGGGGTATTGGCAGGGTAAATTGACAGACAGAGCTAGGGAGAGGTCGGCTTTCATCACTCCAATAGGCTTATTTGAGTTTAAAGTAATGCCTTTCAGAATGAAGAACGCCCCGGCCACTTTCCAAAGGTTGGTGAACCAGGTGTTAAATGATGCTGAGGAGTACGCAGTGGCATACCTGGATGACATTGCCATCTTCAATACCAGCTGGGAGGAACACCTTTCACACCTTAGGGAAGTGCTGGGCAAAATACAGATGGCCGGGCTCACTGTCAAAGCCGAGAAGTGCCAGGTGGACATGGGGGAAGTGGCATACCTCGGGCATGTGATATGCCGGGGACAGCTCCATCCTAACCAAAAAAATATAGAGGTGATCCAGGCATGGCCCAGATCAGAAACCCAGAAGCAGGTCAGGAGCTTTCTAGGGTCTGCAGGGTACTACAGGAAATTTGTACACAGTTACAGTGCCCTGGCTCCTCACCTATCTGACCTGACAAAGAAAAAGATGCCAAAGAAAATTACCTGGGGCCCAGCCTGTGAGGAAGCCTTTACCAGACTGAAGGAGGCACTATGCAGTGCTCCTGTTTTGACAAGTCCAGACTATAGCAAAACCTTTATAGTTCAGACAGATGCCTCAGACGTGGGTATTGGGGCAGTACTTAGTCAGACATCTAGACAAGGGACAGATCACTCTGTAGTGTACCTGAGCCGGAACCTGCTTCCCGGGGAGCAAGCGTACTCCATGGTGGAAAAGGAGTGTCTTGCCATAATGTGGGCCCTGAAGAAATTAGAGCCATACTTGTATGGGCAGCATTTTGTGGTGCAGACTGACAACAACCCCCTGGTTCGGCTGACACAAATGAGGAAAAACAATGGGAGACTACTAAGATGGAGACTTGCTTTACAAGGGTATGATCTAAAAATCATACATAGGGCTGGAGCGAAGAACAAGAACTCAGATGGGCTGTCTAGGGTCTATGAGGAGTGAACTGATTTGGGAAGCTCATCCCGTGCAGGGGATTAGCCCCCAAATTCAGTCTAGGTGGGGAGGAATTGTGACATAGACAGCAAGCTCTGAGTGCTGTATCATTTTTTATTTCTTAAAAATAACAGAAATGTGGTATTGAATTTGTCTGCTGGAAATGCCATTGCACTTAGAATGACCTTACTCACCCCCAGGTTTCAGTTCTAACAGGACAGGATATGCTGATCATTGGATCTCTGTGATTAGATTAATTCCTAAGAGTTTTCATTTTATAGCCTTAGTTAGTATGTGGGTTATTTGTAGTTAAGCCCTGAAATGTCCATTTTACAACGTTGGAAGGAAACTCAAGTTCTTACACAGGGGTGCAAAGTATAAACGTTCCTTCATGTCCTGGAGGGAGAAAACTCATCCTGGGATCAAAGAAGTGTCATTTGAAACTTGAGTTATGCTATGGTTGCAGAATTAATACTTTGAAATTACATGCTGTGGTTGTATAGAAATATATATTTTTTAGATATGTTGACAGAGGAGGAGGAGCTGGATGACCTCATCCAAAAGGGGTTGGCAAATACAGCTTGTAAAGATTATTCTGTTTCACTACAGACACACTTTTATCTGACACTGACCAAGAACACATCTGAGCACTGAAAACCGGCAATTAGAAAGCTAGACAAAATCTTAATATTGTTGTAGGAATTGCATTGTTTTAAACCTTGTTTTGTTTAAAGATATGTACGTCTTGTGATGTAAGAGTTCTGTATTGTATGTTTGACATATTTATTATAAATTTTAGTAAAAACTCTAATTTTAGAGCATACCCTGTCTGTCTTTGAATTGCTTTCTTTTGCTAAGAAATATTTATGGTTATAGCATACAGCAGACATAAGCTTGTATGGTGGTATCAAACTGGAAAGAGAAGCGTTTTAAATCTGAGGTCTTTATTAAAGTTTTATGGGTTCATCTCTGAATACCTGGTTAGGTGCCATAGGCAAAGATATCTGGCCCCCTGAAGACAGATATATCTGAGCCTGTGCATTGGGTATGCTAGCAAGAGGTTAACAGTTTGAATCTCTCCAGAACTTGAGACCAAAGCTTGATCCGAACTCACAAAACAGACAAGAGGGTTACCTTGTCTGTTTCACTGTTCACAAGACTGCGCTCAGAGGTTGGCACTTTCGGAGTAGAGGGCCTGACCTGCTGAGTGAATCTGTAACACTTGCCATGGAGGATCCTTCGAACTAGCAGGTCCCACCGTGTGGTCAGATTCTGGAGCGAGTAACTGAGGCTGTGGCGTAGAGGCAGGCTGCGGGGTTACAGACGAGTGGGGCTGGTTTTGCTTTGTTCCCCTCATGTCGAGTTTAGGATCAATCAAAAGCTTGTACTGTACTCAGTATTTTTAAACTGGTTGCAAACTTAAATTCCAACCAATTTTTGTTTTTTGGTGAGCAAAAATGGGAGCAGGATATGCAGAGCTGTTGAAGACATGTTTTGCCTGGAAACCGCCTCTCTGGTGCCCCCCCCCCATAAGTGAGATCTTCACAGAATTGTCCACAGTGGAGCGAGAGTGAGGAAAGTTAACAGGTGTAAGCAGCTTGTTGAGGCTCCAAGGCATGTTTCCATGCAGAGTCTTGTATACAAAGTTGGCAGATCTAAGCTGGGCTCCGTGTTCCTGTTGCAATCAACCAGGCTGATCAAGACTGGTGCAATGATGGGACCTTGGGCCTAGGGAGTTGGCTAATCTGACCAGTTTGTGATATATGGCTTTTTTCTTTATCCAGACAGTCTTAGGGGGCAGCATTTGTCACAATTGCATCATCTAGTAGTAGAAGAAGGTTGCTTTGTGCAATTCTTACTCTGGTGTCCGTAGCAAAGTGCATTTGAATGCAGTAAAGCTGCCCCAGTTTCTGATGTATGGTCTTAACAATGTTGTTCAGAAGGTTGTTGAAAGAGAGGCAAGGATATAGGGTTGTGCTAGCCTAAGTATTTAAACTCAATGACTGATTCGAGCTAGGTACAGTTCAGGGTAGAGATGCTGAGATTTTAGGAGTGGCATTTTGATTTAGGGAGCTGAACCAAGGAGCATGGCTGTTATTGTGGGAATATTCTGAACCAGTTTTCTTTAAGGAAGCAGCATTGTAGAGAATGGAAATTTTGCTCAAGGGCTTTGTTGATGTCAGCCATATCTCTCCCATGGACATAGACAACTTCACCATCTGTGTAAAACAGGAATTTATCAGATGTACAGGTCAAAGGCAGGTTGTTAATGAAGACTGTGAACAAAAGGGGTCCTAGGATAGAGCCCTGTGGTATGCCACAAGTAATGGTGTACACACCAGAGGTTACTTTTCCAAACTTGACTGCTTGGGACCTATTGTGAAGGTAGGTCAAGAGCCACTGAGTAGATGCAGAGCCCAGTCCCAAGTTGTCAAGTCTTTGTAATAGCAGACTGTGGTTTACCAGGTCAAAAGTTTTACAGACATTATTGAAATGTCTATAAATTCTGTGCCTGGATGCCCTGGATGTCAGTACACTTTCCCTGCCTTATGGGCTAAAGTAAAGTTGAGAGGCTGGGTCAATAACTCCTTTGGGGTTCTGTTACCCAAAGAAGATACAGTTGATATAAAATATTAAACAGGTTGGTAGTATAATTTAGAGGTGAGAACAACTAGCTGTGAATGACCTTGGTACATCCAGCAGACATGGGTTTGATTCACACATCCTCCGCTTGCATACTGTGTGACTCTGAACAAGTACCATAGCCTCCCTACCCTGGGCTCCCTGGATGCCCTTGAAAACGAGCTTTGGCTCACTGTACCTTTCCCAGCCAAAAATTGTGAAGTAAAATTGTGCAGTACCTTCACCCAGAGAAAGATTAAGTGGACTAGATAGTTTTCTAATACTCCCCATGGGAAACAATATCAACCCACTGTGGTCCCCACTGGTGCAACCCACCCAACATCTATACAATGCAATCAATAAGTTTACCCAAAATATAATACTTTGTCACATTTCAGATCATATGCTCACACCTCAAATAATATGTTCATGACACATACACAAGCAAATAACAAGGAATTTATTTATTTTTTTCTTACTCTTTTTATCTCCTTCCGGTCAGCCCTCTTCAGACGAGAGCCTCGGCCCCCACACTCCAACCTCCACTGGGATATACTGCTAGCCATCTTCCCATAGGGCTTACCCCCTCACCCCGATGGAGTCAGCCAGGTTGAAATCTAGTGCTTTACAACTCAGTCACTAAAGCAGTAGACTTATGATTTTTAGTTAAATAATTAAATTGACATGAGAACAGTGAGTATGGGAAACAGGACACAATCATGGGACCACCCTATAGCTCAATGGAGACACTTCACGCTTCCATACCGGCAGCCTGGGTTTGGAAGTGAGCCCAGGTCTGCAGGGCTTGGACGGCCAGGCTGGGGAATGCTCCTAAAGGGAGTGCGAGCCAGATGGGGAGGGAGATGGCCCAGCTCCAGTGCAGCAGCAGCAGGCAGCCCCCTGTGGTGAGCTTGCTCCTTTGCAAAAGGTTGCGCATACCCAGAGCACACTGCTGCAGCCAAGGCTGACAGAGACTGTGCCAAACATCTGGAGTGGTGGACGGGACCAATGGAAAAAAACAGAAGGAGGAAAAAGTGGAGCCTAGGCTATATGAAACCCTGCTTGCCTTCCTTGGGCCCACAACATCACTCTAAGACACCTGACTGAAAGTTGGATGTGTTCCGGGGGGGGCGGCCTCCCCACTCTGCCACGGAGGGGTAGTCTGTGAGAACCGACAGCCAAGTAAAGCACCAGGGGGAGATGACCACTGGTGGTGTGGGGCGGGACAGGAGCAGAAACAGTCACCCAGGTGTCCCAGAGGAGGATAAACAAAAGAAGGGGAAAAGAACACTACACAATCATACAATACATACTGGACACAACGATGCACCTAGTGTTATTACATCTAATATTCAAAACATCATACAGATTATATTAAAAAGATTTTTTTGTACAGCTTATTTTTAAAAATGCACCAACATGAAAGAATCATCAAGTCCTGGATCTGTATGTGCATTAAGGTGATACTGCCAAGAGGGGGTGCTGTGGAGCACACCTGCTGCATGGATGCATTTCTGTGCCATTCTGCAGATAGGGAAACTTTAAAACTGCCAACTTCCCATTCGGATTTGGTTAGAAATGTCTACCATCGCTTTGTGTTGCAAAGTTGTACAGCCTGATATAATTTTTTTATCATGGGTCACTCACAAAAAGGAACTCCAGGTGGAGCAAAAACCTAACCACCAATGGAGCAACAGACCACCAGAACAGGGTGTATAGCCACCAGTGGTGAGCCCCCATGGGAGCACTCCAATTATCCGTGCAGGCGATTGACTCTAAAAAAATCAAACTATCCTGAGTCACCTGGGAGAGCAGGATCTTAAAATCGAGATAGCCACAAAGACTGCTACCTCAGCAGAGACGCAAGCAGGGAATGCTCTCGCTGCCACTACTAGGTTAATACAAGAAAACTTGCAGTTTTGGTATCATTTGGAGGCCCTAGAAAATGTGCACAGAGTTTCTCGTATGCGGCTTGTTAGACTATCTGAGGGAGTGGAAGGCAAAGATCTTTTGGGTTTTCTGCAACAGTGGCCACCAGGAGCCTTGGGCTTGGGCCTAGAGTTTTGTTAGGGTTACCGGATTTCCCCTCATGCTGCAGAAGCTCAGAGGGATCTACCCAGGATTGTTCTGTTAGTCATTGATGGTGTGGTAATGAGGGACATGAGTCTGGGGACCTTGAGAGTTGCTGAAAATGTACATTATAATGGTGCTACGCTGCATATATTTTCTGACCTTTCATATGCCACCAAACTGCGTAGGAAGAAATTTGATGGCGTTCGTGCCAAATTAAGGAGCCTTGGCATTGTATATTCTCTACTCCTGCCAGCCCGCCTCTGAATTCACTATGGGGGACATACATTTCAATAGATGGACCCGGAGGAAGCTGACAAAAGAGCAGAGCTCACTGCTGAAGAGTTTGAGGCCACCAGGATTTCTGCCCCAGTTGATTCAGGTGAAGATGAGACGTGAGCTATGACCATGGACATTCTGACAACTTCATTTTGACACTGAAATGAATACTGAAAGTTGGACTGTACGGTAGGTTCTTTTCTTTTTCTGTTCATCACACTGAGACTCCAACCTGTATTATATTAAGAAACAAAAACAAGTTGTTGCATTTTGTGTCTGGTTTCTTCTGCCCTCCAGTTCGATATAATAGACCAGTTTGATTCCTTGTTCTTTTGTGTTTCCAGATCGTGCGATGACATTGTAATGTTAACCTATTTTGTTTTCAGTGATATGTTTGGGATGGGGACATATCATCCTGTGTTGATGAGTATCACTCATGTTTGGAGTAAATTGTTTCTCTTCGAACTGGCCACCGCTTGCCTGCAGGGTGCAGCTATTTGGGACTACCATTTGGTTCTATGGACAATATGGACTATCCCCACATAGTACAGTTATGTAAGAACTTAACGTAACAGTAGATCTTTGAGAAAGGCTCTTGCAGCAGGCACTAATGTGTAGGTACTAGCATGTAGGACTAAGCCGCCAGGCGCCAGGACCACATAGAAAATTTCTAGCTAGCAGTGTCTGGCAGGGGACCACCCCCCCGGCATCACATGACCGACGTCAGTGTGCCACTATATAGGGAGCAGTCCCCATGCCCGCCCTCCAATTCTCCCACTGGAACAAGAAAGGTTCGACAGGAGTTAGGAGTGGGCTCCTGGAGCTAAAAGGTTATGCCAGGAGAAAAAGAAAAGAAATCCAGGGGGAAGGGAAAGCAGTACCTACTGCAAGAGCCTCTCTCAAAGATCTACTTCGAGAGGGCGCCTTTTTTTTTTTTCGTTATTGCTTTACCTCCTCCAGGCATCCTGGTCTGCTCCCAAGTCCCTCACATCATGGTGGGAATCCAGCCGCCATCCGCCTCGACTGTGACCCCTACCATCACCCTTGAACTCCTGTGGCTCACCTCCCACAGCGGGGTGGCAGAGAGCCCCCAGCTTCCCACCCTTCACAAATCCATTTTCGGGTACAGCGATGGTCCTGGCGACTGTATGGACGGCCATCAAGCTGCGTGAACAGGTGCCATATTTTTTTTTTCTGTCCCCTGGAGCCTGGGGAGTGCAATGACATTGGCAGAGGGGAAGCGTCTGCGATGCTTCCCTCCAGGCATCTTCCCCGACTCCTCCCCCTGCTGCTACTCTGAGGCCTTGTCCCCAGCCTCCGGCAGGGGGACATGCTTCTTGTTGAATGACCTTTAACCTCCCCTGGAAGGAGTTTGTTATACTTCTGATAACAAAAGATGATGCAGTTTGACAAACACTGCTTTGCAACTGCTGCCACCTCTCTTTTGGGAACAAAGGAAACAAACAACTCGTCCGTTTGACGGACTGGCTTCATCCTGTTTGCGTAGTAATGAAGAATTCTGTGTACATCTAATGGGTGTAGAATTGCTTCACCCCGATTGGAATATTCAGGGTAATACACTGGCAACTTGAGAGTTTGGTTTAAGGTGTACTTTGAAACCACCTTAGACAAGAACTTAGTATTTGTTCACAGAGCCACCTGATCTCTGTGAAAAATGAAATATGGCTCCTTACACATCAGGGCCTGAAGCTCGGAAATTCTTTGAGCTGAAGTAATAGCAACTAAGAAGAGCACTTTTCTTGAAAGATAGTGCATGTCATAACTGGCTGCTGGCTCAAATAGTGCCAGTGTGAGTTTTTCCAAAATGAAGTTCAGAACCCACGGAGGAGCAGGGCTCCTGACTGGGGGTTTCAAATGAAGGATCCCCTTCAAGAAAGTACTGGAGACTTCCAGCTGAGCCAAGGTTTTGCCACCTGTTGGGATGTGGTAGGCAGAAATGGCAGATAAGTGGACCTTTAAGGTCGAATAACTAAGCCCCAAGTCCGAGAGGTACAAAAGGTAATCCAGGACCTTTGGGACAGGGCACGTGAAAGGTTCCAACTCTTTCGAAGTAACCCATATGGAAACTCTCTTCCACTTCATGGCATATGTGACTCTGGTGGATGGCTTTCTGGCCTCTTCTAGAACCTGAGCTACCCTTGGGGACACCCCAAAGCAAGCGGCAGCTACGTTAGTAGGTGCCACGCATGCAGGTGCAGGGATCTGAGACCTGGATGGACCAGGGTCCCCTGTTCCTGTGTCAAAAACTCTTGAGAAACTAGCAGTGGTATTGGAGGATCCACTGACATTTGCTGGAGCAGAGAGAAGCAAATCTGCCTGGGCCAGAAGGAGGCAATCTGAATCATTCGTGCTCCTTCTGCCCGCAGCTTCAATAGAACTCTCTGCAGCAGAGAAAGTGGAGGGAAGGCGTACATGAATCTCTCCTTCCAGCATAGAGACAACGCATCATGCCAGAAAACACTACACCCTGGAGCAAGCAAGCAGAAAGCTGGCAGTGTTGTGTTGGATGGGAATGCAAACAGAGCTAGGTCTGGTTTTCCTTACCTCTAGAAGATGTTGTCTACCACTGATTGCCTGCCTCAGTTCCCACTCTTGGGCTTTGGCTTGAGTGCGACTGAGCACATCTGCCAGGACGTTTTGAATGCCTGGGACCTGTATGGCTGTCAGTTGAAGGTTGTGGCTGACTGTCCAGTACCACACCCTCATTGCTTTGCGACAGAGGGGGTATGAGTGTGTGCCACCTTGTTCGTTTACCAGACGACGCACATGTTGTCTGTCTGGACCATGAGCTGTCCTGGCTGAAGTAAGTGCTGGAAAGCTCACAATGCATTCAGAACTGCCCTCATCTCCAGCACATTGATGGGGAGAGTGAGTTCATTGTTGGACCAAGAGCCTTGAGTCTTGTGAGCACCCAGGTGGGCTCCCCAACCTGACCTGGAGGCATCTGTCGTCACGGTCTGAGACGGAAGGTCCGTGTGGAATGAGACACCTTGAGTAAGGTTGTCCTGGTTCTGCCACCACAACAGGTCCTGAGCCATCAGGCTGGAGACCAGGATCTCGTGATTCAGATCATCGGATCTCTGGTCCCATTGAACTCTGAGAGTCCATTGTGTGGCTCTCATGTGAAGTCTGGTCAGGGAGACTGTAGGGATGGCAGCAACCATAAGACCGAGAAGGCGAAGAATTGATATTGCTAGCATCTTTCTCTGTAAGGCTACTAAATGTGCCTGTCTTTGCAGGGTTTCCATCCTGTCTGATGGCAGGAATGCCTTGCCCTGGACTGTATCCAAAACTGCCCCAATAAACTGGAGCTGTTGGGTAGGAGAAAGGTGGGACTTGGCATAGTGACCCATAATGCCCCCCTGATGAAAAAGGTCCAGAGTCATGGTCAGGGACTTGACTAAACTTTCACTCAACGGTGCCGACAGAAGCCAATCATCGAGGTACGGGAACACCTGTATTCCCCCGTCTGCACAGTTTCACTGCCACCACTGATAGACATTTCGTGAACACTCTCAGTGCCAACGAAAGGTTGAAGGGAAGAGCTTTGAACTTAAAATGCTCTCCCAGAAAACAGAATCTGAGAAACATGAGGTGTGGTGGAAAAATAGGCATATGTAGGTAAACATCCTTCATATCCAGTGCACAGAGCCAATGGAGTCAGGAGGCAGAGGGGAGTATGGAGGCTGTGGCTCCCGAGGCTCTATGGGACTTGGCCAGGGGGGCCGTGCCTGTCGAAGAGGCCCAACGTTTATTCTGGCATCAGTTCTGAGACTGCTTTTGCTGGCAACATTGCTGCTGCTGAAAGGGCTGCTGCCTCTGTTTCTGAGGGGGTTTATACATGAACTGGATAGCGTGCAAGGCTTTGCCCTTGTCCTGTTAATCAGTAATTATATCTTTAATGTCCCTTCCAAACAAGACCGGGCCCCTAAAGGGAGCGTCTTGGATGGCTGTCTGGACCTCTGCAGCGAGACCTGAAATCCTCAGCCATGCGTGTCTCTGCAAGCTGATGACAGTGGCTGTTCCCCTAGCCGAGGCATCTACCGCATCATAAGTGGCCCTCATGGTGTGTCCGCTAGCCGACCTGGCTGACCTGACCAAGCCAGCCATCTCCTCCTTTAACTGGGAGTCCTGAAGGGAGTCAGTCTTAGACTTCATTTGGTCTAGAACAGATTTCTGGTAGACCCCCATGTGAGCGATGTAGTTCAGTGCTTTGATGGCTAAGGTGGAAGAGGAGTAGACTTTCTTCTCGTACTAGTCAATGACCTTAGATTCCTTGTCTGGTGGAGAAGTGGTAAGGTACATCGGTTTTGCTGACCTGTCATGGGTGGCATTAATGACCACTGAGTATGCCTTAGGGTGAATACTCAGATGGTCTTTGCCCTCTAGGATATGATAAAGCATGTCTGCCTTTCTAGCCACAGGTGCTAGGGAGGCCGGCTGTTTCCAAATAGTAGAAGCCAACTCCTCATGTGGCCCTATCCAGGGTGGGATGAGTGAAGGGGACAGATCTGACAATTCTAAATGTTCAGCCAGTCTCTGTCTCTGGGGATCCTGGGCTTCTGTGTGCCAGTCATACACCACCTAGATTTTTCTGAGGAGTTCCATAAAGGAGGCGTCCTCAGGTGGAGATTTAGGGATTCCTTGGGTTTTGGGTCATCTGGTGTCGGAGATTCATAGTCGGAGCCGGAAAGAGCCAAGTCACTGTCTGAATCTGACGGATGGCTGTCATAGAGTGAACTGAGCCCTGGTAAGGTGATGTCCACCAGTCTGGAGATGTCTATAGGTCACACAAACTCAGTGGTTCATGGGTGAACTGGTAGCTCTACTGCTCTGCCCGATGTTGTCTGCTGGGGGGCTGACGGCTGGATGGGTGCAGGTGACGGAGCCCATGGGGCCGGGGTCGGGGCTGATGAGGGCTGTCGTTTCTCCAGCTCTGACATGAGCTGTGATTTTGCCTCAGTCCACCACGACCACAGCATTGCCTGAAGGTCAGCTTGGGGCTGCGGTGGTGGTAGGAGTGGAGGCAGAGGGTTAACATACCCTGGATATCCTGTATAATAGGGGTAATTGAATCCCAGTGATGGATACCCCGGTGTCAGGAACCCTGGCAAAAGATATTGTCGGGTATTGCGGCATCAGATATCCTGGCATGGGGTATTGCAGCATCTGATAGCCTGGTGTCGGGTATCCTGGGAGGTTGCCCAAGGGGCCCGGCTTTGGCCCTGGAATCGGGCCCAGTGATGGGGCTGAAGGTTCTGGAGGAGGCCCTGACAGGGGAGCAGAAGGCCCCGATGGGGGTCCGGAGCTGGGGGAGGAAGCCCCAAGGGCCCCATCGGTATTGGCGTCAGGCTGGGCATTGGCCCTTGGGGGGTCGATGGGCCAAGAGGGACTGGCGCCGCCTTTGTCAGATCCGGCAGTACCTCAAATATTTGTGACCCTGGCATCGGGGGAGGAACAGTCCCTGACTGTGGGCCATCCCCCTCTTCTGGATCCCCAGGTAGCGGGGAAACTGGAGGAACCTCCACTGGCTGCGGGGGGGGGGGGACCGGAAGAAACTCTGGTGTCAGCTGCAGTTCAAATGTCAGCTGATCCAGTACCTCAATGGCAGGCCTGTTGTCGGGGCCTGATGGAGGGACTGGCACTGTGCAGCTGTCGGAGGAGCCGACGGTCGGTTTATCAAAGTGATCCATGCAAGCATCAGAGGAGCTGGCATTCGACTTACTGGTCCCACTAGGACTCTTAATCTTGAGTGATGTAGAGGAAGTGGGTGCCTCCTTTACCCCAGAGGCTCCTGTCGGGCCTGAGACCAAACCTGATGGGGGGGCTGACGGCTGTACTGTACCCACAGAAACAGCTGTGGATGAAGGTGTCTTCCTCAAGGGGAAAATTACCTCCTTGGTCGCGACACCAGGAGGGTGTAGCGGCCTTGTAGGGGATTCTGTCTGGTCCTGATGTCTCTCCTTGTCCTTCTTCTTCTTCTTATGATGGATCTTGGGTGAGGAAGAAGAGCTCCTGAGTTTCTTCAGCTCCTTCTCCATGGAAGCCATTTTCAACTTTAAAAGGTGGGCTTCCAGGAGACTGCTGATGGTGTTTCTGAGTGGGCTGGTTGAAACACTGGCAAATCTCACACTCCTCAGCCTTGTTGTCTGGGCCCAGACAAAAAAGCAGAGGGAATGGCCGTCCTTGTGGGGGAGCTGAGTCCCACAGGAGCCGCATTTATTTTTATGTGATTCGGACGTCGGAGATGACATGCATGAAAAATGTAACTCTACACACTGTGAGAAAAATATAAAAGTTAAATTTAGTGATTTATTTGATAAATGAAGTGAGATATACTCATCCAAAATGGTGTAGACAGAAGCAACGTTCTCTGCGAGGTCCGATGTGCACAGGTCGATGGCGGGAAAGAATTGGAGGGCAGGCATGGGGACCGCTCCCTATATAGTGGCACGCTGACATCGGTCATGTGATGCCAGGGGAAGTCCCCTTCCAGACACTGCTAACTAGAAATTTTCCATGTGGTCCTGGCACCTGGCGGCTTAGTCCTACATGTTAGTACCTACTGCAAGAGCCCTCTTGAAGTAAGATCTGCAAATATGAGTGCTTAGATTGCTACTATCCTTGTTACTAAATGTATTCTTACTTTACATATTGATGTCTGGCATGAGAAATGCTGTATGTTATTGTTTTGTTTTAAAACAATAAAATATAAGCAGGAAAAAAGGTGACCATGCCAAAAATGGTCTCTCCATTAACAGCAAGTTGTTCACATCTGCCCTCTTAAGCCCAAGTCCACCTTTTCAATTCCTTGGAACTTAAAACAATTTCTCCGTCCTTTTTAAGCTACATGCATGGTTCATACAGTGCCAATGTCTCTTTTTCTATTACATGGAAACGCTCAGATATCTATTGTGATGGGAATGCGACCATATTGATGTAATCTCCTTTTTGGTTACTGTAATTATTTTGTTTGATGGGAATATGACCATGTTGATGTAATCTACTTTTTGGTTACTGTAATTATTTTATTTATACTTATTTTTATGTAACCCCTAGATGGTGCTATCCCAGGGGCTACTACCCCTGCCTGATTTGCCACTAACAGGTTGAGGGGCCTGGATCCAATGGCGGGTGCCTCCACCCAGAGGTCAGGGTTTGCAATAGTTAAACTAACTTGGTCACAGCCCTCTGGGACACTGCAACCCTCCTTTCTTCCCACTAGTGGCCCACACAATATATCAGAATTACCTTCACAGTATACACTTACCCCAGTGTGGTTCCGCACTGGGACCTCCTGTGAAATGAGATACAGTGCAACAATCACAGTACAGTACTTTAACATAGACAAATACCTCAGGCAGTATAACTTTGCTGAAATAAGCAGCTCTGATTTATTTAGGGATATAACAAGGACAGGGGAAATCAGGTTAATTAGCTTATCACTCTAATAATCTATCTATGGCTCTGTGCACAGGCCTATCCCTATCAGTTACTGTCCCTGGGTACCCAAGCCCTAGTGGCTAGTCCAAACCGTGGCAGCTGGTAGGGCCCTTTCACACAGAGAAAAGGAGAATTAAACAGTCAGCAGTACAGTAATTCCATTTGGATTTAATGTGGTAATTCAACAGGGAGCGACCCTGAATTAGTACTCACGACCTCCAAATAAGATAGGGTCCTTCAATGTCAGCAGGGCTCACTTGAGGTACACAAACCTCTTCACACATCCATATAAAAGAAAGCACTATACCAGGCAGGCTGCATCTGTTTCCCGATCGCAATTACTGCACAATACCCGGGAGAACACACAGCAGATTCAGTTCCTGACAGACCGAGTGCAATTTTCAGCAATTCCTCCAGTCTTCTACAGGGTGAGCCTGGTTTCTACTCTTCAGAGATCCTTTGATTCTTTTCACAGGACGGATTCAGTCCTAACAAGCTGTTACACAAGCTGCAGACCGGAACTCTGGGCCTTAGTACACGCTTTTTGACTAAAACTGCACACTGAAAAGCACAGGGCTCCTTCCTTCTTCACTGCCAAAGCTCAACTCAAACTCCAACCGACAAAACCGGCACTTCCTTTGAGTTCCTCCCAGTTCTTGACTGGATTGGCTGTCACTCACAATAGACAGCTGCTGCTTGGTCCAAAAGGCACTGAAGTCTAAACTACATCTCCCAGAGTCACTGCCCATACAATCCTCTTGTGGCTGGCTCAGATTATGAGTCCAAGTTCTGATTCGTCAAGGCACCATTTTAGAGCTAGCTTACCCCACACTGATTGGTCCAGTTCAGCAGTTCAAAACTAGAATGGGGAACTAGCAGACACAGTTCTGACTGCAAAGAAAGCAGGTTAGACAAACTGTAATTTCATTATTACTCTAAATAATTTCTGGCAAACAGTTACATCTTTCAGATAGGTTCCCTTTGCACCCTAGTGACTGCAAAATGAAGTGAATTGGCAGCAGCTTGAGTGGTACTCAATCAAAGAAACACACAGTCCCCATACAACTAATTATGTCTGCAAGCAGACAGCTCTAAAGAGACAGTACCAGAGGCTCTAAAAACACTCACTGATAAATGGCTTAAATGCCAAACACCATTCAGGCTTGGAGCATTCAAGCAAGCTCCTGGAAGTCTTTTGGGAACCCCCATTTGCAGGGGGGTTACACCCTTCCTGGCCTGGGAAAGCTTGACGTCTGCGTCAAGCAAGTACCCCCATAAGTTTCAACTGCAACCATATACATTTGCATTAGGCTCGCACATGTAATCATCAGTCAATATATCATTTTACCAAGAACACATTTCTGAAACATTGCAGTACGTCACTCTTTACACAGTATTACATACACATTGTACCATAACTCAAGTTATTACCTCTTGTACATGAAACCTGAAGAGAGGGGCCTTCCTATCAGTTACCTTAGGGCTGGATGGGGCAAGGGCACCATACTTAGAGGGCAACACAAGTAACTTGAGTTAGCACTGATGCTCAGTTTGGGCAATGAGCTCGGACACATACACTCCTTTATGGACAACATTGAGAGGCAAGTCCACAGGCCTCCCAAGTGAATCATAACTGAGGTGCACCACAGGCTTTACAGCTCGACCAGTCTTTCTAGGGGAACTGTTATAGTCTCTGCACTCTGAGCCTCATTTTCAGCATTGTCCTCACTTGTCGGGGAGTCTCCATGGGGTAGAGAGGCTAGAACTTGGGGCACTTTCAGCTCCAGGAGTTACAGTTTCTGAGTCCACAACATTTGGCTCGTATGGAGAGCTTTCGACACTGGCAGTGGACTGTCAGGGCACTCAAAATACTCTTCTTGTTCGGGTGTATCACCAGTCTGACCCAATCCATCATTTTCCTCCTGAAAGCTCAAACAGTTCAACCATGCACAATGATTCCATTTCATCTGATCTGATGCTTTGCACTTCACTTTCTGGGAGCATTGGTCTCAGGGACGAAGCTGGGGCTTGGACAGTCCAGAAGGCCCAGCTTCATCTCCAGTATTGACTAGGAATTGCCCAAACAATTGACTCAGTTCGTAAGAAGGATAGTATTCAAAGTCACTTCACTTTCTTCCGATATGGACTGACAGTCATGCTCAACTGGGACTTGTGGAGGGAACACTTTAACTTTGCTTCTGTAGGTGCAGACTTTCTTGATCTTTTCTTAGCAGCAGCTCTAGTCACTGGTCCAGGGGGCATCTTCTAGGGGCTCAGACTCAATTAAGATTTGTCCAATGGGCAGTAAATGATTTCTATGCATTGTTTTACATCTTTTGAATTATTCTCAGGCCTTACTTTGTACACTGGCAGATCATCTAGTTTGCCACTACAATGTGAGGGAGATGGTGCCATCTGTCAGCAATCTTGTGCTTGCCATGCAGTCCCAGATTTCTTAGCAATACCCAATCTCCCTCCTGGAGTTCCTGTGCTTTCACCTTTTATCATACCTTCCTTTGTTGGCCAGATTTCTTTTGGCAGCCATGGTTGAGAGCCAGTTGAGTACGCATGAGATTGCTGGGCCTTTAACTTTTGCACATACTGTAAATAGTTGTCAGCTTGAACCCCATCAGGAGAGACCCCAAACACACATCTACTGGTAGTCGAGCTTTCTTCCAAACATCAGGCGGTAGGGGAGAATCCAGTGGCATCACTTTGGTGCAGTTATAAGCATGTACCAGGGTGCTAATTTGTTGGCTCCATCTAGGCTTGTCCTTTGGGTGCAGGGTGCCTAGCATATCTAGCAAAGTGCGGTTGAAACGTTCAGGCTGTGGGTCCCCTGGGGTGGTAAGGAGTGGTTCTGGACTTTCGCACTCCCACAGAGAAAGCATCTCTTTGATCAGATGACTCTCAAAGTCTCTCCCTTGATCAGAATGGATTCTTTGTGGAGCCCCATAGTGAACAAAAAGTTTTCTACAAGTACTTTGGCTACAGTGGATGCTTTCTGGTCTTTGGTGGGGAAGCTTGGGCATATCTCGTGAAATGGTCAGTGACCACCAGCACATTACTGATATTTCTTTGATCTGACTCCAAACTTAGAAAATCAATACAGACCAGCTCCATGGGTGCACTGGTGGTGATGTTAACAAGGGGGCAGCCCTCTGGGGCAAAGCTTTCCTCTGTAAGCAGCGACTACAAGTTCGAATGTGTTGCTCACATCAGCCCCCATCTTAGGCCAATAGAATCTGGATCTCACCAAGTCAAGTGTTCTGTCTATACCAAGGTGCCCCATGTGGTTGTGCAAGGACCTCAGTACTGAGTCTCGAAGGCAGTGGGCAGCACTAGTTGTTGTTTGTCTACTTGTCCCCTCTGTCTACTGTTTTCTGTGTAACAGTTTATTGATCAGTTTCAACTTAGGACCTTCTTTGTATAACAGTGCAGTTCTCAAATCAGTGGAGCGTAATTTGGACACATCTTTTCCTGCATAGAGGGCTTCTAAAGCTGCTTTGATCATGGGATCGCGGGATTGAGCCCGCCGAATACTGTCATTGTCCAGCTGAGGCAGTGCACCAATGTCTATTGCAGAAAAGTGGCAATAAGCAGCAGGTATGCAATTCTCAGAGGCTCCCAAGCAATCCACCATGCAGTCCACTGCGTCCGTGGACATTTGTTCCTCCCTGTCAAACTTCCGGCAGAGTGCCCGAATGTCAGGTTCTGCCAATCGGACCCAATCATTCTGGGGAACAGGCCTCCGGGAGAGAGCATCAGCATCTATGTGGTTCAGACCTGCTCGGTATTCGAGAGCATAGTCATATGTAGATAATGCAGAAAGCCACCTATGGCCAGTGGCATCCAACTTAGCTGAGGTCTGCACATAGGTCAAAAGATTATTGTCAGTTTTACTAGTATTTTAGCCCCATACAAGTACTCATGGAATTGGTCAACAATAGCCCACTTCAAAGCTAGGAACTCTAACTTATGTACAGGATAGTTCTTTTCGGATGGGGTCAGGTTCTACTGGCAAAGGCCACTGGTCTCAGGCCATTCTCGTGCTCTTGGTACAACACAGCCCCCAACCCTTGCAAGCTAGCATCAGTGTGCAGGACGTAAGATTTTCTTGGATCGGCATAGGCCAGCACTGGAGCATGGGTAAGTCGATATATGATCTCATGAAAAGCAGTCTCACAATCAGGAGTCCAGCGGGCCCCAAATACTTCACTCGGATGAAAATACACTCTTTCAGTCTTGAGGGACGCTGACTTTTGGTATTTTTGTGGGCTGGGATACCCTTGAGTAAGGTTAAGTAAAGGCGGATCACTCTTGAATAGTCCTTGATGAAGCGCCGATAATAACCACAGAATCCCAGGAATCTTGCAGTTCTTTTAGATTTTTGGCTGTGGCCAGGTGGTCAAGGCCTCAACTTTACTTGGGTCGGTCTCTATTCCTCGGTGGATACTATGTGTCCCACATACTTTACTGATGTTTGAAAGAATTGACACTTATCAATGGACAGTTTAAGGCCAAAGTCCTCCAGTCGGTCCAATACCTTAAATAATCTGCTCTCATGTTCCTCCAGTGAGCTGCCAAACACAATAACATCATCTAGGTATACCAGGCACTCTAGTAAGTTCATGTCCCCACTGCACGCTCCATCAATCGTTGAAAAGTGGCTGGGGCACCTGAAATCCCTTGAGGCATCCTCATGAATTCATAGAAGCCAGCGGACAGATAAAGGCCGTCTTCTCCACGGTCCTCTGGGGCCATCGGGATCTGGTAGTACCCACTGCGGAGATCCAGCACAGAGAACCACTGCTCCCGTTTAGGCAGTCCAAAGCATCCTGAATGCGGGGCATTGTGTACTGATCAGGGATAGTCCGCGGTTTGGAGTGCGATAATCCACACACATCCTTACTGTTCCATTCTTTTTCCTCACTACCACAATGGGGAAGCATAAGGCTTCTGGATTCTTGTATTACACCAGCAGCTACATCTCTTGCAGATGCCGTCTCACATCATCTATGTCAGCAGGTGCCAGGCGTCGAGATCTCCTCACGAAATGGTCTTTTGCATGCAGCCGGATATTGTGCTCAGCTCCTTGCACGATCCTACATCCCATTCCTTTAAAGAAAACACTGGTCTCTCTGGGCAAGCTTTCACTGATCCTCACTTTCCATTCAGCTGGCAGCGGTCGCCAAATCAAACAAGTCAGGCGTTACTTTGTCATTCTTCCTGAACTCTTGCTGCTGGGTAGCACTGCAGTGTCTGCACAATGCACATTAGCCAGGATGCAACCTCTGTTTACTCGAATGTCTCTTTCAGACACATTATGAACTTCGGACCATTACCCTTCTGGCATAAGCATGGGCTCTAGCGGGCAAAATACTAGGCTTGACCAGCAGTCCCTCTGGCAATTTTCCATGTAGCCTGGTGCATCCAACATTAATATTTTATTCTTAACATCCTTTCTGATACGGACCTCTCCTGTAAGGTACACTGGGCATTTGGCACCAGGATCAGAGACTCAGGATCCTTCTTCCATACAATTCTGACGGTTCCTCTGGTTCTGCTTTTTTCAGCATCTCTGTGCCTCATAGGCCTTCTTAATTAAAGCCGGAACTCTTAAAGCTCTACTAGTCTTTGACCCCTGTTTTTCAGCTAACACAACTGTGCCAGCCTTCCGAACATATGAGCATTTGTTCCAATCAACAAAGGGACACCATCATACAGTCCAGTGGGGGACACACTAAGGCTAGGGTCTCTACTTGTTCGGCCACTCCAGCCACGGAGGTGGGAAAGACAGCCAAGTCGGATATACCCAGAATAGGGTAGGTCTTCACTTAACCCCATACATGCAGTCCTTCTAATGGTTGTAAGGGTATCGTCTGACA
The DNA here is from genome assembly GCA_016271365.2 of Neoceratodus forsteri. Taxonomy (NCBI): domain Eukaryota; kingdom Metazoa; phylum Chordata; order Ceratodontiformes; family Ceratodontidae; genus Neoceratodus; species Neoceratodus forsteri. Next base: position 1,753,969,246 of record CM057452.1, read on the forward strand.
AATGCTTCTGATACCAATCCTGGAACATAATTGTCACTTGGGAGCCACTGTCTAATCACAGCTCTTGTAGACACTCCATTCACCTTTACAGTGGTCTCCATGGAGGGACCCACTATTCTGGACCAGTCTGGAGGCGGTAGTGGGGGCCTGGGCAACTGACCTTGCCACAAAGGACTGAATTAGCATTTTTGGTGCCCTCACTTGGGATCATGTCGTGCACCTCTTAACCACTGATTTCTTCTCCAGGCTCTCCTTGTAGCCTATATGCAACTTTGTCAGTGTCTTTTGGGGACTGGCATTCCTTTCATGTGCCCATCTTTCCTACAATTATAGCAAAACATACTTTCTGGAGTTTGAGCTGGCCGGGCGCCACACTGGGAGCCAGGGCGGGGTATTACTAACTGGAAACCTTGGTGCCATCTCTGTCTCTTGCGTGATAAGCATTTGGAGACATCTCGTCAGTTTCCTACCTCCATGGTCAAGGAATCGAGTTCGAGCTTTATCAGCAGGAGATAAGGGTGGGTACCCCCACCCCATATACAGATGCAGTCGATATAGGTCAGGGCCTGTACTTGCAGGCGGCCTTCATAAAGGGACTGTTTTGAATTCCGGATCTCTCTCAACAGTTCGCCCCATTGTGACATATCTTTTCCTTGTCAGAGCACTCATTGACTGCCAACCTCTGCCCCTGAACTTCACTTGATGGGTCACCTCAGTCACTCGGTCGTAGCCGCAGCTTGTTGGTGCAGGTCCCTCCGAGGTCGCTTTTTTCTCAACTCCTCGAATTTCTCTCATTAACTCATCATGGGAGGTGGGATTCCAGCCGATCTGCCAGGCGTAACTGGAAGCAACAGCAGTTCTGAGAAGGGGCAGACTTGGGATCCCTGTCCAGCCTGGTTCGGTCCAGTTCAATCGCTGGCAAACTACCTTTTCTGAGGCATTCTTGCAACAATTTTTTCCAGCCGAGATACCTTGACAACAACTCCCCTTGGTACTGTTGTGCATCTCTTACTCTCCACCATAGGTCCTCATCAGAATCTGAGCTCCATACATTCTCCAAGGCCTCAAGATAGGCCTGTGCAGTCGCTTCAGGGTTACGGCCCGCTTAGCTACATGGATGGTAGCCAGGCAGGACCCTCGAGGCCTCACTAACCTCCTTCGCCGCCTTCCGAGCATTGCCATTCTAGCACTTGGGGCAACATAGTCTATCCAGGTCTCCCAGTCATCCTCCTTGGGGGGTGGGAGGTGCCAGAGAAGATCCTCAACCTTCGGTAAGAGTCGTGACTAATGGCAGGTGCAAAATAGGAGTCTGCATTGGTTCAGCCACCATTACGGGCACTGGAGCAGGAGAGGGTGTTGGGGGAGGAACACCCCCAGGTGGCAAGAATAGTTTCTTCAAGTCCTCCACAGTTTTCCCCTCTCCCAGCAACCATTCAGCAAATTTCTCCTCAAAAGTTTCAGATAGTGGTGGGAGCTGATTCCCTCCTGGGTCTTTACTGTCCTTAGTTATCACTCTCCAAGCAGTGAGGGCTCCCTCTGGGGTAATGGTCTGTGGCACTTTGGAGCTATCTATGGGATCCTTAAACTCTACTAGGGCCAGGAAAGTGTGGGTGAGCAGATTAGCATGCCGACCCACCACCACAGGGTTTTGTAAACCTTCCACCTTGGAAGTACTCCCTGCACAGTGTCCTGATTGATACCCAGGGATGTCCAGGATAAGCATAGCATTTTGAGGGTTCGATCTCCTCCCCAGTACACCCTCCACCAGCGGTGCACAGCCACTTCTGTCGGGTACCCATTTTTCTTAACAGTGGGTCGTGAATAGGCCACTCAGAGGACACACAATCCCAGCGGTGAGCCTCCAAGATGTAACCCTAGATGGCGCTTATCCCAGGGCTACTACCCCTGCCTGATTTGCCACTAACAGGTTGAGGGCCTGGATCAATGGGTGCCTCCACCCAGAGGTCAGGTTTGCAATAGTTCAGCTAACTTGGTCACAGCCCTCTGGGACACCTGCAACCCCTTTCTTCCCACTATTGGCCCACACAATATATCAGAATTACCTTCACAGCATACACTCTCATTCCCCTGGGTGTTCGGCACTGGACCTCCCTGAAATGAGATACAGTGCAACAATCGCAGGTACAGTACTTTAACATAGACAACAACTCTCAGGCAGTATAACTTTGCTGAAACAAGCAGCTCTGATTTATTTAGGGATATAACAAGGACAGGAAATCAGGTTAATTAGCTTATCACTCTAATAATTCATCATTTGATGGCTCTGTGCACAGGCCTATCCCTATCAGTTACTGTCCCTGGCACCCAAGCCCTAGTGGCTGTTGTCCAAACTGGCAGCTGGTAGGGCCTTTCACACAGAGAAAAGGAGAATTAAAGCAGTCAGCAGTACAGTAATTCCATTTGGATTTAATGTGGCAATTCAACCAGGAGCGACCTGAATTAGTACTCACGACCTCCAAATAAGATAGGGTCCTTCAATGTCAGCAGGGCTCACTTGAGGTACAAACCTCTTCACACATCCATGTAAAAGCACTATACCAGGCAGGCTGCATCTGTATCCGGATCGCATTACTGCACAATACCCGGAGAACACACAGCAGTTCATTCTGACAGACCGAGTGCAATTTCAGCAATTCCTCCAGTCTTCTACAGGGTGAGCCTGTTTCTACTCTTCAGAGATCCTTTGATTCTTTTTCACAGGACGGATTCAGTCCTAACAAGCTGTTACACAAGCTGCAGACCGGAACTCTGGGCCTTACACGTTTTTTGACTAAACTGCACACTGAAAAAGCAGAGGCTCCTTCCTTCTTCACTGCCAAGCCAACTCAAACTCAACCGACAAAACCGGGCACTTCTTTGAGTTCCTCCCAGTTCTTGACTGATTGGCTGTCATTCACAATAGACAGCTGCTGTTGGTCCAAAAAGGCACTGAAGTCTAAACTATATCTCCCAGAGTCACTGCCCATACAATCCTCTTGTGGCTGGCTCAGTACATGAGTCCAAGTTCTGATCATGTCAAGGCACCATTTTAGAGCTAGCTTACCCCACACTGATTGGTCCAGTTCAGCAGTTCAAAACTAGAATGGGAACTAGCGATACACAGTTCTGACTGCAAAGAGCAGGTTAGACAAACTGTAATTTCATGTATTACTCTAAGTAATTTCTGGCAAACAGTTGTCATCTTTCAGATGAGGTTCCTTTGCACTCCCTAGTGACTGCAAAATGAAGTGAATTGGCAAGCAGCTGAGTGTTGCTCAATCAAAGAAACACACAGTCCCCCATACAAACTAATTATGTCTGCAAGCAGACAGCTCTTAAAGAGACAGTACCAGAGGCTCTAAAAACACTCACTGATAAATGGCTTAAATGCAAACACCATTCAGGCTTGGAGCATTCAAGCAAGCTCCTGGAAGTCTTTTTGGGAACCCCCCATTTTGCAGGGGGTTACACCTTCCTGACGCGGAAAGCTTGACGTCGCGTCAGCAAGTACTTTCATAAGTTTCAACTGCAACTATATACATTTGCATTAGGCTCGCATATGTAATCATCAGTCAATATATCATTTTCCAGAACACATTTCTGAAACATTGGTACGTCACTCTTTACACAGTATTACATACGTGCACCGTCAACTCAAGTTATTACCTCTTGTACATGAAACCTGAAGAGAGGGGGCCCTTCCTCATCAGTTACCTTGGGGCTGGATGGGGCAAGGCACCATACTTAGAGGGCAACACAAGTAACTTGGAGTTAGCACTGGATGCTCAGTTTGGGCAATGGGCCCATGGGACACATACACTCCTTTATGGACAACATTGAGAGGCAAGTCCACAGGCCTCCCAAGTGAATCATGCAACTGAGGTGTACCACAGGCTTTACAGCTCGACCAGTCTTTCTAGGGGAACTGTTAGGTCTCTGCACTCTGAGCCTCATTTTCAGCATTGTCCTCACTTGTCAGGGAGTCTCCATGGGGGTAGAGAGGCTAGAACTTGGGGTACCTTCTAGCTCCAGGAGTTGCAGTTTCTGGAGTCCACAACATTTGGCCTCGTGATGGAGAAGCTTTGGATACTGGCAGTGAAACTGTCAGGGTACTCTAAATACTTTTCTTGTTGGGTGGTATCACCAGTCTGACCTAATCCATCATTTTCCTCCCTGAAAGCTCCAAACAGTTCAACCATGCACAATGATTCCATTTCATCTGATCTGATGCTTTGCACTTCACTTTCTGGGAGTATTGGCTCCAGGGACGGTTGGGGCTTGGACAGTCCAGAAGGCCCAGCTCATCTCCAGTATTGACTAGGGATTGCCTGAAACAATTGACTCAGTTCGTAAGAAGGATAGTATTCAAAGTCACTCTCACTTTCTTCCGATCTGGACTGACAGTCATGCTCAACTGGGACTGTGGAGGGAACACTTTAACTTTGCTTCTGTATGTGCAGACTTTCTTGATCTTTTCTTGCAGCAGCTCTAGTCACTGGGTCCAGAGGGGGCATCTTCCAGGGGCTCAGACTCAATTAAGATTTGTCCAATGGGCAGTAAATGATTTCTATTGCATTGTTTTACATCTTGAATTATTCTCAGGCCTTACTTTTGTACACTGGCAGATCATCTAGTTTGCCACACTACACAATGTGAGGAGATGGGTGCCATCTGTCAGCAATCTTGTGCTTGCCATGCAGTCCCAGATTTCTGTAGCAATACCGATCTCCCTCCTGGAGTTCCTGTGTTTCACCTTTTATCATACCTTCCTTTGTTGGCCAGATTTCTTTTGGCAGCCATGGTTTGAGCCAGTTGGTACGCATGAGTTAGCTGGGCCTTTAACTTTTTATATACTGTAAATAGTTGTCAGCTTGAACCCCATCAGAGAGACCCCAAAACACACATCTACTGGTAGTCGAGCTTCTCTTCCAAACATCAGGTGGTAGGGGGAGAATCCAGTGGCATCACTTTATTGCAGTTATAAGCATGTACCTGGGGTGCTAATTTGTTGGCTCCATCTAGGCTTGTCCTTTGGGTGCAGAATTGCCCTGCCTTATCTAGCAAAGTCGCGGTTGAAGCGTTCAGGCTGTGGGTCCCCTGGGGTGGTAAGGAGTGGTTCTGACTTTCGCACTTTCTACAGAGGAAAGCATCTCTTTGATCAGATGACTCTAAAGTTCCTCCTTGATCAGGAATGGATTCTTTGTGGAGCCCCATAGTGAACAAAAAGTTTTCTACAAGTACTTTGGCTACAGTGGATGCTTTCTTGGTCTTGTGGGGAAAGCTTGGGCATATCTCGTGGAATGGTCAGTGACCACCAGCACATTACTGATATTTCTTTGATCTGACTCAAACTTAGAAAATCAATACAGACCAGCTCCATGGGTGCACTGGTGGTGATGTTAACAAGGGGGCAGCCCTCTGGGGCAAAGCTTTCCTCTGTAAGCAGCGACTATCATGGGGTTCGACCGTGTTGCTCATCAGCCCCCATCCAGGGCCAATAGAATCTTGGATCTCACCAAGTCAAGTGTTCACCCATGCCAAGGTGCCCCATGTGGTTGTGTGCAAGGACCTCAGGTACTGAGTCTCGAAGGCAGTGGGCAGCACTGGTTGTTGTTTGTCTACTTGTCCCCCTCTGTCTACTGTTCTCTGTGTAACAGTTTATTGATCAGTTTCAACTTAGGACCTTCTTTGTATAATGGTGCAGTTCTCAAATCAGTGGGCGTAATTTGGACACATCTTTTCCTGCATAGAGGGCTTCTAAAGCTAGCTTTGATCATGGGATCGCTGATTGAGCCACTTGAATACTGTCATTGTCCAGCTGAGGCAGTGTACCAATGTCTATTGCAGAAAGTGGTGCTAAGCAGCAGGTATGCAATTCTCAGAGGCTCCCAAGCAATCCACATGCAGTCCACTGCGTCCGTGACATTTGTTCCTCCCTATCAAACTTCGGTAGATTTGAATGTCAGGTTCTGCCCTAATCGGACTCCAATCATTCTGGGGAGAATAGGCCTCGGAGAGACATCAGCATCTATGTGGTTTGTGACCTGCCCGTATTCGAGAGCAGGTCATATGTAGATAATGCCCAGAAAAGCCACCGGCGGCCAGTGGCATCCAACTTAGCTGAGGTCTGCATGGGTCCAAAGATTATTGTCAGTTTTTTACTAGTATTTTAGCCCCAGCAGCCTGAAGTACTCTCATGGAATTGGTCAACAATGGCCACTTCAAAACTAGGAACCTAACTTATGTACAGGATAGTTCTTTCGGATGGGTGAGTTTACTGGCAAAGGCCACTGGTCTCAGGCCATTCTCGTGTTTCTGGTACACTGACAGCCACCCTTGCAAGCTTGCATCAGTGTGGGACCGTTTTCTTGAGTAAGGCCAGCACTGGAGCAGGTAAGTCGATATATGATCTTGCCAGCAGTCTCATTAATCAGGAGTCCAGCGGGCCCCAAATACTTCACTGATAAAATACACTTTTGAGTCTTGAGGCCTTTGACTTTGGTATTTTTGGCTGGGGATACCCTTGAGTAAGGTTGTTAAAGTGTTGATCACCTTGAATATCCTTGATGAGTTCCGATAATAACCACAGAATTGCGTAATCTTGCAGTTCTTTTAGATTTTTGGCGGCCGGGTGGTCAAGGCCTCAACTTTACTTGGTCGGTCTCTATTCCTCGGTGGATACTTGTGTCCTACATACTTTATTGATGTTTGAAGAATTGGCACTTATCGTGGACAGTTTATGTCCAAGTCCTGTCGGTCCAATACCTTAAATAATCTTCCCATGTTCCTCCAGTGGGCTGCCAAACACATGTATCATCTAGGTATGAGCACTCTAGTAAGTTCATGTCCCCACTGCCGCCCATCAATCGTGAAAAGCTGGGCACCTGAACCCTTTTAGGCATCTCATGAATCTTACAGCAGCCCGGACAGATAAAGGCCGTCTTCCTCACGGTCCTCTGGGGCCCTCGGGATCTGTAGTACCCACTCGGAGTCCTTTGAAGAACCACTTGCTCTCTTTAGGCAGTCCAAAGCATCACGGGGCATTGTGTATGATTGTGATAGTCGCGGTTTAGGTGCTATAATCCACACATCCTTACTGTTCCATTCTTTCCTCACTACTACAATGGGAAGCATATGGCTTCTGTTCTTGTATTACACCAGCAGCTAACATCTCTTGTAGTGCGTCTCACATCATCTATGTCAGCAGGTGCCAGGCGTCGAGACCTCTCGGAAATGGTCTTCGTCATGCAGCGGATATTGGCCAACTCGCTCCGTATCCTCATCCCATTCCTTTAAAGAAACACCTGGTCTCTCGGCAAGCTCTCACTGATCTCACTTTCTTTCAGCTGGCAGCGAAGTCGCCGAAAATCAAACAAGTCAAGCGTTACTGTCATTCTTCCTTGAACTCACCCCTGCTGGGTAGCACTGCAGTATCTACTAATACTGTCCTTGGATGTAACCTCTGTTTACTCGAATGTCTCTTTCAGACACGTATGAACTTGACCATTACCTTTAATTGCTGGGCTCTAGCGGGCAAAATAGGCTTGACTAGCAGTCCCTCTGGCAATTTCCATCGCTTGGTGCATCCAACATTATTTTATTCTTTATCCTTTCTGATACGGACTCTCCTGTAAGGTACATGGGTATTTGGCGCCAGGATCGAGACCTGGATCCTTCTCCTTGCCACTTCACCGGTTCCTCTGGTTCTGTTTTCAGCATCTCCTGCCTATAGGCCCTTCCAATTAAAGCCAGGAACTCTTAAAAGCTCTACTAGTCTTTTGTTATATTTTCATAACACAACTTTAACAGCCTTCCGAACATATGAGCATTTGTTCAATCAACAAAGGACACCCATCATACAGTCAGTGGGGGACATACTTGGGCTAGGGTCTCTACTTGTTCGTACTCAGCCGCGGAGGTGGGGAAGACAGCAAATTCGGATATATACAGAATAGGGGTGGTATTCTCACCCTTCATACATACAGTCCTTCTAATAGTTTGTGTAAAGTCGTCTGACAGAGTAGCCTGATACCAATCCTGGAACATAATCCTTGGGAGCCACTGTTCATACAGCTCTGTAGACCTCCATCTACCTTTACAGTGGTCTCCATGGAGGGACCCACTATTTCTGGACCAGGTCTGGGAGAGGCGGTGGAGGTGGGGCCTGGGCAACTGACCTTGCCACAAAAAGACGTGTATTAGCATTTTGGTGCCCTCATGGGATGTAGTGCCTCTTAACCACTGATTTCTTCTCCGAGAAGCTCTCCTTGTAGCCTATATGCAACTTTTCCAGTGTCTTTGGGGTTGGCATTCTCTTGTATTTTCTAACCCTTATTGTGCAAAACATACTCTGGAGTTTGGGCTGGGGCGCCACACTGGGAGCCAGGGCATTAACTGGAGACTTGTTATCTCTGTCTGCGCGTGATAAGCATTTGAGATATCTCGTCAGTTTCTTACCATGGTCAAGAATCGAGTTCGAGCTGTTATCAGCAGGAGATACATGGGTGGTACCCCCCCGCGGTGAGATGCTGTCGGATATAGGTCAGGTCCGGTACTGCAGCGTAGCCTTCCTTAAAGGACTGTTTGAATTCGGATCTCTCTCAGCAGTTCGCCCCATTGTGACATATCTTTTCCTTGTCAGAGCACTCATTGACACAACCTCTGCCCCTGAACTCCTTGTTGGTTGCCTTTCAGTCCTCGGTCGTGGCCGTAGCTATTGGTGCAGGTCCCTCCCGGTCGTCTTTTCTCAACCTCGAATTTCTCTCATTAACTCATCAGGGAGGTGGGATTCAGTCGATCTGTATGTAACTGAAGCAACAGCAGTTCTGAAGGGGCAGACTTAGGATCCTGTCAGCCTGGTTCGGTCCAGTCAATCGCTGAAACTACCTTTTCTGAGGTATCTTGCCGTGAATTTTTCCTTCGAGATATACACAGACAATAATCTCTTGGTACTGTTGTGCTCTTACTCTCACCATGGGTCCTCAATAATCTGGGCTCCCACTCCTTCCAAGGCCTCAAGATAGGCCTGTGCAGTCGCTTCAGGTTACTGGGCCGTTTGCACGGATGGTGCCAGGCGGGACCTCGGAGCTCACTAACCTCTTTTGTTTTCGCTTTCTGGCATTGCCATTCTAGCACTTGGGGCAACATAGTCTATCCAGCTCTGAGTCATCCTCCTTGGGGTGGGAGGGTGTAGAGATCTCAACCTTCGGTATCGTGACTAATGCAGGTGCAAGCCAAGGTCTGCATTTGTTGTGCCACCATTGGCACTGGGCAGGAGAGGGTGTTGGGGAGGAACTCCCAGGTGGCAAGAAGTTTTCTTCAAGTCCTCCCAGTTTTCCCTCTCCCAGCAACCATTCCATGTTCTCCTCAAAGTTTCAGATATGGTGGGGGCTGATTCCCTGGTCTTGCTGTCCTAGCTATCGCCTCAGCAGTGAGGCTCCTCTGGGTAATGGTCTGTGGCACTTGAGCTATCTGGGATCTTAAATTTACTAGGCTAGGAATGTGGGTGGCAGATTAGCATGCCGACCCACCACTACAGGGTTTTGAGCCTTCCACTTTGGAAGTACTCCTGCACATGTCCTATTGATACCGGGGATGTCCAGATCGGCATAGCATTTGGGGGTTGATCTCCTCCCAGTATACCACCCACCAGCTGTGCATGCTACTCTGTGGGTACCCATTTTCTTAACAGTGGTGGAATATGCCACTAGAGGACACACAATCTCAGTGTGAGCTTCAAGATGTAACCTAGATGGCGCTTCTGGGGGCTACCCTGCCTGATTTGCCACTAACAGTTGAGGGCCTGGATCCAATGGCGTGCCTCCACCCAGAGGTCAGGTTTGCAATGGTTAAACTAACTGTCACAGCCCTCTGGGACACCTGCCCCTTCTTCACTGGTGGCCCACATAATATATCAGAATTACCTTCATAGTATACTTTTTCGGTGTGGTTCGGCCTGGGACCTCCTGTGAAATGAGATACATTGCAGCAATGTGGTACAATTTTAATATAGACAAATACTTTTGTGCAGTATAACTTTGTTGAAACAAGCAGCCTGATTTATTTGGGGATATAAATGCTGAAGGGAAATCAGGTTAATTAGTTTATCACCTAATAATCATTTGTGGCTCTGTGCAGGGGCCTGTCCCTATCAGTTGTCCTGGGTGCAAGCCTAGTGGCTGGTCAAACTGTGCAGCTGGTGGGGCTTTTCACTGAGAAAGGAGAATAAACAGTCAGCAGTACAGTGTTGTATTTGATTTATGTGGTGATTCAATAGGAGCGACCTAATTAGTACTCCGACCTAAAGAATATAGGGTCCTTCAATGTCAGGTGGGCTCTTGAGTATACAAACCCTTCACACATCCATATAAAGCACTCACCAGGCAGGCTGCATCTGTATCGATGTAATTACTGCTATTACCGGGGAGAACTTTTATAGATCTAGTTCTGACAGACCGAGTGCAATTTCAGCAATTCCTCCAGTCTCTAAGGGTGAGCCTGGTTTCTCTTAGAGATCTTGATTCTTTCACGGGACGATTCAGTTCTAATGCTGTTACGAAGCTGCAGGCGAACTCTGCCTTACACGTTTTTTGATTAAACTGCACTGAAAAGCACAGGGCTCTTTCCTTCTTCACTGCCAGCCAACTCAAACCCAACTCCGACGAAACCGGCACTTCCTTGGTTCTCCCAGTTCTGACTGATTGGCTGTCCTCTGTAACAGCTGCTGTTGGTCCAAAAGGCACTGAGTCTAACTACATCTCCCAGGTCCTGCCTTCCCTGATTCCTCTTGTGGCTGGCTCAGTTATGAGTCAAGTTCTGATTGGTCAAGCACCATTTTAGACTAGCTACCCCACACTGGTTGGTCCAGTTCGAGTTCAAAACTAGATGGAACTAGCAGACACAGTTCTGACTGCAAAGCCAGGTTGAGCAAACTGTACTTTGTTATTACCTAAATAATTTCTGGCAAACAGTTACATCTTTCAATAGTTCCTTTTACTCCTAGTGACTGCAAAATGAAGTGAATTGGCAGCAGCTTGAGTGGTACTCAATCAAAGAAACATACAGTCCTCATACAACTAATGTGTCTGCAAGCAGACAGCTCTTAGAGACAGTACTAGAGGCTCTAAAATACTCACTGATAAATGGCTTAAATGTCAAACACCATTCAGGCTTGAGCGTTCAAGCAAGTCCTAAATCTTTGGGCACCCCTTATTTGCGGGGGTTACACCTTCCTGGTTTGGGAAAGCTGTGTTTGCGTCAAGCAATTTGCTGGGTTTCAACTGCAACCATACACACATTTCATTAGGCTGCTTTGTATCATCATCATCAATATGTCATTTACCAAGAACACATTTCTGAAACATTGCGATGGTCACCTTTTACACAGTATTGCATACACATTGTACCATAACTCAAGTTATTACCTCTTGTACATAAACCTGAAGGGGCCCTTCCTATCAGTTGCTTGGGGCTGGATGGGGAAGCAAGGGCACCATACTTGAGGGGCAGCACAGTAACTTGGAGTTGCATGATGCTCAGTTTGGGCAATGAGTCGGGGACACATACACTCCTATGGACAATATTTAGAGGTAAGTCCATGGTGGTCCCCAAGTGAATCATAACTGAGGTACCACAGGCTTTACAGCTCGACCAGTCTTTCTGGGGAACTGTTATAGCTCTGCACTCTGAGCCTCATTTTCAGCATTGTCCTCACTTGTGGGGGTCTCATGGGGTGGGAGGCGGGTCCGGGGACTTTGGCTCAGGAGTTACAGTTTCTAGTCCCAACATTTGGCTCATGGAGAGCTGGACACTGGCAGTGGATCAGGGCACTGAAATCTTTCTCTTGTTCGGTGTATCACCAGTCGACCTATCCATCATTTTCCTCCCTGAGCTCAAACAGTTCAACCATGCACAATGATTCTTTCATCTGATTGATGCTTTGCACTTCCTTTCTGGGAGCAGTGGCTCGAGGGACGAGCTGTATTGGACAGTCAGAAGGGCTAGCTTCACTCTGCATTGACTAGGGTTTCCTGAAACAATTGACTCCAGTCTTTGGGAAGAAGGATAGTATCAAAGTCACTCTACTTTCTCCGAGGATGAGTCATGCTCAACTGGGACTTGTGGAGGACCTCTGATCCAAGCCCTTCAGTGGTGGCAGGATCAGGACAATTTAAGGCAAGGGGTTCCATTTGCCACTCAGTCTCATTCAGTGGTCCTTACCACGGATGCTTCCCTTCTGGGCTGGGGAGCCCATCTGGAGGCCCTCACTGCCCAGGGACTGTGGTCCCCTCAGGAGTCCCTTCTCCATATCAATCTCCTAGAGCTCAGGGCAGTTTTTCTGGCCTGCAAGCTTTCTCTCAGTCAGTGCAGAACAAGGTGGTTCAAGTCAGAACAGACACCACCACCACCGTGTGGTACATCAACAAGCGGGGGCACCCGGTCTACGGCCTTGTGCACAGAAGCCATGAAGTTGTGGTCCCTGGCTTATTCCCTGCAAGCTTCTCCAATAGCAGTTCACCTTCCAAGGAAGGACAATGTGCTAGCAGATGCACTGAGCAGGATCTCACAGGGCCATCACGAATGGTCCCTGGACCCTCTGGTATTGAACGTGATTTTTTCAAGGTGGGGCACTCTAGAGATAGATATTTTTGCAGCACCAGAAAATCACCAACTTCCTGTCTTTTGTTGCAGACCTCCTGTCTTGGGCTCAGTCCCCCTGGATGCTCTGATTCTGAACTGGGAAGGGACATTTCTGTATGCCTTCCCTCTTCTGTTCAAAGTTTTAGTCAAGATAAGGTCACAACCTTGCAGAGTGATTCTGATTGCTCCAGACTGTGCAAGACAGCCTTGGTACCCCCTGTTGCTGTCCATCTTTCCCTGTCTCTTCCCAGAAATTACAACCTGTTAACTTTCTCTCAAGGGAGGATTTGGTACCCCAATCTTCAGTCTCTCAATCTCAAAGCATGGCTCTTGAAGAATTAGAGTTTGCAGATTTGCACCTGTCTCAGGGGGTTCTTGACATTCTCAAAGCTTCTCAAAAGCCCTCCACCAGAAAGACTTATAACTCCAAATGGAAGAGATTCAGCATTTGGTGTTCCAAGAAGCATATTTTCCCAGATACTGCTGAATTGCCTACAGTTCTGGATTATATGGTCCATCTTAATGGCCAAGGTCTCAGACCAGCTACTCTCAAGGTTCACTTGTCAGCTGTTTCTGCTTTTCTGTCAGTGAGGAAGTCTTCCTCACTATCTTCTTATCCTGTGTTCTGTAATTTTTTTAAAGGATTGCTTCATACCAATCCCCCTTTTAGAGTTCCTGCCCCTGCCTGGGATTTGAATGTTTGCATTGCTCAGCTTATGCAACCTCCCTTCGAACGTATGTCCTCAGCAGAGCTTAAGTACTTGACTTGGAAAACTGTGTTTTTTAGTGGCCATTACCTCTGCCAGGCATATCAGTGAATTGCAAGCCTTGTCAGTGGAACCTGATTTTATCTCCTTTCACAGGGATAGTGGTCCTTAGAACCAATAGAAGGTTCTTGCCCAAAGTGGTTTCAGATTTCCGTTTGAGTTGGTCTGTCTCTCCCTCTTTTCTTCACTGATCATTCTTCCTCAGGGGAGAGGAGGCTACATAGTTTAGATGTTAAGAGAGCCCTTAGCTACTACACAGAGTGTACCAGTGGTCACAGGTTTGATTCCCTCCAGCTGTTCCTCACTTATGGGGTAGTGGGAAAGGGCAAACCTGCTACCAAGAGAACTATTGCCATGTGGATTGTGTCTTGTATACAATTCTGCTGTGAGAATCTGGGAAAGATTCCACCCTCAGGTCTGAGAGCTCACTCTGCGAGAAGTACAGCTGCTTCCCTGGCTACTGCCAGGGACATCCCTCTCTCATAAATTTGTCAAGCAGGCACCTGGAAAACAGTCCATACCTTTACCAAGCATTACTCCCACGATATCCAGGCTAGGAGTGATGCTCGGTTTAGCACAGCAGTACTTCAGAGCCTATTCCCAAAGTAGGTTCTGTCCCTCCTCCATGGAGGTACTGCTTGGTAGTCTGCATTTGTCAGAATACAGCAAGACTTCATGTTGTTTGAAGAAAAAATTACTCACCTTAGTAATTATGTTTTTTCTATTGGAAGCTTGCTGAATTCTGACCTCCCCCGCCTCCCCTCTCAGAACATGGTTTTGGGAAGTGGGTAGGCAGGCGCAGTGTTGCACCTCAGGGGTGCTCCTTTTACACCCTCTTTGTTTTGTTTGGTGGTTGTTTTATTATTCTTATTTGGATTGGTTTTTTGGGTTTTGGGTTTCCTGACTTGAGTCTTCCTTTGGGACTCCAAAACTTTTGTTGCCAGTTGGCTAGTAAAATTTTACAGTTTCCACATAGGATAGTTAGTGAGTTTTTGCTCGTAAGAATCTGACGGTTGGATTTCAAAGGGCTCCAGACAGGGACACCAACCGAGCTCAAGCTCAGCATTCTATGCTCTGCATAGAAAGTTAACCTTTTGTTCTCCAGGGCAGTTTAAAGGCTGGGGCTAACTGCATTTGTCAGAATTCAGCAAGACTCCAATAGAAGAAACATAATTACTAAGGTGAGTAATTTTTTCATCCCTGACACTGCATTGCTGACACTCTGCACTGTGGCTGTTGCTGTTGGGGATTTCTACATGGGAGATGTCGTGGTGGCATGGTAAAACCGTGATCCATACCTGTACCCATTTGATGAAACATGTCTGAATTTATTGAAATTCTAATAAAGTATTGGGTGGGGGGAGAGAAAATTAGACATAGTAAAATCGGCTCATTCAGGTTTACTAGAATGTGGTGAAATGGTTAAAAAAACAAGAGCAGCATTCAGACATAATTATCATAAAAAAGAAAGATGCCCACCCCAAAAAACACAAGCTTGTCAGCAACAGCTTGGGAATGAAGGTGTCTGAACAGCATACTGTGTGCTGGTTGAGCAGACACTCCATTCCCCATCCCTTGTAACATTGCATGGGAGTTCTTGCACCTCTGTCATCTTTATTCATTGTATACTATAGGAGAGTTGCAGGACTCTCAGGAACATGGGTGCCTGGGTTCTATATGCACAGATTTAGAGTCAGAATGCTCAGAAGGTTCTGCAGATCATCTCTGAGACTCTCACAATTCAAGGCCCTAGGAGTCCCAGTGGGTCAACACAATGTGCATGCATGAATTGAGTGTGTGTCTCCCCCAGCATGTTTGTCACCTGCATCGAGCATGCCTTGGGGATTGGAGTGTTTTCCGCATGCTTCAGATCCAGAACCACAGCACTGAGGAGGGGGGCCAGGAGGGAGAAGTGGTAGTGCTCAGAGACACTGTCTGGCACCGGAGCAGCCATTTTAGAGGTGCCGGGGGCCACAGGAGGGGTTGTTCGTAGTCCTTCGACCCAAGATGAGTCAGAGCATTGACTACATGGCTAGGCTGCACTGAAGATGCAACCAACAGATTCACAGCAACGGTAAACAAGTGTTGAATTTTGTACTTTAGGGCATTGCACGACAATGGTTTTTGACTACAGTTATACTGTAGCTTGGGTGTTTATTTTATCTTGCAGGGAGCTCATGTTTAGCCAGTACACGTTATTTGTAGAGAGTCAGTGAGAGGGAGGGAGCGTCGAGCTGTTACATGCCTTGTGGTCAGCGCCAGACAATGGTGTAATGTCACAGTGAAGCCTGAATTATTATTTCAGTGGAGCAGGTTCAGCCTCAGAAAAAAAGGAAACAACCATGCCATCTTCTGAGTGTGAAGTCTGACACATCTTAAGAGACTGTGAATGTTGAGACTGATGGTGATAAGCAGTGTGAACAGACAGCATCTGCAGGTTCTGCTAAAAACAACAAAAGGTTTTAGAAGGTCAGCTGGTCAAGGCATTTTCTGTGCCTTATAAAGGATGAAACAGAGGGAAACGTTGTTGGGAAATATATCTGGTGTAAAAATGCTGGAAAAGGCAATCCATTTGCTACAACTGGCACAGCCAACCTGCAGTTGTCTGATTTTTACAGACAGGAAAGAAACTGAGAACATTTGTTGCTACAAACAGGAAAAACAGCAAAAAAATTGTTTCTTCCAGTGACATTTGAGAAGCAAATAACAGGTCCTGAGCCAAAAATTGACAGTGTCCAGTTATTGACAGTGTATTAACTTACCAAACACGGACGATCACCGAATCAGTTTGAGACACTGCTGTCTCTACAGGTGAGGTACAAGAATCAGGAAAGGAACACAATTTTTGGAAGGGGGGCAGTACTGTAACCTAGATCTAGTGATTTTGTTCTATTTTTATTATATTAGATGGCTGTCCTGGGCTGCAGGACAGTGGTACAATCTGCTCTGGTTGGGATGCAAGATATGACATGCTGGACTCTACAAACAATGTAATGTAGGAAGAAATCAAATGTCACTTAGCAGGTTCTCATTTTCTTGGTGCAACAGTGGATGAAACCATTGATGTAATTATTCACCAAAAAATGAACATATATGTAAAATGCTTACTCAATGCAGAGTCAAATGTCAGATACCTTAAACATTTGTTCAGATAGTGCAGTTAACCCCATGAAGATCATCACACTAGCAGGTGACTGTGCAAATGTAATGACGGGAATGCACAATGGGATGGGTGCAGAGTTAAAGACAGTGAGTAAATCCCAGGCTGATTCAGATCTGCTGTGTTGCCCGTAGACTGGCACTGGCAGCAGGAGAAGCATGTAGGGACAACGGTGTTTTCAGTGAGTATCAAATAACCGTAAAATATGTGTACAGATACTACAGCAGCTCTGCAGTACGGTACAATGCCTGGCGTTTCATCCAAGAAACACTCGTCGATGACAGTATTAGATGTGTCTCAAAAAGAACCTGCAAGTTTCCGGTGATTCACTGCATACTGCAGTTCAAGCAATTTTCAGATACAGCCCTGCACTGTTACATACATTAGAGCATGATGCAGCAAAAGATGTCCAAGAAGCAGAGGGCCTTCAGACAGAAGTAAAATCTGTCTGCTTCATATTACGCACGTCTTTTTTTTATGGATGATCATGTCTTAGATGTGGTGAATAAACTGTCTACAATCATGCAGCGTGACAAGTGTTGACATTTCAGTGGCCAGCAACATGATAGAAGCCACTGTTACTAGACTGCAACAGTTCAAAGAACAGAATGGTTTAGAGCTTCAAAAGATACTTCAAGAATTTGGACAACATCCTGGCACGTGGCAAGAACAAAAAATAAATGACTGACCAGCACTGCATATGCAATTCCAGGCAGTATCTCGGCAATATTTGACACAGTTTATTGACAACATTCACACAATGTCTGAGACATTCAGTGCAGTTGCCGCATAACTTAAATGTTCTTTTAAATTCTAAATGTCTCCCTGATGACTCCAAGAGGTGAAGGATGATTGCAGTCATTTCCAGGACACAAACTTCAACTAAGAAACACTGCCAGCAGAAAGGGCTGAGAAAGATTACGGACAATTCAGATTTGTTTTCAGATTAAAAGCAATGGCTTTATTCAGCACTGTTTGCCAAGACATGATTGAGAACTGTTCGGATATATTCCCAGATTTTTTCACAATGACAAAGAATTTACTTGTGTCACCTGTTATGACAGTGGCATCTGAAAAAGGATTTTCTGTGCAAAACAAAAGATGGAAGTTCTGTAAAAGATGACACTGTGAGCAAAGTCACGTGAATAGCCCAAGAATGAGATGAAGTTGAAAACTATAAATAACCCTGTTCCCAGCACTGAAATTTAAAGCTGTTATACTACGCAGAAAATAATGTTTTAAAATTGTATTTGAAATTAAAATGCGATTTGTTTTATTTGTTTCGGTCCCAGACTGGAAGACAACAGATGACTGAGGGGCCACCTGACTAAATGCATTAGACACTGGAGAGCACAAAACAGGTATTGTCATCACAGTGCTTCAAAAGGGGTTGGGGGTGTCCACAGCAAGTTATAGCCCCATTCTGCTCTTTTCTTCTCAACGGCACCGTTAGATAGAGCTTCCAAATGAGTTTCTTGGGCTGGAAGGGAAATGTCTTAACAAGTTAACTACCCCATTCTGCTCTTTCCACAGCCTGTCAACAGTGGCTTCTGTCATCAAAAGAGAACCAAAGTCACAGAAGAGATGTCAAGAAATGGGCAGGAAAGAAATGTAAGGAGGATTTTTGGGCAGGAGGGAGTCCAGGAAAAGTTATGGACAGGAGGGAGTCAGGAGAAGGTATGGGCAGGAAGAACTAAGTTTGGGAGATATGGGCAGGAGGGATGGAGAAGTACTGGACAGGAGAGAATGTCAGGAGATGTATATGCCATGAAAAAAGAACCACAAAGAAAATCAAGTCCACACAGAGAGAGGGGGGGAGAGAGAGAAACAACCAGGCAGCCACTGTCTTAACCATAATGGGAGTGGGTGGGTGTGGGTGGGAAACTGCTTATTTTTTAGCCAGTAACATTTTATACAAAGACTTGTGCAGGAAAGAACAGAGAATTATTGGCCAGGAGAGACTATTCAATAACTAAATAAATAAGTTTTGGGAGACATAGGAATGAATGTCACCACTGATTGACTGTGCTTTACGCAGCACCAACTAATATTGCTTTTTGCTAAATGGCTTTCTTTTATTATAATTTTTTTTTTTTTTTTTTAAATCACACTTTATTCTCTTCCCCCACACGCTGGAGCCCACTCAGTTGGAAGATGCTCATGCACCTGCCCCGCTTCTCTTACCTAGATCCCCGATGGACCCCCACGGAGCCGTGTCTATATCCCGTAGGTGGGTACGAGGTGGGGCCCAAACACCCCAAAGCAATCTGATTTCATCGGGTCCCCTCTGTTGGTCAGGTAGGCAGGAGCCATTATGGTCTGTGCTGTGGCGCTCCTTCCCCTTGGTGCTCTGGCATTATTTTCCTGTTCTGGGGGAGTGGCATACGCCCTGATGTCAAGGCATCTCTGCCGACGTCCATTACTCCCCGACCCTCTCTGTTTGTACTGCACTTGCTGTGCCCCCAGCTTCCACCAGAGGCCAGGCAAGTGCCAAGTCTGTGCCCCACTCCCTCCCAGGAGAAAAGAGCTGTCTATCAGACGCTCGATCTTCTCCCTCCCCGCCAACCCCCAGCGGCCCGGGATCATTCCCATTTTTTTGTTTTGTTTTGTTTTGTTTTTGTTTTGTTTTTTGTGAGAACTTGTAAACTGTATTGGAGAAAATACAACATTTCACACAAAATTAAATATTTGTTCCATAAAAAACACAAAAACTGTATATAGGTCCTGTAGCAGTTAAAGTAACACTTTGACAAGCCAAAACAAACTGATCAAGTGTCTATTGTTTCAGAAGAAAACTCCTGGAGTTAGAGAGAAAAATCTACAGGTCACTATCCGATAGCGTCCCGACTCATCTCCAGGATATGCAGGGAACCAGTGCAATAAAGTATTGTATTGTCGATAAAATAACCTGTATCCTTTCTGACTCCTCCTTAACCAACCATAACATGATCAAAAAAAACAAACAAACAACAAATCAACCAGACAATACATTCAACTACCTGGTTAAAATTGTACTAATTAATGTATATCTATTTCCAATACAACGGAATCAAAACTGGGGGGATCCTTAAATCAATCTTACCCTTCATTAATCCTCATTATTGTGTAAAGAGCTGCTTCAGGACAGGAATACCCTTTGTTTGTTCTATGTAATTATAATAAGGGAGCCATTGCAAATTAAATTTGTCTGTTTGAAGCCGCAAGTGAGCTGTGATGACCTCCATATTTTTAGTTTGTGCCACATTGGTTAGCTATTGCCAGGTAGTAATTTTTCTAGAGGTAAGCCAATTTTGGGTTATGGCTTTTAGGGCTGCAGCAATCAGAACAAAAAATAAATATCTTTGTCCACTTGAATGAATACCCTCAGGAGGTAAACCAAACTCCATATTCTCAAATGATAGATCTGTACTCACTGAGAGCATAGTTAAAACAGCCTTAATCACTTCCTCCCAAAAGTCCTTAACGTCTGGGGCAGCCCCAAAACACATGATGATGTGAACCCCTGTAACCACAACTCCGCCAACACTTGTATGATGAACGGGAGGCATAATGCCTAGAAATAATGGGGGTAATAAAAAAGCACGTGCATATTTTCCACTGAAACTCCACAAGGGAGAGTTCATAGTTTTATGAATACAGCACCAGATTTTGGACCAGGAACCCTCCAGAAGGATGACCCCCGACTCCTCACTCCATTTATCTTAAATTCTTTGCAGGGCTAATTTAAGTAAGTCCTGGAAATAAAGCCTCTGCTATCTCCCAAGAGTCTGCTGTTATGCATCAACAATATTAGCTGAGCTGGGGAGTTCAACCAAACTTTTAATCCCCGCTACGGATGAAACATAGTGTGAGCATTGAAGGAAACCGTAAAAATCCTGTTTGGAAGGTTGAACTTGCTTTGCAAAGTCGCAAACTCTTTAAACATCCCCCAACCCCCGCACAAACTGTGGCAAAAACCTTAGCCTCAATCTGGCCCACTGCAAAAAGCAGTGGTCATCCTTCCTTGCCAGGAAAATGGGCAAAAAGGTAAGTGGAACATAGTGCCTGACCGGAACCGGGATTTCCCAGTGACCCCGGGCATCTAACCACACTGAGAGGATGTGCCTGATCCAGTCGTTTGTAACCTGTTTCAAATCCTGTTTAAGAACCAACCAGGGAAGAAATTTTAAGGGTATCTAGGGATGAGCGTTTTCTTCAAGATATACCAACCCCAGGATATAATTCTCATAATTGGCACTCTTTGGGTCACCCTGTAATAATGCTGAAAATTCAGTAGACCCAGTCTCTCCCTTTCCTTCAAATCTGACAAAAGAGACCAGCGGAGTTGTGGTCGTTTCCCACCCAAACAAACTGTGCAAGTTTTTCTTGGAGTCTTTCCATGTTGCTGATGGGGCAGGCAGCGGCAGCGCTGAAAGTAAAAACTGGGGCAGTACCTTCATCTTAATTGTCTCAATGTGATTCAAGAGTGCAAGGGGCAATGAGTTCCAACTATTTAGGTCAGCCTTGACTTGTCACAGGGTACCGTAGTTATAGTTATATAATTTGGATAATTAACAAGAGACCTGCACCCCGAGGTAGTGTACCTTATCCTTGACCCACTTAAAGGGGAATTTACTTTAATAAAGTTTAATAAAGTGCCTCCAAGGCACTAGGCCTCGGATTTTTCTGTATTGACCTTGAATCTGAAAATTTGCCCAAAACTCTGAAATAACTTAAGTAAAGGAGGAAGGGAGTGCTCCGGATCCTCCAAGTAGATGAGGGTATCTTCAGCATATAAAGAAATGTTATTTGGCACTTTCTGAACCATGATGCCCTTAATCTCTTTCATTGTTCTGAGTGCATGGGCAACGGGCTGCATGCTTATTGTGAAGAGGAGTGGGGAGAGGGGGCAACCCTGTGTTGTACCCCTTTCTATATGTAAAGAGTCTGAAATTGCACCATTAACCTGGACTCTAGCTTTTGGGTGCTGATAACAAAACGAGACCCACTTC
The DNA here is from genome assembly GCA_016271365.2 of Neoceratodus forsteri. Classification (NCBI taxonomy): domain Eukaryota; kingdom Metazoa; phylum Chordata; order Ceratodontiformes; family Ceratodontidae; genus Neoceratodus; species Neoceratodus forsteri. The sequence continues at coordinate 1,753,990,803 of CM057452.1, forward strand.
AGAAAGTTGCCCCAATCCCCATCCTCCTCATGACTTCCATAAGATATGTCCAATTAAGACGATCCAACACCTTTTCAGCGAAATAATGCCAATTGAGAAGTTGAAGTATTTGATTTATATTTAAGGATGTTAAGCAATTTTCGAAGGTTGTCCTCCAGGTATCTGTGGGGAATAAAATCAGTTTGGTCGGTGTGTGTTAATAATTCAATATATTTTTGTGACTGGAAAAATAACATTTTTGTATCTTAAGATCTTGGTTCAGAAGTGAAAAAGATCAGTATGCTTTGCAGATTGCTCTATCCTTCCCAGGTTTAGGAATAACCGAGATCACGGCCTCATCCCAGGAGTCCGGTATCCTCCCCTTCTCCAAGCATGCATTGAAAACTTCTGTAAGTATGGGGCCCAGGGTATTTTTGAGTTGTTTTTTTATACAGCGCAGCACTGAGCCCATCAGGGCCTGGTGTCTTGCCAACTGGAAGTTGGGTAGTAACCGAGGAAGCTTCCAGTTCAGTGATAGGTGCCACCAGAAAGCTTTTGGCTTCCTCCATTAACCTAGGAAGCTGAAGTTTACTTAAAAAAAATTCCCTGGTCAAGTGTAGGACCTCATCTCCATCCCTGTCTTCAGTGTATAAGGTCTGGTAGTAAGATTTAAATTGGGCTGCTATATCCCTGAAATGGATCCAAAGTTTAGTCGGATCATTTTTTATCCCTTAAATGGGGAGCATGTCTATCAGCCTGGGCCTTCCAAAGTCTGAAGGCCAAAAGTTTAGCCGCCCTGCCCCCACCTCATGGTATTTTTTGGCAAGAAAAACAAAGAAGGTCCTCTGCTCTTTTGTCCTCCAAAAGTTGGAGCTCCGCCTGAACCTGAGATGATTCATGACCCAGGGCACAGTTTTTAGGATTTAATTTATGTAGCGTTTTTAACTGCCCTAATCTGTCTTTAAAACGTGTCTTTGTTAACTGATTCAGTTTCTTTTTAGCCAAAGTTTGACTAATGAATTTCCCTTGCAGGACCGCTTTAGTTGTGGCCCACAACAATAGGGCAGAAGTCTGATGAGAGGAACGATGAGATTCTGATTCAGTTATAGTCTGAACAAGTTTCTCCACTGCAGCTTTATCATTCAATAGAGAGACATTTAGTCTCCAGCCTTTTTATCTTGATAGGGCAGAAGTAATCGAATTGAGACTGGGGTGTGATCCAAAAGTGTAATATTATGTATTTTAGAGGCCAAAATTAAATGAAAATCTGTCAGTTGGGTAAAAAATAAATTGATTCAGGAATAGGACTGCTGGGCCAGAGGAAAAACGGGAAACATCCCTCTCCCCGGGGTGTTGCACCTTCCATATATCTATCAGACCCAGTTCACCCACATACAGTAGGTATTCAGAGTTCTTGTGTCCTTTTTATTGGATGTGCTTTGGCCTGAGGAGTGGTCAACCTGGGGGTTGGGAACTGTATTGAAATCACCCCTTAGGATAATTTGGCCTTGTGGAAGATCTGCAATTTAACATACTAACATACTATTTGCCAGCAGATTAGGCCTTATGGTCTATCGAGTCTGCTCGAACCTAGATCCTTAGTTGGGTGCAGAGACCCTCCCATGCCTTGTGCTCCAGAAACCCCTATCATCCATCCCCACCCCCCCGGGACCGGCCATCATCTGATACATCCCCTTTCTGTGTCTGTCCCACCCTCTCTTAAAACCCTCCACTGTGGATCTCTGAACCAGCTCACCAGGCAGTGCATTCCAAGGGTCCACCACCCTCTCAGTGAAAAACCTCCTCCTCTTTTCCCCCCTCACCCTTCCACCTTCCAACTTCAAACCATGCCCTCTGGTGATGCCTTCCTGCTTTAGTCTAAAGATCCCCTCCATGTTTACCCTATTTATTCCCTTGAGGTACTTGAAGACCTCAATCATGTCCCCCCTGTCTCTCCTCTCCTCCAATGAAAACAGGCAGAGCTCCTCAAGTCTGTCCTCATAAGTCAAATCCCCTAGCCCTCGTATCATCTTTGTTGCCCTCCTCTGTACCCTCTCCAGGAGCTGTATGTCCCTCTTCAAGTGTGGTCTCCAGTACTGTACACAGTACTCAATGTGTGGTCTAACCAGTCCATTGTACAGCGGCAGAATCACTTCCTTGCTCCTAGAGGTGATCCCCCTTACGATGCATCCCAACATCCTGTTTGCCTTGCTAGCCACTCTCCTGCACTGCTCAGTTATTCATACATGTATCCACCATGACCCCTAGGTCTTTTCCCTATTGAGGCTTCCAGCGCCCCTCCCAGGGTGTACCTGTGTTTAGGGTTTCCCCGACCAAGATGCAACACCTTGCACTTGGTGATATTGAAATTTAATTTCCATGTGTGAGCCCAGCTTTCCAGGGTGTCCAGGTCCCCTTGCAGGGCCAACCTCCCCTCTTCTCTCTCAACTACTGCTCCCATCTTGGAGTCATCCATGAAGAGACTCATTTCACACCCTATACCATCCCTGATGTCCGATATGTATGCATTAAACAGGATTGGACCCAGGACCGAGCCCTGTGGTACCCGACTACCAACCTCTCTAGGGTTCGAGAGCTCCCGCAGACCACTACTCTCTGAGTGCGTCCAGCTATCCAGTTTTCAATCCATCTGACCATCAAAGGCCTACTCCTAACCCCATCAGTTTCTCCACCAGACCATTGTGGGGACAGAGTCAAGCGCCTTGCTGAAGTCCAAGAATAATACATCCACAGGCTTACCCCTGTCCAGTTCTGATGTTACCCATTCATAGAACTCCACAAGGTTGGTTTGACATGATCTAGCTGGCACAAACCCATGCTGCCGACTATCCAGACCTCCCACCTCCTCCAAGTAAACCCCCAATCGTTCCTTTTTAAGTACAAATTTCAGCCAAAAAGGACGATATACTGTATTAACATTAGAAACATTAGCTTCTGGAAAAAAATAGTGCACCGCCAGCTCGCTGAACACCTTGCCAAATTTAATCTCCAAACCCCCTGCCAACATGGTTTTAGGCCTGGACACAGCACCACCACGGCACTGACACAACTTACCAGTGACATCAAAAGTAATATGGACCATGGCTTGCTCACTGGGGCTGTCTTTATTTGACCTGTCCAAAGCTTTTGACATGGTACATCACCCTCTCATGCTAAAGAAGCTCCAATCCATAGGAGCATCTGACCCAACTCTATCCTGGTTCTGCAGCTATCTTGACAATCGCACTCAGGCGGTAGCGTTTCACAAGGCCCTTTCCTCCCCCATAAATATCTCCCGTGGTGTTCCACAGGGGTCCACTCTCGGACCTCTCCTCTTCTCCCTCTTCCTAAACGATATTCTTGCTATTTCCCGGCAAAGCTGCACTCTCATTTATGCTGATGACCGTGTTCTCTACTCTGGGTCTAAATCGGTTGAGGACATCAACTCCACTCTCTCAAATTATTTCCAAGTCCTGCAACTCTGGCTCTCAAACAACCACCAAAATCTTAACCAGGAAAAAACTCGAGCCATGCTATTCGGATCCTCTATAAAAAAAAAAAAAAAAAACTCCCCTATCACAAACACGGAGTCCTTCAAATACCTTGGGGTCACTCTTGATCCCTCCCTTGACCTGTCACAACATGTCAACATGGTTTGTCGAGCCGTCAGTGCTAAAATTGGCGGTGCATATCGCATGCACCACTCACTCACTCCTTTAGCCAGATTATCAGTTGCGAGGGGAATCCTTCTACCCCAGCTCCAATATGCTCTGCCCCTCCTCTTTGCTGCCAACTCTTCTATACTCAGCAAATGGGACACCGTCTATAACAACATCTGCAGATTCGCCTTAACTGCCCCTCGCCTTACTCATCACTGCCTCCTCTACGCTGGTTTAAATTGGCTGTCACCTAAGGATCTTTGGGCCTACTCCCTGGGCTGCTTTATTGACTCACTGTCCAGACCACCTTGCCCTGACTATCTGGCTATGCTGCTGACTCCTGACTCCCAAACCCGTACCTTCAGGTCCTCCTCTGTCCCTATGCTCTCTACCAGACCTTGCGCAACAAAAATGGGCGAACAGGCATTCTCTCACTTTGCTCCCAAATTCTGGAACTCACTCCCCCTTCAGGTTAAAAATTCTACCTCACATCAAGAATTTAAAAACTCGCTATTCTCCCACCTCCACGCCCTTGGACACTGCAAATGCTCTTAATCTGCTGCTCCCCTCTGCAGGCCGTCGTTACAGACCCCTGACTAGTGTTACTAAATGTTTTCATAATGCACTGTATCTGACTCTGATGCTATGAACCCTAATGTTGTTAATTACTCTTACTGTCTTAAGTATACCCTGATTGTTATTATGTACAACCATATTATGTTTTATGTACTACTGTACTCTGTAACCAATGTCCTGTGCTCTCCCGAGTCGTGCCTGAAAATAGGCAGGATTGTTGCCTAGTGCACTTACCCGGTTACCAAAAGCTAATAAATAAAAAAAAAAAAATAAAATAAAATGTACTCTTTTCCCCTGAAGGGTGCCTCTAAGTCTGACGTATCGGCCCATCAGCCCCATCTCTGAAGATTCGATAGACAGAGGACTACCTCTTTTAATTAAAATGGTGACTCCTGCCTTCTTTGGTCTGGGATGAGATGCTGCCTCCACCTGTCCCACCCAACTGTGATGCAGCTTTAAATGTTCAGAGCATGACAAAGGTGTTTCTTGCAATAAAGTTGCGTCACATTATTTTAAGCTCTGTGAGAAGTCTCGTGTGAGTCACTGGGGTGTTAACTCCCTTAACATAAATACAGATAGTTAAGTGTGCCATTTTAAATAATCAGAACAAAGAGAAAGGGTTGTTTTTAGAATCCGCCTTGGCTTGAACCTCACCCAGGGCTTCTTAATATAAAGGATCCCCAGAATAAAGAGACTACAATCTAATAAAAACTCACACCCACTGAACCTGAAGTGGCTGAATGAATTTGAAAACCAAACAAGGAACCCATATTAAGAATAGAACAATAAACTTGGTTCCTTGAAACATAGTTATAAACTTGCTTCCAAGGTAACTAAGTGGCTTACTAGGGTAATAAAAAAATGAAACTGACCCAAAGCCACTAAAAAATGTGCAGTGTAAAGTACAATGCCTTAAATAGCCCCCCAAAATCCACCAGGGCCTGTGGTGTCCTACTCCCCAAAAAAATTTAATTGGGACCACTAGACACCACTTAACAAAAAGAAAATGTCACCGCCGTGGTCAGAACCACGGTTGAAGGGAGTGCAATTAAGGAATACACTCCAACACTCCTCAGAGGTTCCATCCCCCCTCCCCAATACCGTAGTAAACAAATATCCCCTGCAATGCAATTCCCCCCGGTCCCTTAACAGTAATCCAATCTTGAAAAAACACCTAGATGCAGCATCAGAATGTTTTCTCCCCCAGACCCATACCTGTCCCAGTAACAACCAGTTCACAGGACCCTCTTTCTAGGGGGGGAGACAGGACTGTCAGTCCATTACTTATAACTATAAGAACCCTCACCCCCCCCACCAGGATGTTTATTCCGCATTGTCGAGGGGGGGTCGGGAATTATCCCCTTAGAATATACTCCCAAGCTTAACTGTAGACAAAAAAACTGAAAGGATGGTTTATTTCAAACTGTATCTATTCCCGTCCTGAGATCACCCCTACCCTACATCATGAGGGGTCCGTCTGAATGCATACTTCAGTGCCCCCAACTACAGAATGTCACTGCAGTGCTGGAATTCGGGTCTTCCCTTGAAGGTATTCCCCAGCAGAGTAAAAACAAGAAAAGGGATTGTGGGCCACATCCAACAGATCAGAATTCCCTGCACTCTCCAAAGAATCCCCCCACCTTTGAATAACCTCTTGCAAGTGTCCTCCACCCACCCCTTGTGCCAGGACTCTCAATCACTGGGTAACATTCTAATCCTGTTCCCTTACAACCATAGCAGCGGGTTTAAATCATTGACAAGTCTGTCAGTGAGAATAAGTTCCATGCGCCATAGCACTAGCTTACAGTCTGTCTGATTATAGGAAGCTAAACTCTCTTCTGAGTCTGCTTATTCAAAGACGCTACCATCAGTATGTCCTTGAGTCAGCGTTTCAGCGAGGATGAGGAGCCCTCCTGGTTTTCTCAATGTGGGCTCATCTTGTCATTGTTTTTTAGCAGTTTAGCAATGTCCAGAGCAAGAGTCTTTGGTAGCACTCCAGGAAAGCCTTGCATCTGCCCGCGAGCAACAATATGCCAGGCACTCTGGCTAAACTTCTGTTTCAAGGACTCCATCTCTAAATCAGGAAGGGTAATCTGTCATTCTCGAAGAAGTGGAGCAGCTTCCAAAATAGATGAGAACACTTTAGGGCCGGATTCCAGGTGAATATTTATCTTAGCTGGAAAATTTAACTGAACCCAGATCCCTTTTTTCCCTTAAGCTCTTTAATAATAGCTCGTATTCTCTGTTGCTCCGCCTGTAAAGTTGCGAAGAAGTCATGATCAAACAAAATAGGTGCTGCTTCATATTTTCAGTCTTTGTCACCAGGCCTCCTGCAAAATCAGGTCCTTCGTCTAGTAGTAGACCATCCTTACTACCCAGGATCTAGGTTGAACGTTCGGGGCAGTGGGCCACGGTCCTAACGATCAGTGTGCTCTGTCCATATCCAAATGGATGTTGGAGGGGGGGAGACAGAGTAGTTTTTAAGAGGTGCTGCATGAAATCCTCTCTAGAAGCGAAACCATCCTCTGCCCCCTCTAGCACACTATGTACTCTGAAGTTGTTTTGACGTGCATGGTTTTCAGTGTCCTCCATCCTGTTTTGCAGGTCCTGATCGTGCTGCAGCTTTATTTTATTTTTTTTTGTAGCCAGGTTGACGCATGCTGCTTGAGAACAGCCCAAGATAGAAACGTACCATGTTTAGACAGTAGAAAATGTTGGGCCTACTGTGAGTGAAAGTACAGAAAGTACACACTGATCAGGTTTAAGTTTTTGGCATAATGTGTGATACTGTTATGGTTCCCCACTGTCTTACGGCGCCACTTGAATAATGACACTTTGTGCAACCCTGCTGTAATTTCTTTATTCTCACCCCAGGAATTCTTTAGCATCTATTGACAGATGCAGTATGCCAGCTGGGTTCAGCTGCCCCGGAGAGGAGGAGTCAATGCAAATTAGGAAGGCATTGGCCAATCAGGATACAGTTGGAGTGCTGCCTCCAGTCAACCTGAGGGACCTCAGAACTTTTTCTCCGGTGAACTGGCAACATTGCCCCGGAGCTCTCCTCTTCAGAGATCTTACTGTGCTATTTTCTTTCTTTTTGAGTGCTGCGTTTTTAGGTATTTTGTATATTTTCTTCATTTTATCTGTTTTTACTGCATCTGCTCTGGGTTCCACGCAGTTGTGGGATTTTTTCGTATTCCACTTCAGCGCTTTTTTCTGAAGTAAAATCACCAGCATGGTAATTTGCATGCTTTTTATTTAATTTATTTTAGTATTTATCAGTGGTTTTAACACTTTTGCACTAAAATCATTGATTTTTTCGCATACGCAAGAAGTTTTTCTGTTGTGCACCAGCACAAATTCTTGGAACCCTTTTTTTCTATTTAAATTCAAAATGATTGATATTTGAAGGGTAATCCCCTCTCTTTTTGGGTGAGACTCTCTTGTTTGCTGTGCAGTGGGCTTTGTTGACAAGAGGTGTGGAGGTGGTTCTGTTTTTTCCTCTTTCGTGAGGAAAAAAATCTCTTAAAGTTGATTTTGATTTGTTTAAGTTTTGGCCTAATGATTATTATCTGGGCTTTCAGTCTACCTCCCCCTCCTCTAAAAGCGCTGAGGAGGGTACCTCAAGTTAACACAAAAAAAATGGCAAGTCCCCTTGGGACTTCTATTATTACAAGTCTGGTTCTGTAGTAGTTGTTTCTCTGTCCAAGCCTTTAATTTGAAAATAGGCAGGGTTCCCTCTTCCCTGCACAAAGGTAGAAATTAATCTCCTCTGACCCTCCCTCCTGAAGGACTTCGGGAGTAATCAGGGGTTGATAAAATATGCCCGCTGCAACTGAATTTCTGAGAGCTTGGCAGTTATTCCAGACTTTATATTTCTGGGCGTGTTCTCTGCTCCTTCGGGTCAGAGTATTCCTCTGCATGTTAATCCCTATGCCCAAGGATATTATTGTTATTATTAGTAGTAATTTTAGGAGAGGATTTTTCCTTCATGAACTCCTCTCGGGGCCCACTAATTCCAGTCGGTCACCCTGAGGTTGATTCAGGTTATGGTATAATGAGACATTTAGATTCAACCGGTGGAATCCCTGGACTTTTCCCTCCAGGACGACACCGATAAACAGGTGGAGGACGACGACTTCGTAGAGCTAGTGGTTGCTGTCCTCCAAAGAAGTTGACAACTCTCTGAAGACACCTACAGGTGGGTTCTGGAAACCCCTCCTTCTCTTTCAGTGTTGACAGAAGCATTCAGAGGAAATACCAGCTTGGTAAGTGTTTAGCTGTTTTTATCTGTACACTTTCAGATTAAAGAGAGTTAGTGCAAACAGCGGCCTGCTTCTCAGCCTTGTGCCACTGTCGGCTTTTTCTCCAGAGATAAACTCTAGATAATCATATACCATGTGTAAGAAATTTTACGTAATGCCTCCTGCCTTTGTAGCATACGCTATTATATATTAATAGCTTTTTGATGTATTCTATCCTTGTCATAGTGCGACAGCTCTGAAGCACTGTTCACAAGGAGGTTTGCTGAAATACCCAAGTGGCATATAGTAGCACTATGCTCTCAGAGCCTTAAGTCATAATGTTACATCTTCTAGAGTCTTGGCGTAGGTCATTTCCCTCAGGCTTGCCTGTCTGAAAAGTTCCAGCCTTTTGGGTTATGCTTTGGTGCAAATTTTGGTTTGTCTTTATGGCAAACTAAAGCTGACGGGCACGAATGAACGAGTTTAACTCTCCTAGTACTCAGTTAAAGATAAACTTTCCTTCCCCAGAAGTCTTGGGATATGGGGGGCTTTGGGTAGGAATTATTCTCCCTTTAACCTTCCTTCCCTACGCCAACACATTAGAATTTTCCAAATGTGACGTTTTCCAGGGGTTTAGACAGGAATGCTCTTTTCATTCCTGGTAATCCCTTTTTCTTCAGTTACTTTTCTTCGTGGTTCAAGTTTCTACCCCTTCTTTGGTTGGTGTAAATACATAAATAAATAAATAAAAGGAGATAGATGTATGCAGATATTGTCATATTTATATATGTACATGATAAGTAAATATAGAACTAAAGTTGACCTCCAAGTGCTGCATTCTGTTTTTCTCCAGTAGCATGTCACCAGTGGAAACTAGAGCACTAGAACCTCCTGAGGGTCAAAGTCGTGAAAGGGTTCCCTTCTCCTTGGGAGTTGGACTGTTTTTCCGGGCTATTACCTGAATTTTAAAGGAAAATAGGGAACAGCAAATCATTATCAACTTTCACAACCTGGGTTCAGGATGCTTCCTTGACTCAGGTCTTTCTTTTGCAAACGCAGGGGATTTTCTGGTCTCCCTCGATACATTCTATGATCTTCCTGGACATAAGTCTCGACCACTCATTCACACTAGTGGGATTAGCGCCGGAGGCACTAAGACCCATCGGGGCTGAAACTTTTTGCTGGAGGGTCGTGTGAGAGAGCAGCCCCGCGAGACACTGGCTGTGAGCTTGGCAGCTCGGCGTGTGGCTCATCTCGGCGGCGACCCTCCAACCGCTCAGTTCTTTTTTCCCGCCGTCGAGTGTGTTTCAGTGACGACGTCAGTCATTAAGTCGGGAGTCAAACTTCAAACTAGCGCATAGTTTTCAGTTTGTTTTTGTAACTTTATCACGATAAGTAGTATCGCTAATTTTATTCTGTTTTCGTGAAATTTTGTAATATTTAAATTTTACTTGAAGAAGTCTCGCCTACTGACTGGTCGACCATGAGCAGGTCAGGTAGCCGGTAGGGAGACTCGTGTAAGCTGTTCAGTCGGCGGGCTGGTCGGTCAGCCTCCTTCTCCTCAGCGGGGTTCCGACAACTGTCAGTCCGATGCCCGGGGGGATGGGCGGTCCCCCCGCCGGCATAAAAATAAATGGTCGCATTCTCGGCACCGTTCGGCCTCGAGCTCTTCTTCGGCCCACAGGTCAAAAAAGAGAAGGCATCACTCGAGGCCGCCTCTGGTATGTCGCGCTGGTTATCGTTGCTAGTTGCCGTCTCTTCGGAGTCGCCAACTTCCGTAATCGCTGCCGACATCGGAGCCCCTCCCCGCCATAGGTAGGACTCCAGATGAGCAGTTTCATCAGTGGGCCGCTCTATGGAGCAATGGGCTCGAGGTTGGTTCTTCTGCCTGGCTCGGTTGCCTCGAGCCCCTCGGCCTCCGGCGATCAGGTAGGGCGGTTGACCTTCCCAGTCGCGCGGGCGCCTTCTTCGGTGCCAGCGACTTGTGCTTAGGTGTTTCCTCACATGGCTGCGGCGCAGGGGCCTCACCGATGCCCTTATCTCCTGGTTTTTCCTTCTCTAGCTTTCCAGGTTCCTGGGCTTTTCCCGCCCGCAGGGTCTGTTGGCTTGTCGGCGCCATTTTTCGTGCCGCTGGGTCTTGCCGTTGGATAGGCGGCGCCATCGTGATCATCGCCCGCGCGCTTCGCGGGCGACGCGGCAGCGCCGCAGGCGTTGTCATCCGCGCGGCGCCGCTGGGCGCTATGGGGTCACAGGCTCTTCGGGCGCCAGGCGCCTCGTGCCTTTCAGTCTGCTTTTGCCCTTCTTGCCGCAGCCCTTGGGGACCTCCTTGTTTTACTGCTATTTCTCCTTCCTAATTTTCACTCCTTTCCTGTCCAAACAGTCCTTTCTGGACCATCAGGAGATGATGTTGAGCCTGACCAGACCTTCGGTTGGTGATGAAGTGGAGGAAACAGGATCTTTCTTTGCTACAGAGCCTGTGGTCGAGGACCTGTCCTTAAGTCTCTGTTGAAGAACCTGGGATCCACTCTTTCTCTCCAGACTACAGACATCGATCCTGGGAAGATATTAAGACTCCAGTATCTTCATGCTTCGGAGATCCCACGGATTTGACTCTCTGATCCAGTTTTCCTTCGAGACGCTGTCTCAAATGGTATGGAATAATCCTGTTCTTATTCCCTCAGTGGCTAAATCCATTGATAAGAAGTATTCAGCTCCCAAGGATCGTCCCATTTTGGCATCCCAAGCCTTATGGATCCTATTGTAGTCCTGGCAGAGAATGACAAGGTCGTTTTTCCTCAAATTATTACAGCTCGACCTATTAACAAAAGAGTCTCGTAAGATTGATACATTAGGTAAGAGAGTCTTTGCTGCCTCCACTCTAAGTATGCGATTGCAGTTATCAAGGCTATTTTTCTGTATGAGTATATCCTGTGGCACTCTATGAAAAGAATGGTTGCAGCTTCAGATTCGGATTCCAAGTCAGGGCTTGACCGTTATTAGAGGTATTGAGTCCAATAACCAACAGGTCAAAGCCGCCATGGACGCTTTCGACACTGTCTCGCTCAGCAGCCGCTGGGATTTGTACTCGGCGCCATTCCTGGCTGCGTGCTTCTGGCTTCACGAATGATGCTCAGCAGCAGGTGATGGCGCTGCCTTTGATGGCTCCTTTCTTTTGGCCTCAGGTGGAGCAACTTAGAGGCCACTCAGAAGACTAGATCGCCATTGTTGGCCAGACCGCTCTGCCCTCTCGGGGCAGTGAACAGACGTCAGCTTCATAGTCGCAGTCCTTTCGAGGCAGAGGCAGGGGAAGCTTCCATAAAAGCCAACCTGCCCAACCTCAAAAGAAGACGCAGCAGAAAGCGCAGGGACCTAAAGCTCCCAGCGCTACCTTATGAGTCGTTGGCCCAAGTTCCATCCACTCTGCCCGAGGTGGAACTTTCTCCTCCAGTGGAGGTCGTCTGATGTACTTCTACAACCAGTGGAAGTCCATAACTCGGACAATGGGTCCTTCGGATAATTCGCGAGGTTATTTTCTCTCAATTTCTTGGAAATCCTCCGACTTGTCCTCCCAGACGACAACCCAGGTTGTCGGCCTCTCAGTCAGACCTCCTCACCGCGGAGATCCAGGGCCTTCTGAACAACAGGTCAATAGAACTGGTGCCCCGTGATCAGTAAACACAGGGTTCTACTCCCATTACTTTCTGGTTCCAAAGAAATCTGGGGATGCCCCATTCTAGACCTCAGAAAGTTAAACAAATTCTCCCCAGGAGAAATTCAAGATGATTTCCTAGGTACCCGTTACCCTTGCTGCATCAGCACGACTGGCTGGCCTCTCTGGATATGCAGGATGCTTACCAGCATATCCCCGTCCACCGACCCACCTCAGGTTCCTCAGGTTTGTAGCTTTTGGGTCAGCATTATCAGTTCAGAGTCCTGCCTTGGCTATCTCGGCCGCGAAGTTTTTACAAAGTGTTGTGCAGTTCTCGTCGCATCTCAGAAAGTGGACTCCGAGTGTTTCCCTACCTGGATGATTGGCTTCTAGCAAGCCCTTCCGGCCAAGGGACTTTGGAGCCGTGCAAACGACTTCTGCCTTCTCACATCCATGGGAGTTCTGCTGAATTTGAAAAATCTCAACTGCAACCCTCCCAGAGGCTCCTTTTTCATAGGGACGCTTCTAGACACCTCTTCAGCGAAGGCTTTCCTTCCAGAGGACAGAAGACTCGACATCCTCGAATGGCCCGTTACATCAGGAGAACCAATTGTTACAGTTCTCTCGATGTAACGCATGTTAGTCTCATGGCGCCCTCGGGTCTTCACTGTCCTCTGGCCCGACTGCACATGAGAACCACCCAATGGATGCTCTCCACTCAGTGGTCCCCGACCTCTCACCCCAGTCTTATCCATCAAGGTGACGGAGCCCTTCAAGGTCTTCTCACCTGGTGGTCTCAAGAGAGAATCTCCTGGAAGGATTCCCTTGCTCCCCTGGATCATCAGATCTCCATCACCACAGACGATCGCTAATGGGATGGGGAGCTCACTGTCTCTCCCTCCACACTCAAGGTGTATGACCAGTTCAAACTCATCTCCACATAAATGTCCTGGAGATGAGAGCGGTCCTATGCAATCCGAGCTCTGAAGGATGTCCTCTTGTCACAAGAACATTCTCCTTCAAACGGACAACAAAGCAGTGATGTATTACATCAACAAGCAGGCGGTGCTCATTCTTATCCCTTTGCAGGGAAGCAATGAGGGTGTGGGAGTGGTGCTTGGAGCACAAGTCTCTGATTCAGCGGTTTATCTGCCAGGTATACAAAGCGACCTAGCAGATCACACTCAGCAAACGGAGGCAGACCCTCACGAGTGGTCTTCTGATCCAGCCGTAGCTCGGTCCCTGTTCAAAGTGGGGGACTCAGACCTGGACCTTTTGCATCCCCACTCAACGTAAAACTGCTCTCTTCTGCTCCAGAAATCCAGGGCCTGGCATTTCTGTCAGGATGTGTTCAGGCTGTGTGGACAAAACGCTTTTACGCCTTTTCCACCGCTTCCTCTAATCCAGAGAGTACTCTTCAAGTTCGAGTCTCAGGGGACCAAGATGATTCTCATTGCTCCTTCCTGGCCTCGGCAACTATGGTTTCTCACTCAACAGTATGTTGGCAGCCTCTCCGAGACCACTTCCTTTGCAAATCAGTCTTTTGACTCAGGGTTCGTTGGTCCATCCCAACCTGAAATCACTTCACCTTCATGCTTGGCTCCTGAAGAGATAGAAGTGAATCGGTTCAACGTCTCTCGTAGAGTCTCAGACATCCTTCTGGCTGCTCGGAAGCCAGCCACCCGAAAAACGTACGCTTCCAAATGGAAATGTTTTTCTCTCTGGTGTGCAAAATCCTCTTGGAATCCTTTTCCTGTCCTCCTGGAAGGTTCTGGAGTATCTTTGGACCTGTCAAACTTAGGGTCTTCAGTACTCCACAGTTAAAGTTCACCTTAGTGCCATCTCAGCATTCCATGAGCCGGTTTCTTCCTTAACTCTGGCTCAGTTACCTATGGTGAAGAGATTTCTTAAGGGTTCTCCATACCAGACCCTGTTAAGCGTCCAGTTGCAGCCTGGGACATTAACCTGGTGCTGGACATGCTCACTGGAAGCCTTTCGAACCCTTAGCTACCTGTGAGCTAAATTTTTACCTGGAAGACTGCCTTCCTGGTGGCCATTACCTCAGCCCGAGGGTCTCTGAGATACATGCCCTGGTTACGGACCCTCCGTATACTGTATTCCATAAAGACAAGGTAGTTCTCCGTACTCATCCTAAATTTCTTCCAAGGTTGTGTCAAATTCCATCTAAACCAACCTCTGGTACTTCCGCTTGCTTCGCTAATTTCCAAAATGAAGGAACGAGCTTTTCATTCCTTGGATGTTAAGAGAGCCTTGCGGTTCTATTTAGATAGAACCAAGGATGTTCGCAAGACTCAGCAACTGTTCGTTTCTTTCAGCGACACCCGGCTGGGTCAACCTGTCGCTATTAGATGCATCTCTTCATGGTTAGTGGCATGCCTTCGTCATTGCTATTCCATGGCTCAAGTTAAATTAGAAGGTAGAGTGTACGCTCACTCTACTAGGGCGGTCGTGGCATCCCTAGCGGAATTTCGCAATGTTCCAATTGCAGATATATGCAACGCCGCCACCTGGAGCTCAGTGCATACCTTCGTTAAGCACTATACACTGGATGTTCATGCTAGGCGACATTCCGCATTCGGCAGAACTATCCTTAATGGGCTTCTATCTTAGACGCGTGAGCTCTGGCTTTCCTGCTGCCCTTTTGGGGATTATCAGCTTGGTACTCTCCACTAGTGTGAATGAGTGGTGGAGACTTATGTCCAGGAAGATAGGAAAAGTACATACCTACGTAATTCTTGATCTTCTTGGGCGAGTCTCACCACTCGATCCTACCTTACCCTCCATCCTCTAGCTCACCGCTGTATTGGTCTTCACTCCCTCAAATCTTTGGGCCGTGAGGACTTCTGCTGACCCTTCTTACGGGTCATTACGGACTATCTTATGTCCGTTTTTTAATGTTAGTTTACTCTTTATATTAGTTCGCTGCACCTCCTTGGTAAAAAAGGTACTGAGGCGGTTGGAGGGTCGTCGCCGAGATGGTCATTACCGCTCAAGCTGCTGCCTGCCGCTGCCTCGCTCTCGCTGACCCTCCAGCAAAAGTTTGTCTCGATGGGTCTTAGTGCCTCTGGCGCTAATCCCACTAGTGTGAATGAGTGGTGGAGACTCGTCCAAGAAGATCAAGAATTACGGTAGGTACGTAATTTTCCTTTCTCGGTTCCTTAGCCCGGGGTTTTTCTCAGGCGGCTACCAGTTTTCTTCCATGCTGTTTAGACTGCCTCCAGAGTGTTCTGAGATATGGAGTAAAATTCTGGCTGTTCTCCGGGTATCTGGGTAGCAGGGAATCTCTGGTTTCCCTTCTCAGAGGCTTGGCTGTCCTTAGCCAGTTCTCCTTGACTTTGGTTTTCAAGCCCTAAGTCTGACATGTTATTTCCTACAGTCTTGTTTTTTTTTTTTGTAACTACTAGAAAAAAGTTCCCTAACCATCTAAATCTTGGCAACTCTTAGGGGGCAATGCTCCTTTCTTGTCAGGGGAAGTTCGTTCCCTGTATATGGTGCATACTGTTGTCACTAGAGTCCCAGGGGCTAGACATCTAGGTCAGATTCCAAATAAGAGAATTTTTCGTGAAGCCTGAACCCTGTTACAAGCTGGACTGCTGTAAGGAAACAGTGAACTTCACATCCTCTCCCCTTCAAATCTTCAGTACAGAGGTTTCCTTCCGGTGGGCGCTTTCCTCCGGGGTGGTTCCATCATTGGGTCTTGGTTTCTGAGAGAGTCCTTCTTTCAACAGTCCCTGGAATCTCGGAGCATCTCTATCAGGCCTGCATTTTTTCAGTCCAGAGGTCATTTAGTGCAGAGAGGACCGGATTATATTCCTGCACTGTATCACACCAATGAGCATTTGGGATACAAGACTTCCAATTTCTCCGCAATAGCTACGAGTTTTGATCTCTAGCTGGCTTCTTTGGAGGTGGTGTAGTCACTCATCCATCTGTCGGGCAAGGACAACACTTTGGTATAGTCACCACCTCAAGTGGGCCTTATGGCAGATCCTCTAAGCCGCATTAGTCAGGGCCACCACAAGTGAGCCCTCAGCACACAAGTCCTAGCCACATTGTTCGGGGGTAAGGTGGGGTCCAGATCTGAATTTTCGCCTACAGCCCGAACCACCAGGTTTTTCCTTTTTCCTCTTGCAGGCCCCAGCTCGGAGTTCCTTCCAACGGACTTTCTTTTCTCAAGACTGGTCGGAGAAGTTTTCTCTCTCCCATATATCCCTTGTTTCCTAAGTACCTCTCTAGTTAAGGAATCAGCCACCACGATCCCGGTGGCTCTGGACAACCTTGGTACTTTCTGATTAAAAAAAAAAAAAAAAAATGTTTCAGTTAAACAGCCTTCTGGCTGCTTTAGTTTCCACAAGCTACTTCCTTTCTTGCACAGGAGTAGTGTTTTTCTCAGCTCCCAGTCTTTTCTCCTCAAGGCCTGGTTCTTGAGGCTATATCTCCTAGAGTTCCTGTATCCAAACAAGGCCTGGAACGCTCACCGGGGTGGGTGGGGGAGTTTTAGTACCACGAAAACCTAATTTCCTAGTGGAGCGTTTTTCTCCTTGGTACAAGGACAAGAGCCTAGAGTTTTTCTATCCTCTTCCGTCTCATGACTGGATTATTTAGTTCATATCCAGGCATTACTGTCTTGTACATGGAACTAGTTTTTCTTTGTGACTTGTTTCCTGTAAAAATTTAAAGGTTTTATTTTCTTACCTACAGTAGGACAGTTGGCCTCTTTTTTGGGAGTACACCTAACAGTTACTTGGATTCTTTTTCTGTCAGGCAACAGAAATCTGTCATTTCTCAGACCATTTCAAAGAATACCGCAAGGGGTCGATTCACTTCCAGACCCTTCTAGGGACCGGAGTTTCTTCCTGTGGAATACAAACCTCTGTATGTTCAAGTTCATGGGGTGTCCCTTTGAACCTGTGGCTATTCTGTCCTGAAGAAATTTAAAAATGACTTAAAGACATATTTGTTTGGTTTAGCTTATCCTAGTTATGGCTAATAATTTTATTATTTTAATTTATCTATGTGAATCACTGTACAGCGCCTTGGTTTTGAAAGGCGCTTTATAAATAAAGATGATTTGATTTGATTTGAAGCAAGTAACATCGAAGACCACTTTTCTGCTTGTCTTTTCCTCTGTCAGATGGTTTTGGTTTTTCTTTTAGGCCTTATCTTCTCAGTGCCTTTTGAGAACAATTTAGTCCTCTGGACGGATATGAAATCCTTTTCCCAAGTGTCTACCATTTCCAACTTCATCAACCCTTTTTCTCGCCTGTACTGCTCTCAGCCAAGTCTTGTCTAGGCTATCTCAAGCTGCTCGGATGGGGCATGAATTAGTCCTGCCGGTCTGTGTCAGCGGTTCTAGCAGTTCAGGTACTGTCATTATCATCCCTTCCTTCCTGCGTTTTTGCAGAAAAGGAGAAACCAGTGACCAAGAGTATTTTCCCACGGGACTGTTTTCCCGTATTTCAGGTCTGGTACAGCAAGGCTGACATTCAGCCCTTCTCGTGCTTAGGGCCTACTTCCCGGAGAACAGCTGCCTCCTGGGCAATGTTCAAGGCTATATCTTTACTAGAAGTTTGCAGATCACTTATTTGAAATTTGCTTCTCACATTCAATAAGATCTTTTCTTGGATGTGTAGTCTGATAGGATGCCAAATTTGGCAGGACGGTACTTCAGAGCCTCTTCTTAAAATAGGTTTCTGTGCCCTCCTCCCAACTACACTGCTTGGAAGTCTACATCTGTCAATAGATGCTAAATAATTCCTGGGGTGAGAAGAAACAATTACTCACGGAAGTAATATTACTTCTTCCAGGGGATTCTTTAGCATTATTGACACTCCCACCCTTCCTCCCCTGGAAACCTTGTCTAAAGGCTCTGTTAGGGGATTTAGCCAAATTTGACGACTGTCATTCATTTGTATGGTGGGAAAAAAAAATGTTTCATAATAGTGGATTAGAATATATGGTGGGTTATTGCTAACAGTTTTTTAGCCCCTAGTGGGCTCAGTTTTGCTCTTTTTCAGCTCCGAAATGCATTCTGACATCCCTCAGGCTGACTGCAGGCAGCACTCTACTCTAACTGTATCCTGATTGGCCAATCCCTTCCTTATTTGCATTGACTCCTCCTCTCCTGGGCAGCTGAACTCGGCTGGCATACTGCATCTGCTAATAATGCTAAAGAATCCCCTGGAAGAAGTAATATTATTTCGGTGAATAATTGTATGACAAGAAAAACTATTGTCCTTGATGTAATCCTGACAAAGTAATCTCCTGGAAAGGAAAAATAAGCGTGGTAAATAAACACACAAGAGTAATCATACTTTTCAGACTTGTTGCATTTATTTTAATGGGGACCCTCAAAAATTTCATGGGAACACCCAAATTTTAGCGGAGGACTCCCATTTTTTCCCCTCAGAAAGTCCAGGACAGAGAAACAAAAAATTGTACAGATAGCCCTGAGTTCCACCACCTAGGGATGACAGTAGTTCCGCACCTACAAAACTAGAGGTGAACAGTCCTCCACCAAAGCATTTCTACTTTAACCGGGTTGGGGGGGGCACCACTAGCAGCACACTAACCCGCAGGCTTAAATACTGAAACATCATCACTTTGAGACAAACTACACTTCCTTTCTGCCACAGACAGGAAGTATGGCTCACAGAATACCGTAAAAACTCGCGTATAAGTTGGTTCGCGTATAAGTCGGGGGTCCCGACTTGAGACCTGTGTATTTCAACTTTTAATTGACCTGCGTATAAGTCGGGTCCCGATTTACTTAGTAGCATGAGAAAAAAAAAACCCTCACAAGAACATTAATTTACGAGCATGAAAAATAAAAAAATAAAATAAAAAACCTCACAAGAACTGAGTTTCGTGCCCACACAAGAAGTGAGTTTTCATGCCAGAACTGGATTAAAATCAATTTTATTTTTATTCAAACGAGCTCAGTTAAGAACAATAGATAGCGTGCTCGCAATCATCGCGACAGTCATCGGGGATCAGTTCATGCAGTACGGTGCATTCAAGGTTGGATCAGAATCCCAAAACTCCTCTTCCTCATCCTCCTCGCCATCGGATTGAACATCAGGTGGAGCTGTAGCTCTGACAGTGGCATATCATCGTATATGTCATCTAGCTGACCTGGATCTTTGGCAAGTTCAGTTGAGGCTAGGCTGTCATCAATGAGATCGGCAAATAAAAGCTCATCTTCTGTGCCATCCATAGAATTTGAAATGCCACATGTTTTAAAAGATTTCACTACCGCTGAACTTGGAACAGCATCCCATGCTTGTCGTACCCAGTGACACACGAGTCCGTAATTTGGCTTTTTAATATTACCACCCAGGGTGTACTCCTTGCTGCTATTTACCATCCATTCCCTCCAAAGCTCCCTCATATTATTTTTAAAAGGTTTATTTAGACTTACGTCAAGAGGTTGAAGAAGCAGTGTTTCATCCATGTTGCCTATCGATACTAGGGGGTAATCAAACAACTTTCTCTCTCTTATTATAAACTCATGAAAGTTGTCAACTTTTAGCTGACATCTGCTGGTAGTTTCTGCGCTATATGAGTCCTCTGCCGCAGTGTGAGACCGTGTCTCTTCATAAACCTTGTACACCAGCCTGCAGATGCTCTGAGTTACCAGCTATTCCTTGCTTCTTCCGATAGCAGTGCTTCAGTCGAATAGCCATTCTGGTTACAATGTAACCTTGCTACCTTAGATCACTGACCCACTAACTGAGCTGCTCTTCAATTAATGATACCGGAGACTGGTTTGTGCGAATTCGCTTGACATTTCTATCAGCACATAACAATGAATGTTTTTTGTTTCCAGTCACGGATTAATTTCTCATCTATGCTGAATTCTCGCCTGCAGCAGCATTTGTGTGCATCTCAGCATAGCGTAACCACTTTTAATTTAAAATCGGTATCATATGCACTGCGTTTCTTTTGACCCTGCATCTTACACCAGGTGGTAATAGCTAACTAAGGAGCCGTGGTTGATCATTTATTGAAACAGGGAATCGTTTAACAACCTACAAGTACCGACAGGTAACTGATGATTAAACAATTAAATGTGACTGAATGGTGCCGCAGTTGTGAGCTGAGACGCGGTGTTAATCTTTCAGCAATCACGTCAAAGCATCCGCAATTGAACAACTTTGCAACTAATTATCGTAGGCAGCAAAGTTCACGTTATTGCTCAGAGCTGTCTGTACTATATCTCGCGTATAAGTCGGTAGGTCGAATTACGAGGCTATTTTTATTCCCCAAAAACCGACTTATACGTGAGTATATACGGTACATAAACAGCCATCTTTGGAATTAGTGTAAATTGCAGTTTATATGT
The DNA here is from genome assembly GCA_016271365.2 of Neoceratodus forsteri. Taxonomy (NCBI): domain Eukaryota; kingdom Metazoa; phylum Chordata; order Ceratodontiformes; family Ceratodontidae; genus Neoceratodus; species Neoceratodus forsteri. The sequence continues at coordinate 1,754,011,275 of CM057452.1, forward strand.
TTTGATGCATGACAAATGGAAATGCTATGGTGAGGATGCATACTAGCTCTAAATATATACTACCAAGTTGCTTAATCTCATTTTTCCTTTCATGTCTCCATTAAAATAATAGAATGAGTGTCTTAAATCAGTGTGCTCGGTAATATAACACAGAAAGTACATCTATTACTGCTGGCTACAGGCTGTGCTCCCCCGTTCTCATGTATAAAAGCAGCGTAGGGGTAGCACTACCACTCATGACACCGGCTTCCTGGGTTTGGAAGTGAGCCCAAGTCATCGAGGTCCAGCTGGGGGGGAGGGAGAGCAGCATGCTCAAGTGCTCAGCTGCCACTTGGGTGACCACAAGTGGCAGTGCACTCCAGAACAGCTTAAGCGGGTAGGGAGGTGCAGGCAGATGATGTGCATGTTTGCGTCACTTCCCCAGGCTGGTGTTTCAGATGGGAGAAAAGGAGGAAAAAGTGCAGGCTGGAGGCAGCATGAAGGACTGACCCTATGCAGGCTCTGCATTGGTGACATTGCTGCCTGCCCCAGAAGTGGATCCATTGTGCACTAGTTGGGTGTCCTGCCTCCCCTGCCATGGGGGAAAAGCCGTGGGGACAGATGGCTCAGATGCCAGTAAGTCCATGAGATGTCAGGTGACAAGACATAGGCCTGCAAAGAGAGGACAGAATAAAGATTAACAAAAAAAAAAGCAATTTCTGAATTACATATGAACCAGTCTGTGACTTAGCCTATTTAGTGCCCCAAACTTCATGTCCCTGACATGTGGAAGCAGGCCCATGTGGTCCCTATTCACAGAGGTGGTCCCAGAGAACCTATTGGCAACTATAGGCCTATCTCCTTGATCTGCACCCTAGCAAAAATACAGGAAAGGCTAGTCTACGGACAAATCCTTGACTACCTAGAGCTACACCAACTACTAGCCCCCTCCTAACATGCCTTCAGAACAAATCATGGGATTGACACTGCCCTGATAAAACTCTTGGCAGATGTACTGAGTGCCATGGACAAAGGGACTCCAGCTGGGGCGGTCTTCATAGACCTATCCAAGGCCTTTGACCTAGTTAATCATCAACTCCTGCTGACTAAGCGGAGAACACTAGGCCTGGAACCCCACTCCCTCACATTGATTGGGAGTTACTTATCTGGTCGGTCACAGAGAGTCAAGTGGAAAGGAGCATTATTTAATCCACCTCCCTTCAAGGAGGGCTTACCGCAAGGGTCAATATTGGGCTCCCTCTGCTTCTCCCTGTTCACTAGTGATCTAAGTAACCACTGTGGGGGAAGCTCAGTGGTCCAATACGCAGACAATGCCGTAATTTACCGATCCGTTGACAATGTGACCAAACTGGGCCCACATCTCCAAGCCGACTTTACGAGGCTAGAGACCTGGCTGATAGAGAACAGAATGGTCATTAACACTGGGAAAACCAAGGCCATGCTGTTTGGTCCTAGATCCCTAGGCTATGATAGATCCCAAGCACTGTCGCTCTCTTCGGCCTCAGGGAACCGCATTGAAGTTATGGCTTCCCTCAAATACCTTGGCCTTATGCTGAACCAAGGCCTCACCTTAAAGAATCGTATTGACCAGGTAACCAAAACCACTCACTCTAAATTAGGAACCCTTTATAGACTAAAGGGGCAGCTGATTCCTGAGGCCAGGATCACCATCGCCACTAGTGTCCTCCTCCCCACCCTGACCTGCGCAACACCAGTCCTGCAGGGTTTGGCCACACATGATATCAGCCGACTGCAGGTGTTTTACAACAAGGTGGCACACTTTGCCACACAGTCTCACACCAGAAGCCATCACTGCAAGCCTTAGCACTTTCAAACTGGCTGACACTGGACCATCGCCACTACCCACAACTCTGCCAAACTTACAAACTGCTAAGCCCCCAACCAGCCTCTCTGGGCTCATAACCCTGAAGCATAACAGGCGGAACCTCCGACGCCTAGTCAAATCCTACTCTAGGAACCCAGAGTGAGGATTAAAATGGGTGGCAAGTCCTTTTCCAGCACTGCCCCCTCACTTTGGAACAAACTCCCTCCTCCTGTACAGGAAGCCCCATCAATTAAAACATTCTGCACAAGACTCGAGGCCTACCAGCTAGAGGCCAAGTCATGCCATTGCCACAGGAAATGAGCAACCACTCGACTCCCCTTTCACCCCACTACTCACAACTATGCTCAACACATTAATCATTATCTGCACTGAACTGTTAACTAACGGAAGAATTAATGTCAACAAGTATGTACAGCACTGCTACCCAGCTTACCACTGTGTGTGTCTCAAAACATGTCGGACATCTGTATACTGTAAACTTGAATGTATGTAAATGCCTATGTATGGTTAAACCTTCTCTGTAAAATAACCTCGGTCGCCCCTGAAAAAGGGACTTTCGAGGCCCAGTGGGCCTACCCGGTCAGCAAAATTGAATAAATAAATAAAATGCAGTTGAGGAGACAACATACAGCCTGGACATAAAAAGGGTTTTGAGTTTCTACTGGGATGGAATCAAAACTGACAGCACTCTGCTGTTTTTCACTTATGGCGAGGTAGATCCAAACAAGCCAACAGCCAAAATGACTGTTTCTCACTGAATAGTTACCTGCATACAGTTTTGCTATGGAAAGGCTGGCAAGCAGCCACCCAAATACCTGAAGCACATTCCACTAGAGCTACACTAGTTACTGTGGCAGCTGTAAAGGGTATACCCCTTCAAGTTTGTAAAGCGGCTATCTGGGCCACAGTACACACCTTTACTTCCCATTACTGCCTGGACATCCAGACTAGATGGAATGCCAGGTTAGATACTTGAGAACTTAATTTTTCGTAGATAGGTTCCAGACCATGCCTTCCAAGGTACTGCTTGGCATCTGCATATTTTAAAATATTACTAGTACTTTGTCATCCTACTGCCACCCCCTCACCCTCAGGGAGAGTGAGGTTGGGGGGGATGAGGTAGCTGCAAACTAGGGGTGCTAGCTGCGTACTCGAGCAGACTTAGATAGACCAGGTAGTCTGTTTCTGCTGGCACATTCGTATGTTCGTAGTGTCTCATAACTAGAAGAAAAAATTACTCACTGCAGTAATAATTAATCAGTAAGGCATGACAGGTTGGTGTTATGGTGAGTAATGGCCTGTTTTGGGTGGGTTGAAGCACAAGGTGAAGCTGAGTGCTTCCACTACATGAGAAGGGCCATCAGCACACCGTAACACCCTTCCCCCCCGAGTGCCTTATTTTGATTATGAATGTTATTTTTAACAAATTGTATGTATTTTTTAAACATATTTTTGTTGATCTACTTTCAGTGGGGCTGTTGTGCTGGAATAACTGCCCAGATAAAAGTACCTCTTGGCCAGTTAGGAGCCAGCATTCTTTCTACCCATTTCATAATGTTTCTTATAAAGCATTTAATAGTAATACATAAATCTGTTCCCTACCTCCCCTTCTCTAACCATAGTATGAAAAGGTTCTACAGAATAAATTAACAAACTTTCATTGCTTAAGTTTTTATTGGTATAGCTTTTGCAGTTTTTACAGTTTTCTTGTGTGGTTTTGCATTGTTTTGTTACAGTAGGTAAGAACACTTAGCACAGATTAGATAGGTGGTCACAGCTATCTTTCTTATCTTCAGCTATAAATCTGCCATTAGAACGCTTAGGGGGAGAGCAGCCACCATGCAGAGTTGAATTGTCATCATTGTACACATAACACCACAGGAGACCTGTAGGTCCCGGTGAGCTAAAACACATGGACCACACCTTTTTTTACATACTTTAACTGTTGAAGTCCATAAATGTATCTGGTTGATCCTGCAAGCATCTGCCCACCATTATTATCCGAGAGTCCCCCGCTACCAGCCCTCTGATTACGCGAGTGACGGGCTAATCTGCGGGGACTCCTGTGTGTCAGTATAGTTGATGTAAAATTCTGACCAATATGAAGGACATGTTTAGACTTCTAACACTGGTACAGATCAGCCGAGGAAAGTGTGTTTTCCTCAGTCGATCTGTACCAGTGTTAGAAGCCTAAACTTTAGACTTTCAGTTTCTCTGAAATGCTAACTGATGATGTGGTGTTTTTTTATTCTGTTTAAAAGCTATGTATCTCTGATCTATGAATTATTTTAATAAAAATTATTATTGACAAAAAAAAGTACCTCCTCAACCGATATTGGTCTCCTGTTTAGTCCTGATTCCCCTTCCAGTCCTGTACGGAGCCCGCACTCTGGTAACAGCCCATCTTTCTCCACTGTGAATATAAAAAATAAATATTTTATGATGTCACCCTTCCCCTATTATTCTCCACCCATTGCTTGTCTTTTTTCAAGTCTTGATTGTTCCTTCTTCCGTTGGCCTCTTCAGATTTATTAAAAAAAAAAAAAAAGCATTGTTGCCCCCTTTTGACTCCCTCTGCAGTTTTGAGTTGTACTTTAGCCTTTGCTTCCCTTACCAATGAAGAAGACCAAAAATTGTTGCAGTCATGAGACATAATTCAGAAGTCCACACACAGAGAATTCAGTGCTGCTGTAACATTTATTCAGTGCCCAAGTACTTGAGATATATTGCAGCAACTAACAGATAGTGTGGATTGCCATACAGCACAGAGAAATCAGATACCTCAGCACTTTGCCAAGAAGGCTTCATCAGGGGGTGCAGACTAGTACACAGAACAATGTATTTTAGGCTCTCCTTGTGACATCATTGCGAAAGTGACCGATCACATTATAAGGTGCATTTTTAAATTAAGTGTATGTGAAGAATTTAAATGCACTATACCAGGTTTTCTTATAAAAATGCAAATCCATTAAAAATTCATGTAAACTACAATAACCACCACAGGCCATCTGGTAACAGACATTTACCTATCTTATATCCACACACACTGACATTTTGTTCAGATTTATCTGATATATAATCTAATGAGATAGAAACCGTACCACAAGTGAAAAGTGCCTCCTCTCAATTCTGTGGTCAACCTGTTTACTGGGAATTTTCTTAAGTTCTGATGATTTACAGAAACATAGAAACATAGACTTTGACGGCAGATAAGGACCGCCTGGCCCATCTAGTCTGCCCATTTCCCTACCTACAGGATAGGCCGCAGATCCTAGTTAACCAACAGCCTATTTCTTCCTACCCCCACAAGAATTGCCTTATGTCTGTCCCATGCATTCTTGAATTCTCCCACAGTTTTAGACCCCACAACCTCCTCAGGAAGGCTGTTCCATGCATCCACTACCCTCTCTGTGAAATAATACTTCCTCACATTGCCCCTGAACCGCCCACCCTCTATCTTTAAATTGTGTCCCCTTGTTCTTGCACGTCTCTTTTTCTTAAAGATGCTACCCTCTTGGACTTTGTTGATTCCACTGAGGTACTTAAAAGTTTCTATCATGTCCCCCCTCTCCCTTCTTTCCTCAAGGGTCTACATATTAAGCTCCTTTAGTCTCTCCTCTTACGGCTTCTCTTGCAGACCCTGCACCATTTTAGTTGCCCTCCTCTGGACTGCCTCAATCCTGTCTATGTCCTTGTGGAGATGGGATCTCCAGAACTGGACGCAGTACTCCAGATGGGGTCTCACCAACTGTCTGTACAGAGGGATAACAACTTCCTGTTTTCTGCTGCTGATGCCTCTCCCTATGCATCCCAGTATACTCCCAGCCCTCCCTACTGCCTTCTCATTTTGCTTGCTAACCTTAAGGTCATCTGATATGATTACCCCCAGGTCCCTTTCCTTTTGTTGTTGTTACTACCTCCCCCCATTGTGTATTCTTCCCCTGGGTTCTTGTTTTCCAGGTGCATTATTTTGCACTTCTTTGCATTGAATCCTAGCTGCCATACTTCTGACCATTCCTCCAACCTTGCCAAGTCCTTCTGCAAAGAGGCATCTTTTCCTTCCAGTTCCTCTGCAATGTCACTTATGAAGACATTAAAAAGGACTGGACCCAATACTGAACCCTCATGCACTCCACTAGTAACCCCTTTTCTTCAGAGTGGACTCCATTTACAATTACCTTCTGTGTCCTGTTGTCCAACCAATGTTTTATCCCAGGCTACCACCCTGGGACCCACTTCCAGGCTGGTTAATTTGACTATTAATCTTTTGTGTGGGTCTGTGTCAAATGGCTTCTAAAGTCTAGGTAGGCCATGTCCACAGCCCCTCCCTGGTCTACTACTTTGGTCACCCAGTCAACGAAATTCTATTAGATTCAGCTCTGACATGACCTTCCCCGCCAGAACCCATGCTGCCTTGGGTCCCGTGGTCCACTGGCCTCTAGGTACTCAACTATTCTTTCCTTCAGAAGTGACTCCATCACTTTCCTACCACAGATGTCAGACTGACAGGTCTGTAGTTTCCTGCCTCTGTCTTGGTCCCACTTTTGTGAAGGGGATCACATCCGCCTTCCTCCAGTCCTTGGTACCACACCATCCTCCCATGATTTATTAAAAAGAGTAGCCAGTGGTTTCACTAGTTCCCCCTTAATTCTTTTTAGAATTCTGGGTGAATTCCATCAGGCCACATTGCTTTGTCCACCTTCAGTTTTAGGAGTTCTTGCAGAACCCTTTCTTCTGTGAAAGGACTGGGATCGACCCCCTATCAGGAGTGCTTCTGTTAATTGGATTAGGCACTTCCCCCTCCTCTTTTGTGAATACTGAGCAGAAATATTCATTCAGTATCCCTGCTTTTTCACTGTCCCCCTCTGCCCACCCACTGTTCATTCTGTTCAGCCTCACTATCCCTCCCTTTGTCTTTCTACGCTCGCTGATGTACCTATAAAAGGTTTTATCCCCCTTCTTAACCGAGTTGGTTATCTTTTCCTCAGTTTGGGCCTTTGCTATTCTGACTTCCTTCCCTGCTTCCTTCTGCCTTAACTGGTACAGCTCTCTGTCCTGCTCCTTCTGTGTTTCCTTATACTTCCGGAATGCTATCTTTTTCTTCCTGACTTTCACAGCCACCTCTTTTGAGAACTATAGTGGCGGTTTCTTTCGTTTTGATTTGTTCATTTGCTTCACACAAAGGCTTGTTGCCTCTGTGATGGCAGTTTTGATGATTCCCCATTGTTGCTCCACACCTCCTTCTAGCCTGTTTGCTACTGCTGTTCTGAGGCACTCTCCCATCTTGCCAAAGTCAGCCCTCCTGAAATCCAGGACCCTCACTTTTGTATGGCTTGACTCTGTAGCTGAGTATAACGTGAACCACACTGTTTGATGGTCACTTGTTCCCAGATGGCAACCCACGATCTGAGATCCTCTCACTGCCCCCGTTTGAGAGTACGAGGTCTAAGATTGCTCCTTCACGAGTGGGTTCCAAAACTAGCTGTCTGAGGCTCTGCCACCTGTAGGGCATCAAGAATGGCCCTGCTCTTGGATGTGGCTGCAGCAAATGTGCTCCAGTTAACATCTGGCATATTCAGGTCTCCCATCAACAGTATCTCCCCTTTCTCTGCCATTCTAAGAATGCCTTCTATCATATCCTTGTCCATTCCCTCCCCCTGACATGGGATTCTGTACACAACCCCTGTGCGGATTGTGGTGCCCTTTCCAGTCTCCAAGGTGACCCACAGTGCCTCCTCTCCTCCCTGTTTACTCTTTTGTTCAGTTGCTTTTATCCCTTCCTTTACATAGAGAGCTACTCCTTCCCATCTTCTCCCCTCCCTGTCTCTCCTGTAGGTTATGTACCCTGGTATGTTAACATCCCAGTCATGGTTCTCTGTGTACCATGTTTCTGTGACTGCTATGATATCCAGGCATCCCTCTTCCAGAAACTGCATTCCAGCTAATTGACAGTACAGGAGAGATAGAGGTCCGAAGTCCGGGAATAACCTGTAAATGTAAACTAAAGATATATATAGAATGATAGGTAAATGTGGTGTATAGGGATATAATTCTATCGAGGGGCCCTAATGAGGGTCAATAAGCTATGAGTCCGGAGGGGTAGTGGCAGTATGACCTCATTAGGACCCCGAGATGATTGAATTATATCCCTATGCACGGCACTTAACTATCGTTTGTTTTATATAATACATGGAGATGATGCATGTTTTTGTACCTGACGACTGTGATCTTCCTGGACATAAAGCCTCCACCACTCAGTCACAGTAGTGGGACTATGCCAGAGGCACTAGGACTGAGCGGGAGCCAAAAATCTTTAGGAGGGACGGCGCCAAGGTAGGACTATGCATGCGTGGCTGGCTCGCGCCACATAGGCTACCTCAGTGTCGACCCTCCAGCCACCTCAGTTCCTTTTTTCCTTCCATCAGGTACGCTTCAATGACGACGACGCTGCCCGCTGAGCTTCAAATCTTCACATCTATACGACAGCAGCATAGTCATTCAGTATTGGATTAGTTTGTCTATTTACTATTTAGTTAAAAAAAAAAAAAAAAAGGTTATTCTTTTTCATCGAAACAGAAGTTGTCTTCAGCTCGCCTTTGACGGAGTCAACCATGAACGGGGCTAGTGATGGTAGGGAGACTTAGTTTGAAAGCTGTTTTAGCAGCAGGGCTGGGTCCGATCCTCCGCTTCTTCGGGGGTAGTCGGTGCTGGGGAGGAAGGCGATCCTCTCGAAGCACAAAAAGCGGGCCCGTCGAGGTCAGGTACCCGGCAATTTTCGACCTCGAGCTATTCTTCATCCCACAGGTCGAAGAAGCGGTACTGCTCGAGGTCACCCTCTGGTATGTCTCCATGGAGATCGTCGGTAGTGGGGGACAGGAGGCCGACCCCTGCTTCATTGGGGTTGCCTCGGTTTCCGGCAGCCATGATCTACGACTCTGGAGTCCTTCCCCCCCTGGTGAGGTGTTTCATCATTGGGCTGCTCTTATGGAGTGGTGGGTCCGGCTGTTGTCCTGACTTCCTGGGCCTGAGGAGCCAGTCCCGGGGCCTTTGAGCCTGAGGGTTAAGGATCTGAGGGCAGGGCGGTTGGGTCAACCTAGTCGCATAGCACCTTTGTTGCCATCGACGCCACGCTCTTGTGGTTCCCCCCCCCCACACGGCTGCGACGCAGGGGCCAGCACAGGTACTTTCTTCTCCTACTCCTACTCCTCGTATTTTCAGGTTTCCAGTCTTACGTGCCCCACTGTTGGGGTTGTGGTCTCCAGGCGCTCGTCCGATGCCGGCTATGACACCACCCTTGACTCGCCTTGATGGCGCCGGGCACCGCATCAGGTGCCTGGGTTTTCAACTCCGATTCGGGGAGTGCCTCCCCCTGCTCTTTTTCCCTCCTTTTCCTTTCTATACTATCCCTTCTGGGCTAGTAGGAGATAATATTGAGTCTGATCCTGATAACGATTAGGGGACGATTTGGATGAAGATTCATCCTTTGGAGTGGAAAGTAATCCTTTCACTTCAGCAGAGCCCTTGGTCGAGAACCTTCCTTTTAAGTCTCTTCTGAAGAATATGAATTCCACCCTTTCTCTCCAGACTTCTGAGGTGGATCCTGGGAAGCTGTTGCGCCTTCAGTATCTTCATGTTCCTGAAATTCCTGTGGAATTGACACCTCCAGTACAGCCCTTTTTCAACATGTTTTCACAAATGATGTGGGACAGTCCGGGTGCTCATTTCTTCTGTGGCTAAGTCCAGTGACAGGAAATATGCTCCCCCTAAGGACAGGCCAATCCTTGCCTGCCAAGCCTTTGCGGACACCATAGTGGTCTTGGCAGAGAATGACAAAGCTGTTCATCCTCAGGAAGCCATGGCTTGCCCAGTGAATAAGGAATCCCATAAAATCAACACTCTGGGTAAGCGAGTGTTTGCTGCTGCTACCCAAGGAATGTGAATTGCTAGTTACATGGGCTATTTCTCACAGTATGAGTATACCCTCTGGCATTTGCTTAAAGCCACTTTGGAAGCTCTTCCGGGAGTCAGAAATTAGTGCAGAGCTTCTCCAGACCATCACTGGAGGCATTGAGTCCAACAGTCAGCAACTTAAGACTGCTATGGACGCCTTTGACACTGCTTCTAGAGCAGCAGCTGCCGGGATATGCACCCGGTGTCACTCATGACTCACGGACTTCAGGGTTCACAAATGATGCTCAACAGAGAGTCATGAACTTTCCATTTGATGGAGTTTACTTCCCACAGGTGGAGCAGGCACTGGAGGCCTCTCCAGAAACTAGGACTGCTATGAAGATGGCCAGACTGGCTCCTGCTACCCTCAGCCCAGGCGGAAGCCGCGGCAGTTTCATAACCATCAGTCCTTTAAGTGGTAGGCCGAGGGGCTTACAAGAACCAAGCCCCTCAGCCGCAGAAAAGAAAACTCAACAGAAGGCACAGGGCCCGAAGGTGCCTAGTGCCACCCTCTGAAGATCCGGCCCATGTCCCACCTCAACTGCCCGAGGGTGACTCTTCTTCGGCTGTAGGGGGGTGTCTGACTCAGTTTTACAACCAGTGGAAATTGGTCACAATAGACAAATAAGTCCTCAGGATAATTTGAAAGGGTTACTCTCTAAATTTTTCAGGTACCCCTCCGGATCATCCACCCAAACGACAGCCTAAACTGTCTATTACTCAGTCAGACCTCCTTGCTTCCAAGTTTCAGGGCCTTTTGAACAACAGGGCAGTATACATGGTTCTGCAAGCAGAACGGGACACAGGTTTTTACTCCCATTACTTCCTAGTTCCAAAGAAAACAACAGGCAGCATGCGTTCTATTCTAGACCTAAGGAAGTTAAACAAATACCTCTTCAAAGAGAAATTCAGAATGATATCGCTAGGTACCCTCCTACCTCTGATTAATCAAAACGATTGGCTGGCTTCCCTGGACATGCTGTCTGCTGTCCTGCAACCCATTATCCTCTAGGAGGGTAACCAGCCTCTCCTTCTGGATTGTCTCCATCAGCTTTCCCACGATGGATGTGAGGCTTACCGGTCTGTAGTTCCCTGGCTCATCTTTGAAGCCACTTTTGTGGAGGGGTACCAAATGCGCCATCCTACAGTCCTGAGGTACAGTCCCTGAGTCCAGGGAGGCATTGAACTGGTCTACCAAGGGTTCTGCCAGGACTTCTGACAGCGCCTTCAGCACCCTGGGGTGTATGCCATCTGGCTGAGGTGCCTTGTCCACCCTCAGTGCCCTCAAGCCCTCCTGTACTCTGCCCACTGGGATTTTCCCATCTGTCACCTCCCCCAGTGCCCACCCTCCCACCCCTTGGGTACAGCTCCTCCATTTTTCTTTAGCAAATACTGAGCAGAAGTCGCTTAATGCTTCTGCCTGTTCTGCCCCTGTTTCCATTCACCCCCAATCCCCCTTTATCCTTACTATATGGTCCTTACAATTCCTTTTCTCCCTGATGTACCTGAAGAAGTCGTCCTCCCCCCTTTGATGCCCTGTGCTAACCTGAGTTCCCTGGGTGCCTTGGCTAACCTGATTGCCCTTGTCACCTCCCTCGACTCTTTCAGGTATTCCTGTCTGTCCTCCCCTCTCCCTGTGTTTTTGTACCTTCTAAAGGTGGCTCTTTTATTCCTTACTTTACCCAGCTAGGCTTCTTGGCTCTAGCCCTCTTACTCTGGACCCTTGTGCATGTTACGGTTGCCTCCTCAATTCCCAGTTTAATGACCTCCCACTTCTGATTAGTGTCCATATTTGGATGGATCCTGGCCAGATACCCCTATACTATTTCCCTCATTCTCCTGAAGTCGACTGTCTTGAAGACTTAACACCCTTGGCCCATTGCTGCTCCCCCTTTCCGCACGTTTATCGTGAACCACACTGAGTGGTGGGCACTCCCCGCCAGCGGTTCCTCCATCTCCAGCTCCCTCACAAACTCACCATTTGCCAGCACAAGGTCTAGGGTGTTGCCTAACCTGGTTGGCTTGTTGACCATCTGCAATAGGAAGCTGTCCTGGAAGGTGTCCAGAAGTAACTGCTCCCTCCTATTTGTGGTGGCTGGGGCACCCCAATCCACTCCCGGCAGGTTGAAGTCCTCCACAATCGCGGTGCTGTCTCTCCCGCAGGTCCTTCTGATCTGTCCCGCTAGTTCCCTGTCTTAATTCCTCAGTCTGAGGGGTGGCCTGTACACCACTCCCATCCTGAGGGTCCTATTTTTGGAGTCCTGGAGCTGCACCCTGTCTCTCCCTTCCCTCTCTGACCGCCAGTTGGTGCACTGCAGAAATTTTACTGGTAAGTTCTGGTTCGGAGCGCTTCCGTCTTGCCTTGCATCCTCATTCTCTGCCCCAACAACCTCCTGCTCTCTCCGGAGCAGTTCAGCCTACACCATATCCATCCTTTCCAGATCCACCTCTGCTGCGCAGACATCCTTCTCCGACTGCCTGCCAAAGCTCTGGAACTCCCTCCCCATCAACATCCGAAATGCCCCTGCCTCTGATGCCCTCATTTCCCTCATGCATTCGTTCACTACCCCCACATGCAACTGCATCTAATCTCCGCTCCCTATGCTGTTGTACCATGTAAATTGTATGTAATCTGTTTGTAACTACAACGACTTGGCACTTCTGTGATGAATTTTTTATATTAACTCCTCAACGTATTGTAGCACGGTTTACCCATGCCGTGGTAACACCAAGGTCACCGACATCGACAGACACAATGCCGAATGTCAGCATTGTGCTGTTGGTATGCTGGTGTGTTTTCTTCAGGGGGGCTGTGCCCCCTGAACCTCCCATGTGGGTGCCCCCCCCTCCCCTGGTGTTCATATAACCAACTCCAAGTCAGAGTTGTCTCGGGAGGATTGAACACCAAGAGATGCAGTGCCGATGTCAATGGGGACCATTACAGTGGTCTGTCAATTTTTGTCGTCGTAACCCCACTGACCTGTATCATAAATCTGTCCCTTACCACAGGTACCTTCCCAAAACTCTGGAAAGCCGCAAAAGTAACCCCAGTCCATAAAGCAGGCAGTAAGTCTGACCATGCCAACTACCGCCCAATTTCAATCCTACCACCTATCTCAAAAGCCCTTGAGCGAATAGTCTACGATCAGCTGGTGGAACATCTCGACAAATAGCAACTACAATTCCAGCAGCAACATGGCTTCCATCAACACCACAGTACTACCACACGCTTCTCGAGTTCATGGGTTGCATTCACAGTGCCTTCGACCAGGGGCACTTGGTGGGGGCAACCTTTATCGACCTCACCAAGGCCTTTGATATGGTCAACCACGACCTCCTCCTGGCCCAATTAGAGGTAATTGGGCTCTCCTCAGACTCACTGTGCTGGTTCTGGAGCTACCTCTCTGGACATGTTCAGCAGGTAAAAATATGCAGTGTACTCTCTGACCCCCTTCAAGTGTCCATCAGAATCCCCCAAGAATCCATTCTGGGCCCTCTCCTCTTTACCCTCTTTCTAAACAACCTACCACTAGCCTGTCAACAAAAAATCCTTCTCTACGCTGATGATGCGGTGATCTACTCCAGTCATTCTGACCCTATCGCACTGGAGCAGCGTCTTCAACAGGACTTATACAATGTCGAAGGCTGGTTTAAAAAAAGCCAAACTCCTAGTCAACCACAAAAAGATGAAGACCATGCTCTTTGCCCCTGCGCACAGCCGCCACAGGGCTACAACCCTGAACATCCAGAATTTACATAAGATCGCCATTGAAATGGTCCCCAAATTCAAATACGTGGGCCTCACCGTTGACAGCTCCCTCTCATATGCCACACATATCAATCATGTGGCCACTACAGCTAACAGGAAACTCGGCCTGCTATATAAGCACCGAAGCTGCTTCTCTGATGAAGCCCTCCAGCTTTGCATAACCATCTCGGTCTTCTCAACCATTGATTATGACCTTGCTATCTACAGTGCAGCCTCTGACAGCACCCTCAGGTGACCCACCTCCACGCTTAACAAAGCCTGCAGACTTGCACTGGGAGCCCCACGCCTGACCCATACCTGCCACCTTTACCAGCAAACCGGTTGGCTAAATCTGATTGACAGGGCCCGCTATCAAACCTGTCTCCTTGCCAAAAAAGCAAGTCTGGGCCTACTGCCTCCGGGGCCCAGCTCTCTCACACACCAGGTCGCACCAACAAGGACATCCAATAAGTTATCCATCAGGATCCCCTACCGTCGCACCACCCAAGGTCAGCGATCCTTTGAATACCAGGTCCCGCTATGGCTTACCTCACTCCCACCAGAACTAGCCACTATTGGCAAAATCTGCATTTAGATCCCACCTATCCAGCCAAGGGAAATGCATCTGCTCTACCTGACCAACCCACCTGGTTGAAAATTCTGACAACCCCAACAATGCGCACTTAGCAATCACCCAGTCTGCTACTTCCCACTCCTACCCTCCTCCACCAACACCTTCCCCTCCCCGACCTCAGCCCAGTCCCACACCCCCCCTTTTTCTCCCCAGGGATCCATGCCCCTACCTGTCCTTCTACTCCCCACCTCTCCTGACAAGGTGACCACTAACCTGTGGTTCCCGCAAGCTGAACACCTCCATTTCTCCCCACTCCACTCTTGAACCTCCCTCCCTCCTCCTCCCTCCCACACTCTCGTGTTATTACTGCCGCTGCTCTGACTTTGCCCATTTGTTAAGGCACTATTCCTATTCTGTGTACATCAGTCATTTTTACCATTGACAGTTGTTTAATGTTCATTGTTATCCTGTGTTTTACTATTGTACGTTCACATTTTCTTCCTGACGTGGAACCTTTGTAAATGAACTTGTAGCTCAAAGGTTGTAATCCGAGAATTCAATAAATAAAATAAAAAAGTAATGGTCTTCGCTGTAGATATTTCATTGTTCGGTCGACATACCATTATAGCACTAAGTTGTGTTGCCTACTTGTAGCACTTTTGTATCATCTACTGCATTATCCCATTCCCTCTGCCCTAGGACACATGTGGAAATCAGCAGTATTGCGCAGTATGTCTGCCTGGTGAAACATTTCAATAAATAAATATAAGTGAGAACCAATGAAAATACCTACATTTATACATGCACATTGCCTGACTACTAATTCATAAGATTAATCAATTCCCTTAATATCCTATTGGTCTCCTTTAATTTGTCCAGGTATAGATCCATGTTTCTGTCCGTCTGACTTGCTCTGTGCATCTTGAACACTGCCCTGTTTTCCGAAAAGCACTTCTTGTATCTCTCTTATAAACCCTATATGTTTTCTCTTTCCTGTTCTTCCCCATTTGTCTCAGATTGGAGTTTGTGAGTTCCTGCAGACTTTTCTTTACTATGTCCCAATTCATACGAACAAGCCAGCAGAAGAAGGCCATTTGGTCTATCAAGTCTGCTCGTATTGCAGGGTCCCTTCCATTCATCCTGCCTCTCTAACTGCTTTCAACTTGAAAAGGGGTGCACTCGCCCAATGAAAAGGCATGCAGTCCAGTATGAAATTGCAGGTGCCAGATATTCAAAAGTTATCCTGAGCGCTAAGGGGTGTTTGCCCACGCTAACAGGGTTTTATGCCAGAGTCATGGGTGGGTCTATATTCAGAGCCCCCCCTCATGTGGGCAAAACGCATTAGCACCCGAACACTGTTACCGCTTCGCACATGCAAATGAGGGGTCCACCCTGCATATGGGCCCAGTGACAGATTGAGGTTTGCACTGGCAGTAAGTGCCACTCAAACATGCGCAAATTATCACCTTCTCAGACACCAACTTAACGTGGTGCAAGACCATTGGTGGCGGGCAGTGTTACTTCAGCTGCATGGTCCCCCAAATCCCGGCCCCTTGACGTGATGGAAGCCCTGATGTCCAGTGGCACCCTTTGATTGCCCACCGCCGTAATTATGTAGATCTTACTTCGAGGAAGGCTCTTGCAGCA
Organism: Neoceratodus forsteri; assembly: GCA_016271365.2. NCBI lineage: Eukaryota > Metazoa > Chordata > Ceratodontiformes > Ceratodontidae > Neoceratodus > Neoceratodus forsteri. The sequence goes on from CM057452.1 coordinate 1,754,027,040, forward strand.
GGCCACATTGGTAGAACTAAGCCGCCAGGTGCTAGGACCACACTAAAAACTTCTAGCTTGCAGTCTGTCACAGAGGACTGCCCACTGCCTACATCAGCCTAGCCTATTTAGATGTGCGATGCCCCACACCTACCTCAGTTCTTTTCCTGCCATCGACCCGCGCACGTCGGACGTTGATGAACGCCGCAGCGACGGGTCAACTGCCATTTCCTACACGAGCATGCTTTTTATTTTTCATTTTCTTCTGTGTAAAGCCTCGAATTTTCAGTGTTCTCTTCAAGTTTGTCTTCTCCACCAGCCTCGTCTTCTAACCGCTCCTCGAAGTGTGCCTGCGGCAAACAGATCCCTGAAAAGCACGGCCACTCTGCATGTCTCATCTGCCTAGTCTCCATCCACGACACCGAAGCCTGCCAGTTTTGCCAGAAATTCAACCAGGCCACTCGGAGATGTTGTTTAAAAATTCTGGAGAGCCACCTTTTGAAGCAGAAGTTGTTTATGATGGAGAAGGAGCTGCAGGCCAGGAGCTCTTCAGCCTTGCCAGTACAGTCCTCTGGGCCTCTTCGTCTTCTCACAAGGAGAAATCTGGGAAGCACAAGTACCAGGATAAACACTGGACTGGGCCCGTCAGCCTCTATTCACAGTTGCCCCACAAATCGCTTCCAGACTGCGACAAGTGGTCATCCTCACGGGGGTCGTCTCCTCCAGCTCCCTCTTCTGGGCTCCTGGTGGCTCCGCTGCCCACCCTTATTTCCATTTTAGGTGGCGGCTCTTCAGTGCAGAGTACTTCTTCTTCTGCTCCCCAGCCCCTGACGCTCAGCGGCCCCCATCTTCCACAGGCTCTCAGTCAGGTGCTCGGCTGGTGTTGGTTATTCGATTGTCGGCTCCACAGTCACATACCCCCCGCCGGATGTGACATTGCATTTGTCAGTTCCCACCATTGGAAACAACGTCAGTCCTGCCAGGCAACACCCGCAGCAGGCTACCGCCATCCCTTCCTCACCGGCATTGCCTCAGCCTTTGATTCGGGGGGGGGGGTCTCTCCATCCCCTCAGGCACCAGCTTCTCCAGCTGGCCGGCACCAGCGGATCCTTTCTCTGGGCGCTCCAGGCTGTTGCCTGCTGAGCCGCTGCAAGTGCTGTCGCAGCCCCAGTCTCTAGACCCTACTCTGTCACTCCTGCTGCAACCTGTGTCATAGCTGATGCCTGCTAGGCCGTCGCCAAATCCTCAACCGGCTCCGGTGGACCTACATCGGGGTACCCTTTGCCAGCTCCTCTGCACGTGGTACACTTCCCTGGCACCTTTTCCCATTACTGCGGGTGTACAATATAATACCCCAAGTAGATTACAATGCCCTCTTTTTGGCATTGTGGTCTTTCATGCAAAAGCAGCCCCCCCCGGTCCCTCAGGGTTCGCCTCTGGCATCTTCCATCTGCCCTCCTCCGGACCCCCAGCCGCAGAACCCAGACTGGGCTATTCCGAGTGAACCCCGCACATCAGGGTCCTCGGGCTCAACCTGACATCGATTCAGGTTCTAGAAGGGACGATCGCCAGCTCCCGGTGTTGGTCCCAGATAGTGATACTACTGAGGATGACTCAGATTCTTTGGCATCTTCCTCCTCTCCTGGAGAGTCTTCGGAGAGGGATGACCAGGCTAAGGAGGTGCCAAAGTCGTCAGCCCCCTTCCCCCCGATTATCCATCCTTCATGGATGTCATGTACCACATCCTGTCCATTACGGGCTGGAAGACAGAGGAGCAGGACCTGGAGAGATGCCATTTGGCCATCTGTATCCGGCAGTGAGATGCCTCTCTCCCCCCCGTGGTGGTGCCCCTTTGTTTGACTTCTATGAGGACGTCTCTAGGGCAGCGTGGAATCGTCCTTCCACTACCTCTCCCTAAGAAGGTGGACCACCTTTACCAGACCCCGGCTGGCAAGCCTTTTCTGGGGAGCCACCCTAAGGTGGATTCAGTGGTAATCAGTGTGGCACATGATCGTACTAAGAAGCCCAAGCACTTTAATACCCTTCCCCCGGACCAGGAGTCCAGGCAGCTGGATCACCTTGGCAGATGTGTTTTTACCTCTACCACGCTGGCTATCCGGGCCATTAATTATCTGACCCACATGGTTCAATACCAAAATGTGCTCTGGGACCAAGCCAGGGACCTGGTACAGACTTTACCAGAGGACCCCACTAAAACACAGCTCGCCCAGTTTATGAAGTCGGGCTCAGATGTTGGCAGTCATGTTCGGGCAGCTTACAATGCTGTAGACACCTCCGGGCGTGGGGCTGCTGCTGAGGTCTGTCTCTGGCACCATTCTTGGCTCCAGGTGTCTGGCTTTGCCTCAGACGTACAAGCCAGCATTTTGGATGCCCCCTCCAGAGATCAGTCATTTTTGGGGGGGATGTCTAGGATATCCCTTCTACACTGCAAGAGTCGGGGCAGGCCCTCAAGTTGGTCCATTCTCTCTATCACACCCAATCTAGAGCAGCGGGCTAGTCAGTCCTTTTGCAGGTCCTCCTGTGAGCAGTCTCAGAACCAAACTGCCAAGGGCCAGCACAAGCGTAAGGCCCCAGCAGCCCCTACTGCGACTGCTGCCAGGCACCCAGGGCCCTGCTGCACTCACTTCCTACCTCCTGACTCCTGAGCGACTTTCCCGACTGATGATCCAAGGATGGCAGTCGGGGCCACCTCCTCCACCTAGACGTGGTGGCAGGGGTGACCACAGACAACTCGGTGCTCATATCATAGAACGTGGTCACACTCTAGAAGGCACCAGAAACCTCCTGTTCACACCACCTACCCCTACACATCTGTCTCTGGTCTGGGAGGAAATTCAGGCTCTTCTTCAAAAAAAAGCTATAGAGCCATTACCACTGGCTCAGTGGGGAAGGGGGTTTTACTCCCACTTCTTCCTCACCCCCAGAAAGACCGTGGATCTTCGGCCCATCCTGGACCTGAGCCATCTGAGTCTACATGGAGTATGAACGCTTTAGGATGGTCACCCTCCAGGGGTTGTTACCCCTTTTGTACCAGGGGGAATGGCTCTGCTCTCCGGACATGCAGGATGCTTACCTGCACATCCAAGTATTTCCTGCCTATTGTCACTTTCTCTGCTTCCATTTGGCCATTCCCAATTCAGGGCCCTCCCTTTTGGCCTTTCCTTGGCCTCCCCAGGTATTTACCAAATGTCTGGCAGTGGTGGCAGCCACATTGAGGAGGTAGGGCTTCTATGTGTTCCTCTGCCTGGATGATTTGCTGCTAGCAGCCCTCTCCAGGGACCGCTTAGTTCATAACCTGGAATTCACTTTCTGTCTCTTCCAGGCCTTGGGGATCACTGTAAAGCTGCCAAAATCCTGTCTGTCTCCTTGGCAGTGCCTCCATTACATAGGGGTGATGCTAGACACCAGTCAGGGCAAGGCTTTTTTGCCCAAGAACAGAGAGGAGCGACTGATGGAGCAGGCTTGTCTGGTTTCCTCCAGCCAGCAGGTTCCTGCCAGAGTTTTCCTGCACCTTCTGGGTCACATGGCAGCGGCTATCACCACAGTTCCTCTGGCCTGTCTACATATGCAGGTTCCTCAGTGGACCTTGAGGGTCCAGTGGGATCAGCTCACAGATGACCTGGACCAGTTGGTCCTGGTCTCCGACCTGGTCCACAGGGTTCTGTCATGGTGGCTAGATCCGGCCAATCTCTTTTCAGCTGTTGAGCCCCCTGGCAGATTCTCATGACGGATACCTTCGGCTTAGGATGGGGTGCTCATTTGGCTGATCACTAGACCCCAGGGCACCTGGACAGATGTGGGACAGGGTCTTCATAACAGCGTCCCAGAGATGTGGGTGGTTCTTTATGCCCTGCAGGCCTTTCAGACTCCTCTCCTCCCCAGTCCGCTGCTGGTGCAGATGGACAGCATGTGAGTGGTGCATTACATCAACAAGCGGGGGCAAGGGGGCACCCTGTGTTGGGAGGCAGTGAGAGTCTGGTATTGGGCCATCAAGCACAGGTTGGAATTCTGCGCCGTACATGTTCCAGGCATCCAAAACATCTCGGCCGACAGTCTCAGCCGCTCCAGGTTGCGGGCTCACAAGTGGGAGCTTCTAACCTCTGTGGTCGAAGATCTCTTCAACGGGTGGGGCCATCCAGTGTTGGACCTCTGTGAGTCTCCACTCAGCACAAAACTGCTGCTTTTTTGTTTGCTTGATCCTGGGCCTGGAGTTTTCTGGCAAGATGAATTGTCCCTCTCCTGGAAGGGGAGGTTCTGTACACCTTTCTTCCATTCTCACTCCAGCAGAGGGTTCTGCTCAAGCTCCAGTTGGAAGGGGGAGAGGTGATCTTCATAGCCCCCTTCTGGTCATGCCAGATTTGTTCCCCTTGCTGCAGCAGCTGGCGGTGGAACCCCCTTGCCCTTGCCCAGCGGCTTGCTCTCCCAGGACTGGGGCACCCTGGTCCATCAGGAGCTGAAGTCCCTGCATCTCTGTGCATGGCTCCTGCCAATCTAGCTATTTCCCACTTTGGGGCATCATCTAGGGTCGTAGATGTTCTGGTGGCTGCCAGGAAACCCTCCACCAGTCCAGGACCACTTATGCTATGACATGGAAATGCTTCTCCATTTGGGCCGCTGCTCACCATTTGGATCCTTTCACCTACCCAGTGAATCAGGTGTTGGAGTACCTATTTTCCCTTTCAGATTCAGGCCTGGGGTATTCCTCTCTTTAGGTGCACCTTTCTGCCATCTCTGCGTACTGTGCACCTATTGAGGGCAAAGCTGTTGCCCAGCTTGAGGTCTCCCACACATTCCTGCTGGGCATTTTGCATCTGAAATCCTCCATGGGACCTCAACTTTATGTTGGAGAAACATGCTTTACCTCCATTTGAACTGGCCACGATTTGCGAGCTGAGTTTTCTGTCATGGAAAACACTGTTTTTAGTTGCTGTTACTTCGGCTCGAAGGATTTCCGAGCTACAGGCTCTTATGTGTAAGGAACCTTATTTGGTTTTTCACAAAGACAGGGTGTGTGTGCGTACTAATCCTAAGTTTTTACCTAAGGTGGTGTCTAGAGTTCACTTTAAATCGATCCATCCACCTTCCAGTTTATCTTCCTGAGTATTCTAATCGGGATGAGGCATTGCTCCATACACTGGATGTACACAGAATGTTGCGGTACTACATGAACCACACAAAACCTTTTAGAAAATCTGAATGGTTGTTTTATTCACTTCCAAGAGAGAGGGCTTTCCTGTTTCCAAACAGTGGTTAGTGAATTGCATTTTTTATTGCTACAGCACGTGCAACAAACCCCTTCCAGGGGTACCCAATGACCATTCCACCAGGGGTATGGCTGCCTCCACAGCTTACTTCAGAAATATGTCCTCTGCAGACATCTGTGCTGCTGCCACTTGGAGTTTTGTCCACACTTTCACCAAGCATTAGTCTGGAGAACATCACCTCTAGGCGCAGGGCCAATTTCGGCCTAGCAGTTCCTCAGGGCCTTCACTCCTAAGCTCTTGAATGCTGATCTGTCCTCCTCCCGGTAGTGTTATCCTGGTGATACCCGGCACTGCTTGAGACTCAGTCCTACTGGTGTGACCTGCTGCAAGAGCCTTCCTTGAAGTATGATAGTACAGGTACTTAAGAACTTACCAGAGAGAAGCTCTTGCAGCTGGCCCTGCTCTCCATCCCTCCTTCCCTCTGCTGCTCTTTTTCTCTCACACTACTTCTGCCTTTCTTTTGGTTCTCGGGAAATCTCCTCGGTTCTTCTTTAGCTGCCTGTATGGGATCTCTGGCAGAAGAACTGAGGTAGGTGTGGTGGACTGCCCTCCTATATAGGCTAGGTGGTGGGCGGTCCCCCGTGATAGACTGCTAGCTCGAAGTTTTCCGTATGGTCCTAGCACGTGGCGACTTAGTTCTACCAGTGTGGCCTGCTTTAAGAGCTTCTCTTGAAGATATGGACTCACCCTACCTACCTACCCCACCCCCTCCCCTATCATGCCTACACTCTCTTCTCTACTTCCCACCCCCATAAGTGTTTGTTGTTTCCCCCACTTCCATCATACTGTACACCTCACCCCCCGCCCGTCCTCTAACAATGCCTACCTCCGGCAGCATCATTTTCTTACTATTACCTTACTATTGTCTTGATATTTTTATTGGTTATGTTTTTCGCAGAATGTATGAATTTGTCTCTACACCTCCGTGTTCATTTCTCCCTGGTCTAACTTCGTTTTTAACCACATTTTGGTGCACTTAGGCTATTCCTCTGAATATACTGACTTGATGGTATTCCACCCTGCCTCAATTATACTTATCACGTTCTTATCGAATTGTGTGTCAAAATTGTCATCTTTATATGCCATTGTATTCATATGTTTTTCCGACGTGGACCCTTTGTAAAAGATCCTCTGGTTCAAAGGTATTGTAATCTGAGATATGAATAAATAAATCTACTGTTATGGTAAGTTCTTATGTAACTGTACTTTTGTACTGGTGACCAGTGGCACCCCCCTGCCCTCCAGTTCCCCCGTATCCATAAGCATGAAGTGTTCTATGATGGTTAGTGGCACCCCTGCCCTCTGATCATTCATCCCCATTTGATACTAGTAGTCCCCAGTGTCTAGTGGCACCCCCGCCCTCTGATCATCCGTCCCAATTTGATACTAGTAGTCCCTGGTGTCTAGTGGCACCCCCCACCCTCTGCTCACCCACTGCCATATTACTACTGCTTTCTCAGGTGTCCAGTGGCATCCCCCATCTTCCAGTCACCTGTCCCTGTACACAGTTCATTTGCCTTGGTGTCTAGCGCCCCCCCCCCCCGCCGGCATCGAGCACACCCCCGAGCCACCCAAAAATACCGATGTAGTCATGCCGCTCGGAGGGTCTGATATAGTGACAGGCACAGCCGTCCTTCCACCTCCTCGGCCGGCCACTGTATAGGATGACCGGGAACATGCATACTGTCTGTAGTACGCGATTCCCTCATCCCATACAGCAGCCAGCTGAGGAGGTTAGAGGAGGGCTTTGTAGGTCACTGTATCTGACACTGTGAGCAGCACGGCTGAGTTGTTACATGGGGGTGGCTGGGTGGTGTGCTCTGTTGGGGGGCACTAGACATCAGGACATACAAGCAGGCGACAGGACAGAGGGTGCCACTGGACACCAGGGAAATCCAAATTAATATGGCAGTGGGTGATCAGAGGGTGGGGTACCACTAGACACCAAAGAAACCTCACTGCTTTTGGGGACGGGTGATTAGAGGGTGGGGAGATGCCACTAGACACCATGGAAAACATACTTACTATGGTGACGAGTGATGGGAGGGTGGGGGGTGCTGCTGGACACCAGGGAGGCTGTTTGCATGGAGGGGTCATCCATTTGGGGAGGGGTGCTTCTTGCCACTATGCCTGATGTGGCAGGTGGCCAGAGGAGAGGTGCAAACCTGCCACCGCCTCCCATGCAAATGAGCCCATAATGGACATACAAATGGCCCTTAGCACGCCAAATGGACTTATTTGCATGTTGCTGGCTGAATATTGTGCCAGTGGCTACCAGCACTATCTGGTCGGGAGGTGCAGTTCCCTTTACTTCCCTGTGGTCTGCATACAGCCCTGGTCCACGTCAAAGCAGCACTATTTGACTTAGCACTGTGCTGACATGGTCCTATATTCAGCTGGATAGCGCCGGTGCACTATCTGACTGAATATAGCATCCTCCCTCAGGATCAGGCACAAGAGTAAGCACAGTGCAAACCTTTGCTCTGTGCGGTTGCTCATATTTGAATATCGAGCCCAGGTGTTTTTATAGTTCCCGTACTGATTCGGTTTCAGTGCCCTCCCATGGCTGTGTCTTCAGTCATCTTTATTCCTGTCCTCACATACATGGCCACACTCCTATTCTACCCTTAGCCCCTATTCCTTCTGAAGACATCATAGTCAGGAATTGTTAGATTCTAGTCATTGCACAGTACAGTCACCAAGTCTAATTGGGCTTCTTCTACCACTACCTGAAGATGGCAGACTTTGTCTCCCAGGCTCTTGAGTGTTGAGGTTTATGGTCTTCTAGGAACTCTGCCTTGCCAGTCTGCTTTCGTCATATTATGTTATCTATGTTTCTGGCTGTTTTGTTTATTTACCTCTGAGAGCACTTACATACTTAATGGTAAACCTGCTTCTCATACATATCAAGGATAAAGTATACCTGAAGTGACTGGAGAGGTCCTTCGTCCAAGAGGTCTTGTACTATGTGAGGAAGAGCCTTGCCTCGTACTGTGTAAGAGCCTCTGATGGGATAAGAAGGAAGCTTTCCGAGTTAATCATGACCGGTTATTGGCAGCATTGATAAAATAAGCAAGCGAGAGAATTGACCCCCTCTCCCCACACACACACACACACACCTCATGGGGTTTTGGATTTTTGTGTGACTGTGTGTATTCGTGTCTGCATGTGTTTATGTGAGTGTATTAGTGTGCATGCAGTTCATTATGTTTGGGTGTCTGTCATTGTGTACACTAGAGTGTGTGCATTAGTGTGCCTGTCACTGTTTGAGTTTGTGTATGTGCTGGTGTGTGTATTAATGTCTCTGCATATCGGAGTGAGTTAGTGAGCGTGTGTGTGTGTATGAGAGAGACTGCATTTCACAGTGTGTATTAGTGTGTCTGTGTGACTCTCTTTATGGATATCAGTATTTTGGTGTGCATAAGGCTGTCTTAGTGTGCCTGTTGCTGTATCTCTGTGTGTCTCACTGTTTGTGTATTTGTCTGTGCAAGTTGTTGTGAGTATAAGGTATCTGTATATGCATCCCTATGTGTTCTGGTGTGTCGGTATGCCATTGTGTGTAATTCTAAATGCATATGTGTGGGTGTCGCTGCGTGTATTAAAGAGAGACAGTGTGTGTGTGTGTGTGTGTGTGTGTGTGTGTGTGTATGTGTGTATATATATATATATCTATATATCTATCTAATAAAATAAAATGTCACTGTCCGGATGTGTCATCTGTGTGTCCACCATCAAACACGACAGATCCTCACACACATCTGTTTAGCATACTGGCCAACTAGTCTAGTAATCACACCGGTTGACCAGATATTAGTGGCATAAGCCAGCTCTTGTTAAATCATATGAATTATCAGGGCTCAAAATTCACTTTTGATTCATAGAGGGAGTTCCCTCCTAGGATATTAGAAATAGGGGATTAATAAAATCGGAAGGGGGTCATTGAATTTTTTTGTTTGTTTGCTTAAACTACTTCTGCCGCTTAAATTCTTCTCCTGCCTTTCTTATTCTTAACTATACTCCCCAAATGCTGTTTTCGGTCATCTCTCCTCTTATCTTTAACATGTCTGCTATTCATTTCCCCAAACTCTTTATTTCCCTCTCTTTTTGTATCATTTGCTGGTCTTTTACCTTCAGTGGTAGTCCTTCATGTATTTTATTCTTTTTTTTTTTAAACTTTGTTTATTATTTGAAAAACAAACATACAGTTTGAGATTACTAGCACAGATATACGATACACTTTTATACTCAGTAAGGGCGCCACTCCTCTTATTACACACAGCTAATCATTAGTGCTATAAGATACGTCTTTTGGAGGCAACCTAGTTATTAATGTATTCAAAGAAAAAACATATGCCTGTGCAGTGAGCCCAGGAGTTGCATGGTATGCATAACACTAAGTCACAGTGTCAATGTCCAAGTTATCCCTTCCTAATAGGAGGGGGAAAAAGAAAAAAATTCCATGCTAAACCACAGTTGTACACACATTTGTGTGAGTTAGAATAAGTAGGTACATGCGGCTGTAAATAAGTATGCTAAGTCAGGTTAGCTGATATACAGATTAATTTTCAGCAGCTATCAAGAAATCCAAAATACAGCTTTTGCAGCCTTTTCAGCATTGTTAATAAGAATGAGCTAGCATTTAAATTATAAAACTAACATTTCAACAGAGATCCTTAGAGAAACATATAAACCAGTAGGTCGTTCCAGCTAACAAACAGAGTAAGCCAAACAGACTCCGTAGACTCCTGAGGGCTAGGAGATAATCAGATGGGGTAAATACCAGACACTGAAAATATTACTTAAAAGGCTATAAACTAAAGTCAAAGAGTAGAAAACTGCCTGGCTAAAATATCCCCCCTCCCCCCCGAATATTACCAGTAAGTTTTTAACTTGGGGGACGTCTTCATCAAACGAATGTTCATCTGAGTCAGTAATACAAACTCTTGAGGCCATATTCTTCTGCGTCCACTTCATAGCATCATTCGGGTTGGAAAATTAGATCTTCCCCTTGCAGGCGATTCTGAATCTTGCTGGAAAAATCATACCGTGAGGAATCGACGCCTCTTATAGCAGAGCCCGAACGCCGTCGAAACCTTTTCTCTTCTGCTGAGTAGCATAACTGATGTCCGGGTATAATGTTACTCGCTAACCATCTTGCAGAAGGGGTCCCCTTAATCGTGCCGGTGCTAACACAGAATCACGGGTTCCAGGTCCATCTGTGACTACTATAATCGTTTGAGGCGCTTCAGAGTTGTCTGGCCATCCTCGTTGGGCTACCCTATATGCCTTCTGAAATGACTGAGCCTTCGCCATTGCCTCCTCTTCTAGTTGCTGGCCAAACCAGTCCCGCAGAAACAGGAGCAAGTGATCGCCCTCCGAGCCTTCAGGGCAGGCATTCCTAATATGCGGATGTTAGGGGCACAGATTTGGTTTTCAAGCATCTCTATTCATGCTTTTCAGTGAGACCTTTCCATTACTATCGTAGGGACTGCCCCCATTGCCACGTCGGCCCGCTTCAATGTCTCTGCCGACACTGTGACAACATTCTTTACACTGGTCTCCAAACTGACTGCTCTTGTGGTGAGCCCATTGAATTTATCGGAGAGGGTGGCGACTGACTTGATTAGGTGAGAAATCTTCACCCCTATAGACTGTAGGGTCTCTTCAACTTCTTCTGGCCTGTCCTGACCTCGTAGTAGACGATCCAGGAGCATTTTTAGTTTTAGCTCCCGACCTCGATTGTTGATCTCGACGAGGGTTCCCCATCTTATACCAGAGGGATTCCGCTGCAATTTATATACTTTCTACACCAATTTGCGGTGGAATTTGGCTCTAATATGCTGAAAATATATAGCTTAGCTGCAGAGCTCTAAAAAACAGCTGCCATCTTACTTGGGCTCCACAGCGCGCCCCCCTCTCCGATTTATTTTATTCTGTTTTTTCCTAACTCCTGTTGTTTTTTTTTTTCTGAGTTTGTATTCCCTCTTCTAGCACTGTAGTACTAGTCATAGTGATGCTGTTTTCCTGAACTGAGAAATTGAGTTTATTTTGTTTGAAGTGTTTAATTTACAGTTTAGACAACTGAAGTTAGTTGGCATTACAGTGTTTACCAAAGCTTCAGGTAATGCCAGTGTTGTGATTAACTCAGTACTGGGTAGAAAAGTACATTTTGTAAGGAGGAATCTTCCGGTGCTTCCAAAATTACTTAGATTAGGTTTAAAATGCAAGAACCTGTGAGTACCCAATCCCCCTGCCGAATTTCAAGCCCTGATTATGACAGCAATAAAAACCTTTATTTTACGGCCAGTTCATGGAGGTTACAGACGGGTTTCACCAGTAAACGCCTTCTGCTTCACTTTGTTCCCTTAACTCATGCAGTTGTTTATTTTAACTGTTAATAAACTGAAATACAGCATCATTCTGGGGGTGTGGCCAGCAGCCGAGCTAGCAACAGCTTCTTGTATAAGCTCTGCATCCAACAGCTTTTAACAGAGCATTTTATATAGAAAAACTTTCTCAGCAGACAAACTAACTTAATATAGCGATAGAGACCACTGTCCTGATCATTTTGACATTACTTACTTGGACTTCTTGCTGGCAAACCCGGAGCTATGGAACGAACAAATAAAGTGGCACCCAGTGCAGAAGCAGCCCCATTGAAAGAGTTGGGCCAAGTAAAGAATCTGGCGCGGGGGTGGCCGAGGAGATTGCTTAGTCTACTAATGCTGCGCTACTTAAAGCAATACAAAAAGTGGATGGCAAGATGGAAGATTTTACTGTCCAGTTCAAAGTAATGGATACCAAACTTGGAAAGTTAGAAGAAGACACTAAGGCAGTGGCAAAATCCACCTCAGCAGCGACGGCGACTTCCTCAGGCCTAGTGAAGGAGAATGCGGCACTGCGTAGGCACCTCGAGAATATAGAAAACTTATCCAGAGCAGCAAATGTTCAAATTTTAGGCATTCCAGAGCAAGCTGAGGGAGAGGATATACCTGGTTTTGTTAAGTCCTTTTTCAAGGATATATTTCAAAGTTCACAGGATTTCTCGATAACTAGGGCTTACAGGATTACACCACGTGGCACAAGGCAGCGCATGGCTTCGGGACAGCTACCTCCACGGACCCTTTTAGTAGTGTTAGGATCGGTCGTGGAGAAAGACTTCATAATCGCTCTGGCAAAGAAAAGCGGTTCAGTGGACTGGGAAGGGAACAAAATACATGTTTTCCCTGACTTAAGTTATGCGACGAGGCAAAGGAGAAAGGCTTTTGAAGGGGCACGGTCCCGTCTGCGACAGTTGGGATCCAATATGTTTTAGTCATCCCAGCTAGCCTGCGATTGTTCTATTGGGGGGGGACCTACCAATTTTCTGATCCTGGAGAAGCCAGCAAGTACGTTGATCGCGTGAAGAAGGAATTCCAAACTAAGGACTTAAAGAGCGACAGTGAAAAGGAGGACAGTGACTGAGTAATAAGTACTGAGGTTTTCACATTCAAATAGCACTGTATCGCGCCAATATCTGCTGAATTTCAGGGAGAGACTTGATTTATGTTTTGCTTAAAACTTTCACTTCTTAGCCTTGGTCTAAGATAAGGGGCAAGGTTTAAATGGAGGTTTACAAGTCCGTGTCTCCTTATGAAATGTATGCAGGCATAATAGATCATGTTGTTGCAGCAGTTAATATTGCATTGCTTTTTTGGGCCTCGGTTAAGTTTTAAACATAATGCTGTGCTTGTTCTTTCCTCTGGAAGTTAATCAAGCTGTTTAAATAATTCAAACAATGAAGCTGGTAAATCTATTGTTGTTGCTAAAGATGTAGCTGAGGAGAAGTATCTATCTTAATGATAGGGATATGTATGTTTGTTCTTTCAAATGATGTTGGTTACTCCCTGCTCATGGCAGCAATGTCATTGTCGGTAAAATATTAGTCAAGCACTTTTTAGCTAACCCCCTCGTACTGTAACATGATATAGGGGGTCTACTAAGTGTGGTTCTGTAAAAATGACTTATTGCATTTTTGTAATGTCTTTTATACTTTTATACACTTGCCTACATGAGTTCTGTACTGTATGTTTTATGCAGTAAAATCAAATAAACATAAAGTACAAAAAATAAAATACAGTATCATTCCTTAATGTTTAAGTATTCTTATTCAATTCAGTATTCATTGATCACAGTTCAGTTTGCAGCATATGATAGTGTAGTAATTTAGGGGATTCTATATGCCTCTCATGAAAAAGTACCTTCTCAACCATACTATTGCAGAGATTTGGTGACTATATCTTTAGTAGAACCTGAGGCTTTTGTCTCAAATGGTGAAATGTCCACCTACAATCTCTCTTTATCTTCCTTTCAGAATGTCTTACCTACAGAGACTGCAAACAATGACTGGAAAGGCTAGGAATAAACAACTTTAATAGAATATTCCTCTTGGCATACTAGCCAACCATTGTATTGACATTTGATTTTCAAGCTGTGAACAAACTCTGCCCAGTTAATGATGGGCTTGTAGAACATATAATCGTTGTAATGATTATGATAGTGCACCTGGTGGGAGGCTCCCCTCCTCCCCATCTGGCAGAGAGAATAACTGGAAGGTAGATGCTATCCAACAGTATGTTGTACGTACACATGATGCTTTTCCCATGAGTGGAGTGCTGCCCTTTTCATGAGGCATAATTATGTAGTTTCTTGTTTTGTCTCTAAAGACATGGTTGAACTTCTTAGTTGACTTTAAAGAGAACACAGTGGTGATGTCAGAGTCATTATTAGTAGAGACGCTTTTCTAGTGTTGTAAAGCTGGAACTAGAAACTTGCAGATCTTTTGATGCATTTACATACTGGTGTATTTGACACCAGAATTTATTTAGTAGTAGGCACTAAGGTCTCTATCCTTCTGACTCCCTAACCTTGTGCTTGGTTTCATCTTGCTGTACAGGTATCTGTCAAACATATTGGCTGGGGGCATTCAGTTAATCTTTTTTGTCTGTAAACCATAGCATCAGCAGATGTTTAGCCTTCCTCTGCTGCAGTTTTCATCCCTGTTTCCTAGGGGAATTAAATCTTTGATTAGGTGAGCTCTGTTAAATTTTGCATCATCTTGTTATACATACAAGTTTTGTCACCCAAGTTGTGTTTTAAGGATTGATGTGAAAGTGTGCAGTCAGTCGAGTTTCTTCTACCCATGTAACCCTGCTGGATTGTCCAGTACATCAGCTGCGGTACTTCTTCTGATGTATTTTTATCTGCTTCCAGTGCCTATAAACTTTCAGCTCTTCGAGGATATCTCTTCTCTTTGGAACTATATTGGAACTGTGCCACTGGCTTGATTGCACATGCGGCTGCCACAATGGAACTAAGAGTGCAGTGGGACCAGTTCATTGATAACATGGACCAAAAGGTGCTTGTCATATCCCATCTCCAACACACTGACATGGTGGATGGACTGCAGCAACTTCTTGAGAGGATTCTATTCTTAATCCCAATTCCAACTCAGATTTTCACCTCAGATGCTTAAGGATCTGTGTGAGGAGCACATTTGGGCCCTTATCAAACACAAGGTTCTTGGACTCACATGGAAACCAGATTACACCTAAATGTTCTGGAGATGAGAGCTGTCTTATACAGTCTCCAGGCGTTCCAGGAGCATCTCTTTCTGGATCATCTGCTAGTACAGACAGTGTCAGTGTTATGCATTACATAAACAAAGGGAAACTCATTCCTATCCCCCGTGTCGGGAAGCAATAAGAGTGTGGTATTAGGTGCTGGAACACAGGCTGGAATTACCAACCATGCATCTCCCAGGGGTTCAAAACGTTTTAGCAGACAAGCCAAACAGGTCACAGTCCAAGATGCATCAATGGGAAGTGCTGACTTCTGTGGTAGATGACCTCTACACAAAATTGGGTCATCCAGAGTTGGACCTTTTTGCATCCCCATACAACGCTAAACTGCCGTGTTTCTGCTTGATTGCTACAGAGCCTGGAGATTTTTTGGTGAGATGGGTTGTCCCTCTCTTGGAAAGGGAGGTTTCTTTATGCATTCCCTCCCATTCCCTACTGCTGAAACTACAGATGGCTTCACTGCACCTCTGTGGCCTTGACAGGTATGGTATCCGCTATTACAACAACTAGCAGTGGAGCCTTTAGTTCCCTTGCCTCTGTGCAGAGGCCCATTGCCACAGGACAATGGGGCTGTGGTCCATCCAGACCTGAAGTCCTTGTACCTGCATGCCTAGCCACTAAAGGCATAGCACTGCAGCATTTGGGGTGTCACCAAAAGTAGCTGATGTGCTGGTTGTGGCCAGAAAGCCTTCCACCAGTCATATGTAAGTGGAAGCATTTCACTTTATAGGTCACTTCCAAAAATATGGATCCATTCACCTGTCCAGTAAATTTGGTGTTCGCAGTATTCCTCACTGAAGGTGCTTCTGGTTTTCTGTGCCCCTGTTGATGGGCATTTGGTAGCTCAATTGGAAGTCTCCCATACTTTTTAAGAGGTATTCTACACATGAAACCTCCGATTCATAATCCAGTCCCACCTTGGGACCTCAATTATGTGCTTAAGAAACTTACTTTGGCTCCATTTGAGCCAGCCATGAGTTATAGCATACATTTTCTTTCATGGAAAGCATTATTCCTAGGGACATGGATATGTTCTATCCACACTTACTGGCAGGTTCCTTGCAGCTTTAAATCTTGCCGGAAGGTCTTCAAGCTGACTCCTCCCACCCACCCGGGTGATAAAACTCTCCGCCCCATGACGCCAGATCTTCCTTACCGCTTGGAAGCTCAGGTTCCCTCCTTAGCGCTCTGCGTTTAGGCCTGGATCCAAACTCGTCGGTTAAACCGAAACTCATACTTAAATTTACTAGACTTCGGTCTTTTTCTTCCTTCGCAGCTGCGATGGTCAAGTCGACTCCTGGATTTCATTGGTGCCCTTGCGGGCAGAAGATGTCTCGGACCAATCCGCACTCCTCGTGCGTTTACTGCCTTGGGCTCGATCATGATCTGCAGACCTGCGAATTGTGCAAGTCCTTCTCGGTCAGCGTTCTTGAAGACCGTGCTGCCAGACTTCAACTTGGGCGCCTCGAGAGACGTATTCCTCCGGTGAAGTCAAAGGAGTCCCGTTGGGCGGTGTCCGCGGCGGCGGGCTCGGCTGAGCAACTTGAGCAGATGATCGCCCTTGAGGAGGAGGTGGCCCAGGCTGCATCTACTTCTTCCTCGCTCACGGCATTTATCCCGCTGTCTTTGGGCTCCTCCTACTCTGCTTCTTTCAAGGAGCTTTGTCAGTCCCTCTGTACAAAAGGTGGGGGTCCCACCGTCGGCGTTCGTGGGAGAGGGAGAGGTCCCCTTCCCCGGATAGTCGACACTTGACTTCGGTCGAGATTGTGGCTAAGGCTGCTGGCTTCATGGTGTCCCCGTCAGGTCAGCCGGCCGTCACACAGTCGAGATTTTTCTTGACCCATCGGACGGGCTGTCGACTCGAGAAGCCGACAACCCTTCTTCACTGGTTACCCCGGTGGAAACCGAGGACTTGCCTGTGCCTCCTGTGCCGGAGTCCCCAGTTAAGGTTCCTGAGCTGAGGGAAGAATGGGTTCCCCGCTCCCTCCCAGACCCACCCTTGAAACACCGAAGGTCTCGGTCTCGGCACCAAGGGAAGCGGCGCTGCTCATCCTCATCTTCGTCCTCCTCTGAGGATAGGCTCTGGTGCAAATTGTGTCGGCGATACGAGGACCTGATGTGGCAGCAGCTCCTTTGACTGGGAACAAGCCGACCCTGTCGCCTTCCCTGGCCATTAATGGCTGTCACCTGAGCGGCCAAACAACCTCGTGGTCATCGAGGAGCCGAAGCCAGCGCCGGTTGTTCGTCCGAAACCAGCTGCACCACCCATTGTGGTGGAATCCCCGCCTCCACAACCTAAATCTGGGACTCTGACCAAGGATTCTCGGTCGGGTCAGGGGCTGCCCCATCGGTTGTCGGTCACCCTCACTCCCGATTGGCCTCAGCAGGTGGAGGGTGGCTCAGGCCCTCGGCAGCTGTTTGCAGACTCCTCGGAGTCTGATGATGACTCTTCCCTGTTCTCCAGACCCCTCGACCTGGAGTCCACTGGGGGACAGTCAGTGGACGAAAGCCCGTCCTCGTTCATGGGAATGCTTTGGCTCATCACAGAATCTACTGGGATGAAGCTCGAACTCGTGTCAAAGCGGGCCAAGTATCCCCTCACGGAGATACTGGACCGAGGGGATTCTTCCACGGAGGCCTTTCCGGTGGCTGAAGCCATTGTTGGCCCAGCTCTGGAGTTATGGCAGCAGCCAGCTTCTTGTCCTGCTCCTTTGGCCAGGATGGCCAGAAAGTGTGCGGTCCCCACCAGCTCACTCTCCGGATTCTCGGAGCACCCCTCTACGGAGGGGCTTGTGACCAATAGTGTTTTCCGGCGTTCCAGAAACGCTAGGGATGTGGACAAGCCTCCCGATAAAGAGTCCAAGAAACTGGACTACGCCGGGCATAAAGTCTACTCTGCGTCCTCCTTAGGCCTTTGTCAGGCCAGTTCGGCCGTGCTGATGGCACACTTTTCCCACGCCCTTATGGGCTCCCTGGATGAGGTGATTCCTCATCTCCCGGCTGACCTCTAGACTACGGTCAAGCAGGTGCGGGATTAGGGAAGGGCAGTGGCAAAGCAGCAGCTCCAAACTGCTCTTGACATTGGAGACTCTTGTGCCCGGTCAGTAGTGGCCGCAGTGGCCATCTGCCGCAGAGCTTGGCTGCGGATCTCCACCTTCACGGCAGATACCCAGCACAAGCTGGCAGACATGTCCGTCCTGGGTACAGACTTGTTCGGTCCTGGGGTGGAGGGTCATTTGCAGAGGATCGAGAAATCCAATGCCACCTTGGACTCGGTCATGTCTGCCCAGAAGGACAAAGGCCACCAGCAGCAGCGTAAGCTCTTTCGACCTTCTGCCCCTGCGGCACGTCCGGCCCAGCAACACCAGCATCAGGGTCAGCAGGCTCGCACTTGGCACCCCAAAGCCAAGCCTGCAGCTTCCTCCAGCAGGAAGCCAGGAGGGAAAGGCCCAGGAGGTCCCTCGGCCGGTCCTTCCTCCGTGCCTGCCCAGTGGCCGCATTGAGGGTTGTCGCCCCCTGCCTCGTCACTCCCCTCTGGTTCCCCCCATGGAGACAGTTCCGCCACTTCCTTTCCACCTGGTCGCTTATCACCACAGACCGCTGGGTGTTGGAAGTGGTAGGGAAAGGAGTCTGCCTCTGGAATTAGAGCAGGCCCGCTCTCGAATCGTCCCCTCACGGGGGCTACGGGGTCGCGCGGCCTCTGTTGGCTCGTTGATCGACACTGCCCTGCTCCTCCAGAAGGAGGTGATCAGGAAGTGGCGGATCCTCCACCAGACCCAGGGTTTGTGTCCAGGTATTTCCTGGTCCCAAAACGGACGGGGGGCTGGTGCCCCATTCTAGACCTACACGACCTGAACAAGTTCCTAAGGTCTGAAACCTTCAGGATGGTCACTCTGGCACAGATCATTTGATCCTTGGAACGAGTCGTGTGGTTCTGTTCTCTGGACCTCCAGGACGCATTCTTTCACGTCCCAATCCATCCGTCCCACCAGCGATTCCTCCGCTGGGTCTCTTTACGAGTTCCGGGCCATGCCCTTCGGCCTCTCTCCAGCTCCCAGGGTCTTCGCCAAATGCATGGCAGTGGTGACAGCATTCCTGTGGCGCCGAAGGGTCCGGGTGTACCCTTACCTGGACGACTGGCTGATTTGCAGGTGGAGCGGTCGAGGGACCTAGCCCTCCAAGTCTGCTTGGCCTCCTCATCAACGAGGCCAAATCGGAACTCGTACAAATGCAGGTGATTCAATTCATCGGGGCAGAGCTCAACTCTTTTTGAGCCAGAGCACGGCTCCCAGCGGACAGGGCCAAGGTTCTTTCCTCCTTTGCCCAATCATTTCTGGTTGGGCAAGTGCGCCCTGCCCGGGACTTCCTGCACCTCCTGGGCCTCATGGTGGCCTGCACCAGCGTGGTCCGTTGGGCCCAGTGGCACATCGTCCTACAGTGAGACTGGCTGGCCAGTGCCGCTCCAGTCCTTTGGACCAGCCAGTGGCAGTGACCCAGGAGATGTGGGCAGCCTCCAGTGGTGGATTGTTCCAGCTCATTTGCAGGAGGGCATCCCGTTTGTCCGCCCTGAGCCGACCGTCACTCTAACGACCGCCTCTCTGATGGGTTGGCGTGCCCATCTGGGGGAGCACATAGCGCATGGCCTCTGGTCCCCTCGGGAGTCCCAATGCCACATCAACCTGCTGGAGCTTTGAGCGGTCCGACTAGCCCTTACCCCCTTCGCTCCGTTTGTACGGGGTCAAGTGGTCCAGGTCCAGACGGACAATACAACGACCATGTACTGTCTAAACCGCCAGGGCGGGACGCGCTCTATGCCTCTGTGCAAGGAAGCTCTCCGAACTTGGTCTCTCGTGACAAGTCTGGAGGTGGATCTCCTAGCCATCCATGTGGTGGGAGCCTCCAACACTCTGGCCGATGCCCTAAGCTGGATAGATGCTGCATCTCATGAATGGTCTCTCCTGCCGGAGGTAGTACACGATCTGTTCTCCCATTGGGGCACACCTCAGGTGGACCTGTTTGCCTCCAGGGAGAATGTGAAGCTGAGGCTGTTTCATGCCCGCCCCCCTCAGCAGGGCTCTCTGCAGGGGGATGCCTTCTGGAGGCCGTGGACCCCGGGCCTCTTCTACGCCTTTTCCCCGTTTCCCTTGATCCACAAGGTGCTTCTCAAGGCGAGGAGGGACAAGGCACAGGTGATTCTGGTAGCCCCAGACTGGCCCCGTCAGTTCTGGTGTCCAGATCGCCTCAGCCTCAGCTCCAGGCTCCCGAGACGGCTCCCAGCCTGCCCAGGCCTAATCTCAGTCAACCAGGGGAAGGTTCTCCACCCGGACCTTCAATCCCTGCACCTGACGGCCTGGTTCCTGAGTGGCTCGAGTTCCAGGTCTTGGGTCTTTCCGACGAGGTCCTCAGCATGGTTGAGGCATCCCGTAAGGAGTCGACCAGGAAATGCTACGCCTTCAAATGGAAAAGATTCTCCATTTGGTGTCAGGGTAAGGGATTGGACCCTTCCTCCTGCTCCTTGGCCAGCATTCTGGACTACCTGTGGTCCCTTTCTCAGCTACGGCTTCGGTCAACGACTGTTAAGGTGCACCTGGCAGCCATCCCTGCTTGCGGGCATGGGCCAGGAAGCAGTCGGTATGGCCTTGAAGAAGGTGGTCAGCTCTTTTTCAAGGCCTTGATCACATATCCTCTCCGGCGAGAACCTCCACCTCCGTGGATCTACTGCTGGTATTGGCTAAGCTCATGGGCAAGCTATTCGAACCATGCACAGGTGTGACATCTCTCACCTGTTGTGGAAGACCGCTGTCTTGGTGGCTATCATGTCAGCCAGAAGGATGGAGAGCTCCAGGTGCTTTCCATCGAGTCTCCTGTCTGGTCTTCCACAGGGACAAGGTTGTCCCACGCCCCACCGAAATTCCTTCCGAAGGTGGTGTCGGAGTTGCACCTTAACCAGGTGTTGACTCTGCCGGTGTTCTACCCCAGTCACACTTCGGAGGCTGAATATAGGCTTCATACTTTGGACCCTAGAAGAGCTCTCTCTTATTATAAGGAGCGGATGGCTGAAGTTCAGGGAGAGGTTCGCCAGCTGTTTGTCACCTTCGTTGAAGCTGCACCTGGCAGACCTGCAACCAGGCAGATGATAGGCAGGTGGGTCACCTCCTGCATAGATCGCTGCTATAGGTTGGTGGGCATGGAGCCTCCCAAAGGGATAAGAGCTCATTCTACCCGCCATACTGCTGCATCGGTGGCTGCTTCCAGGGATGTCCCTTTCCAGGAAATCTGCAGGGCTGCTACCTGGAAGTCAGCACACACCTTCATTACCCATTACCACATTGACGGTTCTCCAGTCCTTGTTTCCTAAGTAGGGGGCATGTGCCTTGCCTCCTTCTCCCAGAGAACTGCTAGGAGTCTGCCAGTATGTGTGGATAGAACAACATATCCATGTCCCTAGAAATACAGGTTACTCACCTGTAACAGGAGTTCTAGGAATGGTATATGTTGTTCATCCACACAACCCACCCGACCTCCCCGGCTTCGACGCACAACCTGGCTTCCAGCGGGCTAGATCTGGTGTCATGGGGCGGAGCTGAGAGTTTTATCACCTGGGTGGGTGGGAGGAGCCAGCTTGAAGACCTTCCGGCAAGATTTAAAGCGGCAAGGAACCTGCCAGTAAGTGTGGATGAACAACATATACCATTCCTAGAACTCCTGTTACAGGTGAGTAACCTGTATTTTTAGTTGCAATCACTGTGGCTCAAAGGGTTTCGGAGCTACAGACTGTAATGTGTGAGCCACCTTATTTGATTTTCCATAACGACAGGGTGTCTTTACTTACTAATCCTAAAATACTATATTGCTCACTCCAAGCATTGCAGAAAGTCCTCTCAGCTATATTTCGTTCACTTCTGGGAAAGTGGGTGCCCCTGTTTAGAAACAGTGCTTGCCCAAATGGCTAGCACATTGTATTACATTCTGTTATAGGAAGTACAATAAGGAACTTCCTGGTGCAGTTTATGGTCATTCCTCAAGGAGTATCTGTTGCTTGTTTCAGAAATATATCTGGCTGACATCCATGCAGCAGCCACCTGGAGTACTGTCCACTCCTTTACTAAACATTACAGTCTAGACATTGTTTCTCATAGACAAGCGTTCTATAGTGCTGTTCTGTAGGGCCTACTGTCATGAACAGATTGCATCATCCTCCCACTTGGCTTTTGGGACTGCTTGAGACTCGTTCCAAAGGTGTGGTTAAAAAAAAAAAGTGACAATCCTCGAAGAAGGTAGAAGAGTTATGTATTTATTGTAGCAGTAGATCTTTGAGAGAATCTTTTCCCTTAGGCCATGCGGCCCTTCTTCCTTCCCCCTTTTTTTAGCTGTAGCAGAATATGGCATCCAATTTTGCCTTAGGAATTTCCTTGGCTGCTATTTCCAGCACCCGCATCTGCCTAATATCAGAGGCGCTGGTGTAATCTGATGGTTCCCCAAAAAGCGTGTCCTCCAAGCACAACCTCTGGCGAGGAACTGAGGGAGGATGGGGCTATCCATGTTTATGTAGGTGCTGACTCATGACATCATCGTGTGAGCCCATGGCTAGCAAAAGCTTCCATGTGGTCCAAGCCCTGAGGTGGGTATAGTTCCAAAAGTGTGGCCTAAGGAAGAGATTCTGTCGAAGATCTTCTGTTACAGTAAGTACGTAACTGTTCTTTCCTGTATGGTTCTGTTACTGCTTCCTCACCAAATCTACATTTGTAGGTCTTTGCCCATTTTTTCAACAGTTTTTGTCAAAATGTTCTTGAAGATTCCCTTCAACAGTCATGGCTTCCCTTTGTGTGAACTTGGATTTGAAAAGCTCAGTAAGTGCTGCAAACTCACGCCATCGGCTGATGGCTACAGTGAGGGTCTCCAGTGTCTGTGCTCAGACCACACTCAGAAATTTCCTAACTGTTCCAACTGCCCCAAAAATTCCAAAGAGTTTTGGGCAAGGATAAGCTGCAGATCCTAGTTAACCAGCAGCCTACTTCTTTCTACCCCCACCCCCTAGAATTGCCTTATGACTGTCCCATGCATGCTTGAATTCCACCAGTTTTTGACTCCACGACGTCCTCCGGAAGGCCGTTCCATGCATCCACAACCTTCTCTGTGAAAAAATACTTCCTTAAATTACCTCTGAGCTGCCCTCCTCTATCTCTTCAAATTGTGCCCCTTGTTCTTGCACACCTCTTTTTGAAAGATGCTACCTCTTGGACTTTGTTGATTCCTTGAGGTACTTGAAAGTTTCTATCATGTCCCTCTCTCCCTCCTTTCCTCGAGGCTATACATATTAAGCTCCTTAAGTCTCTCTTCATTGTCTTTCGGTGCAGACCCTGCACCATTTAGTGCCCTCAATGGACAGCTTCCATGTATCCTTGTCTTTGCGAAGACTGGGTCTCCAGAACTGCACACAGTACTCCAGATGGGGTCTGACCAGCTGTCTGTACAGAGGGATAATAACTTCCTGTTTTCTACTGGTGATGCCTCCCTATGCCCAGTATTTCCCAGCCCTCCTTGCTGCCCTCTCACATTGCTTGCCCACCTTTAGGTCATCTGATATGACTACCCCAGGTCCCTTTCCATTTTGTTGTTGTTAGTATCTCACCCCCATTGTGTACTCTTCCCTGGGTTTTGTTTTCAGGTGCATTACCTTGCACTTCTTAGCATTGAATCTAAGCTGCCATACATTTGACCATTCCTCTAACCTTGCCAAGTCCCTTTTCATCCTTTCCACCCACCTTGTGCATCAACTCTGTTGCAGATCTGTGTGTCATCTGCAAAGAGCATACTTTCCTTCCAGTCCCCTCTGCAATGTCATATAAAGACATTGAGAGGACGGGAATGTCACTGAACCCTGGTACATTTGCCCACTAGTAACCCCTTTCTTCCAAGTGGACTCCATTTGCTATTACTCTCTGTGTCCTATTCTCCAGCCAATTTTTACCCAGGCTGTCATCTTGGGACCCACTCCCAGGCTAGCTAACTTGTATATTAATCTTTTGTGTGGGACTGTGTCAAATGCCTTGGTAAAGTCTAGGTAGGCCATGTCCACAACCCCTCCCTGATCTACTACTTTGGTCACCCAGTCAAAGAAATCTATCAGATTTGTCTGGCATACCTTTCCACTGTGAATCCATGCTGCCTAGGGTCCTGTGCCCTCTGGCCTCTAGATACCGACAATTCTTTCCTTCAGAAATGATTCCATCATTTTCCTATCACTGAGGTTAAACTAACAGGTCTGTAGTTTTCTGCTTCTGCCTTGCTCCACTTTTGTGAAGGGGAATCACATCTGCCCTCCTCCAGTCCTCTCGGGTACCACCCCATCCTCCCATGATTTGTTAAACAGGGTAGTCAGTGGTGTCACTAATTCCACCCTTAGTTCTTTTAGAATTCTGGGATGAATCCTATCAGGCCCCATTGCTTTGTCCACCTTCAGTTTTAAGAGTTCTTTCAGAACCCTTTCTTCTGTAAATGGCTGGTATCAACTTCTGTATCCAGAGTGTTTCTACTGTTTGTTTTAGGTACCTCCCCTCTTCCTTTGTAAATACAGAGCAGAAATATTTGTTTAGTATCTCTGCCTTTTCACAGTCACCCCTGCCCCTCCCCCTTTATTAAGCCTCACTATCCCTCCCTTGGTCTTCCTTCGCTCCCTGATGTACCTATAAAGGTTTTATCCCCTTCTTAACTGAGTTGGCTATCTTTTCTTCAGTTTGGGCCTTTGCTGTTCTGACTGCCTTCCCAGCTTCCTTTTGCTGTAACTGATACAGTTCTCTGTCCTGCTCCTTCTGTGATTCCTTGTACTTCCTGAAAGCTTTCTTTTTCTCTTGAACCTTCACTGCCACTTCTTTTGAGAACCATAGTGGTTTCTTACATCGTTTAGTTTTGTTTATTTGCTTCACACAAAGGCTAGTTACCTCTGTGATGGCAGTTGTTATTCCCATTGTTCTTCCACCCTCCTTCCTGCCCATTTGCTAGTGCATTCCTTAGGCACTCACCCATTTTGGCAAAGTCAGCCTCCTAAAGTCCAGTACCTTTGCCTTTGTATGGCTTGACTCTATTGCTGTGTTTATTGTGAACCATACTGTTCGATGGTCGCTAGTTCCCAGATGGCTACCCACTTACATCTGTGATCCTCTTCATCTCCATTTGAGAGAACCAGGTCTAAGATTGCTCCCTCTCGAGTGGGCTCCAATACTAGTTGTCTAAGGCATGCACCCTGTAGGGCATCTAGAATAACCCCACTCTTCGAAGTGGCTGCTGCAACTGCACTCCAGTTAACATCTGGCATATTCAGATCGCCCATCAGCAATATCTCCCCTTTTTCTGCCTTACTAAGTATACTTTCTATCATTTCCTTGTCCATTTCCTCCCCCTGAGAAGGGGGTCTGTATACAACCCCTGTGCGGATTGTGGTGCCATTTGGCTCTGGTTCATGGTCTTCACTAGTTGCAGACGCTGAACGATCATCAGATACAGAGCTCAGCAGACAGACTCAGTCACTCTGTTTTTGATCCCCAGGAGGATGTGGTTGTGGTGATTCAGGCATGGTTTGTCCTTTTACTTATTCAAGGCCACTTTCACAAGAAATGCTGGTTTAGGTCCCCACCCTTGGGGCTAACACTAACATGCCCTGTTTCTACCCTAGCATGAGGTATTTCTCCTGGCATAGGGAAGGTCATGTCTGTCACTGTTGATTTCATTTTTGTTTATCCCTGCTTCGTTCCATTTCCCAAACCATCCAAGATGTAAATTTTCCACTTCTAATGTGGCTGGCCATGGGGAGGTAACATAACCCAACTCTCACTGGGGCCCTTTTCCCTTAGGAACTGGCTTTACCAGTGCCAACAGCAGGCCTACCTGTAGGTTCCCACCATGTTACCGCCACTCATTTTGGGTTTTCTGGTCATCATTTTTGAGTACCTGCTCTCTGGTACATACTGCAGACTGGGACTCTGGATCTGAATGCAATTCAGAGATTGAATTGGGCAATATCCCAGATAAGGGTCAGGTAAAATAGGGGGAACCCCTTTCACATTTCACCCCAGAGGATATTTCATCCTATCACCCCTTTAAATAGTGTATGGCAAAGAACCTGGAGATTGATATTCTGGAGTCAGAAGGGGAATTTCAGATCTTACTTCGAGAGGGCTCTTGCAGTAGGTAATTACATATAGGACTGATGCCGGCTGGCGTCAGGACCCAACGGAAAAATTTCTAGCTAGCAGTCTTTGGCGGGGACCCTTCACGTCAGGTGACCGGCGTCATGCGGCGTCAGTATAAAGGCGGCCCGCCTTCAGTTCTTTCCGCCGTTGGTTCTTGTCAGCACGTGTGATAAGTTCAACGTCACGCTCTGTCGCCAGTAGTATTTACCATCGCTTTTTGAATTAATCGTCAGGCCTTCGTTGGTGTATGTTGTCCCCTACACCCTTTGAGCACAAAATAAAGTGCGAATTAAATGGCGCCTAACTCCGCACAGAGGACGGCCATTCCCAGTGCCTCTTCTGTCTGGGCCCCTGACATCAGGTGGAGAAGTGCCAGCACTGCCTTAAATTTAATGCCACCACCCGCAGACGGAGGCAGCAGTCCCTGGAGGCCCATATCCTCAAGAAGATGATGTCCTCCATGGAGAAGGAGTTGAAAAAGCTCCGCAGGCGTCCACTTCCCGAGCCATCGTGAAAGAAGGACAAGGGAGAAGCATCGGGACAGGGCTCCTCTTCCACTGCAACTCCGGTTTGGAGTCGCGAGCTCAGGTAACGTCCCCTCGAGGACCGCTCATGACGGCTGTCTTGGAAGTTTGGCTGGCTGACCATACGTCTGGCTCGTGTTCGGGCCCTTCAGGAACCTCCGGCCTGTTGGGAGGCCTCCACTCCCGGTAAAGCTGTCACTGTGCGGCCTACTGGTTAGAGCGGCTCCGGTAAGCTGTATGTCAGCTCCTCTGACGCCCGCACGAAGATGGACGATAAGTCGCTTGATCCTTCAGGGCGGCGCACGGCTACTTTCCCGCCCGACCAGACCGCCCCTCCTTCGCGACCTGCCTTGGGCGATGGGTCCGCTAAATCGGACTCTGGCTCCTCAGACGTCCGCCCGGACCCCGCTGATAAGTCGGACTTTGGCCAACTTGACATCCACGTGGTGGCTGAGCCGATGTCAGACCCTCTTACATCCGCCGTTCCCGGCACCCCGCAGCCTTTGCTGCCCTCCGGGGACCCTGGGTCTCCTCAGCGTGACCCTGGGGATTTTTCTCCTCCATCCCTGGGGGACGCTGAGGTTCCTGCTGCACCCCCGTTAGGCCTCCCTCCCACTGGGCCGGACAACCTGACGTCGGTTCCCCGGATGCCGGCTCAGACGACGGTCATACTGACGCCTGGGTGACATCCCTCTCCCGGATGCCGCTCCAACGCCAGGCCCTCCACCTGTTGGGCCTTCTGCTCCAGGCCCACCCACTGGACTTCTGGCCGGGCCGTCTGCTCCGTTAGTCCCCTCGGCCCCTGGGTATCCGACTCCGTCTTATCCGGCTCCGCAGTATCTGTCCCAGTACCCGATACCGGCCTACCCGATGCCGCAGTACTCGGTGCCTCACTACCCGATGCCGACTTACCCACCGTCGGGTTACGGATACGCACCCTACAGGTACACTCAGTATCCGTATCCCCCTCCTCCTCCTCCTCCACCTCCACCTCCACCGCCCCCACAGCTGCCGGTGGACTTGAAGCAGACTCTGGCCTCCTGGTGTGCTGAGGCCAAGGCTCAGCTTACCAGAGAGGTGGAGAGTCGTCTTCGGTGGCGGTTCCAGCTCCCGTGCGCCCCAGGCGACAGACTCCCTCCCCACCTCCAGATACCAGGGGCGAGCCTTCTGGTTTCCAGGGCAGGAGCAGGACACGCTTCCCTGAGGGCTTCCCTAAGGGGTCCGTTCCTCCCCCGCCAGAGAGAGGAGTCTTCTTCTTCTTCCTCTTCCTCTTCAGACACCTCGGATGACTCCAACGGTTGTTCCGACCCGGACAACGAGCCATGCTCTCTGATCAAACCCAAGCCTAAGACTCCTCCGAAGTCTCCTCTGGAGATCCTTCTTTCTCGGAGTTGCTGCGCAAAATCCAGGAAGTTCATAAGTGGTGCTCTTTGGAGCTGGACCCACAGCGTAAAAATACTCGCTGAGCACCTGGATCTGCCCGAGACCGCTCCGACCTTGGTGCCACCCTTTGCTTCACAAATTATTATTGAGTTAGATAAATCAGGTATAGAAAATGTACAATTTGATGAGAATGAGGAGTTTGTATTTACCCCTATTACATGTGGGGAAGTTAGGGAATTATTATTCAAAATTAGTATAAATAAAGCAGAAGGTATGGATGGGATCCCTAATATCTTATTAAAGTATGCAGCCCCCATTATAGATCAACCTTTAGCAAATTTATTTAATATATCTCTTCTTTCTGCAGAATTACCCTTAATATGGAAAACAGCAAAAATTGTGCCAGTGTATAAGTCAGGATCTAGGATGCTTTTGGAAAACTATAGGCCAATTTCCTGTTGCCAACAATATCAAAAATCTTGGAAAAGATTGTAGTGAAACAACTACAGACATTTTTAAAAGTTAATGGTGTCCTTAACAAACATCAATCAGGCTTTAGACCAGAACATGGAACCACTACAGCTCTATTGAAGGTCACGGGTGATATTGTGGAGGATCTGGACAGGGGGATGCCAGTGGGAGCCATTTTTGTTGACCTTTCAAAGGCATTTGATACCTTGGACCATGGCATCCTCCTGTCCAGATTAAAACTCTTCGGTATATCTGAGCCAGTGGTGAGTTGGTTCAGAAATTATCTGGACTCAAGACAGCAACAGGTGACAATTAAGGAATGGTCGTCAGGTTTAAAGACAATTGTCTCGGGTGCCTGAGGGTTCTATATTGAGACCCATATTGTATAATCTTTATATGAATGATTTGAGGTTTAAGCAACAGGGGTACAATATCATCTATATGCTGCTGATACAATTGTATATCTGGCTGACTCATCTGTGGTACTTACTCAGACAGTATTGCAGCAGGCTTTTGACTACTTACAGGATTTTTTGTTGAGATCTAAATTCGTTTTAAATGAAAAAAAATCCCAGGTAATGGTATTTCACAGGGGGAATAGTGTAAACTTGGAATAAGATGGGTTGCAGATTACAACCTATACTGGTGGTATTCTGCAACAAGTTGATAAATATAAATATTTGGGGGTTTATTTAGATAAAAAACTTGATTGGCATAGTCATTTTGAGTATATTTTGATGAAAACAGGAAAGTGTTTAGGATCCCTATATAGAATAAGGAATAGTATGTCTCCGGAAGTTAGAAAACTTGTGATTACTGTGGTGGTACTACCCATGTTAGAATATGGGAACTTGATTTATAGGGGTGCATCAAAAGAGCAGTTATATAAGCTTGATATTATGTATAATAAATTGGCAAGATTCATATTAGGTGTACCAAGGATGACACACAGATTAGACATGTATAGGGATTTGGGTTGGTATACCTTATCTCAAAGGAGAGGTTTAAGTCTGATCTTATTTGTGACCAAATGTCTATCTGGGAAAGTACCAGAGTATTTGGCAGGGTGCATTGTAGCTAAGAATCCTATTAGGGGATTGCGCTCTGCAAATAATTTGGAATGTTTGATACCAAAATGGAGAACGGTTTGGGGAAATAATCATTTTATAAGTGCTGGACCTTTACTGTGGAATTCCTTACCTGGGATATTAAGACCATTAGATAAAAAATTCCAGTTAAATATAATAAAGAAATGGCTTATTGAGCACACAAGTAATGAGGGGGAACTAGTTTAGGAATAAATATAGAAAAATTGTTTTTATTTATGTGTTGAATGTATCTGTTATTTTTAAGTTATTGTAAAGATATATGTATTTTTGTGTTTTTGTTATCTTGTGCAATGTAGGGATATTATATTTATTATATTGTTATGATTAATTGTATAAATGACCTGAAGTGTAACTGGTTTTGACTCTCTGGACCTCACTGTAAATGAGCTTTGCTCAGTGGAGTAATCCATATTCATTATCTTTATTAATTAATTTTACCTCCCTACCTTTTACCTACCCTGGATTGAGCCTCATGCCGACCTTTTTCCACCATTTAGAAGCAACCGCGGCATTAGCCCTCTTCCTTGAAGTCTAGGCTATACCAGTCTCCCGAGGGTGTTGACTTCCCTGACTCACCGAGCTGACTCGGTGGTGATTAGCTAATCCGAAGCATTTGAGTCTCTCCACCTGACAAAGAATCCGCCTTCTGACCAGTACAGCAAGAAGATCTATGCTTCTTCCACTCTGGGTATTAGGGCCCTGAACTATGTCGGTCACATGGGGGATTACCAGAAGCGATTCTTAGTGAGGTGGAATCCAAGTTGGACTCCCTTCCTGACTCTCGGCTAAACAGGAAGTGGCTGACCTTGTCTGTTCTGCTCGTTGCGGCCAGTCTGCATGCTTTTGTGCCACTGCGATGCCAGTGGACACTGCTGGTAGGGCTCTCGGCACTCGGCTGCCAAGCCCCACTACCCAAAAAGCAGTGAGCTCAGCACGACGCTGCCCACACCACCCGACTCCTTTCTTCTCCCACAGCCTCTGGCGTTTTCCAGAGGAACTGTAGAGGGAGGTTTTCCTCCACCTCCGGGTTGGAGAGGATAACGTTGGATTCCTGGGTGCCCAACTCATCGCAGAGGGACACTCAATAGAGTTTCTTCAGAAACCCCCTCGACACCCTCCCCCAAGGTCGTCGTGCTTGTAGGAGCATCTTCTTCTGGTCCAGGGAGAAACCTCCTCCCTTCTCTTGAAGAAGGTGATAGAACCCGTCCCCATTCCTCTTCAGGAAACGGGGTACTATTCCCATTTCTTTCTAGTCCTGAAGAAAACAGGAGGCGCGAGGCTGATTCTCGACCTCAGCTCCCTGAACTTGTTTGTGGAGTACAAGAGGTTCAGGATGCTCTTGCTGCGGAGCCTCCTGCCCCTTCTCTGGCCAGGACAGCGGCTGTGCTGTTTGGATATGTAGGATGCCTACCTGCACATCCCTATCCGCCCTTCCCACCACAGATACCTGCATTTTGCATTCCAGTGGGACCACTACCAGTTCAAGGCCCTCCCATTTGGTCTTTCTTTGGCGTCCCGGGTGTTCACCAAATGCCTTTCAGTGGTAGCGGCCTACCTGCGTACCCGGGGGTGCAGGTTTTCCTGCACCTGGATGATTGGCTCCTGGCGGCCCTGTCCAGGGAGGAACTCCTGTGCTTCCTTTCCCTTACCCAGCAGGTCTTTGCCTGCCTGGGTATTACCATCAACCAGGCCAAGTCCCACCTGATCCCGTCCCAGAGGCTCCAGTTTATCAGGGAGATCCTGGACATGACCCCTGGCATGGCCTTCCTGCCACCGGACAGGGCGGCCACTCTCCAGGCCCAGGTCAGCCTGTTGTCCAGCCACAGGCGGGTCAGCGCCAGGTCAGTCCTTCGCCGCCTCAGGCTAATGGCGGCTGTGATTCCGACAGTCCCTCGCGATCGGCTCCACATGAGAATCTCTCAGTGGACGCTTCGGTCTCAATGGGATCAGCTAGTGGACGACCTAGATCAACTTGTCCTGGTCTCCACTCACATGTAACGGGACTTGCAGTGGTGGATGGTTCAGGAGAACCTCTGCCGGGGAGTTCCCTTTGGTCTCCCTCCCCCCTCACAGACGTTGACAACGGACGCCTCCGGCGAGGGTTGGGGAGCCCATCTCGGTCCTCCCAGGACCCAGGGCTCCTGGTCCAAGCTTGAGAAGTCCCTTCACATCAATGTGCTCGAACTAAGGGCAGTACTGTATGCTCTTCAGGCTCTGCATCTGTATCTGTCTCCCGGTCACCTAGCTGTACAAACGGACAATATGTGTGTGGTCTGGTACATCAACAAACAGGGAGGAACTCGTTCCAACCCCCTTTGCAGAGAGGCGATGCGAGTCTGGGATTGGGCAGTACAGCACAACCTTCACCTCACGGCATTTCACGTCCCGGAGGTCGAGAACACGCTGGCAGGCAGGCTCAGCCGGTCATCAGGGACTGTCATCTGCTCTAGCACATGAATGGGAACTGGATCAGGGGGTCGTAGATGACATCTTCCTGCACTGGGGAACTCCACAGGTAGACCTGTTTGCATCCCCTCAAAACACAAAACTTCCCGCTCCAGGGCGCAGCATTTTTTAGAGAGACGCTCTGTCTCTAGACTGGAAGGGCAGATTCGTCTATGCCTTCCCCCCTGATTCCACTGATTATGAAGGTCTTGCAGAAACTCAGTTCGGAAGGAGCTCGAATGATTCTGATCGCTCCTTTCTGGCCCAGGCAAGTTTGGTTCTCTCTTCTGCAACAGTACTCGGAGGAACCTCCGCTTCCTCTTCCTCTGTCGCTATTTTTGCTGACCCAGGATCGGGGACCCTGGTCCATCCAGGCCTCAAGTCCCTTCAGTTGCATCGTGGCTCCTGCAGGCGTAGCTCAAGCCCAGTCCGGCCCCCAGTAGCTGAGATTCTGGTGGAGGCCAGGAAACCCTCAACTAGATCTACATACGCCATGAAATGGAAGCGCTTCTCTGTTTGGGCTGCCTCCAATGATGTTGAGCCCTTTTCGTGCTCTGTCGGCCGACTTCTGGATTACCTGCGACACCTCTTTGATCTGGGTCTCAGCCATTCATCCTTAAAGGTTCACATGGTGGCCATTTCGGCCTATCATGTCCCCTTTACAGACAGAACGTTTGCTCAGCTGGAGGTCTCTAAGACCTTTTTGAGAGGGGTTCTTCCCTTACGGACCCCTATCCGGGTTCCTGCCCCTCCTTGGGATCTGAATTTAATTTTAGAGAAGCTTACTCTGCCTCCTTTCGAGTCGGCAGCTTCAGCGGAGCTAAAGTTCCTTTCTTGGAAGACTCTTTTCCTAGTGGCCATTACTTCTGATCGATGGATTTCCAAGCTCCAGGCCCTGATGTGTAAAATCCTTATATTTGATTTTTCACAAGGAACGGTGGCTTACAACCCTAAGTTTCTCCCTAAGGTGGTAGCAGAATCGACGCTGAATCAATCCATAAGGTTGCCTGCCTTTTATGCAGCACTCTAATCATGGAGAGTACTCCTCCATATTTTGATGTTCACCGATCTGAGATACTACACCAACAGGACTAAGGATCTCAGAAAGACTGATCAACTGTTCGTCCTCTTTTGCTCACAAAGAGAAGGCAATGCTGTTTCTAAGCAATGCCTATTGAAATGGTTGGCTCATTGTATCACTTTTGTTATGACAACAGTACAACAAGACTCCTGTCGGGTCAAGTTAGAGGCCACTCCACTAAAGGGGTCGCTGCCTGTGCAGCTTGTTTCAAGAATGTATCAGTGGCTGACATTTGTGCCATGCCACTTGGACTTCTGTCCATACCTTTATGAAAATTACAGTTTGGACATTGTCTCTCGCTGTAGAGCAGGCTTGGGCTGGCTGTTTTGCAAGGCCTCCTTTCCTAAGGCCTTTACAACCAGAGGGTTTACTTCTGAGTAGCTTTCCTCCTCCCGTTTGCTTCTCCTTGTTCCAGACTGCTTGGAACTCAGTCCTATATGTAATTACCTACTGCAAGAGCCCTCTCGGAAGTAAGATAGTACAGTTACGTAAGAACTTACTGTAACAGTAGATCTTCGAGAGAGGCTCTTGCAGTAGGTAATACCTTCATCCCCGTAAGCTTTTTCAGCTCCTTTTCCAGGAGGGGAAGTATCCACTTCTCTCTCGTCTTGCCCTTTGGCGGGAAAGAACTGGAAGGCGGGCGTGGGGGACCACCCCTTTATACTGATGCCGCATGACATCGGTCACCTGATGTGGGGGCTGTCCCCCGCCAGAGACTGCTAGCTAGAAATTTTTCCGTTGGGTCCTGACACCGGCCGGCATCAGTCCTATATGTAATTACCTACTGCAAGAGCCTCTCTCGAAGATCTACTGTTACGGTAAGTTCTTACGTAACGGTACTTTTTTGGGTCTGCTAGGGAAAAACTCCACTTGATTATCACCCTTGCCTCCCAGTCACTGGCAAAGAAGGTTGAGCAGGAGCCAGTGCAAAAAACCTCTGTGGAAAAAAAGTAGACAGGAGGCATGCTGTCCCTAAACAAAGCCATGATTTTCTGCGTATACATCTTACAGCTGAGGGCCTGAAACCTGTAGCAGCAACTAAAAAATTCAGGTCTTCAGGTCTATTGTTTCAGCTAATTCACCTGAGAAGGATAGTTGCAGTGTTGATGGTCTGGGTAAAGGGTTTATTACAGTGCTTCCTCAGCATTCTGACAGGCTTCATATCTAGTTTCTGTAACTACATACAGTATCAGCATAACCTCTGTTCTGCCTTTAGAAGAGATTTCTGATGCCCTAATGTGGAATTATTCTTGTGTACAATGTGGTATGGATGCATGTAAACATATGCTCCAAATAGCAGTGGATTTTAATGACATTGTACCCCAAGTCGTGGTCACTGGTTTGTGGCTAGAGACAGGCCGCAGAAGTGCATTGATGTATCCCGGGAATTGCAGAAGAGGGTCTGTGCTCTCCCATTTGAAGGGAAAACCCACTTTGGGCCCGATGTATAAACCTTACCCCAGAAAGCCAAGGAGGCTAGAGTGACCATTTAAGTTTAGGGGTCGACCTTAATGTTTATTTATTGGCCTGGGACATAGTGCAAACGGCCTTGGGCCAGTATGATTGTCCTACTTTCCTGGTTTGGCTAGTGTGATCTAGCCATTATTAGGAAATGGCCCTTTACAGGTGATAGGAAACAGATTTTACACTTCTAGAAGTCCTCTAGTTGTTCTTTTATTGGCTACCCAGTATTCTGATATGCTTTTGACCTTTTTTGTTAAATTAATAATCTAATTTTGTTGCCTTTTTAAGGATCCTGAGTCCCTCTCTCCTCGGCAGTTGCAGCTTACTCTTTTCGGACTGCCTGAACATTCTATGACATCACAAACACCTTTCCAGGTCATTCAGATGAATAGCATGGAATGGGAGTTTCTGATTTCATTGAATGTTAGAAATATGAAAATCAAGTGCAGAAGCTGGTGAGAAGAGTGGAACTCAGTGTAGATCTGAGGGCACTCCAAAGCTAGATTATTTATAAAAAAAAAAATCATTAAAGCATATCCGAATACATAACTGGCATGGAAAGGAAGATGGAAGCGAAGTTAACTATGTAGAAATCATTTCCTATCGCCTTTAAAAGTTTGTGGTACTAAACATGTTTGCTGGTTTTCCAGTTGTTTCTTTTGGGGGGGGGGGGTGGTAACCTCATGGAGTCAACAACAGAGTAACTGCTGCTATGTCCTCGTGGAGCCCTCCAATTGGTGTAGATAAGATTGAGCCCTGCCTGTTGCCAGTCCCCAACATCTGAGCTGCTGCTGTTGTTGTGTGGGAGGCATTCAAGAGGAATCTGTTGTGTAATAGTCATGCGAGTGCTGTAGAAGAGGCAGAGGATCCAGCGCTCACGACAGCAGATGTCTGACTTCCAACGTGATTTTTTTTTTTTCCATTTCAGGAGCACATTTATTTATTTTTTTAAAAGAACTCTCCCTTTCAGTCACTGAGACTGGCAAGAAAAAAGTTTTAAAGTGGGAGTGAGTAGGCAGAGTGGGTCTTAACTCTCAGGCCGAGTAGGTCAGGCCAGTCCTTGCAGAGTTATGTTCGAGATCTGACTGTCACATTTAGCCCAATCGGAACCAAGTATTTGGCAGCAGTGGTGGAAGATGCTAACCAGTGTAGCCATATGTAACTTAACTCTTCTCGACTGCCAACAACAACAGACTGGTTGAGGTAAAATAAGGAACTTTCGTTGTGTGTGAAAGTTGACAGGAATGGTCCATCAAGAGGCTCTGCTT
This sequence comes from Neoceratodus forsteri, assembly GCA_016271365.2. Classification (NCBI taxonomy): domain Eukaryota; kingdom Metazoa; phylum Chordata; order Ceratodontiformes; family Ceratodontidae; genus Neoceratodus; species Neoceratodus forsteri. Next base: position 1,754,062,858 of record CM057452.1, read on the forward strand.
CTCTCTAGGGTCTGTAGTATAGGGGTCCACCAGATAAATGCATGGTCAAAAAGTGCACTGTGCGGACACCCCAAAAGCATGCGGTCGAAAATCGTGCATAAACTAACTCCAAACCACACATGCTGTTTCTGACCACAAGATTTCTTTTCGTAGATCTTGATGGTTTCCCGTAGTATATAGCAAGCTAAGGCCAGGCAGCTCTGTTTGAACTCATGCTATGTACATTATGGATTGAGCAAGTGTGAGGAAAGGAACACAATGCAGAGCTTGGTGGGGGGTTGCTATTCAGGAAGTCCAGTAGTGTCAGTGGCTTAGCAGGTAGCATTCTCGCCTCTGAGGCCAAGAGATCAGAAGGCTGTGGGTTCTATCCCCACACAAGGCACATGGGTTAAATCCCAATATTGACACTGTAGTGCAGCATAAGGGAGGTGCTGCACTCCTGAGGTGCCGTCTTTCAGAAGAGATGTGAAACTGAGGTTCCATCTGCCTGTTCTGGTGGTAATTCAGGTGGATGTTAAATGTAACCCCCCTGCAAATGGGGGTTCCCAAAAGACTTCCAGGAGCTTGCTTGAATGCTCCAAGCCTGAATGGTGTTTGGCATTTAAGCCATTTATCAGTGAGTGTTTTTAGAGCCTCTAGTACTGTCTCTTTAAGAGCTGTCTGCTTGCAGACATAATTAGTTTGTATGGGGGGACTGTGTGCTTCTCTGAGTACCACTCAAGCTGCTGCCAATTCACTTCATTTTTGCAGTCACTAGGAGTGCAAAGGGAACCTATCTGAAAGATGTAACTGTTTGCCAGAAATTATTTAGAGTGATAGTGAAATTGCAGTTTGTCTAACCTGCTTTCTTTGCAGTCAGAACTGTGTCTGCTAGTTCCCCATTCTAGTTTTGAACTGCTGAACTGGACCAATCATGTGGGTAAGCTAGCTCTAAAATGGTGCCTTGGACGAATCAGAACTTGACTCATAATCTGAGCCAGCCACAAGAGGATTGTATGGGCAGTGACTCTGGGAGATGTAGTTTAGACTTCAGTGCCTTTTTGGACCAACAGCAGCAGTCTATTGTGAGTGACAGCCAATCCAGTCAAGAACTGGGAGGAACTCAAAGGAAGTGCCCGTTTTGTCGGTTGGAGTTTCAGTTGAGCTTTGGCAGTGAAGAAGGAAGGAGCCCTGTGCTTTTTCAGTGTGCAGTTTTAGTCAAAAACGTGTGTAAGGCCCAGAGTTCCGGTCTGCAGCTTGTGTAACAGCTTGTTAGACTGAATCTCCTGTGAAAAGAATCAAAGGATCTCTGAAGAGTAGAAACCAGGCTCACCCTGTAGAAGACTGAGGAATTGCTGAAAATTGACTCGGTCTGTCAGGAACTGAATCTGCTGTGTGTTCTCCGGTATTGTGCAGTAATTGCGATCGGATACAGATGCAGCCTGCCTGGTATAGTGCTTTTTTATATGGATGTGTGAAGAGGTTTGTGTACCTCAATGAGCCCTGCTGACATTGAAGGACCTTATCTTATTTGGAGGTCATGAGTACTAATTCAGGGTCGCCTCCTGTTGAATTGCCACATTAAATCCAAATGGAATTACTGTACTGCTGACTGTTTAATTCTCCTTTCTCTGTGTGAAAGGGGCCCACCAGCTGCCACGGCTTGGACTAGCTTACTAGGGCTTGGGTACCTAGGACAGTAACTGATAGGGATAGGCCTGTGCACAGAGCCATAGGTAGATTATTAGAGTGATAAGCATTAACCTGATTTCCGCCCTGTTATATCCCCAAATAAATCAGAGCTGCTTGTTTCAGCAAAGTTATACTGCCTGAGGTATTTGTCTATGTTAAAGTACTGTACTGTGATTGTTGCACTGTATCTCTCATTTCACAGGAGGTCCCAGTGTGAACCAGACCTGGGGTAAGTGTATACTGTGAAGGTAATTCTGATATATTGTGTGGGCCACTAGTGGGAAGAAAGGGGGGTTGCAGTGTCCCAGAGGGCTGTGACCAAGTTAGTTTAACTATTGCAAACCCTGACCTCTGGGTGGAGGCACCCGCCATTGGATCCAGGCCCCTCAACCTGTTAGTGGCAAATCAGGCAGGGGTAGTAGCCCCTGGGATAGCGCCATCTAGGGGTTACATAAAGATCCCATGACACTGCTCGAAAAAAGTAGTGGAATATCCCTGGTGTTCTGGCCAAACTTCCATTCACAAAAAAATACCACCAACAGCTTAATCTGGTTAAAGGTCAGCTGGCATTCATCTGTATCCTCCCCTGGGTCATGTCTGAAAATAGGCAGAATTTGTCTAGTGCACTTACCTGGTCAACAAAACTAAATAAAAAGTAAGTCACTGTCCTATGTAAGGGAGCAGGAAACAACATATCAGAGTTTAAAATCAGCAGTGGCTTCGGGCTTGCAGGAAACTCTGACTGTGTGGTAAAAGCAGGGAAGGAATTTGAGGGTGGAGGGTTGGTGAACTTACTGTGGGGTAGAGGAAAGAATCCACGAGGCACAAAATCTTGTAGCTGTGGTAGACAGCATGAAAAGGAATTTGAGAGGGGAAGGCTGGTGATCTTGGGGTGGAGGAAGGAACCTCCAGAGCACAAAATCTTGCAGCTGTGGTGGGCTGCATGAGTTCTGCCAGTAGCTCCCTGCAAATTTAGGTCATGCATATCTGTTGCAGGAGCAGCAATAAATGTAACTTGAACTGCAAATATGAAATGAACAGATAAAATAGTAAACAAAATGCTGTCTCAAACATCCTGACTGTGTCACTGTGTTATTTTCTTAATATTTTAATGTACGCTGGGCGAGTGCAACTGTGAGGGCCAGTAACTGGCATCACTTTCCCGGTAGACCAGTAAAAAGTTGCTTAACTTCTGTAAGTCTCACTGACTCTGGCAAATGGCCCACCTTCCAGGCTGAGAAAAGCAGTCAGTCCTTCTGTTCCCAGCCCAGCCCCTAGAATTCAGACAACATTGAACAAGAACCTACTATGGCAGGGGAAAGGCATGTGGCGAGGTTGGCTGCTCCACTTCTACTTCCCCAGGTAGTCAGAAGGACAGAACTGAATCCTAGCTCGCCACCAGGATCTGCTACTTCTGCCCAGACTGGTTCTCGTCATCACAGACAGTGGGCGCTGGAGATTGTTAGGGACGGTCTGACTGGAATTTATATTACCTCCTGCTCCCAGCTGTACAGTAAGTGCACGTTATTTTCTAGCCTAGAGCAGGAGAAAGAAATTCGGAGCCTTCTCCTTGCAGAGGCATTAGAGGAGGTTCCAGAGATAACGAGGGGAAAGGAATTATTTTCCAGTATTTCCTAGACCCCAGAGTCAGGAGGTTGCTGCCAGTCTTGGATCTCCGAGTCCTGAACAAATTCCTGAGCTGCACAAGGCTCAGTATGGTTTCTTTAAGGAGATAATTCCTTCTCTCCAAGGATGAGTTTGGTTCTGCTCCCTAGATCCCTAGACCTAAAGGATGCCTACTATCACATCCCAGTCAGACCATCTTACTGAGAAATTACTCTGGTTCGGACTGAAAGACCAAACATACCAGTGTAGTATTGCCATTTGAACTGTCCTTTGCTCTCAGGGTCTTCAGCAAATGTCTGGCATTCGTTACAGCTTACCTCCAAAAACAAAGGGTGGCAGTGTATGCATATGCTAATGACTGGCTGATCAAAGCTGGTACACCAGAGGCAGTTGTTGAGGCTCAAGACCTCAAAGTGGGTACATTTCAAATGTTGAAATTATTACCAAGTTTAGAACCGACCATACTGGCCCCAACTCAGAAAATCACATTCATTGGGACAGAACTAGACGTGATCGGGCCAAGACTCTACTGCCCCTAGATTGAGCCTTGGAGTCCTTTCAGGAGGGCCAGCAGTATAAGACTAGGGAGTTATCTCAACTCCTCAGCCTTAAGGCTTCAACCACATTTCAGTGGTACCTTAAAGGGCAGTGGTCTCTGAGTAGGCATCACATAGATTGCAAGATGGAGGCAACTCCAGAGTTGATCGAAACCCTACCTTGGTGGCAGGTAGAACAGGACCTCAGAGAGGGTCCTTTCAACACCCTTGTTGTATACTCCGCCTGACCACAGGCTGGGGAGTCCAACTCGATCAGGAGGTGATGCACAGGATTTGATCCAAAAGGAATCCTCTCTCATGTGTTGGAGCTACGGGTGATTTGTGTGGTCCTTGAAAAATTCAGTGTGCTCATGATGGATCAGCTAGTTAAGAAACATGGACAGACCACTACTGTGTTGTGTGTGTGTGTTGTTTTTTTTTTTTTGTTTTGTTAATAATTGACTTTTTCTTATACAGTGCTGGTCTGCCTGGACTTCATGTTGGTGCTTTTTTACCTCAGTGTTACATCGAAACCTAGAATTTGACTGTAGGTAAGAACCACTTGGCCTACCCAGTTTTCCCTGCTCTTCCTACCTACACTTATTACCACACTCTGTACCCAATTAACAGCTCTTTCTCTCCCCCTGCCTTTCCACTATGAGTCTCTTGTGCTTATCCCATGCATTCTTGAACCCCACCACTGTTTTGGCCCCCACCACCTCTGCTGGAAGGTTGTTCCATGAGTCCATTTCTCTTTCTGTGAAGAAGTACTTCATCACATCTCTCCTGAATCTACCCCACTTCCCGTTTCATAGCATGTCCCTTTGTTCTGTTTTTTTTTTTTTTTAACTTTCTTTATACACTGACCCCTCTGGGCATCCTTCAGGAGAGCCCACACGGATGTGCCTCTCCCTCCCAGCCTGAACTCCCGCATAACCCAGGCTCTCCCCTGAACGACTCTGCATGTCCAACCCTGTATCACCTCTGAGGCTGGGTCCACCTCCCTCGGCTGTTTGTACCTATATGTGAAGGACCTACCCCATCACTGGTCAGAATGGGAGATACCTTACGCCTAATGGGATTGGGACGGATGGCTCCACTGGGGCCTCCATCATCTCACTGGGTGGCCAGAGGATTTTCTTGAGTCTTTGAGTTTCTAACCTTCTTTGTGGAGCACATCTAGCTAGGCAATGTTATGACGATTCACTCCCCAGGCATACTCCGCCGGGCGTAGTGAGCTCCCCCGGCTACCACCAGATGCTGCTGCATGAGCAAACATTTCCTAAGCCCACCCCGGGAAGAGAGAACAGTCTTCCAAACACAAGATCTCTTCCTTCCCCTGCTGATCCCCGGCGGCCTTGGCTCATTCCTGAACCCGGGTCGCTGGTGTGGAGCAAGTTGTGGCGTCCAGCGCCTCAACCCTCAGTGCCACCGGGCTGGCTATGTCCCTTTGTTCTTGAGCACCTTTTCTTCTGAAAATACTTCCTCTTGTACCCTATTACCCTCTGTGAGGTATTCAAAGGTCTCTTAATATATCCTCTCCCCAGGTGTACATATTGAAGTCCTTAATCTTTTCTCAGAGGGCTTTTGATGCAGACCCTGCACCATTTTAGTTGCCTCCTTTGAACAGCCTCCACTCTGTCAATGTCCTTCTGAAATTTGATCTCCAGAACTGCACACAGTATTCTAGGTTGGGTTTTACCAGAGATCTATACAGAGGTAATACCACCCCTTTCTTTCTGCTTGTGATACTCCTCCCTGTACACCCCAACACCCCACTAGCCCTCCCGACTGCCTTGTTGCACTACCTGGCCACCTTTAGGTCATCCAGCATGATTACCCCCAGGTCTCTTTCCTGCTTGGTGGTCATCAATACCACACCACCCATTTTGTACTCTGCCCCTGGGTTTCTGTGCCCTAAGTGTATTATTGCACTTTTTTGCATTGAAAACCAGCTGCCATACCCTTGACCCACTCCTCTAGTTTTTCTCGGGTCTCTGTGTATCCTTTCCACCCCCTCTGGAGTGTCCATCCTATTTCAGTTTGGTGTCATCCACAAGGAGGCAGACCTTCCTTTCCAGTTCCTCTGCAATGACACTTTTAAAGACATTAAAGAGGACTGATCCCTGAGGCACCCTGCTGGTCACCCACCCTTCCTCAGAGTGAACTCCTGTTTACTACCACCCTCTATCGCCTATCTCCTAACCAATTTCTTATCCAGTTTACCACCTTTGGCCCACTCCTAAGCTACACAGCTTGTTTATTAGTCTCCTGTGTGGAACAGTATTGAAAGCCTTACTGAAATCTAGCAAGGCCATGTCCACTGCGCCTCTGATCTAAATCCTTTGTCACCTAGTCAACAAAAAATCTATCTGAGTAGTTTGACATGACTTCCCTCCTGTAAACCTATGCTTCTTTGGTCTTGTAATCCACTGGATTCAAGATATTCCACAATCCTTTCCTTCAGCAGTGATTCCATTAACTTTTCCACCACCAACGTCTGGCTGACTGGCCTATAATTGCCAGCCTCCTTCCTGCTATCACTTTTATGTAGTGGAGTACATCCACCCTCCTTCAGTCTTCTGGAACCACTCCTGTTTCCACTGAACTGTTGAATAGAACTGTCAGAGGCGCAGCCAATTCTGCCCCCCACCCGAGGTCCCTCAATACCCTTGGATATACCCTATCAGGACCCATTTTTGCAATGTCCACCTTCAGATTAGCAAGTCCCTTCAGGACTCTCTCCTCCAAAAAAAGGACTAGTGTCCATCTGCCTCCCTCCAAAGCTTCTATTATTTTTTTAGGAATGTGGATATGGTGTACTAGCCACATTTCTGGCAGAATCCTTTCCCTTTAATCTATCGAAATGCCAATGCTTCTAACCTCCTTTCAGTGGACTCTGTTTACTATCAGCTTTTACGTTTTATTTTAAACTCAGAAAGGACTGAACATCACTGTACATTACCTACTCAACTAGATCGGTTATTTTCTTCATCTCGATGTACCTCTCACTGGCTATCCTTGATCTGTAAAACTGTAGACTACCACACTCCATCTTATTTATCAGATAAATAACTGCTTCCACTTACAGTCACAACCTTAGAGATGCAACAAACCATGGCTTAGTTTTACCCAGAGTTAAAACTCACTTTGGCAGATCTAGTTTTTCATATGATGCTCTCCTCTCCTCTCCTGGAATAAACTTCCCCCTTTGCTATGGAATTCCTGTTCAACGTATGTTTTTAAGCAAAATTTGAAGAAGATGCCCTTACAAGAACAGCTTTTTTGCAGTTGTTTTAACTAACTGTACATGATATAGCAAAGGATTTACCATTATTAAACTGTGGTTTATATTGATAATGTGTTTTTGTTTGTGTATTTATTGCCTATGTACTTGACTGTTTAAATCTTTTCAAGTGGTGTTTCATCATGACTTGGGACTTTCTGTAAACAAGACTAGTTTCTCATAGCAAAAAAAGCAAAAAATTAACACTATAGCACTACCTACTGAAGCACAAAAATGAACAAACACAAAACAATTGTTTTACTGTACTTTAATAAGGCATACAAGGCATTACAAAGTGAACATACCAAGTACGCAAGACCCCATTCAGGAACAACACAGTGGGACCTACAAGCCTCCTACCAGTTTAGCATTACAGCATCATGAGGCCTTATTAAAGTGCAGTAAAACTATTGTTTGGTGTTTGCTCATTTTGTGCTTCATTGGGTAGTGCTGGAGTGTTACTTCTTTGCCTTGTTTTATTCACCTGTGCACACCCAGCTGATGGGGTGGCTTTTTTCTCATTTAGTTTCTCATAGAACTTTTCCTGTAAATTGTTAAACTTCTAAATAAAATATAAAAGTTTATTAAAATAAAAAAATTTAAGAACAGGTCAGAAGGTCTTCAACCTGGCTCCTCACCCCACCCGGGTGGCATCCTCCTCAGCACTGCCCCATGACATCCGATGTTACTTTCCACTGGAATCTTCAGGTTCCCTCCATCACAGCTCCACGCTAGGTGTAGGCTCTATTTTCTTTCAAAGCTTTTTGGGCTTCGAGAGTTTGATTTTTTTCAAGTAATGGATACCTCTTCATTCACAGATGGAATGCGAGGACTCCAAAGCCAGTGGCATGCAACAAGAAAATGTCAGGCACCTATCCACGTGCCGCATGCGTGTACAGTTTAGTGGCTCAGCATGACCCACAGGCTTGCGGTTTGTGCCAAACCCTTCTACCCTCCTCTTTGGAGGACCATTATGCCCGCCTCATTTAGGCTGCCCAGCTCAGAGGGACCAACTTGTTAAATCCAAGGATGCCTGCCCGGTGATCTCGGTGTCGCTAGTTCTGCCGAGCAGCTCACCGCCACATTCACCTTGGTTTTGGAGGGCGTGGATGTGTCCTTTACCGGGGCATTCTGGGACATATGTCCCTCCCTTCTGACTCTCAGGGAGGGCCCTTCCTGAGGGTCTGAGTTGTGGGACAAACCAAAAAAGTCTCGCTGTGGGATCGAGAGCGATCTCATTCATCTTGTTCCCGTGCTTCTGTGGGCTCGACGGCTGTCGAGCCATCAGCTTTGGCTGACACTTCAAACCATGTCCAGGCCACGAGCCCACAGAAACCCCGTCATGCTTGACGGTCTAGACACAGGCTGACCAGCCGGTCAAGATTTCTCTTGACCCGGTTGACTCATTGTCACTAGACAAAGGGGAAGGGCTTCCTTTCTAGGGCTCTGGTCTGGGCCTTCTCACAAGAGGGGCCGGTTCAACCCACTGAGCCAGTGGTTCTCCTCAGGAGATTGAAACCTCGGGGTTCCCTAGGCATCCTTCGCCTTTCACTGCCTCTCCTCCCCATTGGTCGCGGTTGAGGTCCCAGTTGACTTTTCGGTCGAGATTTTGGGACTCCCGACATTCTCGGCAGTCCCATTCTTGACCGTTGGCCAAGCAGTGTCATCGGCACTCGTCATCCTCATCTTCGGGCGAGGACTAGTTCCATCACAGAATGTGTCACGAGTACATGTGACAGCAGTGGATCATCAGCCAAGGTCGTGTTCCACAGCCAGTTCTGGCTTGCCCTTGGTTGTCGATTCTGTGGCCAGTGCCGGTTTCTCTGGCCCTGACGACACCTGCTTCTCCATCCATTTGGGTGGAGCCGCCGCCTCCTCTGCAACCCTTGCACGGAGCCCCATCCAAGGCTGTGCACCCCACTGTAGGACTCCTCAGGAGACGTTTGGTGCATATCATACACTAGACAAGCCTCACATCATCACTGGGGAAGCGGGTTGGCGGTGTTTGAGAGTCCTCTGACTCTGAGGGCTCCTCCACGCTCTTCTCAGACACCAGGGTTTGACCCAGAGTCGGTGGGGAAGTTTCTTCGGAGTTTGGACTTCCTTTGGGACCTTGTTTTGTGTGTTCTCTTGAATCCATGTGGATCCCGCGGGAACCCATTCAGAAATGGGCTAAGTATCCCCTCACAGAGCTCTTGGACTGGGGTGACTACCCGGGGGTCACCTTCCTGGTAGCGGAGGCCATCCTGGGCTTGGCCTTGGAGCTATGGCAGCGTCCAGGCTCTTTCCCAACCCCCTCAGCCCATATGGTCCGCAAGTATGCGGGGCCTACAGGGTCCATACCTGGGTTCACCGAGCATCCTTCAGCTGAAGGTTTGGTTGTGGATTTGGTATTCCGGCGCATGGGCAATGTCGGGGATGTTGACAAGCCCCCAATAAAGCATCTAAAAAGCTCAACCACAGGGCAAAGAAAGTCTATGCAGCTTAGTCACTGGGACTTCGACAGGCCAGTGCTACATTTATGATGGCTAACTTCTCCCATGCCCTTTTTGGGCCGCGTTGGGCAGGTCATTCCCACCTTCCCACTGACCTTCAACTGGCGGTTAAGATGATATGGGATCAGGATCATGCCGTGGCCAAACAGCTCCAGTTGGCCCTTGATATTGGACACTCCTGTGCCAGGTCCATGTCCACAGTGATGGCCAAGCTGCGCCTAGCATGGCTGATGATTTCGACCATTCTGACCAACACTGAGCACAAGTTGATGGACGTCTTTTTCTTGGGTACTGACCTTTTCCCACCCAGTGTTGGACATCTCACATGTATTGAGAAGTTGAACACCACCTTGGATTCCGTCATGTCCTCCCAGAAGGATATTAAAGGGCAGAAACAGTGCAAGAAGCCCTTTCAACATCAACCCTTCTCTGTGCCTTCATCTCGCCAACCACAGCCCCAAGCAGGGCATCATCAGGCCTGGCGGTCTAAGCGCAAGCCAGTCCCTACTGGGACTAGAAAGCCTGGAGGCTGGGGTTCGAGGCCTTCCCCATTTATCAGCTTCAGGGCCGCCACCAAGCCTTCCCAGTGACGTGTTGGGGGGAGGGTGTCCCCCTCTCGCCTATCCTGCCCTGCCTGGGACCTCTGTTGGGGGCTAGCTCTGCCATTTCGCATTTGCCTGGTCAGTTGTCACCTCATACCAATGGGTGCTCAAAGTGGTTTGTCACGGATTGCCTCTGGAATTTGATGCTGTACTGCCCAGCCAAGTCTGTGCCCCACCGGAAGGTGTGGTTTCCGTGGACATGCTATCTGCCCTTTGGGAGGCTATCACCCAGCTCCTTCAGAAGGACACTGTGGCCTGTGTCAAGGGCCCCATGACCGGTCCAGAGTTTGTCTCCAGATACATTTCTGGTTCTGAAAGCGGATGGGGGTTTAGTGCTCCATATTGGATCTGCACAACCTCAACAAGTATCTGAGGCCACAAGTTCCGAATGGTCACTATGAATCAGATCGTTCTGTCCCTGGAGCAGAACATGTGGATCTTACTTTGAGAGGGTTCCTTCAGTAGATCATTACATATAGGACTAGCGCCACCTGGCGCCTGGGCCGCACGGCAGACTTTTCTAGCAATAGCTGACCAGGGACTGCCCACCCAGCGTCACGTGACCAACGTCAGCGTGGCCGTATATAGTAGGCGGCCCCCACACCCGTCCTCCAGTTCTTTCCTGCCGTCTCCTCATGTCTGTCGCATTGCAGACTTCCATTAGCGATCGTCGTGTTAGTTTTTGCATCAGATTTTCCTTCGCCAGAGTTTTCTCTAAAAATCTTCGTTTGCTTATGTCTTCGTCCAAGAAGAAGTGCTCATCCTGTGGCATGCAAATCCCTCATTAAGACGCTCACCTTAAATGAGTGATCTGTCTAGGCTCAGACCACCCTGTCTCATTCTGTCCAGAGTGCCAACTGTTCAACCAGACCACCAGAAAGCGGAGACAGCAGGATTTGGAGGCCCACCTTCTTAAAGTCTGTCTTGCTTCCTTAGAAAAGGAAATGGACCGGATCCACAAATCCTCTTCTGAGAAATCTTCTCCCTCAAAGAAAGAGCACCGCAAAGCTCGGAGCGGAGTGCTCCACGGAGGACCAGCCAGAGGCATCTCAGACTTGAGCAAGGCAGTTTCCCATCCGCCTAAGGTGAAGGCGTTGAAGGTAAGTCTTCCACAGGCAAGTCGTCCATCGGCTCCTCTGACGGCCACGCTGCTCCTGCTGCTAAGTCTGTCCCAGCTCCTACGGGGACCACCCGGCCACTGGTAATTTGGCTCCCCAGGCCTTGGGGACCCACCTGGTACCAGCCAATAAGTCGTCCGGGGGCTCCTCCCCCGCCCACCCGGCTCCGTCTGGTAAGACGGCTGTCTCTGACTGCTGCCTAGACATGGTTCTCCCGTTGGGGCCTAACGGCGCCTCACATGACGTCCGGAAGAACCAGGGGGAGGCTGCCCCTCCGCCCCCCTCTCCCCCGCTGGTACCCTCTTCCTCTCCGACAGGTACTTCTGGCGGGGACAGTGCAGAACCCCTCGATATAGAAAACCCTTCTTTGGGGTCCGTTCCACATTCCCCTGATAAGGTCACGGGGAAGGAGGCCCCTCTTCAGCCATCTGGCCTTCCAGTGGAGGGCTCTCCTCTCCTCTCCTCTTGGGTGGGATCCTCCCAGATCTGGCTAATATCCCAGTCCCACCGTCAGACCCGGCTAATCCTAACCCTACACCGGAACCTCCGACGACAACCTCCGAGCCTGGGCCTAGTTATCTGCTCCAGCCCTCCGCTCCGGTGCCAGACACGGTCCCTCCATTGGGTCCCCTTCGCCCCGGTCCTGATGCCGGCCCATTTTCTGGCGCCGGATTGGGCAGTGCCAGTCCCAACATCGGTACCCCTGACGTTGGCTCTTCCGCCGCTGGATGTGCTGCCTGTTTTCACTACAGCAGGCCCGATGTGGGTTCCCCCTCCATCAGACCCTCTGACGTTGGGGCTTTATTCTAGACCCTGGACTGTCCCTCATTACCCCACCCGGGGTATCTTGGATACCACTACACAGCTGGTCCCCCTCCTGACTGGAGCTCTTTGGGTTAGTATTACCCTGGCTATAATCTCTACCAGGGTTATTTCCCAGGTTACCAGGGGTACCGTTACCCACCTCCCACGGTAAACCCTCCTCCTCCACCCCCCGTGGTTCTGGCTACATCGGACTTTAAGACGCTAATTCAGTCTTGGTGGCAGCGGGTGCATTCGGAGCTGGTGTCGGATCTGGAAAGCAGGCTCCCACTTCCACGCTCTCCCAGATCTCCATCCCCGAGAAGCTCATCTCCGTCCATGGTCCATGTCTCTGGGACAGTCCATTGTACTGTGGTTCTTCCGAACATTCGTGGCCTTCCAAATGAGGGGGTGGGTGATGGCGATGATGATGAGGATGCCGATGAGTCGGTGGAGGGGGAGAATCTGGACAAAACCAAAGGTCAGAAAGGCAAGGCCCCACCACCACCGGGACCCTGCCTTTTCGGACCTCTTGAGGTCCATGAAAAATTTTTTTGATTGGGAGACTGAGGATCAAGACCCTATGCGACAGAGACTAGCTGAACATCTGGACCTACGGTCTCTGTTCCTCCGTGGATTGGAGCTCACCAAGACCTTACCTCGACGGTCTGGCAGATGCCTCATTCTCTCCCGGCTGTCTCCAGAGGGTGGACAAGGGTACACTGGGTGCCTAAGGAAGCCCCTTTTCTTAAGGCACATCCAAAGGTGAAGTCCGTAGTTATTTCAGCTGCTCATGATCGCTCCTCTGCACCCAAGCACATGAGCACCTCTCCTCCAGACAAGGAGTCTAGGCGGATGGACCAGTTTGGCAGGAAGGTGTACTCTTCAGCCACATGTGCACTTCAGTCCCTGAACTATGTGGCCCATATGGTGTCACACCAAATAGCCACCGTGACCAGACTAGAGGCCCGAGTCCAGGCCATAGAACCCTCGAGCCTCAAGGAGGGCTCGCCAGGATCTCCACCTCTCATGAGTCTCCTGTGGGCATGCTCTGTGGGCTGTATACGACTCCGTCAACTCTGTACACGCCTCAGTGACTGCCATCTCTCTTAGAAGTCACACCTGGCTTCACATTTCTGGCCTCGCCAACAGGTACAGTCTGCGATACACGATGCCCCTTTAGAGGCTCGGTGCTTTTTGGTGACGTATACCAAAGATATGATCACAGATCTTCAGGACAGAGGCCTCTGTCCTGAGCTCAGTGCAGTCTGTGTACCAATCAGGTACTCAACAACAGCAGCAGCCCTTTTAGAAACGGACCTGGAGGCAGAGGAAGCAGACCCCGGCTTGGTGCCAGGGCAAACGTAAGGCCAAGGGCTCTGCCACTCCTCCCACCTCCAAGAACCAGAGACACTCAGGATGCCCTCCTCCTGAATGCCCTGCCACCTCCTGCCTCCCTTCCCCCACCAGCCCCTCAGCCTCGTGGTGAGGAGCCGGTGGCGGGGGGGGGAGGTTCGCCCACCACACACAGGACTGGCAGGATGTAACCTCTGATATATGGGTCCTGCAACTAGTGTCCTTTGGACACACTATAGAGTTTCTGGATATCCCTTCCGAAACCCTGCCAAGAAGGTCTTCCTACTCCAGGGATCAGGCTCTTCTCATTCGAGAGGAAATTCAAAGCCTCTTGCTCAAGGAAGCAATAGAGTGCATTCCCCTCTGGGAAAGGGGAAGGGGATTTTACTCCCATTTTTTCCTGGTTCCAAAAAAGACGTTAGACTTGAGACCCATCCTCGACTTGAGCAGTCTGAATCTGTTAGTCAGCTACAAAAAGTTCAGGATGCTGACACTCCAGAGCCTCCTTCCACTTCTTTTGGAGAATCATTGGCTGTGTGCTCTGGATATGCAGGATGCTTACCTGCACATCCTGATGTTCCCCAGCCACCGCCATTTCCTGCAGTTCCTATTCCAGGGGGAACACTTCCAGTTTCGAGCTCTCCCCTTTGGTCTGTCTTCGGCACCTCAGGTATTCACCAAGTGCTTGGCGGTGGTGGCGGCCTCCTTCTATGCCGCAGGGCATTGCTGTTTCCTTACCTGGATGATTACAGATTTCAGCCCTTCCAGGGACTCTTTGCTGGAGGCTCTGTCTTTCACCCTGGACCTGTTTGTCAAATTGGGGATTATGGTCAGTCTTACCAAATCACCCCTTATACCATCCAGAGACTTCAATTCATTGGGGCAGTCTTGGACATAGTCCAATGCAGAGCCTTCCTTCCTCCAGACAGGATGGAGACCCTGGTCCGTCGGGCTTCTTTAGTGGCCTCATCCAGGACCATCCTGGCTCTGGAGGTCCTCTGCCTCCTTGGCCTGATGGCAGCCTCCATCAATACTGTTCCCTTGCAAGGCTGCACATGAGAGTCACTCAATGTTCCTTCACACGGTGCAATGGGATCAACTCCTGGACCACTCTGTCCTGGTGTAGTCTGCAGTTCAGAAAGAATTGCTGTGGTGAAGGAATTTCTGCAACCTTTCCTTGGGTCTCCCATTTAGGAACTCGACCCCCTCCACATCCCTGACTACGGATGCATCAAATATGGGGGGGGGGGCACATTTAAGGGAAAATCAAGTGCAAGGACTCTGGTCCAGCTTGGAAACATCGTTGCACATCAATGTTCTGAAGATGAGGGCAGTCCTGTATGCCTTACAGGCCTTTCAGACCCTCCTTCCACAGGGATCGCTACTGGTCCAGATGGACAATATGTCAGTAGTTTGGTACCTCAACAAACAAGGAGGAACTGCTCAGTACCCCCTTTGCAGGGAGGCGATGTGGGTGTGGAACTGGGCAGTCCAGCACAACCTGGCCCTAGTGGCCGTGCATGTTCCAGGTGTTCAAAATGTCCTGGCGGACAGTCTCAGCAGATCTCGGACCCTCAGTCATGAATAGGAGCTAAATCAGGAAGTGGCAGAGTCTCTCTTCCTAAAGTAGGGGGCATCAGAAATCGACCTTTTCGCCTCCCCACTACAGTGCAAAACTTACCAGGTTTTGCTTGCTTGCTCAGGGCATGGTGCTTTCTGGCATGCTGCGCTCTCCCCTTGGACTGGGACATTTTGTACTCCTTCCCTCAGTTTCCCATTCTTCAGAAGGTTATTCTCAAATTTCAGGCAGAGAAGGTGAGGATGATTCTCATTGCCCCTTTCTCGCCAAGAGAATGGTTCCGCTGCTGCAACAGCTAGAGAGAGAACCACCGGTTCCACTTCCAGTAACTCATGACCTCCTGACCCAGGATCGAGGTCGTCCTGGTTCACCCAGGGCTCAGGACACTGCATCTTCATGCATGGCTCCTGCAGACATGGCATTTCCCACTCAGGGTCTCCTCTCGAGTCACTCAAGTCCTAGTAGAGGCTCAAAGCCCTCTACACGCTTCCATGCCATGAAGTGGAAACATTTTTCTATTTGGGTGACTTCCAAGAATTGAACCCTTTTTCTTGTTCTGCCCCACAAGTCATGGAATACCTCCTTCATCTCTGTCAGACTCAGGTCTGTCATATTCTTCTTTGAAGGTCCACCTTTTGGCAATTTCGGCATGCCACGAGCTGGTGGATGCCGGTAACTAAATGTGGCTCAGCTGGAGGTCTCAAAACTTTTCTGAAAGGGATCTTCCACCTGAAACCCCCATCCACAGCCCAACCCCACCTTAGGATTTGTAGTTTGTGTTGGAGAATCTCACTCTCCCCCATTCAAACCAGCGATGAGCTGCGATTTATGCTTCCTTTCCTGGAAGATGTTTTTTTAGTTGCCATTATGTCAGCCCGAAGGATTTTGGAGCTTCATGCTTTGGTTTGTAAAAGTCTTATCTTATTTTCAGCAGGACCAGCGGTCCTCAGGACAGAATCTAAGTTTTTACCCAAGATAGTGTCAGAAGCCACACTGAACCAATCAGTAGAGCTTCCAGTTTACTTTCCATCCCCTACAAATAGAAGTGAGGCACTCCTGTACACCATGGTCGTCCATCGGATCCTTAGATGTTACACACACCGAACAAAAGATATTCGTAGCTGCGATCAGCTTTTTGTTCCCTTTGCTCCCAGGTCGAAGGGCAAAGCGGTTTCAAAGCAGTGCCTTTCCAACTGGTTAGCCAACTGTATTCGGTATTGTTAACAAAAGTACGACAAACCTCTGCGGGTCCTATTAGGGTCATTCTACTAGGGCATGGCCGCTTCCCTTCTTTTTGTGGAGCGTCTCTGCAGCTGATATATCTGCGCAGCAGCCACTTGGAGTTCTGTCCACACCTTTACTAAACACTACAGTCTGGACATTGCTTCTAGGCGGAGGTCAGGCTTCAGCGTAGCTGTTTTGCAGGGCCTCCTGTCCTAGGCTTGATCCATTTCTGTTCCCAGTTTTTGTTGGAGTTATTGTCTCCTACTCCCTTGTTTCTCTCAGTCTCTCTTTGGAGGGACTGCTTGGGACTCAGTCCTATATGTAACGACCTACTGAAGGACCCTCTTGAAGTAAGATATGTGATTCACGTGAGGAACTTACTATAACAGTAGATCTTGAGAGAGGATCCTTCAGTGATCATATTTCCTCCCTCCCCTTCCCTCATTTTATTTCTTAAACAGGGACTCCAAATCCTGTTTACTCCTGCTGTCAGGCCTCTTCCTGGCTCCGGTGGGAGAACTGAACGGTGGGCGTGGGGAATCGCCCACTATATACGGCCATGCTGACGTCAATCACGTGACGTCGGATGGGCAGACCCCGTCAAGTATGGGTAAAAAAGTCTGCCGTGCGACCCAGACACCAGGTGGCGCTAGTCTATATGTAATGACCTACTGAAGGAACCTCTCTCGAAGATCTACTGTTACGGTAAGTTGCTACATAACTGTACTTTTTGCTCCCTGGACCTTCAGGATGCCTTTTTCCACATCCCCATCCATCCGCCTCACTGGCAGTTCCAGAAGGGGTGCTCTACGAGCTCCAGGCCATGCCATTCGACCTCTCCTCGGCCACCAGGGTCTTTGCCAAATGCATAGTAGTGGTGGCTGCCTTTCTGCGGTGCTGAGGTACCCGGGTGTACCCTTATCTGGACGACTGGCTAATTGTGGGTTCCTCCAGGGTGGAAGTGGACCGGTCCAGGAACCTGGCCTCCACATCTGCTTTCGACCTTGGGCCTCTTGGTCAGCATGTGCGTCGACCCCTCTCGGGTTATCCAGTTCATCAGGGAATGGACTCAACTCCCTTTGGACCAAGCACCTACTCCTGCTCTACAGGGCGGAAGATCTTACCTCCTTTGCCTGCTGTTTTCGGGATGGGCAATTGCACCCTGCCTGGGGCTTCCTGTGCCTCTTGGAATACATGGCGGCTGTACCCCCTGCAGTGGGAACTGGTCTGTCAGTGGTCTCAGTGCCTCGGTCACCTGGATCATTTGGTGATGGTGACACAGGTGATGTGGAACACCACCCAGTGGTGGCTTGTCCCAGCCCATCTGCAGGAAGGAGGTCCCATTTGTCCACCCAGAGCTGACGGTCACTAACACAACTGCCCTCTATGGGGTGGGAGCTCACCTGGGGACCACAGATTCCATGGGCTCTGGACCTCTGAGGAGTCCTGATGTCACATCAACCTGCTGGAGTTCCGTGCAGTGCACCTAGCTCTGACGGCCTTCACTCTTGTAGTATGAGGTCAGTTAGTTTAGGGTCAGACAGACATGACCACCATGTACTTCCTCAACAAGCAGGTGGGACACATCCCCTCCCATTGTGCTTGTAAGCTCTCTGCACTTGGACCCTCGTCTGCAGCCTGGAAGCAGACTTTCTGGTGATTCATGTGGCCAGTGTGTCCGGCCAGCTGGCAGATGCTCTCCGCCAAGTGGGAGAGGCATCTCACGAGTGGTCCCTTCAGCAGGGAGGTGGTCGATCTCGTGTTCTCCCACTGAGGCACTCCTCGATCAACCTGTTCACCTCCCTGGAGAAAGCAACAGGCTGTTTTGCTCTGCCCCCCGAGTGCGGGACATTGCCAGGGATGCCTCCATAAGGCCATGGACTCAGTCTTCAGTACATCTTCCTCCTTTCCTTAGAGAAACAAACTGATGCTCAAAGTTCAGAGGAACAAGGCGTGGGTGGTTTTGGTGGCCTCGGACTGGCCACGCCAGTTCTGGTACCTCCCAGCCTCATCAGCAGGCCCCATGGAGATTGCCTCTTCACAGGGACCTGCTCTCTTGCTCACAGGAGAGGGTCCTCCATAAGAAGCTTCTGTCCAAGCATCTGACAGCATGGTTCCTAAAGTCGCCGGAGTGCCAGGCTTTGGGTCTTTCTGAGGTCCTTCATGTCATGTAAGCCTCTTGGAAGCAGTCAACTCGCCAGTGCTACACCTTCAAATGGAGGAGATTTTCCATTTGGTGTCAGGGCAAGACCCCTTGTCCTGTCCTTTGGCAAGCATCTTAGAATACCTGTGGTCCCTCTCTGTTGGGCTTCTGGCTGATGACCCTCAGGGTGCACCTAGCGGCCATCCCAACATCCTGGGCATGGGGTGGTTTGCAGTCAGAGGCACAGAAGAAGGTGGTCTGGCGCTGTTTCAAAGGCCTAGACCACATTTCCCCTCCGGCGCGTGAACCACTACCACCTTGGGACTTCGTGGTGGTGTTGGCAAAGCTCATGGGCAAGCCATTTGAACCAATGCAGAAGTGTGAAATGTCTCATCTGTCATGGAAGACTGCCTCCCTGGTGGCTATCCTGTCAGCCAGTAGAATCAGTGAGCTCCAGGCTCTCGATGGAGTCTCCTTACCTGGCCTTCCACAGGGACAAGGTTGTCCTTCACCCCAATCCAAGTTCCTCCTGAAGGTTGTGTCTGATTTTCACCTTAACAGGTGATCAGTATTCTGGTGTATTTCACCAACCACACCTCTGAGGCCGAGCACAGCCTCCATACTTTGGACCTTGCCTGGCTACAAGGAGCACACGGCTGGAGTTTGGGGAGAGGTTTGCCAGCTATTCGTCAACTGTGATGAAGCCCTACCTGGCAGACCGGCAGCGAAGCAAAAACAATTGGTAGGTGGATTGTTAACTGCATCGACCTCTGCTATAATTTGGCAGGTAGGTAGCCTCCTGTAGGGCTTAGAGGTCATTCCAGCTATCATACCGTTGACTCAGTAGCTGCTTCCAGGGATGTTCCTAGCTAGGAAATCTGCAGGGCTGCTACCTGGAAGTCAGCACACATCTTCATTTCCCTCTAGCACATCGACCTTGAGTCATGCTGGGATGCTGGTTTTAGGGTCTCAGTTCTCCAGTCTCTGTTTCCTAAATAGGGGGTGTGCGCCTTGCCCACTCCTCCCAGAGAACTGCTAGGAGTCTGCCAGAAGTGTGGATAGTACACCATATCCACATCTCTAGAAATGAGGGTTACTCACCTGTAATTGTAGTTTTAGGAGTGGTATATGGTGTACCTCCACACAACCCACCTCACCTCCCCTGGCAAATGCACACTGTATCTTGATTCCAGCATGTAAGCTCTGATGTCATGGGGCGGTGCCGAGGAGGATAACCACCTGGGTGGGTGGGAGGAGTCTGCTTAAAGACCTTCTGGCCTTTTTCTTAAAGGGAAAAGATTCTGCCAGAAATGTGGACGTACATCATATACCACTCCTAGAATTACAGTTATGGGTGAGTAATCCTTATTTTGTGGCTTACTTGAACAAATAAGGTGGTGCCGTGTCATCAAGACAGTCAGGAAGCCTCGAGTCTGAAAACCAGCCTTCTCAGCTGAAACTCCCCTACTTGTAGTCCATCTAGGAGGAGAGCATCTGTGTGGCATACAGTCTCAGCTTTATAGAGACTGTCACTCACAAGTGGCCAGGGAGGGGCTCAGCCAGTGACCCGGTGCCGTCTCCACAGCAAGTGATCTATCTGACACCCCTGTTTGAACCTTGTCAGCCTCAACATTCAGGTGGAGGACTTGGTCTCTGTTCCACTGTAGTCAACGCTGACACAGACACCCATCAGATTTTTACTTTCCTTGGATGACTGTCAATAGCCATAGCATGGACTGCAGAAAGATATGAGGACCTTCTCTGGCAACAGTGGGACACGATGGGCCAGGGATGTGGTAGGCCCGTGGTAACTGCCCTTCCGCTCCATCTTGTGGGGCCTGCACCCTCTGGGCTATGTACGGAGTTTCTGCTGCCCAGTCCCTCACATTTGACTGATTTGTGGTGGAGCCTGGAGCTGCCACTAAGGACTCGTGATCTGGTACCGGGTTGCCTGGTATCCTATCAGTGGTGGCCACCCTGACAGGTGGGTGGTCAACACCTGCGAGAAGAGGCCTCTGTCCTTGTTTGGTGATTGAGACTTCTAAACGGTAGGTCCACCATGGGCAAGTCAACATCCTTTGCAACCCTTTTGTAGCATACATCTGCTACCCTGAACTTTCCCTTAGAGGAAGTCCAGAAATGTGAGACCTACCCCCGATGGACATCCTAGAGTGGAATGACTCCCCAAGGCTGGCATTCCCTGTAGCTGACGCTGTCCTAGGTCCTGAGCTCGGAATCTGGCAGAGCCCTACTTGCCAGGGCTCCCGCCGCTGTATGGACAAGTATGCAATCGCTGGGGGCTCACCAGGTTCCTGGAACACTCCTTGGCTGGACTCTGCCTTTATGAAATTGAAGGTCCAAGGGGATCCAGACAATCTGCTAGACAAGAGTCCAAGAAACATGACTTCTGGCATGCAAGGTGTACGCGGCGGCCACCTTGGGCATACCTCATGCGCACTGTGTGGCTCTGATGGCCCGGTTTAGTGATACACTTTCTGGTAAGTTCACAGACATGCTCCCTCTGTTCCCAGTGGACAGCCTGGCAGATGCTAGGGCCCTGCAGGGCCTTGAACATTTGCTGTCTAATCACCAGTTGCAGACTGCTCTGGACATAGGTGACTTGGCTGCTTTGGTGCCCATACGCAGAAGGGCCTGGCTTTGTCTCTCGACCTTTACCCTGTAGACCCAACATGAGTTGCCAGATGTTATTTTTCTGGGCACAGACCTCTTTGGCTCTGGGGTGAAGGATCATCTCACCCAAACTGAGAAGTTCAGTGTCACACCAGACTCAATAGTGTCGTCCCCACAGGTAGCCTTTCATGCCTAAGAAGAGTTCTTTTCATGGCTCAGGCTATCAGCCCTAGCAGCAGCAGAGACTGCAGTTCCAGCACTACAGTCCAGTAAAGCCCATGTCCAGCTGTCAGTGCCAGAAAGGGGGAGGGGGTGGTCGTGTTTCTGGGTGCCAGTCCTTCAGTGCCTCCTCCAGGGGTAAAAAGTGATGGGTTACGGTTGCCGTTCCCCTTCCCGCACAATCAGTGATGCAGCTCGCAATCAGGATCAGCTCCCCCACTTCCTTCCACAGTAGTTCATCATCACGTCAGACAAGTAGGTGCTGGAAGTGGTGGTCTTGGCTCTGTCTCTAGAGTTTGACTCTCCTGCCATACCAACCCCGTGCACTGTGGGAGTCCATGATGCCCATGGACACATTAACCACACTGCAGAGCGATGTCACTCTGCTGCTGGAGCACAGTGCTATCGAGTCTGCCCCGAATTCTCTGACCTTTCGGGGATGTGTGTCTTAGTACCTTTTGGCACCAAAATGGAGAGGGAGCTGGCACCCCCGATCTGAACAAGTTCATTCACAGGCAAAAGATTCATATGGTCACACTCAACCAGATCATACTGTCTCTGGAGCCAAGAGCATGGTTTTATTCCCGGATCTCCAGGAGATGATCTTCCATATCCACATCTGTCTGTTCCCTGGATGAAACTCCTGTTCTGCATGGGTTGGGTCTTGTACCAGTTCATAATCATGCCGTTTGGCTTGTCTTCCAGCTTATCTTCGGCACTCTTGGTTTTCATCAAGTGCCTGTTGGACATGGCTGTCTACTTCAGGCTCAGAGGTGCCAGGGTGTACCCCTAACTGAATGAAAGGCTCATTGCAAGCATCTCCAGGCAAATGGTGGATGACACAAGCATCTGGCCTTCCTGACCTTCTGGGATTTGGCCTTCTGGTCAGCCCGGCCAAGTCCTAACTGGTTTCCAAGCAGGTGATTCTATTCATTGGAGCAGAATAGGACTACCTCCGCTCCAAGCCAGGGCTTGCTTACTTGTGGACAGGGTAGAGGATGTTGCCTCTTTTTTCCAATCATTTCAGATTAGGCAGTTGCACGCAGCCTGGTAATTCCTCCGACAGTTGGAGTTCATTGTGGTTACGACCACCGTGGCTCTTTGGGCCTGCTGGTGCATGAACCCCCTCCAGTGAGAGTGGGGGGGTGCCAGTAGTCTCAGTGCCACTGTCACCTGGATAAGCTGGTATACACGATGTAGAAAATGCAGGATGCTATGGAGTGGTGGATGTGTCCCAAGAATCTGGGGGCGGTAGTGGATGAAGTTGACAGGTGGAAACAACTAAAGGGGGACCTAACCAAACTGGAGGAGTGGTCAGTGAAGTGGCAGCTGGGCTTCAATGTGAAGAAGTACAAGGTTTGCACTTCAGGGCCAAGAACCCGAGAAAGGAATATTGGTTGAGGGGAGGCTGGGGTCACTGAAGAAGAGAAGGACTTAAGAGTGATGGTAATGCAGAGCATGAATAACTCTGTTCAGTGCAGGAAAGCTGCAGCTAAGGCTAACAGGATGCTGGGGTGTATTGCAATGGGATTCTTGTCCAGGCATAGGGAAGTGATCCTGCCCCTCTACAGGTCCTTGGTCAGGCCGCACTTGGAGAACTGCATGCAGTACTGGTGTCCGTATCTGAAGAAGGATGTTAGACTCCTAGAAGAGGTGTAGCGTAGGGCAACAAAAATTATATGGAGGGCAGAAGACAAAACCTGTGAGGACAGGCTAAGGGATCTGAGTTTGTACACCCTGGATGAGTGGAGGGATAAGGGGGATATGAATGAAATGTTCAAGTACTTGAAGGGAATCAACAAATCTAGCAGTGATGGGTTATTTAAGCTGAGGAAGGGAAGGGTCACAAGAGGGCATGGGCTAAGATTAGAGGGGGCAGATTTAGGAGAGAGGTGAGGAGACATTACTTCATGGAAAGGGTGGTGTCAAATGGTACACCCTTCCAGAAGGGTGATTTCATGTAAGACAGTGGGTAGTTTTAAAGCGGCATGGGACAGGGCACAGGGAGGGCCTGGGTAAGTAGTACTGACAGCGTCCGGGGATGGGACTGCTGCAATCTAGGGGTGCTAGCTGCGCACTCGAGCGAGACTTGACTGACCATGAGGCCTGTTTCTGTCATCAGATTCAAATGCATGTTAAGTATGTAACCTAGTGGAGAATTCTGTTTGTCTGCCCAGAGCCAACCCACTCCACTCCACAGCCATAGTCCCAACTGATATTATGCTTAACCCCTGGCTCCCTCCAAGTCCCCCTCTCATCTCCTGAGGTGCCACTACTAATCTCCGGTTTACATACCACCACTATAGCCTCTCTTTGCCCCCTTGTAGCACTTATTCCTCCCCCTCACCTTCCCTTCCTCCACTCCTTCCCATTCATTGTCTGACAAATGCCACCGGCTGTATCCTCGTCCTCCCCCTCTCTTTTCATTTCCTGTCTCTTTGCCACCCCCATGCGTCTGACTCCACCCATTCCTTGTGGGCACTTGCTTTCCAGCTGTTTTCTCCATTTCATTATACCTGCCTCAATTAACTTCCGACACTTCTTCTCCGCCTCTACACCTTACTCTCCCATACTTGTCCTTTTTCAATAGCACTGTTGTTACATGAATTGTTTGCTGTTATATCAACTGTATTCCATGTTGTATGTTGTTAACTGACATGGAACCTTTGTTAAAGACCTTGGCTCAAAGGTATTTGTAATCCTAGATACAAAAAAAAAAAACTCACCCTGATCATGGATGTATCTCTGGTGGGATTTGGGGGGCTCACTTGTCTGGCCACAGAGCTCTTGGGTTCTCTTTGCCCAGCGAGACCCGTCAGCACATCAGCCTGTTTGAGCCCTGGGCAATGTGGCTGGGACTGATGGTGTTTGCTCCACTAGCTCTAGCTTGGGTTCAGTTCATGCAAGTCCAGGCTGACCACATGACCACCATGTTGTACCTGAACAAGCACGGCAGAATGCACTTCTTTTCCCTGTGTCAGGAAGCACTCCATAGCTGGCACATGGTATGCAGCCTGCAGGTGGATCTCCTTGTGGTGTACATAGTGAGGGAGGACAACCCATGCTTAAATACTAAGACAACTCAGGCAATTTTCCAGGTGTCAGGCATAATACCAGAGAGTACAGATGAAGTTGAGACCTGGGCAAAGGCGTGTACTTCATTTATTTCTTCATTCTCAAGAAAATGGTCGGCATGTGCCTAATTTTTGCCAAGTGCCTCCTACCACCAGCCAAGCATTAATTCCCTAGTAGAGCCTGACTTTGGAGTGGATTAATGCACGTGTAACATGGCAAGTGTGGTCTAAGATGGTGTGGAAAACATTTTATAAAAAAAACAGATGCATTTTATGGCAATCCATACATATTATGGACAAAAGTAAGAAAACTATGCTTTGACTGGAACCATATTTATTAATATGGTGGTGTTTATTTCTCCAAAACATTACAATATGTTTGTTTATAAGGGAACTGAATGAATGTTACAATACCATGTTTTTAGAGGTGAAGGATATGTACGATAAAGTTTTAATACACTCGAGAAATCCTGGTGTCGACTGTTTATTCTGCATTCTGGATACCAGAATGCAGAATTTGCGTAGCCATCTCTTTGTTTAATAGTAGAAAGATTGATAATTGTGTGCCTGTGTTGTGATTAATATTTGTAATAAGAAGGGCCAGATATGCCGAAGAGTGAAAGTTCACGAAGACTGGCCGTTGTTTTTTTTTCGTTCTGTCAGTGCAATTGCTCTGCATTTGTGCAAGGGTCTGTAACATGGTCTGTTTATGCTGTGCGCGCTGGTGAGCTCAGGCAAGTGCAGGAGCCTCAGGCTGAGGGACTCTTTTCGAGGGATTTCAGTATGGACAAACCAGTTTGCTAGTGTGGCATCGCACCCAAAAACACTAAACGAGCTGCAGCGTGTTAGGGGCACAGAATAGCTTGAAACAATCTGCTAGATGGAATGGGTGAATACGGGCAACATCATGCGGCACATCGAGAAGATAGTCATTGGTAAGTGTGAAAGCACTAAAGAAATAGCAGGCACTGTTGCCGGGAGCAACATTTCTTTGGTACGCATTTCCATATGGTTTTCCTCAGTACTGCAGGAATGGGCATTATTGAGATTATGTATTGTCCCAGGGTGATTTCAATGTGGTTCTTGTTGGTACTGCACTAATGGGCATTACTAGAGGGTTAATCCCCACTAGTTTGCCATCACTTGTTCCCTTTGGCCAATAGATGGCGCTTATTTTCGTAGTTATTTATTGCCATGTTACAAAAAGTATTCCCTTACCAGGATGATTGGTTCACACAAAGCTCATCTAAGCATATAACATGCTAAATAAAACATTGCCTATCACCAGTGAAGAGCTGACTTAGGGCATATAAAAGGAAACATTGCTAAATTGGAGGGTAAGAGAAGAGCTACAAAGGCGATAGTGGGATAGCGTAATATGACATATTCTGAGAGACTTACACACTTGGACATATTTACCCTACAATGTAGGAGACTGAGGGGGATATGTATGACCTTTAGAGCACTACAGGATAAATTCTTGTGGTCAGATTATGGCCTTAGCGTAAGAGAATCCTCACATAATACTAGGGGACACCCCTTTCAATTAGAAGTAAATAGATGGAAACTTTTAAAAAGAAAACAATGGAATGGTTTACCACATGATGTGGTTGCAAGCAACACAATGGAACAATTTAAAATAAGTCTGGATACCTTTTATCCAAATAAGTATGGGATATTTTAACTTAAGGCAAGCAACCGAAGGACGAAAGTCTGTTTTATGCTTTAAATTCCTGTGAAGCATCAGAGCGAGACTGTAGTGACTTTGAATCTCGAGTTTCTGACATCCTTATTACACTGATTCCCTCTCAGAGACTGCAGTTCAGTGGGGCAGTCCTGGATTCCATTCAGGCTCAGTCCTTTCTCCCAGAGGACTAACCTGAGTCGATAGTGTGTGCAGTCCTGCTGAATCAGATGTTAAATGGTGCTTTGACCCATTCAGCTTCCACTGTCCCATTTTCTACTCTCAGCTAAGGACTGGCACCACATGATTATTCTCTCTTGATATGAGTGGGACTTGGCATAGCCCAGGAATCCCCTCCGTGTCTACGGGTATAGGGACACTTGCTCATCAGGGTTCCTCGCAACGTTGAAAACCAGTGCATTCCGCTCTCTCACTCCCAAGCATACATTGCCTTCACACTATCGGCACAGTAATAAAGCCACACTGCAAAGTGTTTTGTTGTTGCCATCTTTTTCCTAAACTATTTGCAAATTGCATGCAAGTCCCCGTACTGCTGTTCTGGGTAGCACTGTAAGGCAGGTTTGATCCTGACTCCAGGCAGGATTCAAGACTTGGGGTCACTGTTTACGTTTGATGCGCGCCTGCGCAAACATTTTTCTATGGTGTAAGCAGAATATCGGGGTGGGTCACTGCCAAGCCCATTGCAGTTGAAAATAGCACAAGTTTGTCAGTCTGCACCAATGACCATGCACTGTGGTCTTGACATCACTCGCTGCTTGGTGGGTGGAAACTTTGTGTATTTCAAAGGGCCCAAAGCTGCTCCAATCAGAGGGTTTTGGTCCTTTGATTTGCGTATAAGCTGTCTGTTCAGCAAGCAGCTTGTCCGTCAATGCCAGCAGCCTGTCAGTCCCTCGCAGACCACTTTACCCTAGTTCAGATGCTTGTTTTCTTTTCAGACTATCCCCTTCAGGTGGCTTGGCCGCCTACCCACCCTTTCACGTATGTGTTGTTACGCCTGTCAGAACACCGGTTTTCGGTGTAAGTAATCAGTTTCTGTTTTGTTCCTTTTATAAAGTGAAAACTGACATATTGTGAGGTTATTAGATGTTGTTTTATTTTGAATATGTATACAGTGTGTGTAAGTGCATGTGTGAAGGAGAGAGTCGAGGCAAACTGCTGCTCACAGCAGGTCATTACCATCACCTAACCAAGACTTCTGTGTAATTCTGAAGCTTGTGTGCTCTTCCAGTAAAGGGTATTAAATAAAGATGCAAATGAACCAGGGCATTAACTGCTTTGTTTAACTCTACTCCATATCTTTGACTATCCAACTGCACCATGGCAACTCTCTGTAGCTTTGACCCCCAAAATATCGGTCGTCTTTCTATTTGGCTCCCTGTTAACTTTGTATCACTGCTTTCCCCACACACACTTTCATTTCCTCTGGTGGTGACACTCATAATATATAGTAATAACCATGCTGGTCTGCACTGTGACAAACTCATCCCTATACAGTATAATTATGTATTGCTGAAACAGAAAAATACATTGGATCGTGAAGTTCAGGAAACTATAGTGCTTTATGCAGATTAATTATAGCCCTATGCCACTGACAGAAGTTCACAAAAGTGAATTAATGTGCAAAAACTCTAAATGGAGCATGCATGCATTGTAACAAAATTCCACTTCCTCCTCCGAGCCTGGGAGTGACCTGCAGGGAATGGCGGGTTGATTAAACTTGTAGCCTGAAAACAAGGGAGAAAAAATGCATGCACCTTATTTTGCCCTGTATCTTTCAGGCCTGGTGGCGATGAGCTGCTGATGATGATCGCCGGTGATTGAGTTGGAGCAGATGGCGCTTGTCACCATCTAGTATGATGTGGGCAAGTATCACTGGTAGCCACACACATACAGTCTCTTTGCAAGGTAGCTACGCCCTGTTCACACTGCAGGGGTCATCGAGGTGGCAGAACCTTGTTCTACCCCTCCCTGATCTCGGGAGCACTGTGGTGCAGCAGTGCCACTCCAGTCGCCCTCATCAGCACAGCATCTGTGTCTGATTTTGAATCCGGGTCACCAGCATGGGATCATAATGTGCCCCTCACTGAGTCAAGGTGAGACTTTTTGCTGCTGATTATAAACATTCCCTATTCCTTGATGCTACAGATGAAAGTAGCACTCCGTTCCCAGAGTGTGTTATTCTGTATAATGTTCCTTTGACTGTCTTCCTCTCTAGTTCCCACATCCCTGTCACTGTCTCTCTGTCCTCCCACTAGTCTTTGTTCAGTCTCCTCCTCTCTCTTTTCCCTCCCACAAGCTACCGTCTCTGCATTCTCCTCATTGAACTATCTATGGAATTTTCCCGTTATGTTGCCATCGTCTAAGTAGTTTTGTCTCTCTACCCCACCCTGTCTCCTCATTCCCTCTCTGCTAATTATCTCTATGTTCAGAGGTTATACCATATGCATGAGACAGATGTTTTTCAATGATAGGTAGTTCTTCACATACATTGTGATTGGGAAGATCCTTGCAGGCAGTAGAGCAGTTTAAAAATGGATAAACCTTGTGAACAGCTTGACTTACCCTGAGACCTGTTGATTCATCCCTGTGTTTATCGTCTTTGACTGTTATGGTGGTGGTGGTGGTGGTGGGGGGTGTCCTGAGATCCCTTCCCTCCCTCCCGCACAACAGTTGTTTGTCCTTGACTAGAGTCTGGGAGTCTAGCAATGCTCTGTTGGAGCTGGTTTGTCATGGCCCACTATAGTGCAGTTAGGCAGCATGTTGTGCAGTCAGAAGAATGAGCACTGCATCTGTTTTGCCTTCAAAACTGATAGATGTACATCCAAGTTGGAGGTCATGAAACTTTCAGTGGTCCACTAGCCAATGGCTGCAAAACCTGATTTGAACCCCCTGTACAAGGGTTTGCATGTGATCATCAATGAGTTGGCAGGCAGGTGCGTCGCCTAGAGTAACCACAAAGTGTGTGTGTGCGTGCGTCTGAGAATGGAGGGTTAGTCAGTCGCACCAAGCACTGGAACCACACAACATATAGTCCCAATATTGCAGTTTTGTATCTTTATTGAGCTGCCTGCATCCACCCACATATAATGTCACATTGACAACCACCGTAATATTGTACTGCATTTTACAATAGTGTGTACAAATCCGGTAACCTCATTGAGTGAAACATGTCACATGGTAAGTGGTAAATCCTGCATTACCATGGCTGAGAATTACATTTATAAAACATAATTACACATTTAATTTTTTTCACACATGGATCCATTGTATAATCGCATTAAGGCACTCCAGGGTGTGAGTTATTGGGTGATTTACCCACTCCTTGAGTGGTTAAGTCGTTCGGCTGTGCCTCGTGACACACCACACAAAGTGGGTAAATCCCAATAACCCACACCCTGTTGTGTGCCTTATTTAAGCAAAAGTCTAATAACTCACACCCTGGAGTGCCATATTGCGATTCTACCATGGACCCATGTGAAATAAATTTAAAATGTGTTTAATTATGTTTTCTATAATACCATTCCTCAGTTGTGGATTATGAAGAACACCCATAACCATATTGACATGTTTGACCAATGAGGTCCACAGGATTTGCACACACCATTGTTATCTTTATAATATTATACTATGGGAATGAGCAGAATAGGCCCTATGGTACAGTGAGTCTGCTTCCTCCCAACAAGGACCCCTATTTCCCACCGGGGCTCCTGAAGGTGCCCTCACCATACACCTATCCCAGATCTTCTTGAAATCCTCCACAGTATTAGCAGTCACCAGTTCGCAGAGTAGCACAGTCCATGGCCCCACCACTCTCTGTGAAGTAGTTCCTCCTTGTTTCCCCCCTCAGCCTCTCCCAATCCCGCTCATATGGTGTCCCCTGTTCCCTCAGCTGAAGGACCCCTCAAGGCTAACCTTATTCATTTCCTTGAGATATTTGAAGACCTCTATCATATCCCCCCCTGTGTCTTCTCTCCTCCGAGTACAGGTTGATCTCCCCCAGTCGCTCCTGATATGGCCTTTCCCCTAGCCCCAGTACCATCCTTGTCGCTCTTCTCTGCACCCTCACCAGTAACGCAGTGTCCTTCTTTAAGTAGGGACGCCAAAACTGCATGTAGTATTCAATGTGTTATAACCAGGCAGTTGTACAGCGGAAGGAGTACCTCAATACTCCTTGAGGTTATGCCCCAGGCTATGCACCCAAGCATTTGATTTGCTTGTGCTGCCGCCCTTCTACACTGCTCTGAGTTCATTTGTACATCCACCAGCACGCTGAACTTATTCTACCCCCTTGAAACCTGCACCCCAAAGTGTATTCATGAGTCTGGTTTTTGGCCTCCTGGTGCAGAACCCTGCATTCTGCAGCATTAAACCTTAGTTTTTAGACTCATGACCATCTCCCTAGAGTCTGCATGTCCTCCTGGAGATCCAGCTTTCCCTCCTTCCCATCCAGCACTGCCCCGGCTGAGAGTCATCCACAAAGAGGCTCATCCTGCTCCTGATACCACTTCTGATGTCAGCGACATAGGCATTAAATATGAGTGGGCTCAGTACTGACCCCTGTGGGACCCCACTTGGGACTAAACTTGAGAATGAGACCTCCCACCCCACTCTCACCCTCTGTACCTGCCCCGCCAGCCAGTTTCCTATCCATCTGTCCATCTTCCTCCCTCCACCCCCATACTATCCAGCTTCCCCAATAGCCCATGATGTGACACGGAATCAAATGCCCTGCTGAAGTCCAGAAAGAGGATATCCACTGACCTGCCTTTACTCAGTGCCCTCGTCACCGCTTCATATTACTCCACCAGCTGTGACTGGCACAATTTGCCGTTAAGAAAGTTGTACTGCTGAGCGTCTGTGTGACCCCAGAACCCCCACCATCCTGTTCTTCAGGATGACCTCAATCACGTTGCCACTACCGAGGCCAGGCTAACCAGTCTATAGTTACCTGGCTCCTGTCATGAGCCACCATTGTGGATAGGCACAATATGGGCCATCCTCCAGTCCTGAGGTACCCACCCAGTCTGCATGGAGGAATTAAAAATGTCTGCTAGGGTGTTGGCCAGGGTATCTGCCATCTCTCTGAGCACTCTGGGATGGATCCCATCTGGACCCGGTGCCTTGTCCCATCTTAGGGCCTTGACTGCTTCCCACACCCTACTTCTGTGTATTTCATCATCCAGTCCCCCTCTTCATCCGACAACTGCATCCCTGATGAGCTCCCCGTCTGACAGGACTGGGGTGACGGACGCACTCGGTATGTGGCCTCGTGCTTTGACCCACCGTATGTGTGGCGTTATTCAACGACGCACACCTTATCATGCCTTAGTCCTTAACTGTCCACTGAGTTGAATAGACTTGTCGAGGCTGCCATTACATCTGTACACACATCAAGCTGTGCTCTTCAGCTTTACAATGATGTCATGGCAACCTCTTCAGTACTTTTCAATGTGGATATTAACTCTTTGCCTCCACAGGAGCTCTCTGAAGTTGCAGCACTGTTCTCCTGTATACTGTTAATAGTGAATCCTGGGCCTTTCTAAGCAACCATACATTATCCTCTATATATAGTAGTAAGTTTCTAGTGATTATGATTTCAAGCGATATAAATATTGTCATTCAGTGGTTTTGTTTTCTTTTAGAACCTATATACACTGGATTAGAAGTTGAGCTTGAAACATAAAAAGTATGCCTGCCATATGTAACAGCGACATAATGTTTGTGGTGGCTGCAATTTTACAACAATACCAGTATAATGACTACCAGAGGTCACAGCGAAGACTGAAGGCAATTTTATCAAGAACATCACTGTTACTGACTCCCAGTGACGTCAGCGGCGCAATGGCAGCTTAGGCTTGGAGCTCCCCAACCCGCAGGCAAAAAACCTGCCCCACACCATTAAAATCGACCCAGCAATTCAAAAAGATGAGCAAATCTGGCAGTGGGGGCACTCCAAGAAAACTGTTTCACTCCAAAAACACGGAAGTAAGTGGACAGCAAGGCGGATTACAACAAATGAACCCATCAGACAACTGCAGGGAGTCTCCATCCAGCTTGGTGAGCAGGGATACGGAGGCAGAGTTGGTTTAACAGAAGAGGGGCGAGAGAGATAAAATGTAAAGGGGAAAGCTTAAGAAGGCGGCAGCGGGATGAGAGGGGACTTACTAAATACTGCTACTCCTGGAAAGTTGTGTTTTGTGACGGAGGGGAGTAAACGCTACAGGAATCTTTCAATAGCCTGCCCGGGGGGGCCGCAGGAAGGTTTCTTCTCCTAATCTAGTAATGTGATGGGGGTTTTGCTTCTAGACCGTATTGCTAGTGGTCTTCAATGGGTGGGAGGCACTTAAATCTCCCTTACACACCTTCGAGAGGCCACCTTCTCTCACGTGGGGGCACTGTGAGGGCTTGGTGACGTATTTAGGCCACGCTATCAGGCCAGGACCCACACGTGATAGGGTCCCGGAGGACCGATCCCCTATGGGGGCTCCGTATCCTCTATCCCTGGTTTTACCATCCCAGGGCTACAGGGGCCGACTTAGTTGGTTCCCCTTCCTTGGGGTTCTATATGTATATAGTTTGACCCTGGAAGAGAAGGCAAAGTTTGTTGCGCCTTTTAACCTGGGTGAAAAGTTCATGTTTTTGTCAGTACTACAAAATGTTATGTACTTGTTTGTTGGCTTATATGTGGGCACATTAATGTTTGTACTGGATGGAACCGGTGGGGGTCCGGGAGGGCGAGGAGATGGATCTCAGATTGGGATTGATGGGGAGGGTTTGGAATTGGGATCACAAATTGTGACCCTGTATATGGATAAAAGGTAAACAATTCATAGCAGATTTGTTTTTGGGAGAATATATATGGCTGACAGGATTTGTATAAAAGTGATGTCACATAATGTGAATAGCTTAAATAATCCCGTTAAAACGATATAAGGTGCTCTCTGCCCTGAGGAGACAGAACCTATCTTTGTGCTCCTGCAGGAGATACACTTGAGTACAGCTGAACATGTAAGCTGGGTAGATTCAGCTTTGCTCGGTAGTTCCCTCAATGCATGGGAGGAGGGGAGAAGAGGTACAGCCATTTTTGATTCCTAGGGGATCCCAATTTACACTGAATGACAGTTATACTGACCAGAGAGCCACTTAGCTATAGTGTCTGGGGGATTTGGGGGTCTCAATTACCCTAGTGTCGCTCTACATCCCACCAGGATCCACAGTGTCAACAGCAAGGCGATTACTCCAAAAGATCACGGAGTATCATAGGGGAGCTCTGGTGGTGGGGGGTGATCTTAACTGGATCTGGGAACAGATGGACACTTCTAGAGTGGGGCCATTTAAGCCCACCCCTACCGGTAAAACAATTAAAAGATATGTGAGAGGGGTCTGCTGGGTGGATGCCTGGTGCTTGGTGCATTCAGACCAGAGAGAATACACTAATTTTTCTCCCCCACATGGCTCTTACGCCCGTATTGATTATTTGGTGTCAAGCGAGCATCAGTACCAGATAGCGGAATGTGAGCATGTCCCTTCGGTCCTTTCGGATCATGCACAGCTCTCGCTGAGACTGGAGTGGGGAACAACAAAGGGCAAGACATTATGGAAATGTTATAATTATTTTTTGAGCTTAAAAGAATTTACAGACATGGCTAAATTTAGGTTGGAGCAGACTGTAAGGGAGAATAACTCCCCAGATATTTCTAAGGCTATCCTATAGGATACTGTGAAGATGGTCATGGGGGGGGGAGGTAATTAAGTTTGCCACCTATTTTAAGAAAAAGCAAACTGCCCTGATGGATAACCTTCACTCACAGCTAAGGGAGGCACAGGCGCGTCATGCAGAGGGGGAGGGCACTGCCCTGGCTAGGATTCTGAGTTTAAAACAACAAATTCAGAAACAAATAGATGTCAAAACGGAGCAGGCCCTGCAGCATCTTCGCCAGAGATATGGTGAGGTGGGCCCTAGGGCAACCAGATTATTAGCTCACTGTCTGCAGTAGCAAATGCTGCAATCTACAATAACCCAGATCAGGGAGGGTGGATTGGGTAGATTAGTGAGATCCCCTGAACATATTTTATCCAGTTTTAAAGATTGCTATCAAAAACTTTACACCCCAGAACATTTATTGGACAATGCAAAAGTGGAGGCCTACCTGTCCAAATTAGCATTACCAACATTTAGCCCAGAGGCCAAACTTAGGTTGGATTGCCCTATTACCCAGTTGGAAGTAGATCAGGCGATTAAAGGCTTAGTCATGCAAAGCCCTGGGACCTGATGGTTATACTCCTGAGTTTTTTAAATTTTTTAAGAAAGAGATAGGGAGTCCACTATTGGAAGCATGTGAGGTGGCGCATTTGGGAGAACAGTTCCCCAACACTTGGAACTATGCAGTGATTTCAAGTATACCGAAACTGGGTAAAGATAACACCTAGTGTAAATCATATAGGCCGATTTCAGTACTTAATATAGATTATAAAATATATGCCAAGATTCTGGCACAGAGGCTAGAGCTAATCCTCCCTTCCTTATTGATTTTGATCAGACTGGTTTTTGTGCGGTAGGCAGACCCAGGATAATATCAGGCGTAACCCTGCATATTCTACACTATGCTGCCCGGTCAGGGTCTCCCTCCTGCTCTTGAGTCTGGATGCGGAGAAGGCCTTTGACCGGGTGGCATGGAATTTCTTGGGCTAGCATTGAAACATTTTGTTCTTCTGAGGCCTTTGTGAAGGCTATTGATAGTATTTACAACAGACCTAGGGGCCTATATTAAAATAAATGGCAGGGTATCAGATTCCTTTTTATTTACAGAGGGGCACTAGGCAGGGGTGCCCTCTCTCCCCCCTCCTTTTTGCTCTATACCTGGAGCCTTTGGCAGGGGCTCTATGGCAAGATGGTGAGACTCAGGGGATTAGACTGGGGGGATGAAGAGCATAAACTAGCCCATTATGCAGATGACCTATTAATATACTTGGGAGACCCTAAGCGGGCTGTGCCCCGATATATGGGGAACCTTAGAGGAATTTGGACATCTGGCAGGTTATAAAGTTAATACAACAAAACAGAGGTATTACAGACAAATTATGAGCACTCTGAAGTGATTAGGAAACAGTTTCCCTTCAGGTGGAATCTGAGGCACCTGCGGTATTTAGGGGTGCAGCTAGGGCCCGACTATGAGCGGTTGTTTGCACTTAATTACTCTCCTCTGATGGGTAGCGTTAGTGTGGACTTTAGAGATGGCTGAATATCCCAGTTTCGCTGATGCAGAGAGTTCAATCAGTGAAAATGGTGGTTCTCCCATGGTTTTGTACCTAGCGCAGACACTCCCATACAAGTCCCAGATGCTTTCTACAATGCCCTTAATAGGAGGGTCTCGCTTTATCTAGGGCCAGCTAAAACCCAGAGTGTGACTGCCAGTTCTCCAGATTCCAAGGGCAGAAGGTCTGGCCTTGCCAATTTTAAATTATACCGTAGAGCAGCTCAACTTAGAACATTCTTATATTGGTTTAACACAGGCTACATGGCTAAGTGGAAGACACTGGAACTGGAGGAGAGGGGTCTTGTCAACCTGCACTCGACTTTGTTGGGGGATGGAAGACACTCTGATTCGGAAGGGGAGATGAATCCATATACCAAGGTAACTGTGGATTTCTGGTTTGGAGTGGTGGGAGACAGAAGCCTTGGGAGCTGGAGGCACCTCATGTGTTCGGTACCCCACCTGAGGGGGTTTGGCCTTGCCCAGTGGGACGTGGGGTTCCAGGGGTGGGAAAAGAAAGGACCCCATCTGTTGTTATGGCACTTTTTAGAGGGGACAGAGATCCAGTCTTTTCAGGACTTAGTGTCCAGCTTTGGACTCTCCTGGAGCGACAGGTTCAGGTACTTTCAAATTAGGGATTATATTAAAACACTGCAATTTGGACAGGGTGATGAATGCCCCACCCCCATGCTGTTTATCCTTAAGGTGGCAGTAGAGAATAGGGCCCCAACAACTCATATGATTTCCTACATCTATAAAGCACTTTTCTCTTGGAAGGGCGATAACATGCTGTTGGTAAGAGAGGTGTGGTCTAGAGACATGGGCACACAGATAACTACTGAAACATGAGCAGAAAAAAGATTGTGGTGGGGTCTATCAACCATCAATTGGAGAGAGTTCTCCTGGAAAATGCTCATCAGATTTTGTTAGGACCCCAGCGATACAAGCCAAATTCCAAAAATTCAGGGATGCAACATGTTGGAGGGGCTGTGGGTACACCCCAGCTGCTCTACATCATATAATGTGGGATTGTCTGAGGTTGGTGCCCTTTCTTCGGGAGTTGGGGCAGGCCTTGCAGTCTATCTTTGAACCTGATCTAGAATTGACTGTATTTTTGTATTTTCTGTTTGATGCCCCGAGAGGCTACAGGGACCCTAACAGGGGGAGACTGCTGAGGCTTGCCCTTCTTGCAAGCCGGAAGGCTATCACAAAACTGTGGCTTACCACTAAGGAACCCACCTTGTCTCACTGGCATGAAATCATGATCTCTGTATATAGAGTGGAGGCTCTTACAGCCACCATTAATAATTAGAAACGAGCTCAATTTGAGCTATTGTGGAGAAGGTGGGTACTGTACATTGCCTCAGAATTTGCAACCGTAGCATTGTGTTTGATGCTGGCTTTTATGTGGGCCATGTCCCGCTTTCAGTTATTGTACTTTATAGTCTCTCCGGGACCCCCACCTCTAAAGAATTACTCTGAGTCATGAACTGAACTGGATCAACTGATGTAAGTGCCCTGTGTGTGTTTGTGGTTATGTAGATGGGGTTGTTATTTTTATTTTTTGTGAGTATTGATGTACTGTTTAATTTTGAAAATGGAATAAACATCGAAAGTTTAAAAAAAATAACACGGTTACTGACTCATTTGCGCTCATCGCTGGAAATGATGTTAACAATGATAAATCCAATTTTAAGGAGATATGTTTTTGCCACTATCTACCGTTCTACATGGAGTTGTGAGAGCAACACCTCTTGGTGGGAGGATATTGTGCTCAGTACCTCGTTGGACCAGGAATGGGTGGCAAATTTCAGAATGAAGCTTTCCACGTTTCATGTGCTTTGCAGTGAACTGGAACCATTCATTCGTAAATGTGATACTTAGATGAGGGATGCAGTACCTGTAGAAAAAAGTGTGGCCATAGCACTGTGGTGCCTGGCTAGCAATATCGAGAACAGGACTCTGGGTCACCTTTCTGGGTGTGGACGAACCACTGCTGGTCAGATTGTGCTAAAAGTATGCAAAGCTATTGTAAAAGTATTATTACCAAGAGTAATTAAACTGCACAGCATTGAAGACTTAATGTTGGGATTTGAGAGGATTAGGGTTTCCCTAATTGTACCAGTGCCGTTGACGGGACACGCTTGCCTATTATTTGTCTGCCATATCATGCTGTAGAATATTATAATCACATATGATCTTATTCTGTAGTAATGCAAGCCCTGGTGGACAATAAATACTGTTTTACTGATATAAATGTCGGCTGGCTGGGGAAAGTGCACGATGCACGCATTTTCAAAAATAGTTTGCTGTTTCAGTGAGGGCAGGAAGGAACTCTGTTCCCATGGTCAGCATGCAGGTTTGGAGAGACAAATATTCCCGTGTTAATTCTAGGAGACCCGGCATACCCTCTTTTTCCTTAGGTGATGAAACCCTATGCTGACATTTCTGAACCGAAAAGGGCCAAATTCAACTACCGTCTTAGTAAGGCCAGGATGGTGGTTGAATGTCTTTTTGGGGCGGTTAAAAGCACGATGGCGTTGCTTACTGAAATGCATGGACTTTGACATCCAAGACATTCCAAATGGAATTTAGGCTTGCTGTGTGTTACACAACATATGTGAGAGTAAAGGTGAACTTTTTTACTCTGAATGAATGTTTACAGGGGATGTTGGAGGGTTCCTGCAACCTGAATCAGATAATGTGTCTATTGAAAACTGTGGTAGTGTAACACATGGTGGACATGCGAACAAGGTGCGAGAAGCTATTGCAGAGTATTTTGACGTGCATGATTAAAAAAAAAACACATATACTGTATGCTAGTAAGTGGCTAGTATAAGTTTATTGCTTTATAAACACCAACAGCTGTCATGGTAATAATAATTTATTTAAAACTCATTCTATCAAACAGCGAAATTATTTCATATGTTTGTTCTTTCTATATTTTCAAACTTGTTGTTTAAATACGTCATAAATACGTATATATTAATGTGCAATTGAAATATAAACAATATTCTGTTCACAAAATTACACGAGCAACAACGATGTACATATGATGACAAACCATCAGTAGTTATTAAAAAGAATAAATAACCGTTCCTGTTTTTGTAAAATGTGAATGTACAATTATCAGAAATGCATACTTTTTTATATCATGACATAACATGAACGAAACAGCATTAAATGAAACAGTATGACGATATTTACTTTTGCATTTCCCTTCGAATCTCTATTATATACGTTGTAAATACATGAAGTAATGATAACCAGTCAACTTGTGAGGTTTCAGTATATGCATTAGGTTTATAACTGTTCAACTGCTATGCAATAGAATCTAGAAAATACTTAGTAAGATTTTTATGCAGCGCTGCAATTCTGTCCACGTAAATGAGTCAGTCATAAACTCGCCTGTCAAACTTCTATTTGGTGTTGATTGCATGAATGAAGCACGCTGAGTGGCATTTGGTGCAAAATGTTGTGGGGACTGGTTAGACATCAGGGGACCCGGGTTGTTCCGTGGTTGGTAAGTTTGATGTTGCATCACATTGAATGACTGACCTTGTTGCATCTGCTGGTGTAAGAGAGGTTGTAGAGGAAGAAGGATGTATGATGTGCTTGATGTTAGCTTAACTAACTAGGTAAGAGTTTGTATTAGTTGGGATGTCTGTTCAGACTCTTTCTTCCGTAGTCTTTCCTCCATCTCATGATCAGCAGCTGCCTTTATGCTCAAAATCAAGAAGTTTACTGAATTGATCTTGGATAAGTTGTCTGGTGGGTTCAAATACTGAATCCATCAACTCTTGCATCCTTGTCATTTTTTCTTTTTCTTAGATTTGCTAGTTGCTCCTTTGAAGGCTGCTTGACCGCCTTATTTTGTGCAGTCGTCATTGGCTACTCATTATCATGTTCCACTTCTGCATCTGGAATTGAACTGTGACTTGATTGCATCTCAGCCTCATCAATCATTTGGTGACCAGGAACATTATTGTTGATGATGCTTTCAGCCTCTGAAAAATTATACAAATGTTTAGTGTTCACATGCTCAGATGACTTACTACCATACTATGAAGTCAGCAGATTTGGCCCTATGGTCTGTTGTGTCTGATAGATGGTCAGTGCCTTCCCAGTGCACCGTTTGTCACCCCACTCTCTGCATACAAGGCCTCCCCTTTCTCAGTGGGACCTCGGGCTGCACTCTCCCTATATACATATCCCAGCCTGTCTAGAACCCCTCCATAGCAGTAAATGCATAAGCCACTCATTTCCTACTTTCCATCAGAAACATGGCTGTAGTCTTGTCTCATGTATAAAAACCCACAACTAGGCCCTAAAAACAAAAGTACGGTAAGTTAAATACTGTAAGTAAATAATTTAATGTTGTTTGCACTCATGAGCCCCCTTCACACACATACACAACTTTAAAAAGTCAAATACTATTCAGAGTTTCCATTGCTGGTGTTTCTTTGCTGACCATGGACGAAACTCCTGCCTGTCCCTAGCATTTTATCAGAGAACTCCTTGCCCCTTACATGACTCCACTTCAAGCCTGTGACTGTTTTTCTATGACAACTGAACTCTGAAGAATGTGGAATTCATGGATTGTTGTGTAGATTTTCATGTGCTCTCAAATGCTGTTATAACATCATACAGCTGTTCTACTACACAGATATGTCACTACTATGGTACCAAACACTTTATGTTTAGTAAGTGTTTGACTCGACAAGCTTTTCCACCCACTGAACGAAATTACTTCCCCAGCCGCTTCCAGCAGCTTACTCAAATACTCACTCAGTGTATGAGTTATTACCTTTTACTTTTCTGTGTATTCACCTCTGATATCGGGCGTTGATCCCCACTTACTGAGCACCCTCACTTGAATGAGTGGCATTCAGATAGAAGCACTTTGAGTCA
Source organism: Neoceratodus forsteri (assembly GCA_016271365.2). Classification (NCBI taxonomy): domain Eukaryota; kingdom Metazoa; phylum Chordata; order Ceratodontiformes; family Ceratodontidae; genus Neoceratodus; species Neoceratodus forsteri. Next base: position 1,754,103,089 of record CM057452.1, read on the forward strand.
GAGTCATCATTGCTCAGCTCAATATGTTTCTACAGAGAAAAACAAACATAAAGCTGTACCATTTGGGGCACTAGGAGGATACTAAGCAGCAGTGTGGGGGTCGATTTAATCTGTTTAATTTAAAAACAAAATGGCAGTTTATTTCACTTCAGGGGGGTGATGGCAGCCTGGCACAAATGGTGTATTTATTTACTTCATGAGTAGGACTGTTTAAAATGTAAATGTTGTCAAATTTTGCAAACCATATAAATTAACTGATGTTAGGTATCCATGCACATACAAAATGTGTCTTCCCAACTCTGGTTTCTGCTGACATTATGGATTTCTCATGCTTCCCAAGTCAGTTATATCATGTCATTATAAATCATTTATGAGAACACAGCATTGTTGTTCATGGATACGTGTGTGTGTGTGTGTGTGTGTGTGTATGTATATATATATATATATATATATATATATATATATATATATATATACAGAACAGAATGAGCCTGTAGTATTTCACAAAAGCGGGGTGAAGTTAACTGACACATCTAGCTCTTCATCCAGAATATTCATATCCAATGGCATTGACTGATGAAAACAGAATTTTCTGCTTAGACCCAACCAGGTTGCTTTTATAGGGAAAAAATATATGTGGTCTGTAATACTGATTATGGCATAGTTGGGGTGGGGGGTTTATTCTCGGCCGAAGAACTCACAAACATGAGTGGCTGTTCCACAGTGCTGGAAGTACTGTAGATGAAGAAAGTATACTGGACTGCTGTAGACTTACAGACGTTTCCCAGCACAAAAGTCTGCTCTAAAGGGCTCTCCTTTGGTCCCTGAGCTGTGAACCCTGTTCAGGGCTAGCATTTCTGTTCCACTCTCATGATGTTATACTGGCCCTTAACAACTATGTCATTAGTCCACACAGGGAATGCTGTGCACAGTTGTGTAGCCCTCAACTGAGACAAGGCACAGACGGGCAGAAGTCAGTGAGTAGGATAATATTTGCTCGCTGGCTACCAGACCCGAGACTGTGGGCATGACTACAAAATACTCGCAATTTCTGAGCAGTTTAAACCACATTGTAAAGTGCAGACCTGTTTAGTTGAATTATGGATTCTGTAGAAATATGGAATTATCTGCTTTTAGTTGAGGGTGCATTCAGGAATAGTGTAATGAATTTATCCTTAACTGAGATGGATTGTGTAGGCGTTGAAGAGATTTCATATAAATGGGTGGTACAGCTATTCTTAAATGTGATCCTACTGTGTAGGACACAGCAAACAAACACTGGGGATGGGTTGGGGGGGAGAGTATCAGTTTACCTATACATTAGCTCCAGGGTGAGACAGTGTACTGTGGGCCAAATCGGGGGAACTTCTGTCTTCTTTACTTTTGTTTAATTTTCCTGACAGATTATATTGTTTCTGTATCCTAATAGTGCTTTGGCCCATACAGCTGTACAAAATAGCTGGATTCATGGCTAGTTTTAATCTGTATTTTTGAAATGCATTGAATATTTTAACAATGCTATGGAACAATTCCCTGGAAAAAAACAACAAAAAAAGTTCCCCGTTGGACATAATTGTTCTAATAACCAGTTTCTTACATAACTTAAGTGAATATGTAAAACATTGTATTCAAACCATCAAACATATCATATAGTTTCTAATTAATTGCATTTATTTCATAATTATTAAATATTATGCATTTGGAACACTGCATGGCTGAGTACTGTCTTCAATTATATATACAATTTCAGATACCATGTTACATGTTAGGGCATTATAAATGCTTAGCCTCAGCATATGAAGTGAGACCTGCATGCAAATAGATTGAATTCTGCATTATCCACTTTAAATTCTTACTAAGCATGTTTTGCATTCATTTACTAATATCCACATTATTATATAAATGAAAGGGGAAGGGGTTAAAAACGTACAATTTGAGTTAAAGGACAATTAATTGTGAACTCATTGCAGCCTATATGTTACAACAATACATATTTGCAACACCAAATACCGCAGTTGAAATCCCACCATAAAGCCTGACAGACATACTTTATAACCTTGGTCTGGTCCACTAACGCTCATGAATCAGTCCCAACAGCAACAATAGTTAGAGCTAGGATATTACTACTGGAAAGGAAGAGGATGCACATACATCCATGTTGGGATATCTGTTCATGTTTCATTAGGTTGATCAAAAACAGCAATGAATTAATTGATCACTTACAATTTATGAAACCGACACCCTCACTTTCCATTTACTCAACTCATGGACACTGGAACAGCCAGTTTAATGACAGCAGATTTTTTTTCACCTATTAATATTTCAGGAAATTTGCATCTGAACAAAATATACCTACATACCTTATGATATAAAATTTGATCATTCAGAATTTTTTCCAGATAGAGATATATATATATATATATATATGTGTATATATGTGTGTGTGTGTGTGTGTATATATATAATTCAGTAAAGACAAGCCATTTCAGAAACAACAAAAAAATAAAATAAGCAAAATTCACAGCATGGCAGTGTTTTCTGCCACTTGTTTAACTGTTTAGTGCTACACAGACACACAGACAGATGGCTAGATAAATTAGATTATTACTGAGCCATGCGATTGTCATTAAAAGGCTCTTACATTGACAGACTTGATGGTCATAAGGGTTATTTTGTATCGGCAGAACTATATTTATTTATTTATTTTATTTATTTAGTTTTTGTTAACTGGGTAGATACACTAGCCATAAAATGACTATTTTCAGGCAGCACGAATTCGACAGTACAACAAAAGAACAGTTGAACAACAGCAACATGGGTACAATAATGCAAATAGAGGAACAGTACAGCAGTGCTACAAAAATAGTGGGTAGAAACAACAACAAATAATGGCAAACATTATACAGATAATGGCAGTAAGATATATAATAAGTGCAGAAACCATGGACCCGACCTGTGGAGTGAAAGGGTTAATAAGATAGTATAGTTATAGAGAGAAATGTGAGGAATGTTCAAACATAACAAGAAAGACTGACAGAAGGAAGGTCAGGGGTGGTAATTGGCAAAACAACCAGTGGATGGTCAGCAACAAGGTCCAAGAAGGAAGAGAGCTAGTAGTCCAGAAGTTATTTACAAAGAGAAGGAAAAATATGGGGAGGGGAAGAGGAGACAGTCTTGGAGCTGGATTAGAGCTGGGGTGACATTACTGGTAAGTCTCAGGAGCTTCAGGTTGGGTCAAAGCATGTACAAGCATCAGCTAAGGATAGATAATGACGATATTCACTTTTAAATCCAAAGTGAGACTGAGACAGCCGGAGGTTGAGTGGAAGAGCATTCCATAGCCTGGTATATGCTTATGTGATCTGTTAATACACCCACCCAACCTTACAGTGCCAAACAACTTGTGATGTGAGTGACGACACAACAAAATATAGGCAGTCACACATTGAATGTGTATCGGTTTTGTAATATCACATGGCATTTGAATCAGTGGTTCATATTACATGGGGGAAATGGTGAATATGCACAACTGCAAATTTTTCCTTGAGCAATGATTGTTTTTCCTTCTGCTCTAATATTACAGTAATCATGTTTGCATAACATTATTGATGCTCCCCTGATACAGCTGATGAGCTTCTTCGATTATGTTTATGGTATGCATCACAGTGAGGACAGTAGTAAGAATTGTGGCCATAGCCATCCAAGCACTGCAGACTGCTTAAAAGTTACTGTTGCCCGGTGTACACATCAGGGTGTTAACATGAGTTTTAATAATAAGATTAGTGGATTTAGAGCGACATTGCTTACAGTCTCCCCACCACCACCACAGAGAGCAAACATTTGTTGACTATGTCTGGTTCCATCTCACCGCAAAGCAATATACATGTTTGGTTACAGATGGAATTAATCAATGGAATATTGGGGGGGGTTGGGATAAAATATGCAAACTGTATGTCCTTGCCCTGTCACTGCATACGAGTTCCTTGTTGCTAAGCAACATTACCACGCGTGCACTGGGACTTAAAAAAAGATATAAATTTGCAGAATGATAGATGTTGCATTTGTTATTAATTTATAAGGGCAGAGCCATGTAGCAAGTTGAAAGTTGGGTACCAAGTGATCTTGCACCATCCACAAGCGTCATGGCAACATCAAATAATGCCTTTAGTATGTAATATTACAAAATTAACTGCCATGCATAGTTCGCCACTGCTCGTGGATGGTGCAGGATCACTAGATACCAACTTGCTTCATGGCTTCAGCCTTATAAATTAATAAATGCAACAGCTATCATTCTGCAAATTTGTTTATCATTTTTTAAGTCCCAGCTCACAACGTGGTAATGTTGCTTAGCAACAAGGAGCTCCCATGCAGTGGCAGGGCAAGGACATATAGTTTGCATATTTGAACACCACCTCACACAGAAAGATTTCTAAACAGCCTGCTATCTTGCAAGTTTATTTTTATACTGAATGTTTATGATCAGTGCAGTGTGTGTGTGTAGTAGCTATGTCATTGGGTATTCCTGTTGTTTCTGTATGACCAGGAAAGTGTCGGATAGGAAGAACAATATTTACATGCAAAAAGGGGCACAGCTGCATGTCGATTATTTTGATAAGCAATTTAATTATTGTTTTCGTGTTTACTGTCGGCTGTCTATTGTGTTCAGTACTTGGATGCTAATCGTGATGGAAACTGAGAGATACTGGGGCACAGTGTGATCTTGCATCTACAGCAGGAGGAAGGAATGGCTCACTGATAAATGGAGCAGCACTTTTCCAAAAACACATGCCACAGCTGCTGACAACATTTGAAATGCTTTAATTTTTTTTACCAGCCGTATATTTAATTGGACATAATGACATAACATTCATAGTTTGAATGCATCTTTATAAAATAAAAAAAAAAAAGACATATGCGATGTGGCATGGGACCGCAAACATTACCTTTGCCAGATGTGGACTACAGCTCCAGCTAATGACATCATTTGCTTACCACTGGCAGGAATGAACAAAGGATGAACACTGAATAGAGAGAGAGAAAAACAGAAAAATATATCTAGATGTGAATACTTCAGTATTTTATTACCACACGCATTGACCTACCAGCTTCATACAGCATTTCATGTGTAACATCATCCAGTGCCACATCGTCTTCTGTTGTGCCACTCTGGATGACCACTGGAGGAACAGAAGTGGGTCTGGTGCCCAGAATACAATCAAGCTCATCATAAAATGGGCAAGTAACCCTCCCAAACCCTGATTTTCTGTTACTATCCTTAGCCTTGTGGTAAACAAACTTTTAGCTGTTGTATTTTCTCACGGCATCACTTCGCACTACGATTGTGCCCCCTAGCAATGAGATGAGCTGATATAATTTCATAAATTTTACTGTTCCTTGTATAATTGTTTAACTGCTCCTGCACAGCTTCTTGTGACCAGTAATCAATAAGCAATGTTGTTGCTTTGTCTGACCAACTAGCTGAACGATTTGCCATATTTTACTGTTTAAATATAATTCTCCTCAGATGAATGAACGAATACAGTGCCTCACTTCAAAACACCCGCGCAGTGTTTACTTCCTGGATTAGTATTCCATGCACATCGCAGTAAAGGGCAAAGGTTATTAATGAACTGGTAGCCCATGGATACACACGTTCAGCTGACACACTGATCAAACAAAACCGTGTTATTGTTAAACCGTTTTAAAAACCATGCTGAAGACTAGGTTCGTAGCAGGGTTAAAATACAGTTTTTAAAAATGTTTTAAGCATTGCTGTGTGGTCACAAACCGAGTTAACAAGATCTAAAACATTTCAGCACTGTTAAAACGTTTTAACAGCCCCAGTGTGTCCAGGCCCTAAGAAACACAATGGGACACAGGTGAGAGTGTTTTGCAAAGCTAATTGAGTAAGTTGCAGCTCCAGCGAGAAAGAGAAACTTTTATGAAGCAGTTTCATTTAGAATGCAAGCTGCAGTGAAGATATTGTCACTCTGGTGACATCAGCAGAGTGTGGATAAATGGCGTTTATCCTCACTCTGCTGTCATCAGGATTTATCCTCAATGCAGTGGAAATAACACAGGATATTCTACTGAGAAAGCTCTCACCCCCATGGTATGAATGTGTGTGTGTGTGTGTATATATATGTATATGTGTGTATGTATGTATGTATATATATGTATATATATATATATATATATATATATATATATATATATATGTATATATATATGTATATATGTATATATATATGTTATATATGTATATATATATGTGTATATATGTATATATGTGTATATATGTATATATATGTATATATATGTATATATATATGTATATATATGTATATATATGTATATATATATATATATATATATATATGTGTATGTGTAATAGATATACTACGCTGAGGTGTGCGTTGGCGCTCTGTCATATCGCATGCCTTGGTGTGCGTTAATAGCATGAGGCGCAAGGGCGAGGTGCGTCAACTGCCAAGAGCGTGCGTATATCAAGCGCATTTCTCAAGTGGTATATCTATCTTATAAATGTCAAAAATTGTTTTTGGGGAGTAAAAGTGCAGGTGTCGGTCGGCTCTGATATACGCACGTCATGTGATGCTCAGGATCCAATGGAGCAATAACAATTTCCCTACCCATTTTATAAATATAAATAGATATATATATATATATATATATACACATACATATATGATGTATATATGTATGGGATACATGATGGGCAGGAGTGGGTATGGAAAATATTCTCACTCCGCAGAGTGGCATGGATATCTCACCAGTGCTGAAGGCACAAGTGGATAGCTATGGTTCACGATGCAGGAGTGAGAATATTTTCCATATTCCACCCTGACCATCATGTGCGGATTTATACAGTAGGGCATGAGTGTTTTTGCTGTAGTTCTGTGTGTTTTCATTTGTAAACAGTATTGTTTTGTCTGGTTTATTTTGTAGGTGGAAGTGCTTGCGCTGTGATTTGGCAAGTTAATGTGAGTGTGCACCTTTAGGAGTGTCTGCCAGTCATTGGTGATGTCGCTTTTTTTACTGTTGCGCTATTGGTTGAAATACTGTGTAGTCATCTGTGGGTTGTGGCTCAAGAGGAAGGCTGCAAGGTATTGTGATTGGTGTATGTAGCTGTTTTATCAGGGCAGAGCATTCTTTGATTGGTTTATTAAGCAGTATACCACAAGAGGTTGTATGATGTTGGATGCCCTGGGTTGTTTGGCCACAAGGCGCAGCAAGGGCCAAAACACCCCAGGGCATGGTAAATCCTGGCATCACCAACATTCTAGAGTGGCATATTACATTATACAATGGATGTCTGTACATTTTGTGTGTGAAAAGTAAGAAAAAAATAAGTTGGTTTAGATGTTTTATTAATTTTCATTAGATGTGTTGTTATGCTGTGGAAAATAGTTTTTGTTGGTAGGTATGCACATGTGCAGGGTGTCAGCAAGCAGGCGAGGAGATAATTCTGAATGGTTACAGTTTGGGGAAAACAGAGGCTCAAGGAAACCGCTGGTCAGGAGTCCAGCAATGTAAGGTGTAGTGCATATTTAAACAGAGCAAAAACAGAGAGAGCTAATTTTGTTGTGAGATGTTGTTTACAGTGTCGCTGACAAACTGAGTAAGAGCAGGGTTCTGAAAGTGAAATGGAGAGAGAGCCTGGGGAAAGAGTAACATATTTTTGTTTTTTTCGAAAGCCAGAAAAGAAAAAAAAATAATTTTCCTGTGATTGGAGTTTTTGTTTTTTTAAATTCATTGCTGAATTACATTTTTAAAACTTGCGGGACTTTTGATTTTGTTAACTGGGACTGCAACATCACAGCTTTGTGGAGGTTTTGCCCTGCGACTGTCGGTGTTTTTGCTGGTTTTGTGTTTATGATTGTCGCATTGATTTCAGGGGTTCTTGATGTGGTTTATTGGTGGCTGGCACCTCTTCCATGGGGTGATTGTAGCTTTACAACGGGAGAGGAGTGCCAGGTAGCCAATGACATTACAGGATTTGTGCTTTATTTTAATGCTCATTGTATAATTTGTGTTTGTGGACGCGGGTTATGTGTGTTGTGACAGCTTCCTGGTTACAGTGTGGAATCGTGCTTCATGTGAAATTGGGGTTGGGGTAGTGCTTGGTGTAGCAATATTTCAGTGTTACATTCATGTCGCTGTCATCAACTTGGAGAGTGGAAAAGGAGAGATACATCAAGGATGGTGCAACCGTGTTGAAGTGTGGCACCCTGGACAGAAAGCAGGTACATGGTGCTTTCAGGATTATTTCTGTTTACTCAGAGTCTGAATCGCTGCACAGTTGCTTTGGTCTCTTTTTAGGTGGACTTTTGCAAGAACAACCTGTGAAGTAAAAAGAAATATTTTGTATTTATTTTTCTGACTACTATGATACAGTTTCACATGTAAGAAAAAAAATGTAAGCAGCAAACTTTGTATTATACTAAAGGTTATATGTCTTGCAGAAATACTGGGATTGCTGAAGCATGCTGAGATTCCTTGTGGCAATGTGTAAATATTCTGTGAATGTTCTCCAGTTGGTTGAAATGGTGTGGAGTTGTAAGGTCCTCTGGATGTGCTAGGCTGCTCGTCTTATTGATCCGTGTGCTTTCAGAAGTGTTAGGAATGAATTTAGAGTAGCTCATTATGATAAGCTAAGGTACTTTTACAACTACTGTTTTTTTTTTTCTTTCCTTACTGTTGGGTGCAGACAGTAGTGTACTGTTGCAGGCTTCTGGCGTTTTTGAAACTGCAACCACAGAATGAAGAATTCCCACCATCTGGTTAATTAGGTACCTGAAACATTTCACTTTTCAGATTTAAAACAAGTTTCAGCTTTCATTGGGTATTTGAGCTGAGGAGAATACTGCTGATGACATAGCTACTATATGGTAAATGTAGATATTTCCACAGTAGCTATGTTATCAACCATTTATCTCACTAGGGTGAAAATACATGAATTTATTGTCAACGAATACAACACACTCCCATTGTATGTATCTGTGTGTGTGTGTGTGTATATATGTGTGTGTGTGTGTGTGTGTGTGTGTGTGTGTGTGTGTATATGTATATATATATATGTATGTATGTATATGTATATAGGTGCGGTTGTGCTCCTGTAGTTAATGTTGAGAAGGCAGTTCAATGTTAAACTCAAAAACTGTACTTCAATAACTTTGCAGCTGTTCAATGGATCTGCATGAAATTTGGGATGCACCTTCCTGTGGGGTAGTTCTCTCATTGGCAAGTTTCTTCCCGTTGGATGTCGGTTCCGAGTTACGGAGAGGTGGAAAAGAACAAAGTGTTTTCGGCCATTGACTTTGCTGGGATTTTTCTTTTGAACTTGCCTACAGCCCAAAGGGGCTTGGTTTTTGGGTGTGCAATTTTAGGTAGAAAGGACTACCCACAGATGTGCCTTCTGCTAGTTTGGTGAAAAATATTAAGCAGCTTTCAAGTTACTGCAATTTAAAATTTGAAAACTTGTTTCTGAGCATGCTCAGTAGGCACTTCAATATAGATGTATGAAATGAAGTAGGAATCCTGCTCCATGTGGAGAAATTCCTACTTTGTATGGTCAGCATCTTGTTTTCAGTTATGCCCCCTAAAATGTGGAAACCTCCCAAAATTATATTCTGGGGAGGAACCAACACATGTGGTTTGCTTATTGGGACCCCCTTTTGTGCATTCTGCACTTTTTCTGATGAAACATTCCCCCGAGAATGTTTGTTTTAATAATTAAATTCCTAGTTCGTATCCGCATAGTACAACCTAGGATCCTACTTCATATGGCGAGATACGAAGGATTATAGGTCATGAGCCGAAACTCCCGGAATATTTATTTTAGAAAAAAGTTTCTGCCGACATCGGGGGTGCCCAATCCCTGTGTCAGCAGTAGATACCACTGTTCCCAACTGTACCGCATTGCCGACATCAGGGTGCCTAATCCCCATGTCATCAGTAGCGCCCTTTGCACAAGGAGGGACACTGGGGAGCCCACTCACAGTGTCCCCAGTTATATCTTACCCCCCCCCACACCACCAGTATGATCTGACATTTGGGAGCCCACCTCATTGTCCCTCAATATTTGTTTTATATACCTGCAAAAAAGAAAACAGTCCTTGACATCTTATTTTTGCATTCTCTCCCACCCACACTTACCTGTGGAGTTCGGGTGACAATGATCTTCTCTGGACCGGGTCATATCTGCACTCTTCCAAAGCTGAACAGTCAAACTGAAGAATCCAGGTAATTGCCGTATAATGGCTGTCGATGGCGTTTTGAACTTATGTTGATATCTCAAGGCATTTTTCAATATTTTTGCACCAAATTTTCAACATGGGGTTTTTGAGACCCCACCTCATGAACACTGTCACTGTCGTCTCGTTAATCAGAGCCGTAAGGTGATTTTGCAGTTACTGCGCGGAATCGGCTTTTGGGACCGATTAACAAAATGACAGTGCCAGTGTTCATGAGGGGAGGTCCCAAAAAAGCTCATGTTGAAAATTTGGTGTAAAAATGTTGAAAAATGACCACGCTATAAGCTGCATTATGTAGTTTCTAGGCACGCCTGTGAATTTCGCCAATTTTTAATATTTTCACTCCAGATTTTCAACATTGCCATTTTGACACCTCCTCATGAACAGTACAGCTGTCATTTTCCCCATCCTGCCAAAACATGTTTTTGCACCTGTGGCGCAGAATGACACAGTCGTTGTGTGAATTCGACTTTCAGGATGGAGTGATGAAATGACACTGCCACTCTTCAGGAGGTGGGGTCCTCAAAAGGGCCATGTTGAAAATTTAGTGAAAAAATTCCTCAAAATGCCGAGTTACACACGTCCATTGAATTTATTCTACACACACGCATAACTTTGCTACTTTTCAATCTTTTGATGCCAAATTTTCAATATAGCCATTTTTTTATACCACCTAATGAATAGTACAACTGTCATTTTTCACATCCTGCCCAAAATGCAGTTTTGCACCTGTGACGCAGAATGGTGTTGCAGTTGCGCATAATTATGTTTTGCCCTGCATTTAACAATTTTTCTGTACCTGGGTACATGAGGTGGGGTATTAAGATGGCTACACTGACCGTTTGGTCACTGCTGTTTGACGCATGGGCCCTGCGCTTCCACATCTACATACATATGCATATGTACAGAGGGATTGAAGCGCAGGATCTGAAGGACCCTGTGCTCCCACTGTGAAATACGGATTCAAACAACATGAAGTCTTGCTATATTATGACAATTGCAGTTTGTCCCACCATTAGAACTGCTCCGGAGGTGAAAGAGTTAACTCCCATTCTAAGAATGGAACTTGGAGCGCGAGCTCGGTTAGAGAAGCTCTGTCTGGGTTATTTCAGACCTAAACTGTCATTCTTTACTCCGCCTCACTGAACAGTCGCTCCGGAGATTTCTCCTACTGCTTGGTTCATTTCTCGGTTTAAACAGTATTTTCTCGGTTCAAATCAACTGAGAATATTATTATTTTAACCGCAAAACCGTTCGGTTCAAGCTCTGTCTGTGGTATCGTAAGTAATTTCAGTTTATTTTCTGTGTGGAACTTGTAAATGTTATCGGTTCGGTTTTGAACCGATCAGCTTGTTTTAAAACTTGAATTGAAGGTTTTAGAGTGCGGTTCCCGGTTCTTATCGGTTCTAAAAAAAACTGATTTCATTACGGTTTTTTCCAAGACCCGTGACACGGTTAGGAACCGATAAGGGTGTCTTGCCTGGTACTGCCGCTTAAAGGGCAAGTTTTAGTTAGGCTGGCATTATGTCTGAAAACCCAAAAGAAAACCGGGCCCACTGGGTTTCAACACTGTGATGCCTGTGGGAAGTCTTTGCCAAGGCTGACCCACACACCACATGTGTATATTGTCTGGGGTTTGACCACCTCAATTCAGACTGCCAGATTTGTAAAATTTCCTGCAGCCACCCTGGATAAGAGAGTTGGCAGGCTCAGGGACGAGAGGCCAAAAGTCCGCTGACCCGATGAGCCAGCCCGGTTCGGTGCCAACCGAACTGAGGGAGTGCCCTCTGACCAGGGCGTAGACTTCCTCGGGCAACGTAGCTGGCTCGGAGGAGCCAGTTCCAGTAAAGAAAACAAGAAAATCAGCAGGTGGAGCCCAAAAATCCTTCTCCAACTGCTGCAGAGATAGCAAGAGCTATTCAGATTGTCCAGTCACTTTCCGATTCCGTCCAACCGCCACTGTCTGGTAAAGGTCGGTTCGGTCGGTTCCACCGGTTCAGGAATATGTTGTTGAAGAGTTTTATGAACCAGAGGAGGGAGGATGATTATGAACAGTATGAATGTGACTTTGAGGGTCTGGGTGTGCCATTGAACCAGGACATCTCCCCAGACAGACCTTTAGAATCTCCCCTTTGCTTTCTGAGTCCCCTCTCACTTTGTTTTACAAAAAGTTGTTGAACCCTCCAGCTTCCATTGGAGGAAGCTGTGGATGAACAAGAGGAACCTGATTTTGTAGAAATGATGGATATTCCAGAGTCTAGGAGATTGTCTATTCCTTGCATAAATCATTTAGGAAACAGACAATAAAATTTTAAAACTCCTAATTCTGTGCCTCCTGTGGACAAAAAGATGGACAGGAGGTACACTCTGTCAGGTCCTGATACAGAATTCCTTTCACAGCAATGCAGTCACGTTGGTGTGGTTCAGGCTGCAGCCTGTGATAAAGCTAATATTCCTTTGGCTTCACATCCTCCTGACAAGGATTCCAGGAAGATTGATGCCATGGCTAAAAAACAATACATGGCAGTGTCCTTGGGACTCAGGCAAGCAAATTACATGGCTTATGTAGCAAGGTATCAAAAATCTAGATGGGACACTGTCATGGCCTTTTGGCCAAACAGGCCTCTGGCCAGCTTTAATGAGCTGGAACAGGTGGCTGCTGATGGCATTGAGGCATCTAAGGTGCAGTTTCATGCTGCTGTGGATTTTAATGATGTATCCTCTAGAGTCATGGACACGCCTGTAGCTTTTCGAGGTTGGCCTGGCTCAGGTGTACTAGCTTGTCACAGGATACCCAGACTAAGGCTATGGATTTTCCTGTGGTTGGAAATTCTCTGTTTGGGGAGCAGACAGAGAATTATATGAAGAAAATGGATGAATATAGGACTACCTATAAGAGTGCTCAGGCTAAGGAGCGGCAAGCCACTCCTCAGAGGCAGGCCCCCAGGGGTAGAGGTAGGCCTTTTCACAGGCCTTTTTACCAAACCCAGGCCTCCTCTGCTTATGCTCAGAGGGGGTTCTTCAGAGGGAGAGGCAGGCGGGGTGTGGGCAGGCCTGCTCCCACTCGCCTAAAGCACCTGCCAAACAGACACCCTGGATGGGGTGCCCAGGGCCGATTCTCCTTACCTGTAGGGGGGTTGGCTTACTTGTCTAGAACTGTGTCTCTAACTTCAGACAAGTCCTGGATCCTGGGTCCTGGAAGTAGTAAGCCAGGGTCTGGTTCTCAGCTTCAAAAGTTCCCAAAGATGAGAATCAGATCTTTCCCACCTGCAAACTCTTTAGAGACCTTTACTTTAGAAACAGAAGTCTCAACCTCCTGGCTCTCAGAGCTGTAGAAAGGGTTTCTCCCCTACACCATAAAAGAGAGCCCACTGACCCTCCCAGACCCCCACGTTGTTGTGGAGGATTTAGAAGCAGTGGGACAGCCCAGCCAGGACCCCAACTGCTGGGTGAGCCCATGGCAGAGGGCACAGCTAGTTATGTCAGAGGTCCCCCACATAATTGCTGCACATTCCCAGTGCCCTAAGCCAAGAATAACTTGTTCTGGAGAGGCTGAAAAGCATTGCCTCCCACATCCACCATGACCACCTGACCCTACAACCCATGTAACTCAGGTAGCAGAGCAGGATCCAGTCATGGGAACTTCTACATGGGTACATGGAGAGGGTTTGGGGATGCTACAATGTGGGTGAACATTGCAACATGTGGAGGCCCAACACACTCATTTAGTCCTGTAGGGCAAACCCTAAGGTATATAATTGTTAAATACTGTAGGTTAGAGATCATATAATGCAGGAAATACAATCTGCTGTAAGCAGAGTTAAAGAACATGTGGTTATAAAAAGAAAGCTGTTCAGTTATAAATATGTCCCATGTGATTGTCAGGCATCACCTATTGAACAAAATGCCATAAATACAACAGCACTCACAAGCTTTTTAAATAGTTACTTCAGTTTAAACAGTTTTTTTTTCAGCTATTAATTTTTGCTGTCGGCCACATCTAGAGGGGTACCCCAGCCCCATCCCCTGACGTCCACCATCCGGCACTCACCTGTCCCAGGGCTTACCCCCTGAGGGGCCAGTGGGTTCCCCAACACCCCACTGGAGACCGGATTCAAGGCCACTGCCGTGGCTGACCGGAGCGGAGCCTGTGAGGGGCCCTCCATCACACTGCAGCAGCTAGTGTTTTTCCTTTTTCCTTCCCCTAGGGGTCAGGGCATGCAATGATGCCTGCGGAGTGGAGTGCGAACGCGTCTGAATGCTCTCCCCTCCAAGCGTCTGCCCCAACTCCTCCCTTGTCTGCAGTGCAGCAGCTGTGTCCCGCAGCCTCCACTAGGGGGCAACCAGGCGCTGACAGCTGAAGCCCACCGTCCCCAGAGAAGGACAGCAGTCCATCAGACACTCAATTCTTCCCCGCCCCTGCCGACCCCTGGCAGTCCATGCTCATTCCCGAACACGGGTCACCGGCGTTGCGTGAGGCAAGGCGACCTGAGCCTCAGCCCTCAGTGCCACTGGGCCGGCCTCAGTTTAAACAGCTGAACATTTCCTCCTCAGAGGCAGCATTTATCTGGTTGTGAAAGCAAAAAGGATTTCCTCAAGGATCAGCATACTGTTGTCCATGAAGAGCCTGGTGAAATGGCCTCCACCATCGGCCCAATCTTTGGTGGTGGGTTCAACTTCCAACTACCCATGTACATTTAAGATCAACAATCATCAGAACTTCATGTAAATGTTTGACTTGGAAAGGTTCCGACTTCCTATGTTTTCATTGATCTCCAAAAGAGGGAAAAGTTTAGAAATGCTACAGTGTGGAGACTTCCAGTGATGTCACGGATATGACAACAGGCCAGCAGATCGGCTGCAAATCCCAGATGAGAATAAACACATCTCCTTACAAAAAAAAAAAAACAACAAATATCGAAACTAATGGCTGCAAAGGAAAAAGGAGACAGCAGGCACACAAGATCTGCCACAAAAAATGTACCTGGGACAGAAGATGGGTCAAGATTTAGACCACTGGTACAGGATAGGAGCCGTAGCATCTCCTCATGCAGTGAGCATGCCAAGGGCTACGACATAGACAGACAGGAGGAGAAACTTTCTAGACAATGGTTTGAGTTGATAATTCAGAACATTAAGGCATCCAGGAACGAAAATAAAAAAGACTTCCAAAGAATCCATGAAACAATCGCAGGTTACGAGCCTTGACTAGCAGAAACGGAGAGCTGACTGGAAGTGGCAGAGCACAGAAAATCAACACCATGGTTGTGGACTTACTGGATTACACTGAGCAGCTGCAAGAAAATGCACAGACTTAGAGGCCAGGTCACGCAGAGACAATCTCAGGCTGTTGGGATTGCCTGAGAACACAGAGATCCCAAATACAATATGTGCATATTCCTGCAGGGACTGCTGGCAGAGCCTTAGAACTGCCTGAGGATACAAGTGCTGCATTGAAAGGCCCACAGAGCACTCTATCCAAAACCCACAGACCCAACAGCAAGACCATGCACAATCCTAATGATATTTGCATTATATAGGGTAAAGAAGACATACTTAACAGGGCATGACAGAAGGAATAATACAGTACAAGGGGTCCGTTATACTTTGATCAGAATTATCCCCTGAAATATGGATGGAATACCGGAGATAATTAGAGCCCCAAAATGCAGTAAACCACTTTCAAACACTCTACCCAGCAAAGCTCTGCATGTTTTGGGAAGAAGGGGTCCAACTCTACAACTGACCAGAGGATGCCATGAAGGCTCTAGAGGCCCATAAGGTGAAGGTAAATTCCAGAGAAGGTCCGGGGACAAGAAGAGACCAGACAACAGGTGGAACTAATCCACAGGAAATGGCACCCCGGGGGGCACTTCCAGTCTGCAGGATGGGGCTGCGCCACACGGACAATGGTGGAGATCAGGGACATCCTTAAAACTTTCATGAGCACCACAGAGCCTTGCAATGGACCGGAGGGCAAAAGAAGTAACCGGAGCCAGAAAGAAAGCTGAGCAGCTCACAGGACTAGAAATGAAAATGAAAGACACCACGGAGGATTAAAGCAACACCACATGGCCTAAAGAACATCGGATGAGTACTTGGGGAGACAACTGCACACAGAAGAAAAGGGGAATTAAGCAGAGGGAAATAATAATAAAGAAGATTAAAAGGGGAGGGAGAATGGAAATGTACTAAAAGGAAAAGGAAGGAGAAAAGGAAAGAGGGAAAAGACGGGGGTGATTAAGAAAAGAGGGAAACAGCACACTAAAAACAAAGCCAGGACACAGTAAGGTTAGGGGAGATAAGTGCATATAGAGTAAGTGAAAACCGGCATGTAGGGAGGTTAACAGTAACCAAAGGGGATGAAAGCAAGTCCAATACATAGACATGAGAGAGGGAAAGAGGGGGGACTGAACTACTACAGGAAGGCCAGAATAACAAAGACTAGACCCAAAGAAGGGGTGATAAAGGAACAGAAAGGAAGGAGGGGAATGAGGGGAGGCAAGTTTAAGCATACCATGGATAAAAGAAGACAGACATGTCAATGGAGACAAGATAATGGGCGGGGAGATAGAGAGCTTTTTGAAAAGAGCTAAAGTGCATAGGGAAATAAAGAAAGGGAAGGAGGCAACATAGAATATAGATAGAAAAGGGAAGGAAAGGCAGAAACAAAACAACAAGGGTCAAGAGAAAAGCCAGAGGGACTAATGAAGACTGGCAACATAAACAACAAGGACTAAAGCACCACATATATCAGGGAAATATGTAAATAAATGCAATATACATGCTGTGAGATTGGATGGCAGCAAAATAAATACTGTCTATATATAGAACCACAGATACTTTTCTCTCTTTCTTGTTTCTTTTACAGGTGAAGAATCATAGAGGGAAGCTACCCCAGAGCCAACTTGCAGACCTTGCCAGCAAAGAGATGCATTGATAGATAGAACTGAGAAGATCCACAAGCACTCAGGGTAAAGGGGCAAGCAGAGGTATCAGATGCCATGAGAACTACCTTACTAGCCCAAAGGTAAGGATGGAGGGAGGAGGAGGCACCAGCAAGGACCCCAATACAGAGACGGGAGGGATATAGTGAGTAAAACCTTCCTAAGTGGTAGATCCCAGGTGAAAGAAAATGAGAGAGAGATATAAAAGAAAAAAGGAATGGCAAAGATCAGTAAGATAAGAATATGAAAACACCCCAAAGGGGGGTGGAGAAAAGGTTGAAATACTTATAGGTCTGATGTTCCAACTGAGAGGTCGGAAAAAAAACCTTAAAAGGTCACCAAAGATTGTGGAGGCTAGTAAGAGGGTCTCGACAGAGGCAGGTGACCATACTAGTGGCCCCAAAGAAAAGGGGAAGTGTCACCACTACTACTCCAGAGAGAGCCAAGGGGCAAAAGAGCGGGACAGTCTCTGGAGAAAGGGACAGAAGGATTTCTGTCCCCTACCTTGGAGATATATGCATCATCCTATAAAATAGGGAGGCATAGAGGAGTAGCGATACTGATATCCCGGAACACCACCTTTGACTGCAAGCACACAGACATTGATAAAGAAAGCAGATATGTGCTATTAAAGGCACACTGAATGGCCAATTGGTAACAATGGTGGCAGTTTATGTCCCTCAGGTTCCCCACCGGGTTTTACAGAACCCACTAATGAAAGGTATGGAGAAGGGGAGGGCACCTTACTTCTGGGAGGGGACTGGAACCTAACCTTGGATCCAGAGGTGGATAGCACCTCTATGATGCTGAGGACAGTACATAAAATAGCTAAACAGGTTAAAGCATTAATGGGGAAATTGGGAATCCACGATGTCTGGAGATATCTGGAGGGGCCAAGGGGAGGGTACACCTATTACTCTAAGGTACACCAAATGTATGCCAGGATAGATTTATTTATGATGCCTAGGGACTCAATACAAAAAGTGGAAAAAGGGGATATAGGGACACTAGAACTATTAGATCATGCACCACTGATAACAGAAGTAAACCTACAAGAGAGGGTAAAACAGACATTTTGGAAACAGCATGATCCATGGGTGTACAAAGCTGCAAGAAATGCTTGCACAAGGGAAATTCGGCAGGCAAAATGGAACCACCACAGACAGCTTCTGCTAAACAGT
Organism: Neoceratodus forsteri; assembly: GCA_016271365.2. NCBI lineage: Eukaryota > Metazoa > Chordata > Ceratodontiformes > Ceratodontidae > Neoceratodus > Neoceratodus forsteri. The sequence continues at coordinate 1,754,121,494 of CM057452.1, forward strand.
TGGGGTGACAGTCGAAATTCTGGACAAACATAAAAGACATTACCAGCAAAGAACAGAAGTCCTCTCCAACAATACTAAACATAGACAGCAACCCCATCACAGACCCACTCTCAATTGCTAATACTTTCAACACTGCCTTCACTAATCTATCAGGTGTCCTTCCAAAATATTCTTTGATGACACCACCTCAGTATCTGCTAGATGCCCGACTGACCCAACACCAGAGCACCCTCTGTTCTACTTCAAGCAGGTCTGTACCACCCAGGTTAGAAAACTTCAAACAAATGTACTGGGGAAATCCAGACAGAGTGGGGACTCCCTTGACCTGAAGATCATTGCACTTACCCTTGAAGAAGTTCTTCTACCAATAACCAAAATACTCAACCTCTCTCACCCTATCTCAGTTCCCAGAAATCTGGAAAATGGCCCTGGTCACACCAGTGCACAAATCAGGGAACCTCACTCAGCATAGCAATTACAGGTTTATATCCATACTCCCCCCCCCCCATCAAAAGTGTTGGAATACATAGTTACCGATCAACTTGTGGACTATCTTGACAACTTTTTATTACAATGCCCTAAGCAGCATGGTTTTAGGAAAAACACAGCACGACCACAGCCCTACTAGAATTTATTAGTTCTATCCAACAGTCCTTCAAAAAATAATCTTGTTGGAGCGGCTTTCCTAGACCTTACGTAAGGCATTTCACACCGTGAATCACAAGCTACCCTTGGTCAACTCGCTTCCACTGATGTCTCACCTACTGCCCTAAAGTGGTTCCAATGCTACCTCTCTGATAGGTTCCAAAAGGTGAAGATATCAAACATCGTCTCTGACCTGCAAGTTGTCAGTTCAGGTGTCTCCCAAGGGTTCAATCTTGGCCCTCTCCTGTTTAGTATCTTCCTAAACAATTTATCTAAAGCCTGTCATTTAAGTACCCTCCTATATGCTGATGACGCCATCATCTTTGCAAGCCACCCTGACCCCAACCTGCTAGAAGACAACCTACAACATGGATTCCAGGAAGTTGAACAATGGTTCCATTCACACAAACTCATCCTAAACTACAAAAAAACTAAGCTTCTGCTGTTTTCTTCATCTTGCAATAAGTATAAGTTTCATGCCCTCACTGTCAACAATAGCCAAGGAGACCCCCTTGAACAAATCCAACAATTCAAATATCTTGGAGTTACTTTGGACAAATTATTTTGATATATGTACTACTATTGATGATGCAAGAATGTAAATGCAAATTAGGTTTCATTATATAGATATAGAAAGAGTTTGACTAATAGAAGTACTTTTAAATTTTGCTATTCTACAGTTTTGTGTTTTTCTATTATTGATTGTGGTTTTGTATAGTGGTGATGTTTTGCTATATTTCAAAAAGTAAGTAGAATTGCTTAAAATAAAGTTTGTAGATTCATTATTGGAAAGTGATTATATATATGTAAATTATATTTTAAATTAGGTGGCGGTAAAATTTGCTTAGATTGGATTGGTGGCCACTGTATATTGCAGTAAATAATTGTAGTTTGGAGTCTTGCTAAGGGTATTTCTTTTTATTCCAATTTTAAGTTTTGGATATACTTGGATTTTGATACTAAATTTTTCTTTATTCTTGTTTGGATTATTTAATGCTAATTATTCTGTATTTATAGAGTTTCTAATTGTTTAATGGATTGCTATATAAATGATAATTTTTTCATATTTCTTGTTTACTGTAGGTATCTTTAAATAGTATATTATGAATGAAAGTGTATGTAAATGTTTTAAATAGTATTCTATGTTTTACTTATTATAGTTGGTACTTCATTTTGTGGTATTGCTTGGTTTTCATTTCTTGTACTACTTTCACTATTTTTACTTTTATGTGTTTTTCTACTTTCTACTTTTCATATTTACTACCTTCTAGTTTTATTTTTAATTTCTGATTATTCTTTCTTGCAGTTTTTCTTGCCTTTCTCTCTTCTATCTCTTTTTCGGGATACCTTATGCTCTCTGTGACTGTTTCTCCTTTCTTACTTCCATTTCTCTCTACTACTTCCTTGTTTCACTTTTCTTTCTATTTGATGCTACTTTGCTGCAATTATTTTCTACTTTCTGCTTCTATCACTACTTCTATCTTGTAATCTCTTACCCTCACTACTACTGTGTCATTTCACCCTTTTTTAAACCCTAATGTTACCGAAATGCTATTAACTATGTAGCAGTAGTTTGCTTTGCACTATATTTTGAAATGTATTCTCTTCTGTCTGTTACCCCCTCCCAATGTGACATGGAACCTTTGTAAATGAGCCCCTCTGCACTCAAAGGTGTTGTAATCCAAGAAGGAATACATAAATAAATAAATCTAGCCCTGTTGAAAGATCAGGAAGTCTTAGAGCAGATACCGAAGCTGATAAAACAGACAATAGAGGACCATGAATGGACAGAGGTAGACGCTGGCATGTTATGGGACACAACCAAAGTAATAATTAGAAGGAAATTAATAGTGATTGGGACAGCCAGGAAGAGGGAGAGACAGAAGAAACAAACAGATATAGAAAAACAAATACAAGTACTAAAAAACAACAGCGAAAAAATTAGTAAGGACGGGAAATAATACAGAAACTTAAAAAGAATTAAACAATCTATTAGAATATAAAATAGATCAGAACCTAGCATTCCTAAGACAGAGGTATTATGAAGGTGGACCAAGGGCAGTCAAATTGCTGGTATGTAGAGTAAGGAAAAGAAGAGCAAAGGCACTGATACTAAAATACCATACCCCAGAATAGGGAAAAACTCAAAGGTTAGAGGGGATCATGAAAGCATTCACAGAGCATTACAAAAAATTATATAGCCCACAAAATGAGACACAAAAAGATGAGATAAAAATTTTTGGGAGAACCTACAGCTCCCAAATATAAACGAAGACCAAAACGAAAATTTAATTAGACCAATAACAATGGAGGAAATTCAGAAGGCAATAAGAGATTGCAAGACGGGTAAATGCCCGGGGATGGACGGTCTGCTAGCTGAATTTTATAAAAAAATTCAAGGTCAATGTGGCTCCACTCCTACAAAATGCCTTCCAGGGGGCCTTTGAGAAGGAAGGACACTGTCCCCCATCGTGGGCCATGGCAATAATTTCTGTAATCCCAAAGCCAGGCAAGGACCAATCACAATGTGGCTGTTATAGGCCAATATTAATACTAAACATGGACTATAAATACATTACCTCAATCCTCTCTAAGAGATTAGAGGGAATTGCTCTACAGTTGGTCCAAAACCATCAAACTGGATTTGTAGTGGGTAGGCAAACAGCAGACAACATCAGAACAATACATATAATAGACCAACTCAATAGGACAGGCACCCCTGCAGTGTTCATGAGTATGGATGCAGAAAAGGCATTCGATAGGGTGGACTGGAGGTATCTGTTTGAAGTCCTTGCTCATAGATACATAGATACATAGATACATAGATACATAGACAGTGTCGGCAGATAAGGGCCTATGGCCCACCCAGTCTGCCCATTTGAGCTTGTAAGTTCAGTTTATGTTTTCCAAGAAGTCTGTTGCCCCTTACCCCTGACCTCCAGAATCCTTTATGTCTATCCCATGCATTCTTAAATCCCGTGATTGTTTCAGCCCCCACCACTTCCTCTGGCAGGATGTTCCACTTGTCCACCACCCATTCTGTGAAGAAATTCTTCCTCACATTTCCTCTGAATCGTCCTCCCTCCAACTTCATCCCATGCCCTCTAGTCCTGGAACATCTTTTTCACTTTAAAATAGTGTATTCCTGCACCCTGTTCCTCCCTGTAAGATACTTGTATGTCTCTATCATATCCCCTCTCTCCCTCTTCTCCTCCAGGGAGTACATGTTCAGTTCCTTCAACCTGTACTCATAGGACTTGTGATGCAATCCCTGTACCATCTTTGTTGCCCTCCTCTGAACCTTCTCTACTCTGTCTATGTCCTTACATAGGTAAGGTCTCCAGAACTGTACGCTGTTCTCCAGGTGGGGCCTCGCTAGTGTCTTGTATAGTGGAATTATGACCTCCCTTTTCCTGCTGGTGATGCCCCTGTCTATGCATCCCAGCATCCTATTTGCTTTACCTGCTGCCTTGTCACACTGTTTTCCTACCTTGAGGTCATCAGAAATGATAACCCCAAGATCTCTTTCCTGCTTGGTGCATGCTACATCCTCACCCCCCAACTGATATATTGTGCCAGGGTTTTTGTGCCCCATATGCATTGTCTTGCACTTCTTTGCATTGATTAGATTTAAAATAGATGAGAAATACATTAATATAATACAAAACAATATGCCAAGCCAGAAGCTAACATTAGAACTAATGGCCATTTATCTGAGAGGTTCCAGTTAGGGAGAGGAACGAGACAGGGATGCCCTTGTCCCCACTACTATTCGCCTCTACCTTGAACCTTTGGCACAGAGGATTAGAGAGGATCAAAATATCAAGGGGTGAGATAGGGGAAGAGAACATAAACAGCCCTGTATGCTGATGACATATTAATGTATCTAACAAACCCAAATGCCTCTACACCCAAACTGATGGAAAAAGTTAGCAACTTTTCCAAAATATCAGGATATGCCCTTAATGCAAGTAAAACAGAAATCCTTAAATTTAACTACTCACCACTCCAACAGATACTGTACTTTTAAACTTCCCTATGAAATGGAATTATAAATCCCTGAAATACCTAGGAATAAACCTGCGGAACGCTAATAAACACCTGCACCAGGATAATCTAGATCCCCTCATAAAGCAACTACAGGAAGACTATAAAAGGTGGGGACTAATGCCACTACCTATTCACTTACATATACAAACAGTTAAAATGAATGTCATGCCCTCGACTACTGTACATCTTTCAGTGTGTACCACTACACCTAACTAAAACTAAACTGTAAGAGATACAAAGGAAATATACAAATTCATTTGGACAGGAAAGACCCAGAATAAGGAGTAAGATACCACCACCAGGAAGAAATGGGGGTTGGACCTGCCGGATGTAGGAGATTACTAGTTAGCAACACAACTGAGGTGGCTATTTCAATGGGGAATAAACACATAGATGCTCAGTGAAGAGTAATAGAGGAACAGGAAGGAGGGGAAAGGGAAGCTAGAAGCAGAAATATTCAACCCAAAAAACCTAGCAAACAGGGTTGACAGAGAAAACATAGCAATACAAACATCAATACTTGCACTACCAAGGTTCCAGCAGTATGAGGAAGTGAAGAGGGAAAGATGGAAACATAGGTGGCTAACAGGAAACCCCAACTTTACCCCAGGAGAAACGGATAAATAGTACAAAAGATAATTACATAAGGGACTAGAAAAACCTGTGGATGTCTTAAATGGGGACCAAGAACTGGCATTCACAGAATGTCAAATGAAATACGGGTGGATGGAGACAGACTGATTGAATTACTACCAGATATTAAATTATAAAAGAGCCAAGAATAAGAAAACAAGCCACATAAAACATATACAAGATGGAGAGGTTAAATTGGAACAGGTATTAAATAAATAGGACTCAAAGGGAGCAATCACACAAATATATCAATTCCTCATAGCCCGTAAGGGGAATGAGACAACCCATGTCAAACAGAAATGGGAGGAGGGAGCGGCCATGAGGATAACAGAAAAGGATTGGAACAAAATATGGGAGGGAGCATTTTAAAGCAACATCTACCCCCAAATGGAGGGAATTTGCCTGGAAAATTAACATAAGTTATTTTAGCACCCCACAAGTAAAGGCCAAATGGGACAGAGTGGGTGACACCGCATGCTGGTGTAGATATAGGGAGGCACACGCAACACGTGAACATATATTCTTCCTCTGCCCAGAACTAGAGAAATTTAAAAGAGAGGTCAACAACACACTGAGGAACATATTTCAGTATCAGGGGAGATACATATGCGTCACTGGACCCTAGGACTCCCTCAATAGGAATACAGGTCCCAAATACAAAATATTTATGGAGAATTTGCATAGTGGCAATAGGAAAACCATAACAAAGAAATGGTTAAGAGAAGAACCTCCACTGTTCAAAAGTGGAAATGAGATACAGGCGATAGAGAGACTAACCACATCTCACACAGGATAGAACAGAGAAATTCACGGAGAGATGGACACAGTGGGCAATTCTCCCAGAATAGGATGCTCAAGAAGAAAAATGGGCTTTAGAAACAGGTAGAGAAAACAAGGAAAGGAGAAAGACAACTCCGAACCAGATAAGTAAAGCAAACACAGGTCCCTACAAAACTAAAAGTAGAGGACCTAAAAACTAGAAAGAAGAAGGGATGAGGCATAAGGAGTACAGCAAGACCAAAGCACTCCTCCCTCATAAGAAAGTCAAACATATAGGAAACAAAGAGCCAATAGCAAAAAGCTTGAAATAAAACAAGGCATACCAGAAAGTCTGTAACCCGGTAGTAGTAGTAGTTAGTCATATTAAATTGAGTTAGGAAAAATGAATAAAAGGAAAAACTTCAATGGAAGTCTGACCTATGCAGAATAGGGAAAAATGGAAACTACAGGAAACCATACAGTTCAGATAAAAGCAGAGCTGAACAAACTAACACAGAAATAAGAGAATAAAGATAAAGTATGTATGGGAGATCAACATTTGATGTATGAAGTCATGTATGAACATACAAGTGGTAACTGAATGTATTTTTACTATGGAAAATAACATTTTTAAAAAAGAAATGCTACAGTGTTATTTGTACCTGGATTTTCTCAGGAAAGGATGGATCACGTGTAAGTCTCTGGTCTAAGGTTTGCTGAGCTATGATGGCAACTTGCTTAAAACGTTTCCTGCAGCTCACATTTCTTAGCTAAAACTGCCTGTGGTCCTGAGAGGGACTGAACCTGCAGTTCACTGTCTTACAGATCTGTACTTAAACCATCTGTATGTACCATTCAGCCTGAACTGTTTTTAACTGCACAGCGATTACCTACATGTTTTATGTGTTCATCCTAGCTTTTCCCATTGGCAGACTCATTTCTTATGGGGTGTGTGATAGAGAAACCCCTTCCCCCCCGGTTATTTTTCTATTTTGCCTGCTTAAGGTTATCCTAGACTGCACCAACCCTCTCCTATCTTGTCTTTTGTCGTTGTGTATGTGTTGTGTCTTGTTTGTTGGGCTGGCCACCCACTTTGTAAAATCCTTGTCTTGTCGTCGGTAACCTGTTTGGTGCACTCCAGTCCCCCTTAAAATACTGTAAGATAGTCCTTTAGTGTGAGTCTATGTACACTTTTAGGCTTCTCCCTGCCCTCCTTAAATAGAACCTCGATATCCTTTAGTATAAGGATATTATACTCTAGTTTAAGTGTTTGGCTCTGTACTTCACATATTTTCGATATGTCTAGGTAGTCATGTATGACGGTCTAGCGCTTCAGTTTTATTTGAGTCTTTATTTAGTAAACGGTGAACCGCTGAAAGGTTCACATTTCTGTGGGTTTCAAAAAGGGCGCTAGATAAAATTTTGTGTGCCTGTCCTGCTTTGTTTTGCTGTTCCTCCATTTTTGAAACAAAGAACAGTAGGAACACCAAAGGCAAGTGGAAAACACATAGCGATAAAGTGCGGAGCTCCGGTAAATCTTAACTTAATTTAATGCTCGCACTATCGCAAAGGACTTTAACCTGTGAAAATGGAAATTCAATCCTGTAAACAGCGATACCTGTTTTAACCCTCTGAGTGTAACCCTCCTTTCTAACAGCTTGAGTAGTAAACAAGTATAAAATTATATAAAAGTGAGGGAGTTCATTCCAGACCTGTGCAATTTCCAAGTTCCTCTCTCTCCTTCCATTGTAGCTTGCTATGGGCCGGCCGGCCGAAATTTCCCATCCTTTATGCTGCTGGTCAGAGGGGCGGACCTTCTAAGTTTGCTTCTGGACATAATAAACTGTTAGAAGGGTTGTTATTTCATTTTGAACTGTCAACTTGATGTGGGCAACTTATAAACATATTATTTCATGTATATAAATGAGATTAATGCCTTCTTTATTTCTTTAGCTCAAATTTGATTATACTAAAGGTGGAGTCTTCTTGTCACATGATTAAAATTGCTATATAAAGTGTCTGGCTAGGGAAGTTAGTCAGTCAGTAAAAGGGTGTGGATCTAGTAACACCCCATCAGAGTTAGCTAATTCTAGCTCTTGAGTTGAATCTATGGCTCTGCTGATTTTTTTTTGTATTCTGTTTATTGTTTTGTTGCTTACCAGTCCGCTGTTTTGGAATAAACATACAATGAAATTGCTGCTCATTTTTTGTCTGATGCCTTTTCTATCCCACACCAGTCGACATTTGGTGTCAGAAGTGGGATAGTGGGTTTTGAAGTGACCTACTGTTGGATCTGTGATCAGATCCTGATCGTATGCATCCGGACAAGGCAGGAGAGCAGACTGCACCAGCCACAAGGTCTATTGTACAAACGTTGGATTTGCCTTTACTGACTGGACTGGAGCCAGTAGTACGCAGGAAAGTGGCTAAGGCAGAAACTGAAGGAGATACCGTGGTGATGGAAGACGTAAAACCTACTGAAAAGGGCGCTCAGGCAGCTGGATTTGAGCAGGAAGTCCCCCCAGAGAACCCCCATGAGCTGCTCCGTTGGCTGTGTCTGCGATAAGTGGAACTGGAGAGAGAGAGGGAGAGAGATCGTGCAGAGAATGCTGCCCATTGGACCGACACCTTACAGGCTATACAGGCTCTAGGCACAACAAGACCACCACCAGCACCTGTGGTAGGACAAAAAGATATAAAATTAGTTAAAATGGCTGATTCTGATGATATTGAAGTGTATCTTCTGACATTTGAGAGGGTGGCCACTGCTTGTGCATGGCCTAGAGATCAATGGGTTGTCAGGTTGGCCCCCTATTTGACTGGGAAAGCTCAATTAGCTTATAGCCATACAGAAATTACGCATATTAATGATTATGACCATATTAAGCAAGCCATCCTTAAAAGATACGATATATGTACTGAAACATACAGACAACGTTTTAGAGCATATAAATTTCAATCCACTGACACCCCTCAAGACGTATACACTCATTTAAAAGACTTATGCCATAAATGGTTACAACCTAACACAAGAATGGTAGTACAAATTATGGAAAGTATTATCTTGGAACAGTTTGTTCAGGTTTTGCCCCAAGATGTACAGTTGTGGGTAAAGGAACACTGCCCCGAAACCTCGGAGGCAGCTATATGGCTCACTGAGGATTATCTAACTGCTAGGCCTCAACGACCTAGGACATTTACAAACCCTAGGAGTCCTTCAGCTGTAATAAAATCTCCTACTACCATTACTACCCCTGTGACACAGTCTACTGGTATTTCTGGGGGTAAAGAATATAGTAAGACAAGTAAAGGATACAGCCACGATATCATATGTCATGAGTGTAAAACAAAAGGACATATTGCTAGGTTCTGTCCAAAAAAGGGTAGATTCAATTCACCTAGTCCTTGCCAACTGGGGCATTATATAACAACTGTGGAAATTGGAGGATTGGTAGTATCTGGACTTGTTGACTCAGGCAGCAAGCAGACCCTAGTTCATGCCTCCTTGGTGGAAAAGCCAGAGCCGGGGAGCCAACCACAGGGGTCAAGTGTATACATGGGGACATTCACTGGTATCCTTTATGAGAAATGGAGATTCAAATAAATGGGACACTACTAAAATGAAAATAGGCATAGTACCCTCTTGCCAGTTCCTGTGATAATCAGACATGACTACCCTTATTTTGACTCTTTATTAACTGCAAACATCGGAGCTGTTACCACTCGGCACAAGGGAAGCAAGAAAAGGAGTTGGGACACCTATTTCCTTTTGAGGACGATGTATTTGGGACTGTTGGTAAAGACAAGAAAAGCAAACTACAAAAAAGAAAGGATAAATATCTATGGACTAAGAGAGATACTGGACTAGATATATTGTCTGGAAAATGTATATTACCTAGCAAAGAGTTCGTAAATGTGCAAAAATTATGTAACCCTGACACCTTTTTTTTTTAGGTAACGCTAACAATTCCAACTGAACCTCATCAACCCTACTATAAAATTGAAAACGACCTATTGTATAGGTGTGTACGAATCCACAAACTGGAGAGATAGTTGAGCAATTGATGGTACCTGTACAGTACCGACAAAAATTGTTGACCATTGCCCATGATATACCTTTGGCAGGCCATTTAGGTAAGGATCGTACCTTGAAACGCCTTTTGTACAGGTTCTTTTGGCCTGGTATACATGAGCAGGTGACAGAATATTGTAAAAGCTGTCCTGAATGTCAACAAGTAGCAGCAGTAGGATGAAAAGACAAAGTGCCTCTCATACCAATGCCTTTGGTTAGTAACATGTTTGAGAGGATAGCGGTGGATGTTATAGGTCCACTTCCTAAAAGTACAAAGGGGAACCGCTTCATATTAGTGGTAGTAGATTACACCACAAAATATCCTGAGGCGATTCCTTCGTAGACAGTTACTGCTTCTAGAATAGCAGAGGAGTTGGTAAAGATTTTAGCGAATGGGAATTCCTAAAGCCATTTTGACAGATGGGGCACCAATTTTTGTTCAAAATTGTTACAACATTTGTACCAGGCACTAAGTATTGAAGCCATTTTCACTACGCCCTATCACCCTCAGACTGACGGGTTAGTTGAACGGTTCAACCAAACATTAAAAAGAATGCCAAGAAAGTATGTATCAGAGGAAGGTAATAAATGGGATACATATCTTCCCTATCTGATGTTTGCCTATAGAGAAGTTCCGCAGGCATCTACTGGGTTTTCTCTGTTCGAATTACTATACGGTCATAACCCAAGGGCCCTTTAGATATTATAAAGGAAGAATGGAAGACAGGACGGTAAACACATGACCCAACCTTTAGAGTATTGGCAACAATTACGTCAGAGATTAATGATTTATGTAAAAAGCCCACCAGACTAACCTACAACAGCAAGTAAAACAAAGAGTATTATGATAAAGGAACAAAACATAAAGAGTTTGTGGTAGGAGATAAAGTTTACTTTTGTTACCTTCCTCTGAAAATAAACTACTTTAGTGGCAAGGCCAGTACAAGATTATAAAACGTTTGGGCCCATGTAACTTCTCTTGGTCGAACTACCAGAAAAGAAAGTTAAATACAGGGTATATCATGTGAATTTGTTAAAACAATGGGTAGATAGAACCCCCATATCTGTAACTACATTTACCAGAGACCGTTGAGTCTGAATTAGATTTAGCATATCAAAGGTTAAAAATACGGGTAACCTTTCAGAAGTACGAATCAACCCAGATTCATCGGCTGAACAGATTTCCACTTTACAGACTGCTATAACCCTTCCAGACCTTATTTACAGGAACACCGGGAAAGTAAAGATGCTGTTCACCATATCGTGGTCCCAGACACCTTACCCATATGACAGAAAACCTACAGGATACCTGAAAGAGTACGGAAAGATGTCATACAGGAGATTAGAAAATGCTCGATCTGGGGAATTATTGAACCCTCCCATAGTGAGTGGAATCCTTCCCATGGTGATAGTGGGCAAAAGGAAGGAGGAATCAGACTTTGTCTTGATTCTCAGATGTTTAAATGCAGTGTCTAAGTTTGATTGCTATCCGATGCCCGAATAGATGATATCATAGGTCATTTAGGTAAGGCTCAATACATCAGCACATTAGACCTGACTAAGGGGTATTGGCAAATTCCCCTAGATCCAAAAGATAAAGAGAAAACTGCATTTAGCACACCTATAGGCCTATACCATTTTACCGTAATGCCTTTTAGTCTACACGGTGCCCCCGCTACGTTCCAGTGGGTTATGGACAACATCTTACAACCACATGCAGCATATAGCGCAGCTTACCTAGACGATGTGGTGATATTCAGTCACTCATGGGAGGAACATATACAACATCTGAAGGTAATACTATCAGCCCTATCTGAAGCCGGGTTGACTGTAAATCCTTCCAAATGCTCCTAGCCATGCAAGAAACAAAATATCTAGGGTTCCAGATTGGAAATGGGAAAGTAAACCAGAAATTTCTAAAGTTGAGGCAGTGGCCAATAGCTCATCCTGTGACAAAAAAGGATGTTAGGTCATTTCTAGGGCCTTATTGGGTATTATAGATGCTTTATACCTAACTGCTCTACAATAGCTGGACCTTTAACAGACCTAACCAAAAATTCAAACCAAGCAAAGTAAAATGGACACCTGACTGTGAGGAGGCATTCTGTCGCCTAAAGGCCAAAATATGTTCCTCACCTATTTTACATACTCCTGACTTTTCTCAAACATTTATACTACAAACAGACACTTCTAATTATGGTATACTGAATGGCAACGGGAGCGGAGGTTCCCGGGATAGCTGAATTAGCAAGGAACCAGATCTGTCTGGGCCAGAAAGGGCCACCAGGATCATTGTTGCATGCTCCGCAGTTTGAGAAGAACTCTCTGGATCAACGGGAAGGGAGGGAAAGCGTAGAGGAATCTGTCCGCCCAGGAGAGGGACAACGCGTCTCACCAGAAAACACCAGGCCCTGGATCTAGCGAGCAAAAATTGGGCAGTTTTGCGTTGGATGGGGAAGCGAACAAGTCCAATTCTGGAGTTCCCCATCGAAGAAACAGATCCTCTGCTACCTCCTGAAGAAGTTCCCACTCGTGGACTCTGGCCTGGGAGCGACTCAGGCCATCTGCAATTGTGTTGTCCACCCCGGGAACATGTACTGTGATCAGGTTCGCGCCGTGTCGGATTACCCAATCCCACACCCTCATGGCCTCCCTGCAAAGGGGGTAAGAGTGTGCGCCTCCTTGTTTGTTGAGGTAATACATCACCGCCGTGTTGTCTGTCTGAAGCAGGAGAGTACTCGGCGGGATCTCTGACTGAAATGCCTGCAGGGCATAAAGGACCGCCCTCATCTCTAGGACGTTGATATGGAGGTGGGCCTCCAGAGGGGTCCACGTTCCCTGGGACTTCACCCCGTCCAGGTGTGCTCCCCACCCTAGACCTGAGGCGTCTGTGGTGAGGATTACCTCCGGGGATGGCGCTATGAACAGGACGCCCATAGAGAGTGTCCCTGGGTCTAGCCACCACTGCCAGTCTCGAATCGCGGTGTTCGTGATTCTGACCGGATGCTGCATGTGGTCTTGCCTTTGGTCCCATTGCACCTTGAGCATCCACTGAGTTACCCGCATGTGGAGCCTTGCGAAAGGGACAGTAGGAATGGCCGCAGCCATGTGTCCGAGCAAGCGAAGGACCGACCTGGCTGGGGCGGTCTTGTTCAACGAAAGCTCCCTGATGAGGGATCTGATGCGCTCCGCTCTGTCGTCTGGAAGAAATGCTCTTCCCCTGAACGGTGTCCAGTACTGCGCCTATGAACTGCAGCTTCTGCGACGGTACCAGGAGAGACTTCTCGTGGTTGATTAGGATACCCAGAGATCGAAACAGGTCCTGGGTGCTCTGGATCGGCCATGAGAAGCCAATCGTCCAGGTACGGGAACACATAATGGCCCTGTCTCCTTAGAGACGCTGCCACGACTGCCATGCATTTGGTAAAGACCCTGGGTGCCGATGACAGCCCGAATGGAAGGGCTCGGAACTGAAGATGATGGCCGAGAAACTCGAAGCGCAGGAACCTCTTGTGCGCTTGAGCTATAGGGATGTGCAGGTAGGCGTCCTGCATATCTAGAGACGCTAAAAAGGCATCCTGCTTCAGCATGGGAATAAGACCCGGAAGAGTTACCATGCGGAATCTTTTGTAGGCGACCGACAAATTGAGGTCGCTGAGGTCCAGAATCGGACGGAGGTCCCCTGTCTTCTTTGGAACCAGGAAGAAGTGGGAATAGTATCCGTGTCCTCTCTGGTTCTCTGGGACGTACTCTATCGCTCCCTTTTGCAGGAGCGCGAGTACTTCTTGTCTGATCAATGACTTGTGCTGACCCGGGTACCGGGAGAGCAAAGGAGGCCTCGAGGGTGGCTTTTCCGTGAATTCTATAAAGTGGCCTCTTCCGACCAACTGTAGAACCCACCTGTCGGTGGTTATAGTCTGCCATCCTGGCAGGAAATTCTCAATGCGACCCCCGACCATGACGTCCCGTTGATCCTGAGGGGCGGGGCCGGAAGGAGTCAGGCTGTGGCGGCTGAGGGTCCCGCTGGCTGGACCGGCTTAGGAGTGCGCTGGCTTCGACCTGCGGGTTGTTTTCCCTGGGCTCTGCGAAAACCGGAGCCCCTCTGTTGTGGAACTGGGCGGGACTGTTGTCTCTGCGTCCGTCCACGAAATCGGCTTTGGTTCCTACGAAAGGAACTAAGCTTGGGTCGGTACATGGCCTGAACCGACCTCACCGCCTTCCCGGCCTCTTGGAGTTTGGTAATTATCTTCTCTGAGGGTTTACCAAACAAAACTTCTCCCTCGAATGGGGCGTCCATGATGTTTTTCTGGACGTCCGGGGTTAAACCGGAGACACGGAGCCAAGAGTGCCTCCGGAGGCATACGCCTGAAGCTGCTGCTCGGGCCGAGGAGTCCGCGGAGTCGTACGCGGCTCGTAGCACTTGGGTTCCCACGTCCGAACCCGTACGGAGGAGCTGCAACATCTCCTCCTTCTGCTCACCTTCCGGCAATTTCTCAGCCGCATCCAGACCCTGCTCCCACAGGGCATTTTGGAACTGCACCATGTGGGTCAAATAATTCAGGGATCTGATGGCGCAGGTAGCGGAAGCATACGTGCGCCTACCCATGGCGTCCAGCTGCTTGGACTCTGGGTCCGGTGGCAGGGTGCTCAGATGTTGCGGTCTCTGGGACCGGTCATGAGAGGCTGTTATGACCAGAGAGTCGGCCTGAGGATGCTGAGTCAAGTACTGGTCTTCTCTTGGAGCCTTGTACAAGCGGTCAGCTTTCTTCGGCATCGCCGGGAGTGAATGTGGACGCTTCCACGCTGCCTTGGTGACGTCCACGAAAGTGTCTACCAAGGGTGGCACCACCACAGGCTTGGGGTCCTTCTGCCGAAGATACTTCGCAAGGCGTAGCCTTTCGGGATCTAACTCTTTCGCATCCCATCCCATGTTCTCTTGGATGTGTCTCATGATATCCGAGAACGAAGGGTCATCCGGAGGAGACTCTGGCAGCTCACGTGGGTCCGGAGAAGGGATGGAGAGGGGAGATGGGGATCTGGATGTTGAAAACTCTGATCCCGTGTCCTCCGTCGAAGGCGAACGGCGGCGTCTTCTGGGTCTCTTGGGACTGGGTGACCTAGAAGAGGATCTGGACGGAGGTCTCCTTTTATCTAGTCTCCCCCTTGGAGGGGTCCTGGGCTCCCGGGGAGGAGGTAACCGGCCTGCAGACCCAGATGGAGAGGGGCGCAGGAACCGGAGGAGCAACCGGTGTAGGAGGAGGAGGAGGAGGACGGAGGTGGAGTGGGGACCATGTCCTTTTGATGGTATCCCACCAGTAAGTGAAAAGCTCCTTCACCTCTGAAAAGAAAGGCCCGACGACGGCCCGGCGCCGTGGACGGCCGGTGTCCCGCGCCGCTCCACAGGGGCTCGGGTTGGCGAGGGTTCCTGGGAGTCTCAACAGGACCGGGTCGCCGCCTGGTCCTCGGGCTGAGTTAACTCCTCCTCAGTGATGGTCTCCTGACCGACGCCGGTCGGCGGGCGGCGGGGTCCTCTCACTGGAGGGCGGGCGCCGGGTCCCCTACCGCGCCCGTGATGAGTGGTGGCCTGGCCGGCGACGGTCTTCTGACGGACGACGGCTCTGGGGACTGTGGCGAGAGGCCGACGTCGGATGAACCGGCGTCGGGTCCAGCGGCCTCTTAAGTGAGGTGAGCTCCTTGGTTTTCCGGTGGAGAGGAGGAGGCAAGGAAGCAGACCTGATGGGTTCAGAATGGCAGGAACCCGACTTGTGGTGATGGTGGCGATCCCCTGACTTAGCCAGGGCCTTGGAGGACGAGGAAGGCCTGGGAGTCTTGGCCTGAGAAGAGGATGAAGACTTTCTCACCGCAGCGGGGGGAGGCTGAGAGCTGGCCCGGGAAGGAGAGCGGTCGGACCTGGAGCCAGAGCTGTGCAAGTCGGAGGCCCTAGACGGGGACCTGGAAGGGGCCTTCTCCCTATGCTTCTCAGCATGCTTGCTGGCCTTCTGTGAAGAATCCCCCTTGGAAGCCATGGTCTTGAGTTGTTCCTCTAGCAGGAATGCCTGTAGGGCCTTCTGGCGACGGATCCAGGTTCTGCTGTTGAAACCCTGGCAAAAGGTGCAGGACCGGGTGTCGTGGTCTGGGCCTAGGCACCGGAGACAGGTTGAGTGCGGATCCTTGAATGGGATCTGCTTCCCACAGGCGTACTTCGAGGAGTGACCGGAGGTCGGAGAGGACATCAGAGAAAAAACTGAACGCAGAGAACTAATTTCCCGTAGGAAAACACACTTTACCACGCGTCGCACGCTAGAAACTGAACCGAAGGGTCAAGACATGCAAGTCGACGGCCGGAAAGAACTGGGGAATCTGGCGGGACCGCCCCCTTATGTACTACGCCTGACGTCGGAGGCGGGACCGGAGGCCGGGCGGGTCCTCGGGCCAAAGATAGCTAGCTAGAATTCTTCCAAGGGGTCCTGACGCCCGCCGCTTCAGTCCTATTGGTGTAACCTGCGCAAGAGCTGTGTCTAAGTAAGATCTCCTGTTACAGGTGAGTAACCTGTATTTCTAGGGACATGGATATGTTGTTCATCCACACTGCCTGGCAGACTCCTAGCAGTTCTCCGCGAGGAGGGAGGCAAGGCGCACACCCCCTACTTAGGGAATAAAGACTGGAGAACCGAGGCCCCAAAACCAGCATCCCGGCGTGACTCAAGGTCGATGTGGTAGTGGGTGATGAAGGTGTGTGCTGACTTCCAGGTAGCAGCCCTGCAGATTTCCTGGACAGGGACATCCCTGGAAGCAGCCACCGATGCAGCGGTATGGCGGGTAGAATGAGCTCTTATCCCTCTGGGAGGCTCCATGCCCGCCAACCTATAGCAGAGATCTATGCAGGAGGTGACCCACCTGCCTATCGTCCGCTTGGATGCAGGTCTGCCAGGTGCGGCTTCAGCGTAGGTGACAAACAGCTGGCGAACCTCCCGAACTTCAGCCATCCGCTCCTTATAATAGCGGCGCTCTTCTAGGGTCCAAGTATGGAGCCTATATTGACCTCAGGTGTGATTGGGGTAGAACACTGGCAGAGTCAACACCTGGTTAAGGTGAAACTCCGACACCACCTTCAGAAGGAATTTCGGGTGGGGGCGCAGGACAACCTTGTCCCTGTGGAAGACCAGATAAGGAGACTCGATGGAAAGCGCCTGGAGCTCTCCCATCCTTCTGGCTGACGTGATAGCCACCAAGAAGGCAGTCTTCCACGACAGGTGAGAGATGTCACACCTGTGCATTGGTTCGAATGGTCTGCCCATGAGCTTAGCCAATACCAGCAGTAGATCCCACGGAGGTGGAGGTTCTCGCACCGGAGGGGATATGTGATCAAGGCCTTTGAAAAAGCGCCCGACCACCTTCTCCTGCGCCACAGACTGCTTCCCGGCCCGCGCCCGGTAAGCAGAGATGGCTGCCAGGTGCACCTTAAGGGTCGTCGACCAAGCCCTTGCTGAGAAAGGGACCACAGGTAGTCCAGAATGCTTGCCAAGGAACAGGAGGAAGGGTCCAGGCCCTTGCCCTGACACCAAATGGAGAATCTCTTCCATTTGAAGGCGTAGCATTTTCTGGTCGACTCCTTACGGGACGCCTCAACAGCGCTGAGGACCTCGTCGGAAAGACCCAAGGCCTGGAACTCTAGCCGCTCAGGAACCAGGCCGTCAGGTGCAGGGATTGAAGGTCCTGATGGAATACCTTCCCCTGATTGACTGAGATCAGGTCCGGGCGGGCTGGAAGCTGCCTCGGGAGCCTGGAGCTGAGACTGAGGAGATCTGGATACCAGAACTGGCGGGGCCAGTCTGGAGCTACCAGAATCACCTCGCCTTGTCCCTCCTTGCCTGAGAAGCACCTTGTGGATCAAGGAAATGGGGAAAAGCGTAGAAAGGCCAGGATCCACGGCCTGAGAAGCATCCCCTGCAGGAGCCCTGCCAGGGCAGGGCATGAAACAGTCTCAACCGCATTCTCCTGGAGGCAAACAGGTCCACCTGAGGCGTGCCCCAGTGGGAGAACAGATCTTGTACTACCTCCGGCAGGAGAGACCACTCGTGGGACGCAGCCCCTATCCGGCTTAGGGCATCGGCCAGGGTGTTGGAGGCTCCTGCCACATGAATGGCGAGGAGATCCGCCTCCAGGCTGCGCACGAGTGACCAAATATGGAGAGCTTCCCTGTACAGAGGCATGGAGCGTGTCCCAACCTGGCGGTTTAGGTAGAACATGGTCGTGGTATTGTCCGTCTGGACCTGAACCACTTGACCCCGTAAACACGGAGTGAAGGCGGTGAGGGCTAGATGAACCGCTCGAAGCTCCAGCAGGTTGATATGACATCGGGACTCCCGAGGGGACCAGAGGCCATGCACTCTGTGCTCCCCCAGATGGGCACCCCGACACATCAGAGAGGCATCGGTCGATAGAGAGACCATCGGCTCGGGGTGGACAAATAGGATGCCCTCCTGCAGGTGTGCTGGAACGGTCCACCACTGGAGAGCGTTCCACATCCCCTGGGTCACTGTCACTAGCTGATCCAGCGGATCGAAGTGCTGTGACCATTGGCTGGCCAGCCCCCATTGAAGGAGGCGCATGTACCAGCGGGCCCAATGGACCACACTGGTGCAGGCCGCCATGAGGCCCAGGAGGTGCAGGAAGTCCCGGGCAGGGCGCGACTGCCCAACCTGAAATGATTGGGCAAAGAAGGAAAGAACCTCAGCCCTGTCCGCCGGGAGCCGTGCTCTGGCTCGTAGAGAGTCGAGCTCTGCCCCGATGAATTGTATCACCTGCTTTGGCATGAGTTCCGACTTGGCCTCGTTGATGAGAAGGCCAACCTGAGAGCAAACCTGGAGGGCCAGATCTCTGGACCGCTCCACCTCTGCTCTGGAGGGCTGCAATCAGCCAGTCGTCCAGGTAGGAGGTACACCCGGACCCTTGGCACCGCAGAATGCTGTCACCACTGCCATGCATTTGGTGAAGACCCTGGGAGCTAGGGAAAGTAAAAGTGCATGGCCCGAATCCGTGAAGCGATCCCTCGCTCTGAAGCGGAGGAATCTCTGGTGGGACGGATGGACTGGGACATGAAAGAATGCGTCCTGAAGGTCCAGAGAACAGAACCACATGCCTCGTTCCAAGGATGGGATTATCTGAGCCAGAGTGACCATCCTGAAGGTCCGAGACCTTAGGAACCTGTTTAGGTCGTGCAGGTCGAGAATGGGGCGCCAGCCCCCCGTCCGTTTTGGGACCAGGAAGTACCTGGACACAAACCCCGGGTCTGGCGGAGGATCCGCCACCTTCCTGATCACCTCTTTTTCGAGGAGCAGGGCGATATCGGCTCAGTGAGCCGACAGAGAGGCTACGGACCCCGTAGCCCTCCAGGCGATGGCTCGGAAGGGCGGGGCCTGCTCGAACTCCAGGGGCAGGCCCTTTCCTACCACCTCCAACACCAACGGGTCCGCTAGGACATGCGACCAGGTGGAAAGGAAGTGGCGGAGCCATTCCCCATGGGGGGACCCAGGGGAGTGACGAGGCTGGGGCAACACCCCTCAACCCATCACTGGGCAGGCTTAGAGGAGGGACCGGCCGAGGGACCTCCTGGGTTTTTACCTCCCTGCTTCCCGTTGGAGGAAGCCGTGGGCTTGGGTTTGGGATGCCAAGCGTGAGCCTGCTGGCCCTGGTGCTGGTGCTGTTGGGTAGGACGTGCCGCAGGCACTGAAGGACGAAAGGACTTGTGCTGCTGCTGTCGGCGGCCTTTGTCCATCTGGGCAGAGGTGACAAAGTCCAGAGTGGCATTCGACTTTTCGATCCGCTGTAGGTGACCTTCCACTCCAGGACCAAAGAGGTCAGTCCCCAAGAAGGGGACATCCACCAATTTGTGCTGGGTATCTGCCGTGAAGGTGGATATCCTCAGCCATGCTCTGCGGTGCATGGCCACCACGGCCGCAACTGATCTGGCACAGGAGTCTCCGATGTCCAGAGCCGTTTGGAGCTGCTGCTTAGCCACTGCCCTACCCTGGTCCCGTACCTGCCGGACCGTGGTCTGCAGGTTGGCCGGGAGATGAGGGATCACCTCATCCAGGGAGCCCATGAGGGCGTGGGAGAAGTGTACCATCAGCATGGCCGAGCTGGCCTGGCGGAGGCAAGGGAGGACGCAGCGTACACCTTGCGCCCGGCACAGTCCAGCTTTTTGGACTCCTTGTCGGGGGCTCGTCCACATCCCTAGCATTCCTGGAACGCCGGAAAATGCTATCGGTGACCAAACCCTCAGCAGAGGGGTGTTCCAAAACCCGGCAAAGAACCGGTAGGGACTGCATACTTCCTGGCCATCCTGGCCGAAGGCGCGGGACAGGAAGCAGGCCACTGCTAGAGCTCCAAGGCTGGGCCAACAATGGCTTCAGCCACCGGAAAGTCCTCCGTGGGTGAATCCCCTCGGTCCAGTATCTCCGTCAGGGGATACTTGGTCCGCCTGGATACAGGCTCAAGCTGCATCCCAGTGGACTAAGAGATGAGCCAAAGCAAACCCATGAAGGACGATGGGCTTTCGTCCATCGACTGGCCCCCCGGGAGGACTCCAGGTCAATGGGCCTGGAGAACAGGGAGGACTCGTCGTCAGACTCGGGAGGAGTCTGTGAAGAGCTGCCTGGGGCCTGAGCCACCCTTCACCTGCCGAGGACGGTCGAGGGTGAGGGTGGCCGACAACCTGTGGGGCAGGCCCTGACCCGACTGAGAGTCCTTGGTCGGCGCCCCTGATTTCAGTTTTGGAGGCGGAGGTTCCACCACAATCGGTAGGGCAGCTGGCTTCGGCCGAACAACCGGCCCAGGCTTGGGCACCTCGGCTACAGCGAGGGGTTGTTTCAGCCGCTCGGGTGACAGCCACTTGATGGCCACGGTAGGCGATGGCGTCGGCTTGTTCCCGGACAGAAGTAACTGCTGCCACATCAGGTCCTCGTAGCATTGACGCAATTTGCGCCAAAGCCTCTCCTCTTCCGAGGAGAAAGACGAGGACAAGCGGTGGCGCCGCTTACCTCGGTGCCGAGACCATCGATGTCGGCGGGATCGGCTGGACCGAGAAGATGTCCGAGGCAGAGACCGAGATCCTCGGCGTTTGAGAACAGGTCTGGGAAGGGGCCGGGGACACCTGCTCTTCCCTCGGCTCAGAAGCCTTAACCGGGGACTGTGGCACTGGAGGCGCAGGCAAGTCCTCAGTCTCCACCGGAGGAACTGGTGAAGAAGGGATGTCGGCTTCACCAGTCGACAGCCCATCCGACGGGTCGAGAAAAATCTTGACCGTGTCGATGGGTGTCTTGGCCGGCTGCCTGATGGGGACGCTGTGAAGCCAGCTGCCTTAGTCGCACCCTCGACCGAAGTCAAGTGTCGACTGTCCGGGGAAGGGGACCTCTCCCACTCCCACAAACGCCGATGATGGGACTTACCCTCTGAGTCATCCTTTTTGGACCGAGAGGAATGTCCCGATGGCCCCTCTCCCTTTGTGGAAAGGGACTGGCAAAGCCCCTTGAAAGAAGCTGAATACGAGGTACCCAGTGAGAGCGGGATAAATGCCGCGAACGAGGAAGAGGATGATGCGGCCTGTGCCACCTCCTCTTCGAGGGCAATCATCTGCTCGAGTTGCTCAGCCGAGCCAGCCGCTCCGGTAACTGCCCAATGGGCCTCCTTCGACTTAACCATTGGGTAGTGCTTCTCAGGGCGCCCAAGCTGCAACCAGGCAGCGCAGTCTTCCAGGACGTCAGCCGAAAATGAACGGTATAACTCGCAGGCCTACGGGTCGTGCTCTAGGCCGAGGCAGTAGACGCACGTGGAGTGCGGGTCTGTCCTGGACATCTTCTGCCCACAAGGGCACCGCCGAAAACCGGGAGTCGATTTGTCCATCGCAGCCTCGAGGGAGAAACTTGACTGAAGTCTTGAAAATTTTAAAATAAGTTGCAGGTGAACCGAAGAATTAGGATCCAGTCTACACGCAGAGTGTTAAGGAGAGAACCTGAGCTTCCAAGCGGTAAGGAAGATCTGGCGTCAAGAGGCGGAGCCGTGAGTTTTACCACCCGGGTGGGTGGGAGGAGCCAGCTTGAAGACCTTCCGGCAAGATTTAAAGCGGCAAGGAACCTGCCAGACAGTGTGGATGAACAACATATCCACGTCCCTAGAAACATGTTATGCAGGTTCTGCATAAGACCAGAATGGCAAGCAGTGGCCTGGACATAAAGCTCATTTGTCTAACCCTGGATGAGATTGCTCTACCCCTTACCAAAATATTAAATTGCTCCTTAAGGTACTCACAGTTCCTGACCATATGGAAGACTGCTCTGGTGACACCTATGCACAAATGCGGGGACCGCACATCCGTCTCTAACTACAGACCAATTTCGATCCTCTCCCCACTATCCAAAGCACTAGAGAGGATTGTCTCTGATCAGCTAGTTACCTGCCTCGCTAAATATAACATCCAGTGTCACCAGCAGCATGGTTTCAGGAAGCAGCATGTTACCAATGCTGCCCTAATTGAGTACACAAGCTTCCTGCATGAGGCTCTGGACAAAGGTCATCTGGTGGGCCTAATATATATTGACCTAACCAAAGCCTTTGACCTAGTCAACCACTTGCTGCTGGCAGACAAACTCCACTCAATAGGCCTCTCTGCTGAATCAGTGACATGGTTCCAAAGCTACCTCACTGAACGTTCTCAATGCATAATGATCAGTGGTGCCCCATCAGATACCAAATATGTAGCAGTCGGGTGTCTTCCCTAGGATCAATACTGGGACCCCTACTTTTTGATCTCTTTATGAATAATCTACCAGATGCCTGGCCCTCCTCAGAGGTACTTCTTTATGCAGATGACGCTGTCATCTATACCAGCAGCCAATGCCAGGATTTCCTCACCTGGAATCTTCAATGCAGTTTTGGTTCACTTGAAGGGGCACAGTAAAGCCATCATTCTGCACACAAAATCCCAAGTTCTCTGCTCGTCAAACACTGGCACTACCTCACCAGCTGGAACAAAAGCTAAAGCAGGTAACAGTCTCAGATGTAACACAAACTCCTCAGACTCCACGTACAAGCACTGAACAGGTTGAAGCTCTGTACTTTACTCCAGATGGCTTGGCACAGGTGGGAAAAACATCCACATAGCTCGGCCTCAGGAAACACTGAAGCCAACGCTTTACAGGCAGCCACTTTGAAGTCCACCATGATGGACCACGGGCATAAGTGTGGGTTCAAGTCCCGCAGCTTCCTAAACAAAGCACAGTACATGGCAGCAGTCTTGCTCAACATTATCACAAATACAGTGGGTATCACAGAGGAGAACTCCACCCCATGTATAGTATACAGCTAGTTAAACAACTGCAGGCAACTTCTGAAAGTGCTGTAAGCATACCAGTCTGCACAGTGCTCCATGTAGCTCAAATTAGCACTAGTACCAAATATGAGAAACCGGTCCCTGCCTGCAACAGAATCAAACAGCAGAAACTCTTTACCTCCCTCAGTCACATGGTACTCCTCAGAGATGACCAACTCCACTGAAGACGCAAGTTGTACAACCTCTTGGCATTATAAGGGTCCTAATACTTTCTTCTGACTGCTTTCCATTACTGATCTGATTTATGGTATTAGATTTTGCAGTGCCTATCCTTTTTTTTTTTTTTTTTATATATATATAATCGTGGGTGGTTGTTTTACCTGTTCAATCTTTCTCACACAGGATTGAGTTGCTCCACTGTATATTCTCTGATTGTATTTTTTATCTTTATTTTTTTTTTTTCAAATGTGTATGTTTTTGTTTATGAAAATTTAATAAAGTATACTGAATTTTAAAAAAATGAAGACGTAAGTTGTGGTGATGGACAGCAAGCGGCTCTCTGAACCCTCTGGATGCTCCATTTTAAATTCTCCATGAAAAGCAACTTTCCATTGACACCAGAAGGCAAACCACTACAACAGGCTACGACTACCTGCTGGGAGGACTCTGAAGTACTCAACGCTTGCCACTTAACATCACTCCGTACCTGTCGCACACATAAGTCTCCACAGTCAGGGAGGTCACGGACATGATTGTGAGTACCCAAAACTGCCAGAACCTTGTCATCCACTCTGTGAAGTATGGCAAAACACTTAGCCATCCAGTACTCAACACACCTCCATTAGCACTTGCCACCATGATCACTCTCCCTTCGATAGACGTAGCCCTCATGCACTAGAAGAGGATTCCCTCTCCGGATGTCCACAAATTCTAAGGGCATTCTATTCAAAAATATAAAAAAAAAATCCAACACCAACCGTGAAACACATACTCCAAAACACCATGCATGAACATGGCAAATCCCACAAGCAGCAACAATCATATACCAAAACCCATCCATCAAAACAATCCACACCTGAACAATTCACACAGGAACATTTCAGCACACCACTGAAAACACCTCAGACAGGCGGCACTCCTTGGGTGAACAGTGCACACACCAGGATGATACAAGACACCTGTCACAAAAGGTGCTCTGTCCCTAAAGGCAGGTTCATACAAATTTCCCACTGCTCAAAACACGTGGAGCCCTAAATACCAAACCCAATCCATCACTCAAATCACAGCATCCTAATCACAATGCCCTTACAACATTGGGTCTTACTTCCCCATCAACCCAAAACGTGCTTATTCCCTTCGACAAACACTATACTACTAGGAGCATGGCTAGAAATGCTCTCTCTGTCCTGTACCACAAAACTAGCCAAGCCATGAGTGCCTTCACCATCAGGGACCTGCACTGGCTAAATGAGTTGCCTGACTCCTGCACCACAGTCAAACAGTAGAAACTCCTCACCTTCTCTGTCACATGGTACTCCTCAGGTATAACCAACCCCGCTGAAGACACAAGTTGCGATGGTGGACAGCAAGCGGCTCTCTGAACCCTCTGGATGCTCCATTTTAAATACTCCATGAAAAGCAACTTTCCATTGACACCAGAAGGCAAACCACTACAACAGGCTACGACTACCTGCTGGGAGGACTCTGAAGTACTTAACACTCGCCGCTTAACATTACTCCGTACCCATCGCACACATAAGTCTGCATAGTCAGGGACATAATTGCGAATACAGAAAACTGCCACAACCTTATTATCCACTGTGTGAAGTCTGGCAAAACACTTAGCCGTCCAGTGCTCAACACACCTCCAGTAGCACTTGCCACTGTGCTCACACTCCCTTCGATAGATGTAGCCCTCATGTACTAGAAGAGGATTCCCTCTTTGGATGTCCACAAATTCTAAGGGCATTCTATTCAAAAACATGAAAAACATTCGATGGCAACAGCGAAACACATGCTTCAAAACACCACACATGAACATGGCAAAACCCACGAGCAGCAACAATTATATACTGAGACCAGTCCACTGAAACAATCCACACCTAAACAATTTACACAGAAGGCTCTTTCACCGGCGCCCCACTGCAATACTATGGTTGTGCAGTGCTCGCTCCACATTCTTGCACCTGTGGAAGGTGTGCTTTTACACACCACAATTGAAATCGATCCTGGAAAGAGTCCCGCATGACCCTCAGGGATCCCCGTTGCTTTTCAATGCTGCAGTGCCTTATGGTGGGTCCAATGCTCGTTCAAGCACTACTATGCCAGAGTTCAGCTACAGATATATATTCTGACAGGAAGAAAGCTGAACTCGGGCAAGTAGGCAGTTTTAAGAAATGGGGGCTAAAATCACTTGGAAATTGGGGGCGTGATAATGGGCATGAGCTTATGAATATGCGGTGCAGATCATGTTGTGTAAAAGGGGCTTCAAGCACTTCAGCACACCACTGAAAACACCTCAGACAGGCGGCACTCCTCGGTTGAGCAGTGCACACACACCAGTACAATACAAGACACCTGACACAAATGGCCCTCTGTCCCAAACAGCAGGTTCATACAAAGTTCCCACAGCTCAAAACACACGGAGCCCTAAAAACCCAGATGCCCCATTTATTCATGCTCCCATTCCGTCACCTACATCACGGCACCCTTACAACATTGGGCCTTGCTCCCCATCAGTCCGAAACTTGCTCATTTCTGTCAACAACCACTATACTACTAAAAGCATGTCTAGAAATGCCCCCTCTCTGTCCCGTACTGCAAAACTAGCCAAGCCATGAGTGCCTTCGCCACCAGGGATCCGCATTGGCTAAATGAGTTACCTGACAGTGCGCAGTCTCCCTAAAATATCACCATTTAAGAAAAAGTTAAGAGTGGCTCTCACACATAGCCCCGTCTGTGACTGTCACAAATGATGCCCTCCCACTCCACCTGCCTTCTACTCTTCTCCTGTTACTTTCACTCTAGCCAGCCCAGCCATGGACTGTCGGTACAGTGGTACTACTGTATAGTTTTATCTTGACAAATGCTCCATATGAGCTGCTAAGATTATGCCATGATTGTATTGCCTACTTTTTTTTTTTTTTTTTTTAACCCTTATATTTATCCGCCTGACCTACCTCTTCCCTCCACTCTCTTGGACATCCTCATCGGACCCCCAGTTCCCCGCCATGGTCTGCCCCTAGAGTGCCTCGATCACACACACACTCACACTCCCTTGAAGACCCCCAGTATACCCCCCCCGGGTAGGGGTGGAGAGGGGACGCCCCCTGCTTACCTCTCCAAACCAGCACTCTATGTGTGTGCGTATAGATCTGATGCAGCAGAGTCTGCCTTGACGAGTGGTCAGAGAAGTCCTAGGGAGGTGTCATCATCTAGGAAGGACAAGGTGTTTTTCCGGTCTCTTCCCCCCCCCTGACATCGGCGTGCAGTGAGGGACTGTGAGCTTGGAGGCACGCTGAAAAGTACCTCTTGCTCCGCCCCTCTGCCGACAGTCACCCAATCCCCCTTGCTGTTTCTCCATCTACCGCGCTATCCACCCGGGCTCCCCTAGGTGGTAGCACTGCAGCGGGAGCCTGTAGTCACCCCCCTGGAGAAGGAGAGCTGCCATCGGGCACTCTATACTCCTCCGCCCCTGCCGACCCGTGCTCATTCCCGAACCCGGGTTGCTGGCGTGGTGCGAGGTGTGGCGTCCAGCGCCTCACCCCTCAGCCCCACCGGGCCGGTATTGCCTACTTTTGAGTTACTATATTATTTGAATGTCTCCATTGTATTTGTTGTGCCTATGACGTGGGAATCTTTGTAAATGAACACTTCTGCTCAATGGTATAATCTGATATTTCAAATAAATATATACATACATCAATAAATAAAGAGGACTGTCAGAGGTGCAGCCAGTACTTCCCTAAGTTCCCTCAGTAGCCCTGGATGCACCCCATCTGGCCCCATTGCTTTGTCCACTTTCAGATTAGTGAGTCCCTTCAGGACCCTTCTCCAAAAACAGATTACAGCCACCCACCTCCCTCCAATGCTCCTGTGTCTTTTTTTGTGACCCCCTACCCTTCTCCTTGCTCTGTGAACACTGAACTAAAGTATTTGTTTGGTATGTCTGCCTTTTTCTGGTCCCCCTGTGCACAGTCTCCCCCCTTTCCTTTTTAACCTTACAATCTCTCCCCGGGTCTAAAGAATGCCTTGTCCTCTTTCATTACTGCCCGAGCTATTCTCTCTTTAGTTTACGCCTTCATGCTCCTTACTATTCTCCCTGCTTCCCTCTGTTTCCCCCATACACCTCCCTATCCTCCTCCTTCTTTGTCTCCTGGTACCTTCTGAACACTACCCTTTTAGCTTTTATCATTTTTGCCGCCTCTTTCAAGAATCTCTTGCTTGATGCAGAGGTTTGTTGTCTTCACTATGCCCTCTTTTAGCTTTGCCCACTGTTCTTCCACCCCAACCAGGACATCCCCCTCTACCAGGTCATCCCTGTGGCATACACCCATCTTTATTTTTTCAAAATTAAATATACTTTGCTTTCTGATATAAAACAGACATAACATACAAAAATATACAGACATATACAAACTCCCCCTACAAAGCACAATGAAGTGGATACACTTCAGCAAACCGTAGTAATATCTATTCATTTTATCATAACTGATGTGACAGGGTTGAATAAGGCCCTGCCCCATTTGTTATGCAGAAAGAGTTTAAACGCAATGGTCTGTTGCACCCTCTCCTTTTCTGTCTCTTCTCTGTCTGGTTGTGCAACCAAATTTTCTCACAAGACCTAGGAATTGATCATTCTGATGGTTTAGCAATTCTCTGCCTTTCGCTATCTCTCTGCCTTCTCTTGCTATTTCTGTCTTTTCTTCCCCCGTGCATATCTGCAGTTACAAAAAATATATCTGAATCTCTGTGTAAAACAGTATGTGATACTGGGATCACTTTGAAACTATATCCCTTTGTTTAAAGCTGTATATAGCTATACTGTTGAAATTATTGCAAAAAAGCTATTTGAAACTCAAGGAGTTAACCTGAGATTCAGTTTTATGCCCTTAGCAAAGTTGTCAACAAGAGGTCAGTTCTGGGTCACTATGTTCTTTCTGCTGCACCTGCAAGGAAAGAAACTTACAAGAACATTCTGTGAGAAGCAGGCTCTCTTAACGAGTTCCCAGACAAAGACTTGTAAAACAGCAGCAATACATTTGCTAGAGAGAAAAGGTGAGTGAGAGACTGAGAGACTAAAACTTAGAATTAAGAGAAGAAACACTCAGAAGGACTTTGTTTTTCTTGTTTGTACTGCCTTTGTAAATAGTTATACTGAACAAACTTTCATTTTTTTATTTTGCTGTTATTACTAATAATAAAACACTCATTGCGAATTTTACAGCTGCTCCTGGTCATCCTATGCTTCCTGACCTGTGCCTCGATGACAACTGGCTCTTGTTTTTCCCACAAGGAAAGCGGGTTGTAATTTGGTTGTTATAACCAGCTGGTTATAATGACAAAAACACGTGCCCGGTTTCCCTAGCTTGGCGCATGTGCCAACCACAATCTTCCTTTTCTCTGCGCTGTTCCCCACCGTCCCCGCACCTCAACGCTGTAAAGTTCCCCGACAAAAGAAGTGAACAGTAAGTTTTTTATTTTTTTTTTTTTATTTTTTTTTTTTAAACAAAAACATCACTGGGCACAGCAAATGTTCATTTTTGGTGTAAAATATATTAAAAAACAAAAACAACTAATCACTGCTTCAGTTTAGAAGCGCTACAGACTACGCTGAAACCCCAACAGTCTGTGGCTTGACTCGGAGACAAATTCATTTATTTTAAATATTTGCTGTGGCAAAAAAACGATCCCCAGCAATTATCCAAAATAAAGGATGGTTAGGTGGTCAAAACTCGGATTTTACACACACCCTCAGGGTGGGATGCCTTAATAAACCCCTCTAGCTTCTTTCTCTGGGTTTATGTGGCATCCCATCCCTTCCCTCGAGCTGTGTAAAATCCTCATTATAACCACCTACCCACCAATTATTCTCTATTTATTTATTTGTTTTTTGGTAACCAAGTAGTTACACTAGACAACAATGTGCCTATTTTCAGGTACAACCCAGGAGATTGCAAACACAAGAGCACATCAAGACAGCTGCAGCACAGTTTAACAAGAGGAGACAATTGTTATACAAGCAGTAATACATTAAAAGTCAGAAGGAGTACAGCTATATAGAGCAACCTATACATATCAAGTGTTTGTACAGAGTAAACATATACAGGCAGTAGGACAAAAGTGTCAAGGGGGGGAGGCCTAGAAAGCATCCTTTGTACATCAAATTGTCATACAAGCAGTAGTACATTAATAGTCAGGAGGGGTACAGCTACAGTATATAGAGCTCCCAGTACATATCAAGGGTTTGTACAAAGCAAACATATACAGGCAGTAGTACAGTAGTGTCAATATACAGACAGAGGAGCAACAGCAGCGCCAACATTTCAGGAGGGGTGCGGCAATAGAGAGCGACCTAAACACATCAGGATTCAGAACAGTGCAATAAGTATTTGGGCAACAGAGCAGTTAATGTTGGGAAGGGTTCAGTCAAAGAAGGCAGATACTTTTGGAGAGAGAGCAAAGCAGTAACCAGATAGGAGAGATTGGATTGGGGTGTTAAAGGTCACAGGGGTTGGATGCATTTGCAGGTCATAGATTGGAAGAAGTGTGCTTTAAAGGCTGATTTGAAGGATAGGGTGAAGGTGGAGCAGCAGACTGTTTGTGGAAAAGAGTTCCAGAATCTGGGCACAAGTGATGAGAAGGCCTGTTCGCCCATCTTGGTCCCAAGCTGGGTAGAATCATGAGATCTGCGGGAGTAGGTGGCACTTGCACTTGGAGGAGGCGGAATGGTCATGACAGGAGAGGGAAACTGTAGTTGCTTATATATAAAGCAGCCTAGGGCAAGTGATTGTGACGCCGAAGGGGATAGTCACCCTAAAGAGTTGTAGAGTGAACAGTGATGAGTGAGGGGTGGGGGCAAAAGGGCGAATAATGTACATGTCCCACTTGCCCAAGGAAGCCGAGGGGGGGGGGCATTTGTGATTAGAAGGGACCCATATTGTATGCAGGGGAGAAGTAAGCCCTGAGCAATGGTCTGCCAGGCTGGCGGTGTGAGAAGATGCTTAAGGCGTTAGACTAGCCCAATACGAGAGTTGGCCACTTTGCACAGATTTGTAATGTAGAGGTGGAAGTCTAAGCCAAAGTCTAGGGTGATAATGAGGTATTTAAATTCCTCAACTGTAGAGACGGGGTACCATTGAGGCATCTGATATCCAGAGGCAGAGGGAGTGAAACACGGTGAATCCAAGGTCCAAATAACACTGCTTCGGTTTTTGTGGCATTGAGAACCAGGTTCTTTGCCATGAGCCATTTTTGTGTAAGTGTGAAGTTCTTATTAGGCTGGGAGTTACTCTGTTGTATGCTTTGTGCATTGTGATAGAGGGTCATGTCATCTGCATACATTATAATTGAGCAGGAGGTGGAAATAGTTGAGAGCTGGTTTATGAATATAGAAAATAGGAGTGGGCAGAGGATAGACCCCTAGGGATGCCACAGGTGATGGGCAACTGGTGA
This sequence comes from Neoceratodus forsteri, assembly GCA_016271365.2. Taxonomy (NCBI): domain Eukaryota; kingdom Metazoa; phylum Chordata; order Ceratodontiformes; family Ceratodontidae; genus Neoceratodus; species Neoceratodus forsteri. Next base: position 1,754,152,657 of record CM057452.1, read on the forward strand.
GAGGAAGTCAAGTTAAACTTGACAAACTGGCTACGCCCAGACAGATAGTTACAGAAGCAAGATGTAGCATGGGGGGATAAGCCCAGGGCAGCTAGCTTCCAAGTAAGAAGGGAGTGGTCTATGAGATTGAAGGCTTTGGACAGGTCTATAAAGATACACAATCAGTACAGCTGTATTAGGCAAATATATCATGTCTATCTCGGCCAAGGTGTGTTTGATAGGCACTTGCGTAAGTACCCCTGCTCAAGGAATGGATATATATCTATCTTTACCTCCAGTACATCTAACTGTGCATCAGGTATCACACTGTCTAGGGTCATAAGCACATACAGCGTTGCCCAGTTTTTTTCATATCCTATCTGCCTATTTATTCAGGTTAGCTATGGATTTCTCTGCCGCAGGGCAAACAAAATGTTCAACATGCCACTCTTCGCAGAATGGTGCATCTTGGTCTAGCCAATGTCTTAAAAATACCTTTTTGGTGCAGGCAGCTACAAGTACAACATGGTATTTCTGTGCCCCTATAAGGTGACTGGAGTAGTCCTCAAGAATGCATCTTGATGGATTGACGGCTTCATCAAGACCAAAGAAGAGATCTAACTTTGCTTTAATGTTCTGCCAGAACGGTTGTGCTTTGGGGCAGTGCCACAGTATGTGCAATAATGTACCTTGACCTTCAGTACACCTAGTACAAACACCGGATGGTAATTTCTATACCTTGTGCAGCGTCGCTGGGGAATAATACATATTATGCATGATTTTAAGATGCATTAGCATACAAGTATCAAATTTGATACATTTATAAACAGCTTTCTATATACGCTACCAATCATACTCCCCCTGGGGTTCAGGAAGTGTTGCTGCCAATATGGGTCTGAGCCATCTACTTTATGCAATCAATCAAAATCTTTACTTATCCAAGCGGTCATCATTTACAAGATGGACCTGGTTGGTAAAGGTCAAATACAATGCAAAATACATATACATAACACTCATGATAAATGAATACAATTTGCAATATCAATAACAATCATGATGAAAGGATACAATTTTCAAAATCAGGATATATATATATATATATAGTCATAACAAAGGTAAATATATAGCAGTAGTGAGTATCTAACAGTAAGAACAATTTAAATTTGAGCCTGCATGTAACACATAAAGGTGCACCTCATACGAAGAAAAAAGAGCAACAGGGAGGGAGAGGTGACGGGTGTTACCCATGGGTCTAGGGGAGGTGATAGGGTGGGGGGTGAAGGGGAATTGAAAGGAGCGAAGGGACACAAGGGGTAATGGAACTGGACACCCATACAAAGTGAAAAAGAGAAGGGGGGACCAACGGGGATGATCGGTACAGGTCTCTGAAGGATTGCGGAAACTATGGCTGACTAGGGACGAAGGAAGCAGTTGTACAGTTCCTTAATGTGGTGGGAATATAGAGACTTGAAGGAAGACAAGCTAACAGGGCTGCTGAGTCGCAAGGTTTTTTGTAGTTTATTCCAGAGTGAGGGCAGTAGGCAGCTTAGGGACGCTCTACCAAAGCGCGATTTAACTTTGGGTATTTTCAAGGTAATAAAGGAGTAGCTTCTCAGAGCATAGTTACTTAAAGTGCTTAGAGGGAGACAGTCATTAATATATTGAGGGAGATTATTGGAAATAGCCCTGAAGGTCCACAGAGCAGCATTTCTGTCCCATCTGAATTGAAGAGAGGTCCACCCCATGGCCTCGTACAAGGAGCAGTGGTGTGTGTTAAGGGGGAGACCTGTTATGAACCTCAGAGCTCTGTGGCAAAGCATATCTAGTTTTGCAAGTGAAGAAGCCGGGCCTTGATTATAAAGGAAGTCTGCGTAGTCCAGCAGTGAAAGAAATGTTGACTGGGCTAGCTGCTGTTTAGCATCAGTCATGAGGAAGTTGTTAATCCTAAAGAAAAGTCCTAACCTTTGCCTTAGTTTTTTTTTTTTTTTTGTTTTTTTTTTAACAAGTCCTCAATATGCTCAAGGAAGGAGAGTCTATTGTCAAGCCAAACTCCCAGGTATTTAAATTTCATGACAAATTCCAGTTTTTCACCCAACAATGTAGTGATCTGTGGTAATGCTCCCATATAGGCAGTGTTTGATGCATGTATAAATGGAGAAAACATCATCACCTTTTTTTTTTTTTTTTTTTGCATTAAGGAGGAGCTTTTTGTTTAGGAGCTGGCTCTATAACAGGTTAAATTTGTCTTGAAGGTTTCTACACGTAGCTTCAGGCATGGGGCGGCCTAGGTAGAGCACAGTGTCATCGGCGAATAAATAGATGTTGGCTTTATGGATAGAATCATCAATGCTGTTGATATAGATTACGAACAACAGAGGAGCTAAAATAGATCCCTGAGGCACACATCTCAGAAGAGGTTTCAGAACAGATAGCTCACCTTCCGCTTTGACCTGCTGGAGGTGATCTGAGAGGTAGTTAGCAAACCATTTCAGAGATAGTGTGTCCAAGCCCAAAGTACACAGTGCTGAAAAGAGAAGACTGTGGTCGACAGTATTGAATGCCTTGCTTAGATACAGGAATACCACACAGACAAAATTTCTGTTATCTAAGTCTCTCTCTGTCAGTTGCTGGTCACCTTTGCAAGGGCCGTGAAAGTACTGTGATTAGTTCTGAATCCAGATTGCACTGGGTTTAACATCTTAGTATTTTCTAGGTATAATCTCAACTGGGTAATTTTTTTCCAAAAGTTTGGATAGAACAGGAAGAAGTGAGATTGGCCTGTAATTATTGAGATCACAGGGGTCTCCTGACTTAAACAGGGGTATGACATGTGCCGTTTTTTACGGGGAGGGTCCCTGAGATAGCGATAGGTTGAATAAATGTGTAATAGGCACAGCTAGTACATGATAGACAATCTTCAGAAAATACAGGTTGAGGGAGTCTGCACCGGCATTTTTCTTAATATCCAGATGTATCAGGAGGTTTTCAACATCTTTCAGTGAAGCAGGTTGCAAGGAGAATACTGAATTAGTGTGCGTTAATTCAGCAAGGTGAGTGCCAAGCTTTGAGCATACGGAGTTAGCAGGGGACTTTGTCGAATGCTAACCCTGCAGTAGCAAAGCGGTTGTTAAAGGATTCTAAAATCTCCATCCTGTCACTGATAGTCATATTGCCAGAGATAATTTTAGCCAGAAGCTGGTTTCCAGGCATGTGGCTGGACAGATCTTTTGATGGTTCTCCAGAATTTCGATGAACTGTTAGTGGTGGGTGGCCCCCTTTTACCCAACACCCCAACGGCGAAACACAGAAAATGACCACTACAGCGACAGTCTTTGTAATGATCCATTTCCATGTTTTGCCTTCCCCCAGTGTCCAGCCCCCTCCCCAGACCAACTCCAACCTGGCGTTGTAATCCTAAAGTCCGGGGACTGCGGGGAGCAGAGCCCCCCGTGGGGTGTAAACACTGGGGCTTGGGCGCAAATAGCCCGCGCTGGTATTGTGAGATCGCTGCGCGGGAGGTAGACAGGTTTACTGTTGACCTCACTTGGTGTATCCGTTAGTGGCAGATTCTATTTTAGAATAACAGAATGCTGACTTCGCAACTCTAACCATCTTGGTGCACATGTTCTGGGCCCCCCTAAACTGGCACCAATCAGTAGGAGTTTTTGTTTTACGTGCTTTTTTCCAGAGTTTGTCTCTCTCTCTCTCTCTCCACTAGAGCGGTTTTGAGATCAGAGGAAAACCACCAACAGGTTTTGTTCCTCACATATACTTTTACTAACGGGGCATACTTATTTAGAGCCCCAGTCACAATTTCATTGAAGATATCATAGGCCTGATTTACTATTTTTACCAAATAAAAATCCTGACGGCGCAGTGAGTGTTTCAACTCTGTAATGTAGGCAAGTATATCAAAGTTCCGTCTCAACCTCTTGGTCAAAAGCTTGGAGGAGGAAAGGGGCTTATTAGCTGATCTTATACCAGCAATGAAGCAATGGTCATTGACTTCAGTAAAGAAAGTACCTGTGTGTGAGAATAGATGTGGTTTGCTCACTAGCATAACTCCAGCTATGTACTGTTGCTGGGGTTCTTTTTATTAGGGCGTGTTGGTTCATCAATGATTTGTGTAAGTCTCTGTGCATCACAAAAAGAGGTTGGGGCGCCGAAGCCTTAGAAAGCCAGTCTAGGTTAAGATCGCCTAGGAGAATTGTTTCTAGTGACTCTAGCCCCAAAGAGGTGCTTAGATGTGATAACTGTAATCCGGCAGACGGGGGTTTATAACACCCTATTACACGGAGCGCTACGGTAGGTGACACCATAACCTTAAGTGACAGACATTCAAATTCATTGGGAACTGACTGTGAATCCAGACATGCTAATGAATATTTATCCTTGATATTAGATGGCCACCCCCCCACCTCTTGACTGCCTATCAGCTCTGAAAAGTAATCTACTTTATCTACTTTATTAACCGTAACCTTATAAATGCCCTGATCCAGGTGGAAAATAGGATGCAGCAGAGTGGTCTATCCGACCAGCGGGAGAACGGCTGTGCTATGATCTGGGATGTTACACAGTAACATAGTAACTGATGGTAGATAAGGACTGCTAGGCCCTAGTATGCTCGTGTTCCTACCTGTATCAGCGACTGCTGACCCTACCCAGTCATTGGCTTTCACCTCTCTTTCCCACATCTAGGGTTCCCTTGTGTCTATCAATGCATGCTTGAATCCCCCCACTGTGTTAGCACCCACCACTTCCTGGGGTAGGCGGCTATTCCAAGCATCCACCACCCTTTCATGAAGAAAAACTTCCTCACATTTCCCTTTATCCTGCCCCCATCCAATCTTATATTGTGCCCCTTTGTCCTTGTACATTTCTCGTACTTAAAGGTGTCACCCACTTGCACTTTGTTCAAGCCCTTTAGATACTTAAAGGTTTCAATCACATCTCCCTGTTCTCTCCTCTCCTCCAGCGTATACATATTGAGGACTTTTAATCTCTCTTCATATGATTTCTGCAGCAAGCCGTGAACCATCTTAGTCGCCCTTACACTCTTCAGGAGCAAAGATCCTGTTTTCATGCAAAGACCTCAGTAATAAATAATGGAGAGGAGAAATAGAGCACTAATGGGAAATACAAGCTAGACTGCGTCTAAATATTAGGTTTTGTTAATGTTCTCCTGAACATGTCACCAGCTCTTTAAGCAGCGCCTCCATAACCTTGCCCACTACTGAGGTTAGGCTTACTGGCCTATAGTTTCCTGCCTCCTCCCTACTTCCACTCTTGTGAATAGGGACTGCATGTGGCCCCTTCCAGTCCTCTGGAACCACCCGTTTTGAGCAACTTGCTAAACAGGGCTGCCAGTGGTGCTGCTAGCACCATCCATAATTCCTTTAATATCCTGGGTGTGAATCATCTGATCCCATCGCCTTGCCCACCCTCAGTTTTGTGAGTGCCTCCAGGACTCTCCTCTGTAAATGGACTGCTCTTTACCTCCCTCCCCCCACTGTTTCTGATGCCTAGTTGTGGTCCCTGTCCTTCCCCTCCCCCCTACTATGAATACTGAACAGAAGTATTCATTTAGTACTGAAGCTTTTTCTAGGTTGCCCTCCACACAAACCCCTTCCTCCCCTTTGAGGCTTACAACCCCGCCGTCTTCCTTCTCTCTAATGTATCTATAGAATATTCTGTCCCTTTTCTTTATTGTCTGTGCTAGTCTTTCCTCAGTTTTTGCCTTCACGCTTCTGTTTTCCCTGCCTACCTCTGTCTCTCTAGATATACCGCCCTATCCTCATCCTTCTGAATCTCCTTGTATTTTCTCAAAGCCCTCTTTTTGTCCCTCCCTCTCTCAGCCACCTCCTTTGTGAACCATTGTGGTTTGTTCCTTTTTTTTTTTTTTAATTTTTGTTTAGTCTTTTGGTAACCGGGTAAGGCCCACTAGGCACAAGCACTGGGTGGTTAAGTGACTAGCTCAGAGTCACACAATATGCAATTGGAGGTTGTGAGAAACAAACCCAGGTCTGGTCTGCTAGATGTACCAAGCTCATTCACAGCTCATTACTCTAACCTCTAGGCTATAATGCCAGCCCTTGTTACATTACTCTAGTCTAGTGCACTGATTTGTTGCCCTCCCCATGGCTTCTTTTAGGTAAGCCCACTGCTCTTCAACACTCCCAGGGTCCTGTCTTGCCAGGGTCTCTTTGATCTCTGTCTCCAACCTAACAAAATCCTGCCCTCCTGAAATCCAGGACACTTGTCTTTGTGTGGCTTGCCTGCATCTCTGTATCAATGTTAAACCATACTGTATGGTGGTCACAGGACCCTAGGTAGCCATACACCCTGACTTTCTTGACCCCGTCTTCATTGGTCAGTACAAGGTACCTTGTTCCTTAAACTGTTTAACTAGCAAATGGGTAATCTCAAGAAAAGGGAAAACGTCCCTGTTAGTGATCTAATATATTTGTTGTAATATACCAAAAGTAATCAATTTGTTATCTAATATGAGATGCTCCACCTTTGTGATGTTGAAGGTGGTCCAGATAGGGGCTGAAATAGGCTTCCTGTTGATAGTGAAGTCAGTACTGAGGATAAGTGGTTGCATGACATCTGTCTGTGCTCTTAGTCTTAATAGATTACAAAACTGGCCATACATGTCTATAGAAGCAGCAATCTGTGTTTTTTAAATATAAAACAGACATCAAAAAGCTGTATATATTAAGGTTTTGATGTCTATATTTTCCCTTTTACATAATGCCAATTCAATCTGGAGCCACAGTGGTGTGTAGCTTCTCATCTTGTGGGGGGCCTTAAGCCATTGCAGGTACTTACTGCTACTAATGGCTAAATGGTACAAAAATAAGTTGGGCAATTTATGTCTGCCTAAAATTATAGGCGCAAACAGCTTATGAGATGTATGGCGCACTGCACTACCCGCCCATATAGAGTATCGAACAACTTTTCAGGAGGGTTCCATTAAGCATGCTCAAGGGATACAAGGCCCTGGGGCAAGACATTCATTTTGACAAGACTGATCTTGCCCCAAAGTGTAAGAGGTAGGTGGGCCCACCTATCCATATCGAGTTTCAGTTACCAAAGTAAGGGGTCTATGGTAAGGGCCATCACTTCCTGCAGATTTCTAGATACTGAAATAACCAGATACTTCAACTTACCAAGCTGCCATTTAAAACCTAGTGCTATTACTTCTTGATTTTGTATCCCTGCATTATTGGGCATGACCTCTGTTTTGTCAACATTGATTTTATAGTTTGATAAATTCCTGAACTCATGAATAACCTGAAGGGCACGAAGCAGGGACTCTGCAGGGTGTGTTATATGAAGCAGAATATCACCTGCATAAAGTGATACCTTGTATTCCGTGCCTTCCATTGTTATACCTGTAACATCTTGCATCTGTTTTAGTTTCAGTATCGGGGGTTCCCAAACAGGTTGAAAAGTAACAGTGATAACAGGCATCCTTGCTTTGTGCCTTGTACAGACTAAATGGCTTAGAGTACACTCCATTACAGAAGAGCTGGGCTGTAGGACTGATACACAGGTTTGTGCTCTTTCAGTGAACTCTGCTGGTATATCAAACCTGTCTGTCCATAGCACTGAATAGATATTCCCAATATACCCTATGGAAGGCATTCTCTGCATCTAGGGAGACCACCACCGCAGGCATGCCAGCTCCCCCGACAGAGATTAGGTGTGTTAGTTTACAAAGATGGTCAGATGACACCCTGCTCAGCATACAGCCAACATGCTCCCTTACTATTAGGGTGCCCTATACTCTACTGAGGTGACTGGCCAGCACCTTTGCCAAAATCTTAAGGTCTAGGTTTAACAAACAGATAGGTCTATAGTTACCTATGAGGGCATGATTCCTATCTGGCTTAGGAATTAAGGTAACTAAGACACCCGTGAGATCTTTTTCTGTAATTCCCTTTTATGAGATGTGCTCAAACAATTCCAAGAAAACGGGACCAAGGTCCTCTCTAAACCACTTATAAAAGTTTGGGGTAAACCCGTCTGGGCAAGAGGCCTTGTCTGGAGAAAGATCTTTAATTAATGGCCTGTTGGATCTCATCTAAAGTAATGTAATGTTAGCTGCTAGTGTATTTTGCTGGCTCTCATTCAATTTCGGTGGAGGAAGAGAGTAGAGAAATGCTGCATTACTCTTTGTATCCTCTGTACCAGGAACAGAGTCCATCCTATCGTACAAGGTCTGAGAAAGTGTTTTAAGTTCCTCCACTATCTCCTTTGGTTCAGTGATCAGCTGTTGCTTACCCAGTATCCGCAGCCCTTGTACTGTCCTGAAAGATTCTTGCTGCCTAACCCTGAGGGCCATAAACTTCCCTGCCTTCTCGCCCTGATCAAAATATTTAACCTTCACCCTGTATATAGCGAGTTCTGTTGCCTCCCAGTTCAATTCAGTGTAGTCAGCCCCGAGTACGTTCACCTCTATCCAGGTTGTTTCAGAAGAATTACGTGATAACCCTTGTTCTATATTTCTAATGCTAGATAAAAGCTCTTTAGCCTTCTGATTTGTTTTTTTTTTTTTAGAAGTCAGTTAAATCAGTTCTCCCTGCAGACTGCATTTGAAGGCAATCCAAAAGGTGTCAACATTGGAGACCGAGTTCCTACAGTTTTAATAAAGTCTGTCATGTATTGTTTTATTTGTTGAACAAAGGCTTAATTTTTAAGTCTTTGGTTGTTCAGGCTTCACTTTCTCTCCTGCAAGGTGGTCCAAGTCTGCCGTACTGACAGTGATACAGGGGCGCGATCAGAGACCACTCCAGCTTGGATTTCATAGCCAGTTAGACGTGGCAGGCAGTCTTTGCTAATGAGGAAATAATCCAACCTAGAATCACGTATTAGGTACCCCTGAAAGGAGACATACACACATCAACAGCTTAATGTGGTTCAAGGTCAGTTGGTATTCATCTGTATCCCCCTCCTCCGGGTTGGGCCTGAAAATAGGCAGGATTTGTCTAGTGCACTTACCCGGTCAACAAAAACTAAATAAATAAAATAAATCTTTATAAATCTGTCCTGCTGAAGTCCAGGACCCTCACCCTTCTGTGGTTTGATTCTGCAGCTATTCTTATATTGAACCACACTGTACAGTGACTGCTGCGCCCCAGGTGACCTCCTACCTTGACGTCTGCAACACTGTCCCCATCAGTGAGTACCTGGTCCAGAACTGCCCCATCACAAGTGGGTTCATTGACCAGTTGCCTGAGGAACACCCCTTGTGGGGAGAACAGGATGTCCCTCCTTCTAGCTGAAGCCACAGCTGGGAGGCTCCACTCTACATCCAGCAGACTGAAGTCCCCCACCAGCAGCACCGCCCCCTTTTCTGCTATCTTGCCAGTGGCTTCCACCAGTACTGTTTCTTACTCCTCTCCCTGTGCCTGAGGGCTGAAGGTCACGTCAATGTGAACAGTAGCTCTGTTCCCTGTCTCCAGGGTGACCCACAGTACCTCAACCCGCCCCCCCCACCACCACCAGTATTGCCTGTATCTTCATTGCTTGTATGTTTACCCTCACATAAAGTAACACACACCCTTCTTTCCTTCTCACCATGTCTTTCCTGAACAGAGTACAGCCTGGTATGGCAATGTTCCAGTCAGGGCTTTCAGTGCACCATGATTTGGTAATGACCACAGTATCCAGGTCAGCCTCTGCCATAATGGCCTGTAGGTCCAGAATTTTATTTCCCAGACTTATAGCATTTGCACACATAGCCTTCTAGAGTCTGTTAACCACTCTGCTTGTTACCCCTGTTTTTAGCTTTTAGCTCTCTCTCTCTCCTACCCCCCTCTATTTTTAATGCTCCCATTCCTATCCTCTTTCATTTCTACCACCCTGTTTCCTTTATCAATTTGCATCCTGGGGATTCCGCCTCCCTTGGTTCTCCTACTCTACTTCAGCCTGGGGGCAGTTTCTGTCCCTGACTTTCTGCCACCCCCTGGCTAGTTTAAACATTCATCAAAGTAACAGCTTTCCACACGAGGGCAAAAAAGTAAAGCCACTTAATTAATATCTAAATTAGGATGAAATGGGGGGGGGGGTAAGAAAGGGAATCATTGGTCATGCCTACAAACTACACAGATATACAGAAAAAGGGTTGAGAGGACTTCCCCTTTAACTCCTCAACCACTAGTCAGATTGGTGGCCTTGTGCTGGACCCTGTCAATCTTTAATGTCCTATTACTACTGCACTGACCAGAACTGGACCCAGTACTCCAGGTGTGGTCAAACCAAGGCCTTGTGCAGGGGGAGGATCACCTCCCTTGACCTGATCCTTACTCCCTCCAGATGCATCCCAGCACTGCATTTGCATTATTGACTGCAGCAGCACACTGCATGTGCGTCTGGCTTCAGCTTATGGTCTACAGTTTCCCACAGATCCTTTAACTGGGTTGTGCTGTCCACTGTTGCACCACACAGGGCGTTTGTATGACCCGACTCCTCGCCCCAAGGTATAATACCACATATGTTGCCACATTAAATCAAGTCTCCATTTCTCAGCCCATGTCCCTAACGTATACATGTCAACCTGTAGTGCATCCTCTTCCTCTGCCATGAAGACTCTTCCTGACAATTTAGGGTTATCAACAAAATGTCAGCAGCCCCCCCCCCCCCACCAGGTGATTAATAATTATGTTAAAGAGCAACAGCCCCTGCACCAACACCTGGGGTACTCCTCTCAGCACATCTGTTCACTCAAAAGGGTGACCATCCACCACCACTTCCTGCTTCACACCTGTCAGCCAATTGCCATCTAGATTCTGTACATTTTGTTGCCTCCACACTGTGTTACTTTCTTCATAAATTTCCCATGGGACACAGAGTCAATTTTTTTATGGTATTGAATGCTGCAATTTATTTACCCAGGATAGCCCAGCTGAGATGTATCATCTTATTTCCAAAGGGCTCCTACTTCTACTCATTTCTGGATCTTGATGGACTGCAGCACTAGGAGGTTATGTGACTTGCCCAGGATCACACAGTGATTATGGCACTATCAGGGTACGAACCAGCAATCTGGTTCCCAAGCGTACACTAACCTGCAGACTGCGCTGTATGGGAAGCCGTTCAATTCAAAATTACAGTTTTCAGAATATAATTAATAGTGAAATGTCTATGACTAACAAAATGTTTACAGCATAATATTATCTAAATGACAAACATGGAAATGAGTATGTCATACACCAAAATGGTTATGAGATCTTCTGAAATGGGGATGACCTACAACAAAATGTGTATAACATACCACACTGCATAAGGCATACACCAAAATGTATACAACATACACCAAGATAGAAATAACACTTATTAAAATAAGTATGACATATATCAAAATGGCTAGGACACATACTGAAACAGGGAAGACGCATACCAAAATACATATGACACATACTAAAATGGGTATGACACATAGCAAAATGGGTATGACACATAGCAAAATGGGTATGACACATAGCAAAATGAGTACGGCACAAAATGAAAAGGATATGCTGTACCAAAAAGGGGTATGATGCATAAAGAAATAATTATGACACATTCTGAAACAGATATGACACATAGTAAAATGGGTATGACATACCGAAATGGGTATGCGGCAAACTGGACTGGATATGACACACACTGAAATTGGTGTGACACACACTGAAATACTTATGACAGATATTGAAATGGATATCACCTATATTGAAATGGTTATGACACATAGTAAAATGGGTATGACATAAGGAAATGGGTATGATGCACCCCAAAATGGGTTTGACACAAACTGAAATGGATATGACACACATCAAAAATGGTATGACACATGCTGAAATAATAATGACACATATCGAAATGGAAAGGACCCATATTGGAATGGCTATAAAACATAGCAAAATGGGTATTATATACCACAATGGGTATGACACACACCAACATGGGTTTGATACTAACTGAAATGGATATGACACACACTGAAAATGGTATGGCACATACCAAAATGGATACGACCTATACTGGAATGGCTATAGCACATAGCCAAATGGGTATTACATACCAAAATAGGTATGAGACAAACTTGATTGGATATGGCACACTCAAAGTGTTGTGAGGCACACTAAAATAGTTATGACACACAGCTAAATGGATATGACCCATACTGAAATGGATATGACACATAGTAAAATGGGTATGACATATCAAAATGGTTATGACATACATCACAGTGGTGATAGCACAAACTGACAGGGATATGACACACACAGACATGGTTATAACGAATACTGAATTAATTATGACAACAAAATGGATATGTCACATCTTGAAATGGGTATGACATATATCAAAATGGGTAAGACAAACAACAAAATGGGTATCACAAAAAAAATGAATGCGGCATGCATCAATATAGGTATGACACATATTGAAACAATTATGACATACACCAAAATGGATATGATGCAAACTAAAATGGTTATGACACATACTGAGATAATTATGACACATGCTGAAATGGATACGGCCTATACTGAAAACTGAAATGGTTATGATACATGCTGAGATAATTATGACACATGCTGAAATGGATACAACACATCATAAAATGTGTATGACACATACTGAAATAATTATGACACTTGCCAAAATATGACATATGCCCAAATACAATGCCAAAATTCCCGCAGCAGCTGGTCAGGGGGCCCAGTCGTGGGGTAACATACTTGACATGGTCCTCACAAATGGGGATAGTGTGGAAGGAGTGGGGGTGAGGGTCAGCTTAGGAGAAAGTGACTACAACACAGTGGGCTTCAGGGTTAGAGCAGGGTATGAAACAAGTCAAACCATCACAAAGGTCATGGACTTCAGGCAAGCATAATTTTCCCAAGATGAGGGAGGTATTCCGGATTAAAATGAAGGGAATGGAGGAGATGGAGGGTGAGGAACTATGGAATACGATCAAGGGGGCTACTTGAAGCCACAGAGAGCTGTATGAAGAAGGTGAAAAAGAGCAAAAGAAGGAGGAGGCCGCTGTGGTTCAACAGGGAAGTGAGAGGGGGTATAGGGGAGAAGAAATGGTCTTGCATAGAATATAAGAGAACACAGGGAAAGGAGGATAGGGAAACTTGTGAGGATAAACGGAGGGTGGCAGGGCAGAGGATTAGGAAGGCAGAAACAGAGGAGAAAACTGTTAGGACAAAAGGGGGGACAAGACTTTCTTTCGAAACATAGGGGAAAAGAGAAAAGCAAGGCAGGGAATATTAAGGGTAAATGGTGAGGGGGATTACTGGTAGAAGGGGATTTTGAGAAGGCTGAAGTGCTGAATACATACGTCATCTCAGTCTTTATGATAGAGAGCGAAGGAAGGGGACCAATGCAATGGGGAAAGGGGATGTAATGGTGGAACCTAGTATAATCAGTGAGGGCAGGGTAAGGGAGGAATTGGGTGCGTTGAGGGTAGACAAGGCTATGGGCCCAGATGCCTTGCACCCTAGGGTGCGCTGGAAGCTAAGGGAGCAACTGGTTATCACCACTGGCAAGATTATTTAACTTGTCCTTGGATACAGTACAGGGTAGGTGCCAGAGGACTGGAAAAGGGCTGACGTGGTGCCACATTATAAAAGTGGCAGCAGGGAGGAGGCTGGCAATTACTGCCCAGTCAGCCTCACTTCATTAGTGGGTAAGGTGATGGAGGTGACATTGCAAAAAAGGGTGGTCAGTTACTTGGAAGATCAGGGTCTGCAGGATATTCATCAGCATGGCTTCAGTCGGGGGTGGTCAAGTCAAACAAACCCAATCGAGTTCTTCGATGGGGCAATGAGGGTGATTGATCAGTGGGGGGAAGTGGACATGGTCTTACTGGACTTTGGTAAGGTCTTTGACACTGTTCCCCACAGAAGATTGGTTACTAAGCTGGAGACGTTGGGAGTGGAATATAAAATAACAAGGTGGGTGGAGAGCTGGCTGACGGGTAGAAGCCAGAGGGTTGTGGTCAATGGGGTGCATTCTGGGGAAACAGAGGTGATGAGCAGGGTCCCCCAGGATTCAATGCTGGAATCTATTCTGTTTAACATCTACATCAGTGACACAGCAGAGGGGCTGCAGGGGATGGTCTGCTTTTTTGCAGTGGACACAAAAATCTGCGATGGGGTGTGCAACCCAGAGGGACTGGAAGCTTTAAAGAAAGATCTAAAGTTGCTGAAGAGTTGGTCGAAAATATGGCAACTGAAATTCAATGCCAAAAAATGCACAATGATGCACCTGGGGCAGAAGGTTTCATAAACCACATACACACTGGGGGGTGCAGAAATGGCTGCATCTGAGCCAGAAAAGGATTTAGGAATCGTAATCACAACATTAAGGGAGTGACCCAGGGCAACAAGGTGGTGGGCAAAGAGATCAGAATGCTGGTGTACACAGGGCAGGGAATAACTAGTACATAAAGGGAGGTGCTAATGCCACTCTGCAGTTCCGTGGTGAGGCCACACCATGAGCATGTAGATCAGTTCTGGAGGCCCCAGCTGTGCAACAACAGAGAAGGGCTATTAAAATGGGGCATGGGCTAAGTGGGAAGTCATATGAGCAGAGATTGAGGGTGTTGAATTTGTACCCACTGAAGATCAGAAAGGAGAGGGAGGATAAGATAGAAACATGCAAATGAGCCGGCCTGTCAGCGCAGCGGTTGGATTTCTGCTCGTGACACCAGCGACCCCGGTTCGGGAACGGACTCGGGTACTGGAGGTCTGGCCGGGGAGAGAGGGTTTGAGCATCGGTTGATGGCTTATCTTCTCTCGGAGGGAGGGCGGAGACATGACCCGGCGACTGCTGACCCCTAGCAGAGGCTGGGGGTACTACAATACACGGGGTCCCAAATACTAAGGGGGGTGTGAACATTGGCGTCAAGCCTTACGTTCATGGCACACCATGTCCCACAGGGAGCAAATGGGAAAAAGAGCCCCACAGACGACCGGATGACGGGCGCCAGCTCTCCTGGCCGCAAGTCCAAGGACAGTGCATGCACCATCCTCAGCAGTATCCGGAACAGGTTTAGCACTGGCCACCCCACCGGCGCGTGCCCCTTGGAGGGGGGACCCAACCGGCGACAGGTTACGTCCGAGGGTCATCCAGGAAGCTGCATATGTGGGGGTGAAGAGATGGCTGATCCGAGGCAGTGCAGAACGGAGGGAGTAGGTGGCCTGAAGAAGAGGCCGGCCCGGAGCTGGGAGGGAGCAAAAATAGAATAAAAAAAAAAAAAGAAACATTCAAATATATGAGGTGATCAATAAATGGGGAGCAGCTTATTCTCGGTAAAAGTAGATGCAGAGACTAGAGGACATGTACTAAGGGTGGAGGTTTAGGGGAAACATTACAGGGCATTACTTCACTGAGAGGGTGGTGGCACCCTGGAATGGTATGCTGGAGGAGGTGGTACAGGATAAAACAGTGGAGGGATTCAAGATGGCATGGGACAAACACAAGAGGTTGACAAGAGGGAGGAGTGTGGAATCTGTGAGGAGTGGGCAAGTAAAGATGGAGGGTATGACACATTCTAATATGAGTATGGAACTTTCTGAAATAGATACGACCCATGCAGAAATGCATATGACATACCTAAAATCGATAAGGAAATATTACAATGCATATAACATATACCATAATGAATAACACACACACTGAAATGGATATGACCCATGCTGAAATGGATAAGACTCATACCAAAGGGGTTATCATATGTACCTAAATCATTAAGATACTTAAATTATTATAATGTATACCAAAATTAATATGACACATACTGAATTGTACATATTTATTTACTATATTGATACTCTTGCTGAATGTGTACTGTAGTAAATAAAATGGTTATGAAGTACTGAAAACACAATGCTATATTAAAATGTGTATGTTGCACACTGAAATAAGCATACAGCAAACTGAACTGTTGCCAAACTTGCAAGGCATAGACTGAATAGAGTGCAACATGTGCCAAGGTGTCGATACAGCAAACTGAAATGTTGTGATACACCCAGACGAGTACAACACATACTGAACTGAGTGTAACGCACAGTGAAAAGCACATGACTTGTGCAACCAATCAGAGTGCAGCAACCCCCCACCCCCGAGAGATTCTGTAGATCTCCAGCAGTTCCTGTTCTGCTTCACTGCAGGTAAGAGCTCTTTAAATTGTGACACTCAGGAAGGAATATGCACAGTGTGTATTATTAAATTGTTAGTTTGCTACTGTACCTGTTCTAGTTTTTGTTTTTTAGTTGCTTTTTAAGATCTTTGTTTTTAAAAGTTTTCTTTGGCTTTCAACAAAACATACTGTTATATGATTTCTTTGTGTAGGGTTACAATTAACGCTAAATAAACCCATCCTGTACTTTATTTCCAGTGCTTTGTTGAGTTATACAGTATGCTGTGTTGTGTAATATTTTTATTTGCCCTGTAAAGGAGGGGGCATCACCCTCCCCCCCAAAAAAATCAATAGCTCCAGGATTAGCTCATTCCTGCATGTTTTAACTGAATTTTACCTGCGTATTGAAGGTTAGAGTTTTTCTTTGTTGCCTTCTGAAAACTAATGGCAGTATGCTACCAATTTAAAAACAGTAAAGCAAATTAATCAGCCATTTATTCTGTATTAATAGGTGCTAGAAACACAAATGTTATACCACTTGAAAGCTGTGAATCTTCTCTATCTAATAATATAAACCAATTGTTTGTAGCTTATGACATTATGTAGCAAACAGCCCCATTATTAATGTTCCAGGTTTTTCACAAAAATGGCAGTTTGTGAATCTAGCTATCCATCAAACGATTCATTTCACTGTATTTTGTCCCCAGGTTCCCTGACGTTTTGTAAGAGGAGTGTTGTATGTTTACAGGCTTCAGTACATGTGCTCAACTACTGAGTCATTAAAAGCTTGGGTAGCAACCCCCCTCATGTTATTGAGCTTGGGTGACATTTCCAAAGCAGATGCGCTCAGCGCATCTCAGAGATGTGCCCAAGTGCCATCCGCTTCTTACGAGCCACTAGCCCAGAGGCTACTGCGGCTGAATACCTCTCTGCATTGGAAGGAGTGTTTGGAAGCACTGAGTTGGGGGACGATTTGCTGTGCAAATTCAAGTTTGCCAAGCAATGGAAAAATGAGATGTCTGCGTTTGTTACTAGAGTTGAGAGGGCTCTGCAGAGGGCCCACAGAAAAGGAGGGGTGCCGGCTAAGGAACTGAACCAGGTCAGATTTGACCATATTCTAAATGCAACCAGATAATCCAGTGTGAAGATGTTAAAACTTAAGTTACAAGACAGGAAGGCTAATCCTCCCGAGTGCTGCCATCTTATGAAAGATATTTGTGAAACAGAGAACTATGAAGAGGGCTGGAAGCCCTATGCTGGGGTTGTTGGTACCTGCTAGACCCCTGAAAGAAGCGACTCAGATGAGGCACAGCAGCTGAGGGAACTGATCAAAGAACTGACAGAGGTGGCCAGAGAACCTGACCTTTATCAGGCACCCCGGAGACAAAAACTGGATTGGGGATGCATGTTGTTAAACCCGGACTGAGGGTAACCTATTGAAAGAAGTACGAGAGTTGACAGCCCTGGTGGGAGACCTACTACAAACCACACAAGCCCCCAAACCTGGTGGAAGTCCAGAGGATCAAGAACGCAAGTCACAAGTCAAAGATGAACTGCAAAGTGCCCCATATGTGCCCAAAATGGGGGAAGGCACGCGGCCCCCTAGAGAACCCACCTTTTGCTATCATTGCAGGGAGGATGGACACATCCGTTTCTTTTGTCGCTCACCAGAGAATCTGAGGAGGGTCACTACTGGACTGTTAGCCTTAATTCGATGAAATAAAAACCGGCAGCCAGGGGGAGCTGCTCGAAAAGGTTACACCTCAAAGGCCACAGCCAAGTCGACACCTAAGTCTGTGCCACCGGAATGGTCCGAGGTGGTGGGTCCTTTGATGGAGACGACAGTGAAGGTGAATGGTGTGTCCACTCGAGCCGTGCTTGATAGTGGGTCACAAGTGACTATCATGTTTCAAGACTGGTATCAGAAGCACCTGCCTAATGTGCCCTTACAACCCTTGAAAGGTTTGCATGTCTGAGGGTTAAGTGAGAAGTCATATCCATACTCTGGGTATATTCGGATCTGGCTGTCTTTTCCTACCTCGGTGGCTGGAGTGGCAGTGCAAGTCAAGACCCTGGCTTTAGTGTGTCCTCCTACTGGACTGTATGGTGGGGTTCCCCTGCTAACTGGGACCAACGCTCATATGTTTGGGAGACTGGCACAACTCTGCTATGAGATACAGGGGCACCAGATTGGTAGGGCTCTGAGAATTCCAGCTCTGATCAAGAGGGCTTATGAGTTGCAGCAGAATCCCAAGGAAGTAGACCAGGATGAACCGGTAGGGGTTGCATGGAAGAAGGATCCCGAGTCAATGGTGCTGGCCCCCAATGCACAGTATACACTACAAGGGGAGTTCCACCTACGGAAAGATGTAAAGAATAGAATACTGATGCTGGATGCACCAGGTGATGGAAAATTGCCAGAAGGATTATTGGTCAAGCGCAGCATTTTGCCCGCTCATGCTCATGCCAATGCACGACGGGTGATGGTCCAGATTCACAATGTCTCAGATCGGGAGATTCAGGTGAACAGAGGCTGCACCCTAGCTACTGTACACTGCGCCGACACTGCAGTGTTACCCATCAACAAGCACCATGGTGAGACTGATAGAGTGACTCCAGACTTGTTTGACCTTGGTGACTCCCCATTGCCTGCTGAATGGAAGACTAGAATCAGCAAGAAACTTACTGAGAGAGACCAAGTGTTTTCGTTGAAGAAATGGGATGCGAGATGTGTCCAGGGTGTGAAGCATCACACACGCCTGCACGATGAAAGGCCATTTTGTGAGAGGTCTCGGCGCTTAGCTCCAGCAGACACAGATGATGTGAGAAGACACCTGCAGAAAATGCTTGCGGCTGGTGTGATACAAGAATCCAGGAGCCCCTATGCTTTGCCATTGTGGTTCTATGCAAGAAGAATGGGTCTATGAGAATATGCGTGGATTATCGAACCCTGAAATGGCGGACCATCCCTGATCAATACACCATGCCCCATATACAAGTTGCTCTGGACTGTTTGAATGGGAGCAAATGGTTCTCGGTGTTGGATCTTCGCAGTGGGTACTATCAGATTCCCATGGCCCTGGAAGACCGTAAGAAAACAGCCTTCATCTGTCCATTGGGGTGCTATGAGTGTCTGAGAATGCCACAGGGGATATCGGGTGCCCCGGCCACCTTTCAGCAACTGATGGAACGTCCGGTGGGAGATATGAATTTGCTGGAATGCCTGGTGTACTTGGACGACGTCACTGTGTTTGGAAGTTCATTGGAGGAGAATGAGAGTCAATTATTCAAAGTACTAGACCAACTGGAGGATTTCGGCCTCAAGCTATCCACTGACAAGTGCCAGTTTTTCCAGACCTCTGTGAAGTATGTGGGGCACACAGTATCCACAGAGAGGATAAAGACTGATCCCAGTAAAGTTGAGGTCCTGACCACATGGCCCCAGCCCCACAATCTAAAAGAATTATAATACTTCCTGGGGTTCTGTGGCTACTACCGCAGGTTCATAAAGGACTATTCCAAGGTGATTCACCCACTCCTGAATCTTACCCATGGTTACTCTCCCACAAATTATAAATACAAAAAAGGGGCCACTCCAGGACCAGAAAGAATATACTTCCGCCCAGGTGAACTTTTCGGGCCTCGCCGGACGCCTGACTGTGAAGCAGCTTTCCACTAAATCATATACCAGCTCACCCATGCCCCTATCCTCGCCTATGCTGATCCTATCAAACCCTATGTGCTGCATACCGATGCTAGTCTACAAGGTTTGGGAGCTGTGCTGTATCAAGACCATGAGGATGGTTTGAAACCAGTGGTCTTCACTAGTGGGAGTCTGACCCCATCAGAGCGAAACTACCTGTGCATAAGTTGGAATTCCTGACGTTAAAGTGTGCCCTCGTTGACCAGTTCCAAGAATACCTATATGGGGCAAATATACTGTTGAAGACTGACAGTAACCCGTTGACCTATATGCACACTTCAGCTAAGTTAGACGCCACAGGGCACTGGTGGCTTTCTGCACTGTCTACCTATGATTATGCTGTTGAATACAGATCAGGCCTGAATCATATCGATGCTGATGCCCTATCCCAAAGGCCCAACTCCAAGAGTAACTGGGTCAGGCTGTCTGAACCTGACATTCGAGCATTGTGGCAAAAGTTTGATAAAGATGAACAGATGTCTGCGGACGCAGTGGACTGCTTAGTAGACTGCTTGGGCCCTTCTGAAACACGTATACCAGCTGCAACTGTCACTTCTTTGCTCTAGATATTAGTGCACTACCTCAATCTAACAATGACAGCATTCAGTGGGCTCAATCCCAAGATCCTATGATTCGGCCAATCCTTGATGCCCTCCGTGAAGGGAAAGATGTATCCAAGTTGCATTCCTCTGATTTGCAAACGGCTTTATTGTTTAAAGAAGGCCCCAGGTTGAAGCTCATTAATCAGTTGTTGTATAGAGAGACAGCACATCGGGGGTGGCCAAGTAGACAAGCAACAATTGGTTCTGCCCAAAGCCTTCAGAGATTTGGTGCTGAGGTCCCTCCACAATCATATGGGCCACCTCGGTATCGACCGAACCCTCGATCTAGTACGATCTCGATTCTACTGGCCCAAGATGGGGGCCGATGCTGAGCACCTTGTAAGGACTTGCAGAGAAAAGCCCTGTCTCAGAGGGCTGCCCCCCTTGTCAACATTACTAACAGCAGCACAATGGAACTAGTCTGCATAGACGTTTGGAGCCTGATCAGCGAAACACTGGTAATGTGTTAGTGGTTACGGATCATTTCACACGATATGCACAAGCGTTCCCCCACCAAAGATCAAAAGGCATCCACCGTGGTCAAGGTGCTAGTGGAAAATTTCTTCGCTCCCCCAGCGAATTCATTCTGATCAAGGTAGAGACTTTGAGAGTCGCTTAATCAAAGAAATGCTCTCTCTATGGGGGGAGCGAAAGTCAAGAACCACCCCTTATCACCCGCAGGGGGACCCACAACCAGAATGCTTTAATCGCACCCTTCAACCAAAACAGAAGCATAAATGAAGCCAGCAGATTAGGACCTTGGTACATGCCTATAATTGCACAAAAAATTATGCTACCGGGTTCTCTCCCTACCGCCTTATGTTTGGGAGAGAGGCTCGATTGCCTGTGGATGTCTGTTTTGGGGTCTCTCCGGATGGAGTTCGAGCCAAAAATTATCTGCAATATGTACAGAAACTGAAGGCTCAATTGAATCATGCCTACCAACTGACCCAGACAATGGCCGCCAAGAGAAATTTAGCTAACAAAGAGAGGCACGATAAAAGAGTAAAGGCTCAAGAACTTCGACCTTGGGACCGTGTGTTGTTGCAAAATTTGGGACTGCACGGTAAACATAAAATTGCTGACCGATGACACCATCTTCCCCATACAGCAGTAGGCAAGCTGGATGATTTTCCCATGCACAAAGTGCAGGAACAACTCCAAAACTGTCAATACCATGCACAGTAACCACTTACTACCTACAGGCCAAATCATGATTGAGGCTGAACCCCCCCCCCCCCGAGATTGCTCCCCTTGGACAGGTGACTCATGCTGCTGCAAAACAAAGACAGAGTCAACCTACCCCAGCGGTCACAGACTTAAGGTTTTCTCCACAGCAAGCACAGAATGACAGTGACTGTCAGTCCACGTCTGATGAGAGTGAGTACAACTATGCCTATTACCCCTCTTATGAACTGTCATTTAATTTAGAGGTAACCTCATGATTAATTGTGGGGATGAAGCTGGGCCTTCTGGACTGCCTAACCCACAGCTTCGTCCTTGGAGCCAATGCTCCCTGAACGTGAAGTGCAAAGTATCATGTCTGAAGATGCTGAGTCTCTGTGTATGGTGGAACTGTATGATTTGCCTGGGGAGGAGCCTGATGGTATGAGTTTCTCTGGTAACATACCAGAACTTAAAGACTGCCAAGAGTGTGCGGACAATTCTCTTTTGATGCCAGAGTGCCTTCCAAGTGAGCAAAGTGTTGTAGAAACAGAACTTAGAGCCAAGGGCTGACAGTGCTCCAAGTTCGAACCCTCCTACCCAGGCAGAGGCCCCCCTCACAAGTGACAAAAGCCCCAGGGCCAGTGCTGAAAGTACAGAGACTGTGGTTGTTCTCCCCAGAAGGACTGGCTGAGCTGTCAAGCCAGTAGTACCCTTCAGTTATGATTTTCCCAGGAGGCCAGTAGATTTGCCTCTCAATGTGGTCCACAAGGGGGTTTATGTTTCCCGGAGCTCACTGCCCAAACTGAGTCTAAGTACCAATTCCAGGTTGACTGTTCTGCCCTCTAGGTATGGTGCCCCTGCCCCATCTAGCCCTAAGTTAGCTGATAGGGAAGGGCCTCCTCTCACCTTGTTCAATGTACAGGAAGTAATTACCTGATTTTGTATAGCATAACGTCTAAATTACCTGTGTGAAATATGCATGATGTACTTCAGAATGGATATACTAATGTGAAATGTAGAGAATATGTATAGTAAAAGTTAAGTATGCTGACTAATGCATCAGATGTTATTTGCATAACATGCTAATGGTACAGATGTATAATATAGTTTGTACTTGCAATTATTGTGACGGTACTGACTTGACGTGGATGCCAAGTTTTCTCCAGGCAGGGAAGGGTGTAACCCCCTATAAATGGGGGTTCCCGTAAAGTCTTCCATGGGCTTGCCTAAATGCTCACTGCCAGGCTTGTGTTTGGAGCTATAGCCATTTAAATATTATTGCCAAAGAGTGCCTGTGTAGCATCTACGTACTGTCGCTTTAAGATCTGCCTAGTTTGCAGAAATAGTTAATCCTGAAGGAGGGGCAGAGTGTAGTCATCCTCGAGTCCTGCCTGGACTGCCAGGTAATTGCTCCGTTTCTGCCATCACTAATTGTGCAGAGGGTGCTCTGTTGAAAGATGTAACTATTTGCTGAGAATCATTTAGCGTGATAAAGATATTGTAGTTTGTTCAAACCCACCTTCTTTGCAGTGAGGGGTTTCTGCCTATCTCCACCATTTTGGTCCTAAACTGCCAAATTGGACCAATCAGTACTTGGGGACTCTAAAATGGAGCCTGCTTATAGCATCTGTGTGGAATAAAAGCTTGGGAAAGTACAGTTACGTAAGAACTTACTGTAACAGTAGATCTTTGAGAACAGCTCTCACAGCAGGTTACACCATTAGGACTGAAGCCGGCAGGTGTCAGGACCCCATGGAAATTTTCTAGCTAGCAGTATCCAGCGAGGACCGCCCCCGACATTGGCCCGCCCCCATCAGGCATCATATAAAAGGGGGTGGTCCCCCAGAATCCCCAGTTCTCCTGCCAGAGACTCCAGGCCACTAGATGACATCAGAAGTGGAGACTGAAGATCAGCCATCAAAAGGTATTCAGAGCAGTGTTAGAAACGCCTAATCCTAGAAAAGAGATATCGGAATAACTCTACCTCCAGAGGGGATGGTAGGAGGGGAAACTACCAGATGCAAGAGTTGTTCTCGAATACCTACTGTTACAGTAAGTTCTTATGTAACTGTACTATTTTACTTCGAGAAACAGCTCTTGCAGCAGGTAACACAATTAGGACTGATTCCCAAGTAAAACTGGAAATCCCTGGCAGGTGGGAGGAGGCTAGATAGAGATCGCAAGTTGGACCGAAGCCTAGGATAGGAGTCCCTGAAGGACTGCTAGACCAAAACCAGCTCTTCGCCGTGATGCAACATCCAGGCTATAATGCCTGATAAAGGAGTGCACGATGCTCCAAGTAGCTGCTGTGCAGATGGCTGAAGTGGGCACGTTCTTCATGGCCACAAAGGAGGTAGCAACCCCCCCTGTGGAATGACCCTTAACCGTGACCGGTAAGAAAAAATTACTCACCTTAGTAATGTTGTTTCTTCTAATGGAGTCTTGCTGTATTCTGACATATGCAGTTAGGTCCTGCCTTTCAACTGCCTCAGAGAACAAAGAGTTAAACTTTCCATGACCAGCATGGAATGTTCACCATGAGCTCTGTTGAAGCCCCTGTCTGCTGTTGTTTAAACTGCAACCATCAGATCTTTATGAGCAAAGACTCACTAGGTGTTCTGTGTGGAAACTGTAAAATTCTTACTAGCCAACTGGCAAATATATATAAAAGTTGTTTTTGGTTTCAAAGGAAGACTCAAGTCAGGAAACCCACAAACAAAACACATCCAAAACACAACCTCTTACCCAAACCACAAAGAGGGTGTAAAAAGGACACCCATAGGGTGCCAACCCTGCTCCTGCCAGCCCACATCCCAAAATCTAGGCTCTGAGAAGAGAGGCAGGAGGGAGGTCAGAATACAGCAAGACTCCATTAGAAGAAACAACATTACTAAGGTGAGTAATTTTTTCTTCAAACAACATGAAATCCTACTGTATTCTGACATATGCAGACTACCAAGCAGTACCTCCATGGAGGAGGGACAGAACCTACTTTGGAAACAAGCTCTGTAGTATTGGAAACAAGCTCTGTAGTACTACTGTGCCAAACCGAGCATCACTCCTAGCCTGGATATCCAGAGAGTAATGCTTGGTGAAAGTATGGACTGTTTTCCAGGTGGCTGCTTGACAAATTTCTAAGAGAGGAATATCCCTGGCAGCTGTACCTCTAGTGGAATGAGCCCTCAGGCCTGAGGGTGGGGACCTACCCAGTTTTTCATAGCTGAATTGTATACAAGAAACAATCCACCTGGCAATAGATCTCTTAGTGGCAGGTTTGCCTTTACCAACTTCTCCATAAGTAAGGAACAACTGGAGGGATTCAAACCTGTGACCCTTGGTACGCTCTATGTAGTAGCTAAGGGCTCTTTTAACGTCCAAACTGTGCAGCCTCCTCTCTCCCGAGGAGGAATGGTCAGTGAAGACAACAGGGAGAGATACAGACTGGTTGAGGTGGAAATCTGAAACCATTTTAGGTAAGAACTTTATGTTAGTTCGAAGGACCACTTTATCTCTGTGAAAAGAGATGAAATCAGATTTCACTGACAGGGCTTGCAATTCACCGATACATCTGGCAGAAGTAATGGCTACCAAAAACACAGTTTTCCAAGTCGAGTACTTAAGCTCTGCTGAGGACAAAGGCTCAAAGGGAGGTTGCATAAGCTGAACAATGCAAACATTAAGGTCCCAAGCAGGAGCAGGATCCCTAAAGGGGGGACTGGTGTGAAGCAATCCCTTGAAAAACTTACAAAATACAGGATGGGATGATAGAGAGGAAGACTTGACTACTGACAAGAAAGCAGAAACAGCTGCCAAGTATATTTTAAGGGTAGCTGGTCTGAGGCCTAGGCCATTAAGATGGACCATATAATCCAGAACCGTAGGCAATTCAGCACAGTCTGGAGAAATATTCTTCTTAGAACACCAAATGCTGAATCTTTTCCATTTGGAGTTGTAAGTCTTTCTGGTGGAAGGCTTTGTAAGCTCGCGGATATTCAGAACCCCTTGGGAAAGGTGCAGATCTGCAAATTCTAACTCTTCAAGAGCCAAGCCTTGAGATTGAGAGACTGAAGATTCGGGTACCAAATCCTCCCCTGAGAGGATGTTAACAGGCTGTAATTCCTGGGAAGAGACAGGGGAAGATGGACTGCTAGGGACAGCAACAAGGGATACCATGGCTGCCTGGCCCAGTCTGGAGCCATCAGAATCACTATGCATGGTTGTGACCTTATCTTGACTAACACTTTAAACAGGAGAGGGAAGGGGGGGGAGCATACAGAAATTTCCCTTCCCAGTTCAGAATCAGAGCATCCAGGGGGACTGAGCCCAAGACTGGGGGTCTACAACAAAAGAGAGGAAGTTGGTGATTGTCTGGGGCTGCAAAAAAATCTATCTCTGGAGCACCACATCTCGAGAAAATCACTTTCAAAACTAGAGGATCTAGGGCCCATTCCTGATGGCCCCGAGATATTCTGCTCAGTGCATCTGTTAGGACATTGTCCTTCCCTGGGAGGTGAACTGCTATCAGAGAGGTTTGCAGGGAATAGGCCAGGGACCACAACTTCATTGCTTCTGTGCACAATGCCGTAGACTGAGTGCCTCCTTGCTTGCTGATGTACCACATGGTGGTGGTGTCTGTTCTGATCTGAACAACATTGTTCTGTACAGATTTGGAAAAAACTTGCAGTGCCAGAAACACTGCTCTGAGTTCCAAAAGACTGATGTGAAGCAGAGATTCCTGAGGTGACCACAGTCCTTGGGTGGAAAGATCCCCCAAATGGGCTCCCCAGACCAGCAGGGAAGCATCTGTGTGAGCATCACTGAATGAGACTGAGTGACAAATGGAACCCCTTGTCTCAAATTGTCTTGATCCTGCCACCATTGCAAGGCTTGGATCAGGGTTTGAGTCACAGGGATTAGTTTGATAAGGGAATCCTTTCTTTGGGACCAAAAGGCTCTTAAATGGAACTGAATGTCAATCATTTGGAATCTTGCTCCCTGGACCACTGCTGTGGAAAGTGCCATGTGGCCCAGTAGTTGAACGAAATGCCTTGCTGGTCAAGGCACCTGAAGGGTGAATGAAGAGGCCAGTTCCATACGGGTCCTTGCCCTTTCCAGGGGAAGGAAGGCTCTTGCCTTTGCTGTATCCAGTTCTGCACCACTGAAGGTAAGGAGCTGTACTGGTTCAAGAACTGACTTTGGAAGGGTTAGAAGTAATCCTAAGGAAGTGAGCACTTGCTGGGTCACTTGCAGATGTGACTTGACTTGGTCTGGAGACTGGCCTACTATAAGCCAGTTGTCCAAGTATGGGAAAATTGAGATCTTTTTTCTTCTTAGGAAAGCAACTACTACTGCCAGGCACTTAGTGAAAACACTTGGGGCTGATGTTAGGCCAAAGGGCATTGCTCTGAATTGACAGTGGCCTGAGGGCAACTCGAACCTGAGGTATTGTCTGTGGGAGCAGCTGATGGGAATGTGAAAGTAGGCATCTTTGAGGTCCAGGGAGGCTAGCCAGTCCCCTGGCCTTAGAGAGGGAAGGATAATTCCCAGAGTTACCATTTTTAACTTTGGCTTCAAAAGATGTTTGTTCAGATATCTTAGGTCCAGGATGGGCCACCATTCTCCTGTCTTTTTGGGGGTTAGGAAGTACCTGGAGTACAATCCTTTGCCCCTGTGTAGGGTGAGAACTTTCTCTATAGCTCTGAGAGCTAGAAGAGAAGAAACCTCTGCCTCTAGGGCTAGGGTCTCAGAGATTTGCAGGTGGAAAGGATCTGGTTCTCATCTTGGGAAATTTTTTGAAGCTGAGAATCAGTCCCTGGCTTACTACTTCCAGGACCCACTTGTCTGATGTCAGAGACTTCCAGTCCTGGACAAAGTAAGCCAGCCTGCCCCCTATTGGTATGGGAGAATCGACCCGGGCAGACCCATCAGGGTGTCTGCTTGGCAGGGGCTTTAGGCTGAGGGGTGGATGCAGGCCTGTTCATTCCCCTTCTGCCTCTCTAAAGAACCCTCATGAAAAGGAAGAGGAGGCCTGAGCTTGGTAAAGGCCTTTGGAAAGGCCTGCCCCTGCCCGGGACTGCTGCCTTGAGGAGCTGCGCTTTCTTTGGCCTGAGCACTCCTGTAAGTGGTCCTGTACTCATCCATCTTTCATGTAATTTCTGTCTGCTCCCAAACAGAGAATTACCAATTACAGGAAAATCCATGGCCTTAGCCTGGCATCCCTGAGAGGCTAGTACATCTGAGCCAAGCCATCCTCCAAAGAGCCACAGATGTAGCCATGACTCTGATGATACATCACTGGCGCTCACAGCAGTATGAAACTGTACTTTCGATGCCTCAATCCCATCTGCAGTCACCTGCTCCAGCTCCTTGGTAAGCTGGTCGGGGGCATGTTTAGCCAGAGCTAGCACAGTGTCCCACCTGGACTTCTGGTATCTGGCTGTACAGGCCATATAGTTAGCCTGCCTGAGTCCTAAAGATGCTGCCATGTCTTGTTTCTTTGCCATGGCATCAATCTTCCTCGAGTCCTTGTCTGGGGGGTGTGATGCCAAAGGAATGTTTGCCTTATCACAGGCAGCAGCCTGCGCAACCCCAACATGACTGCACTGCTGAAAAAGGAACTCCGTGTCTGAGCCTGAGAGAGTGTACATCTTGTCCATTCGTCTGTCCACAGGAGGTATAGAATTAGGAGACTTAAGAATTTTATGTGTCTGTTGCCCAAAGGATTTCTGGAGGGGAACAGACAGTCTCCTGGACTCTGGGATGTCCATCGTCTCAACATAATCAGGCTCTTCCTGATCCTCTACTGCTTCCTCCACAGGAAGCTGGAGGGTCTCAGCCACTTTTTTGTAAAACATGTAATGTGAAGGGGACTCAGAAAGTCTAGGAGGAGAAACACCTGAAGGTCTGTCTGGGGAGATGTCCGGGTCAGTAGGTACATCCAGACTTTCACTATCACCATAATCATCCTCATACTCTCCCTCCTCCTCCGCTGGTTCATAAAATTCTTCCAAAGTTTAATCCGGAACCGGGAAACTGACCAAACCGAGCCCCTGCCAGATGGTGCCGGTTCGTCCGGAACCGAACTACGCAACTGCACAATCCTTATCGCCTTGGCTATTTCATCGGCGGTCGGAGTATGAAAATTCTGGTCCGAACTAGTCGATTTGTCTTTTCTTTTGTCTTTTACTCAGAACCGATTCCTCAAAATCGGCTCCCTTTGCCCAAAGAAGTATTGCCCTGGTCGAGGGCATCCTTTGTTCTGTCGAATCAACCAGGCTGGCCATCCGGGTCAGCGGACTTCTCGGCCTCCCTTTCCCTCAGTCTACCTAACCTCTTTTCCAAGGTGAATTTGGGAAAATTCTTGCAAATTTGGCAGTCTGAATTGAGGTGGTCAAACCCCAGACAATCAACACAGGTGGTGTGGGGATCAGCCTTGGCAAAGACTTCCCCACACACACTGCAGTGTTGAAACCCAGTGGGCCCAGTTTTTTTCTTGGGTTTCTCAGACATGGCCAATCCTAACCAAAAACTTGCCCTTTTTTCCGCAATCCACCAGGCAAGACTCCCCTATCGGTTCCTGACCATGTCACGGGTCTTGGAAAAAAGCATAATTAAATCTGTTTTTTTTTTTTTTTTTTTAGAACCAGTATGGACCAGTTACCACACTCTAAAGTAGTACAAGTTTTTTTACCTCAAACTGATCAGTTCAGCCGAACCAATCCACAATTTACAAGTTCCACACAGAAACAGAACAAAAAACCTATCAAGTACTCACAGTACCACAGACAGAGAGTTGAACCGACTAAGCGGTAACAGCAATTCGGTAGAAACCGACACTTCAACCGACTTTTTGAACCGAGCAGCAGGAGAAATCTCCGGAGCGACTGTTCAGTGAGGCGGAGAAGAATCTGATGGTTGCAGTTTAAACAACAGCAGACAGGGGCTTCAACCGAGCTTGTGGTGATCGTTCCATGCTGGTCATGGAAAGTTTAACTCTTTGTTCTCCGGGGCAGTTGAAAGGCAGGACCTAACTGAATATGTCAGAATACAGCAAGACTTCATGTTGTTTGAAAGGTTTGTTACGTTTCTGGTAACAGAATGTGATACAATGGATGAGCCACCTGGACAGCGATTGTTTAGAAACTGCAGCTCCCATCATCCTATGGGCGGAGACGAAAAGCTGATCAGATTTACGGTGGTGCCTGGTTCTGGTAAGGTAGTATCTTAGACACCTATGCACATCTAGAGTGTGCAACAGGGCCTCTCCTCTATTAGTGTATTTAGGAAAATACATTGGTAAGTCGATGTCCTGATTGAGGGTGAGAGCAGAGACTACCTTAGGTAGAAACTTTGGATTTGTCCTTAGGGACACCCTGTCCTGGTGAAAAACCAAATAGGGTTCTTTGCACATCAGTGCGTGAAGTTCAGAAATCCTTCTGGCCGAAGTAACGGCAACTAAAAATAACGTCTTCCATGTTAGAGACGAACTCTCATAATCCAGCGGTTGGTTCAAAGGCAGCAGCATGAGCTGCTCCAGGACAAAGGGTAAATCCCATGGAGGAATAGGATCCTTAATCAGAAGTCTAAGGTGAAGAATTCCTCTCAGGAAGGCTCGTGCTGTGTCCAACTGAGTTATGGGACGTCAGCCTATAGGTGTAGGATAGACTGAGATGGCACAAAGGTGTACTTTAATAGAGGAGTAGGCCAAGCCTGCCTGAAAGAGAGACAGGAGGTAGTCCAGGACCGACCTTTTGACAGGGTACTAAATGAGAAAAAGACCGAGGTAGAAAGGTCAGTGGGTGATGCTGCAACAGAAGGTAAAGCCATCAAAAAATGGAAAGCAATGAGTACCAATGCCCGTAGTCTGAGTAACAAACTTCCTGAATTAGTGGCCTTGATGGAGGAGGAACATCTGGATATCGTGGCAGTCACAGAAACATGGTTCACATAAAACCATGACTGGGACATAAACATACCAGGGATACACTATCTACAGGAGGGACAGAGAGGGTAAAAGAGGAGGAGGAGTAGCTCTTTACATAAGGGAAGGAATCAAAGCAACAGAACAAAAGGGAAAACAGGGAGGAGAAGCACTATGGGTAAATTTGGAGACCGGCAATGGCACCACAATCCGCACAAGGGTTGTATACAGACCCCCTTCTCAGGGGGAGGAAATGGACAAGGAAATGATAGAAAGTATACTTAGTATGGCAGAAAAAGGGGAGATATTGCTGATGGGCGATCTGAATATGCCAGATGTTAACTGGAGTGCAGTTGCAGCAGCCACTTCGAAGAGTGGGGTTATTCTAGATGCCCTACAGGGGGCATGCCTCAGACAACTAGTACTGGAGCCCACTCGAGAGGGAGCAATCTTAGACCTGGTTCTCTCAAATGGAGATGAAGAGAGGATCACAGATGTAGACGTGGGTAGCCATCTGGGAACTAGCGCCCATCGAACAGTATGGTTCACAATAAACACAGCAATAGAGTCAAGCCATACAAAGGCAAAGGTACTGGACTTTAGGAGGGCTGACTTTGCCAAAATGGTGAGTGCCTATGAATGCACTAGCAAATGGGCAGGAAGGAGGGTGAAGAACAATGGGAAATAATAAAACTGCCATCACAGAGGTAACAAGCCTTTGTGTGAAGCAAATAAAACTAAACGATGTAGAAACACTATGGTTCTCAAAGGAAGTGGCAGTGAAGGTTCAAGAGAAAAAGAAAGCTTTCAGGAAGTACAAGGAATCACAGAAGAAGCAGGACAGAGAACTGTATCAGTTAAAGCAAAAGGAAGCTGGGAAGGCAGTCAGAACAGCAAAAGCCCAAACCGAGGAAAAGATAGCCAACTCAATTAAGAAGGGGGATAAAACCTTTTATAGGTACATCAGGGAGCGAAGGAAGACCAAGGGAGGACAGTGAGGCTTAATGGGTGGGGAGGAGGAGGGTGGGCAGAGGGTGACTGTGAAAGGCAGAGATATTTAAACAAATATTTTTGCTCAGTATTTACAAAGGAAGAGGGTGAGGTACCTAAACAAAACAGTAGAAACATTCTGGATACAGAAGTTGATACCAGCCCATTTACAGAAGAAAGGGTTCTGAAAGAACTCTTAAAACTGAAGATGGACAAAGCAATGGGGCCTGATGGGATTCATCCCAGAATTCTAAAAGAACTAAGGGTAGAATTAGTGACACCACTGATTACCCTGTTTAACAAATCATGGGAGGATGGGGTGGTACCCGAGGACTGGAAGAGGGCAGATGTGATTCCCCTTCACAAAAGTGGGAGCAAGGCAGAAGCAGGAAACTACAGACCTGTTAGTTTAACCTCAGTGGTAGGGAAAATGATGGAATCACTTCTGAAGGAAAGAATTGTTGAGTATCTAGCGGCCAGAAGGGCACAGGACCCAAGGCAGCATGGATTCACAGCAGGAAGGTCATGCCAGACAAATCTGATAGATTTCTTTGACTGGGTGACCAAAGTAGTAGATCAGGGAGGGGCTGTGGACATGGCCTACCTAGACTTTAGCAAGGCATTTGACACAGTCCCACACAAAAGACTAATATACAAGTTAGCCAGCCTGGGAGTGGGTCCCAAGATGACAGCCTGGGTAAAAAAATGGCTGGAGAATAGGACACAGAGAGTAATAGTAAATGGAGTCCACTCTGAAGAAAGGGGGGTTACTACTGGGGTACCGCAGGGTTCAGTATTAGGACCGGTCCTCTTCAATGTCCTTTATAAGCGATATTGCAGAGGGACTGGAAGGAAAAGTATGTCTCTTTGCAGATGACACAAAGATCTGCAACAGAGTTGATGCACAAGATGGGGTTGCAAGGATGAAAAGGGACTTGGCAAGGTTAGAGGAATGGTCAAATGTATGGCAGCTTAGATTCAATGCTAAGAAGTGCAAGGTAATGCACCTGGGAAACAAAAACCCAGGGGAAGAGTACACAATGCGGGGTGAGATACTAACAACAACAAAATGGAAAGGGACCTGGGGGTAGTCATATCAGATGACCTAAAGGTGGGCAAGCAATGTGAGAGGCAGCAAGGAGGGTTGGAGGATACTGGGATGCATAGGGAGAGGCATCACCAGTAGAAAACAGGAAGTTATTATCCCTCTGTACAGACAGCTGGTCAGACCCCATCTGGAGTACTGCGTGCAGTTCTGGAGACCCAGTCTTCGCAAAGACATAGACAGTATGGAAGCTGTCCAGAGGAGGGCAACTAAAATGGTGCAGGGTCTGCACCGGAAGACATACGAAGAGAGACTTAAGGAGCTTAATATGTATAGCCTCGAGGAAAGGAGGGAGAGGGGGACATGATAGAAACTTTCAAGTACCTCAAGGGAATCAACAAAGTCCAAGAGGGTAGCATCTTTCAAAAAAAGAGGTGTGCAAGAACAAGGGGCACAATTTGAAGATGGGGCGGCTCAGAGGTAATTTAAGGAAGTATTTTTTCACAGAGAGGGCTGTGGATGCATGGAGCAGCCTCCCGGAGGAGGTCGTGGAGTCAAAAACAGAGGTGGAATTCAAGCATGCATAGGACAGTCATAAGGCAATTCTAGGGGGTTGGGGTAGGAATAAGTAGGCTGCTGGTTAACTAGGATCTGCAGCTTATCCAGCAGGCAGGGAAATGGGCAGACTGGGTGGGCCAAGCGGTCCTTATCTGCCGTCAAATTCTATGTTTCTATGTTTCTTTCCAGACAATCCATCGGGGAAAGTCCTCGTGCTTGAGCCCAGAGGCAAAATCTTCACCATTTCATGGCGTATGTGGCATGAGTGGCCGGTTTTCTAGCAGCCGCTAGAACATCTACTACCTCCTGCGAGACCCCATACCGCATGATAGCTATGTCTCTAGGAGCCAGGCGTGCAGGTTCAGAGAGCGAAGGTCCGGATGGACCAAAGAGCCTGCCTCCTGGGATAATAAGAGGAGTTGACTGGCAGAGGCACCAGAGGTTCCTGGGACAGCTGGTGTAGCACAGGGAACCAAATCTGTCTGGGCCAAAAAGACGCGATAAATATCAGCGTCGCCTGCTCTCTGAGGAGTTTCAAAAGAACCCTCTGGATCAACGGGAAGGGAGGAAACGCATACAGGAATCTGCCCATCTAGGAGAGGGACAACGCGTCTCGCCAGAAAACACCAGGCC
Organism: Neoceratodus forsteri; assembly: GCA_016271365.2. Taxonomy (NCBI): domain Eukaryota; kingdom Metazoa; phylum Chordata; order Ceratodontiformes; family Ceratodontidae; genus Neoceratodus; species Neoceratodus forsteri. The sequence continues at coordinate 1,754,186,401 of CM057452.1, forward strand.
CTGGATCTAGTGAGCAGAAATTGGGCAGTTTTGCATTGGATGGGGACACGAAAAAGTCTAACTCTGGTGTGCCCCATCTGTGAAACAGATCCTCTACTACCTCCTGGAGTAGTTCCCACTTGAGGACTCTGGCCTGAGAGAGGCTCAGGCTGTCTGCAATGATGTTGTCCACTCCTCGGACATGAACAGCAATGAGGTTTGTGCCGTGTTGTAGACCCCAATCCCACACCTTCATGGCCTCCCTGCAAAGCAGGTAGGAATGGGTGCCTCCTTGTTTGTTTAGGTAATACATCACTGCGGTATTGTCTGTTTGTAACAGGAAAGTACCCGGTGGGGTCTCTGACTGGAAGGCCTGCAGGGCATAAAGAACTGCTCTCATTTCCAAAATATTTATGTGGAGATGAGCTTCCTGGGGTGTCCACGAGACCTGATCCCATTGAGGTGTGCACCCCATCCGAACCCTGAGGCGTCTGTGGAGAGTGTCACACTCAGAGACGGCGCAATGAAGGGGACCCCCGCTGACAGGTTCTTTGAATCTAGCCACTATTGCCAATCCCAGACTACAGCATTCGTCATCCAAATTGGAAGCTGCAAATGGTCTTGCTTCTGATCCCACTGAACCTGTAACATCCACTGGGTCACTCGCATATGGAGACGGGCTAGAGGGACTGCTGCAATGACTGCAGCCATGTGTCCGAGCAGGCAAAGGATCAGTCTGGCTGGGACGGTCTTCTTTGCCTGGATGTCCCTGATGAGGGATCTGATGTGTTCCGCTCGGTCCTGGGGCAGAAAATCTCTCCCCTGGATGGTGTCCAGAACTGCGCCTATGAACTGCAGATTCTGTAACGGAACCAGGTGTGACTTCTCCTGATTGATAATGATGCCCAACGTCCCGAACACGGACTGAGTACAGTGGATTGCGGACATCAGAGCCTCCCAAGAGGGTGCCATGAGGAGTCAGTCATCCAGGTAGGGGAACACGTAGTGGCCTTGTCTCCTTAGAGCTGCCGCTAAAACTGCCATGCACTTTGTAAACACCCGAGGTGCAGATGACAGTCCGAAAGGGAGAGTTCGGAACTGATAATGGCGACCTAGAAGTTCGAAGCGCAAGAACTTCCTGTGTGCTGGAGCAATGGGTATGTGTAGGTAGGCATCCTGCATGTCCAAGGACGCTAGGAAGGTGCCCTGCTTGAGCATGGGTATCAAACCAGGAAGGGTCACCATGTGGAAGCATTTGTAAAGGACCGAAGCACTGAGATTGCTGAGATCCAGTATCGGATGGAGGTCCTTTGTCTTTTTGGGAACCAGAAAGAAGTGGGAATAATAACCTGCACCTCTCTGGTTCCTCGGTACGTGCTCTATAGCTTCCTTTCCCAGAAGCGCAAGCACCTCCTGCTGTATGAGCAGTGTGTGCTAATGGGAAAGCAGGGGAGGTCTTGACAGTGGGTGGTCGAGGAATTCTATAAAGTGACCTGTCTTGACCAGTTGAAGGACCCACTGGTTGGTGGTAATCGACTGCCACCCTGAAAAGTGTTGTGCAATGCGACCCCCGACCTTTTCTGCCCGTTGACCCAGAGGAGGGGCAGGGGCCGGAAAGGAGTCATGCTGTGGCTGCAATCCCCCCTGGCAGGCTGGGCCAGTTTGGTATACTGCTGACCTCGGCCTGGGGAAGACTTGGGTTGGGCCTTACGATGGAAGGTGCCCCTTTGCCGCTGGCAGGAACATGGCTGCTGTCTTTGTTGTCGGCCGAGAAGACGGTTCTGGTTCCTATGAAAGGAACCAGATTTGGGTCTGTACATAGCCCATACAGACCTTACAGCCTTCCCGGCGTCCTGAAGCTTGGTGATGACCTTTCCAGAGGGTTCGCCAAACAGGACCTCTCCGTTATAAGGAACATCCAGGATACTCTTCTGTACGTCCGGGGTAAATCCGGAGACACGGAGCCAAAAGTGTCTCTGGAGACAGACACCTGAAGCTGCGTCCCTGGCAGACGAGTCCACAGAATCACATGCGGCTCTCAACACTTGGGTCCCCACGTCTGACCCTGGGCGAAGGATGTTCAAGAGCTCCGCCTTCTGCTCGCCATCCAGTATTTTGTCAACCAGGTCCTGATCCTGTTCCCACAGGGCATTCTGAAACTGAACCAAACGAGTCAAATAGTTCAGTGACCTGATGGAGCATGTAGCAGCCGCACACATGCACCTCCCCAGGGCATCCAATTGCTTGGATTCCTGGTCCGGTGGCTGTGTACTCAGATGTTGTGGTCACTGAGACCGATCATGGGAGGCTGTAATGACCAGGGAATCAGCTAGGGGTTGTTGCGCCAAGTATTGGTCCTCTGCAGGGTCCCTGTACAGGCGGTCAGCTTTCTTCGGCACCACGGGGGTGGAGTGCGGCCGCTTCCAAGCAGCCTTGGTGACATCCGTGAAGGTGTCCACCAAGGGTGGCACCACCACAAGCTTAGGGTCCTTCTGCCGAAGATAACGAGCTAGGCGCCGTCTCTCGGGGTCAAGATCTTCCAAATCTCATCCCATGTTCTCCTGGATGTGCCTCATGATTTCGGAAAAAGAGGTATCATCTGGAGGTGACCTGGGCAGGTGGCTCAGGGGTCAGGTGATAGGATGCTGATCGGTGAAGGCGACCTGGAGGTATCTGAGGTGTCAGGTCTAAAATCATCCCCCTGCGGAGTGGACCATCGACGTCTGGGTCACTTAGGACTGGGAGACCCTGAGGGAGATCTTGAAGGGGGCCTTCTCCGTTCTTTGGATCATCCCCTAGGAGGTGGAGTAGGTTCCTTGGGGGTTGTGGTCTTCCTGCTGGCCCCTGCAGTGACGGAGGGGGAGTAGGAGGTGAAGGAGTAGGAGGAGGTTTTACTGGGATCACATCCTTCTTTATTGTGTCCCACCAAAAGGTGAAGAGATCTTTGACCTCCTGAATATTCATACCGGACGATGGACCTGGCATCGGTGGTCTGTCACCAGTATCGGGCGTCGGGTCCAAGGGCATAGTCGGGTTTGGCGAAGGTCCTGTGGAAGCCCGGCATCCTCATTGTCGCCTGCCTGGTCATCAGGCAATGTCAGGTCCTCCTCTGTGTCCACCGGTGATGGGAAGGCAGTCTTTGGCTCCGGCGAATGTGTCACTGACGTCGGATGCTTAGTCAACGTCTGGTCCGATGGGCGTTTAACCGATGAAGGGTCGGTAGCCTGCTTCGGGTCCATCATCCGTTTAAGGGACGTCTGGTCCTTAGTTTTCCTGGGAGGGGGATCCGGACCCCTAGGAGGCTGGGAGGGTGATCTGGCATTACAGTCCCGGCGTCTCTCTGAGGAAGCTTGAGGTTTTGAAGAGGACTTTGACCATTGACAGTCTTAAGACTTCGAGGAGGCCCGGGAGGGTGTTGAGGAAGCCACAGGCCTGGAAGTCTTGATGGGATGCAGAGAAGCCGAAGTACTGCCTGAAGACTTAACCTTTACTGGAGGGAGCTGAGAGCGAGCCCTGGAGGGAGAGCGGTCTGAGCATGTGGAGCCTGAGCTGGTGCGCGAGTCCAAGGCCCGGTTAGGGCATCTGGACCTGGCCTTCTCCCGATGCTTGTCCCAGTGCTTATGGGACTTAGAGGTAGACTCATCTCTGGAGTCACGGTCTTTGTCCATGCTTTTCAATTTTTCTTCCAAGAGGAACCCCCTGAAGTGCCTTCTGGCGGCGGATCCGGGTGCGACTATTGAACCACTGGCTAAAGGAGCAGGCCTTGGTGTCGTGTTCCGGGCCTAAGCATCGCAGACAGGATGAATGTAGATCCTTGAAAGGGATCTGTTTGCTGCAAGCACACTTGGAAGGATGTCCTTCTAAGGAAGGAGTTGGAGATGCCGGCATTTAGAGTAAAACTTTGAAAGTTCTAGGCATCGTTCGCTAGAGTGGGATCGTGAGGCCGATGCTGGGAGTCGACAGCGGAAAAGAACTGAGATTCTGGGGACTGCCCTTTATATGATGCCTGACGCCGGGGCGGGGCTGGATTGGGGCAGTCCCCGCTGGATACTGCTAGCTAGAAAATTTCCGTGTGGTCCTGGCACCTGCCAGCTTCAGTCCTAATGGTGTAACCTGCTTCAAGAGCTGTTTCTCGAAGTAAGATCTGTAGTTTGGGATTGTTGGCACCTTTTTGCAAATGAAGTGGGAGCTCTTGATTTGACTGACAGCTGAATCAGCCAACCGAACCTTTTGGATCTGAGGGAAATCCCCTAGCTGCCTGCTGTTTAGGTCAGATCTAATTTGGAAGTGGAGAGAGGAGCAGCTCATGACAGTTCGAGCAGTGATCTGCGTAGTTTCGAGCGGTACAACTGTGAGAAGGCCTGAGTTGAGGCCTGCAAGTCTGCCCATTACCCTGAGAGGGAAGAGAAAATTGCAGTCAGACTAAATCCGAGGTCGTGAGACTGAAGTAAGCCACTGAAGTGTAACCAGACTCAACCTGTAGAAGACCGAAGATTTTGCTGCATGTGATCGGCCTGTCAGGAACTCCAGCTACTTCTGAGTTCCTGGTCTGAGCAGGGACTTTGCGATCGTGACCGAGGAGCGTTTTGCCTAGCACAGTAAGATTTTCCTTGCATATAAATTTGCTGTGTACTGAAAGGGGGTCACGATTTGGTTCCCCATGTTGTGGACTGCATTCTGCTTGCTGAAAACTGTAGCCAGCTCAAACAGACAGAATCCACAGTTAGTTCCATGTGACTGGGCCTTGCCATGAGGGCCCTGCCATACTACCCTATTGCACAGAGAAGAGCCATCAACAAGAGACCTGCCCAGGGGTCAGACCCCTGCTCCACGCTTGAACAGGAACAATGCCTTGGAGAATCATGTGGGCCCTGCCTCTCCTGGCACTCCAGAGAGTTCATCTGCTGTCTCAATTTTCATCCATCCTGTGTCCAGTCTGGGGTATCGTGAGTAACCACCAGGGTAGCTCCCTGCAACTACAGTTTAATTTAAGTGTGTCATCTGATTGCTTTGTTGTTTCTTTTCCTTCATGAACTGAGCCATCTGGCTCCGGATTATAAATAGTGTGTTGTGCAAGTTGTTTTTTCCATCACAGGGCCCCGACCAGCTGCAACGCTGGCCTACCCTGGACAACGTTCCTGGATAGCCCACTTTTCTTCCACCTTGGTACCCAAAGAGTGTGACTGTGTTAGAGACTCTTGACTGCATGCACACCTATGTGACTTACGGAGCAATTAAGCTAATTAACCTGATTATCCCCCCCTTCCTTGTTCAAATCTCCTGAATAAATCAGGTCTACTTTTTTCTGCATTCAACCAGACTGTGGTTCCAGTTTGTGCTCGACGTAGTGTACGGTTGCCATTTGCTCTGTCTAACCTTGTTTTACAGGGGGTCCTCAGGGTTGAACCGGAGAAACCAGCCCTGGTGGTAAGTGTGAACTGTGTGGGTACTTGCAACTCATATCAGGGGTATTGTGAAAGTAATTATTCTGTACTGGTTTGGCCACTAGCAAGGGAAGAGGGGGGTTATAGTGTCCCAGAGAGCTGTACCCAGGCTAGTTTGACCACTACCATCCCTGACCTCTGGATGGAGGCACCCATTTCAGAACTCAGGCCCCTTAATCTGCGACTAGCCCAGCAGACAGGGGGTAGTAGCCCTTGGGATACTGCCACCTAGGGGTTACATTTGTGTTTCTAGCACCTATTATTACAGAATAAATGGCTGATTAATTTCCTTTACTGTTCTTAAATTGGTAAAATACTGACATTAGTTTTCAGAAGGCAGCAAAGAAAAATTATCTTCAGTACGCTGGTGAAATTCAGTTAAAACATGCAGGAATGAGCTAATCCTGGAGCTATTGATTTTTTTTGGGGGGGGGAAGGTAATGCCCCCTCTTTTACAAGGCAAATAAAAATATTACACAACACAACATACTGTATAACTTTGCAAAGCACCGGAAGAAGACAAGTACGGGATGGGGTTATCTGGTGTTAAGTGCAACCTTGCACAAAGAACACATATAACAGTATGTTTTGTTGAAAGCCAAATAAAACTTTTAAAAGCAAACACCTTAAAAAACAACTAAAAACAAAAACTAAAACGGGTACAGTAGCAAACAATTTAATAATAAACATTGTGCATGTTCCTTCCTGAGTCACACAATTTAAGGAGCTCTTACCTGCAGTGAAGCTAAACAGGAACTGCTGCAGTCCTACAGAATCTCAGGGGGTGATGTTGCACTCTGATTGGTTGCACAAGTCATGTGCTTTTCACTGTGCGTTACACTCAGTTCAGTATGTGTTATACTCACCTTGGTGTATCACAACATTTCAGTTTGCTGTATCGACACCTTGGCACATATTACACTCTATTCAGTCTATGCCTTGCAAGTTTGGCAACAATTCAGTTTGCTGTATTCTCATTTCAGTGTGCAACATACGCATTTTAATATATCATTGTGTTTTTGGTACTTCATAACCATTTTATTTATTTACTACATTACACATTCAGCAAGAGCATCAATGTAGTAAATAAATATCTACAATTCAGTATGTGTCATTCATTTTGGTATACATTATAATAATTTAAGTATCTTAATGATTTAGGTACATGTGATAACCATTTTTGTATGAGTCTTATCCATTTCAGTGTGTGTTTTATTCATTCTGGTATATGTTATATGCATTGTAGTATTTTCTTATCTATTTTTGGTATGTGTCATATGCATTTCCGCATGGGTCATATCTGTTTCAGAAAGGTCCATACTCATATTAGAATGTGTCATACCCTCCCTCTTTACTTGCCCCCCCCCACAGATTCCACACTCCTCCCCTTGTCACCCCTTGTGTTTGTCCAATGCCATCTTGAATCCCTCCACTGTCTTAGCCTGCACCACCTCCTCCAGCAGACCATTCCAGGGTTTCACCAGCCTCTCAGGGAAGTAATGCCCCGTTTCCCTTAAACCTACCCCCTCCACCCTCAGTCCATGTCCTGTAGTCTTCGCATCTACCTTCCCTGAGAATAAGCTCTTCCCCACTTTATTGACTCCCTTCATATATTTGAATGTTTCTATCTTATCCTCCTTCTCCTTTCTGGTCTTCAGTGGGTACAAATTCAGCACCCTCAACCTCTGCTCATATGACTTCCCACTTAGCCCATGCCCCATTTTAATGGCCCTTCTCTGTACCCTTTCCATGCCATCTATGTCCTTGCATAGGTGGGGTCTCCAGAACTGATCTACATGCTAATGGTGTGGCCTCACCATGGAACTGCAGAGTGGTATTAGCACCTCCCTTTATCTACTAGTTATTCCCCGCCCTATGCACACCAGCGTTCTGATCTCACCACCTTGTTGCCCTGGGTCACTCCCTTAATGTTGTCAGTGATTATGATTCCTAAATCCTCTTCCGGCTCAGATGCAACCATTTCTGCACCCCCCAGTGTGTATGTGGTTTATGAAATCTTCTGCCCCAAGTGCATCACTGTGCATGTTTTGGCAATGAATTTCAGTTGCCTTGTTTTCGACCAACTCTTCCGCAACCTTAGATCTTTCTTCAAAGCTTCCACTCCCTCTGGGTTGTCTACTTCACTGCAGATTTTTGTGTCATCTGCAAAAAGGCAGACCATCCCCTGCAGCCCCTCTGCTATATCACTGACACAGATGTTAAACAGAACAGAACAGATTCCAGCATTGAACCCTGGGGGACCCTGCTCATCACCTCTACTTTCCCAGAATGCACCCAATTGACTACAACCCTCTGGCTTCTACCAGTCAGCCAGCTCTCCACCCACCTTGTTATTTTATATTCCACTCTCAAAGTCTCCAGTTTATTAACCAATCTTCTGTGGAGCACAGTGTTGAAGGCCTTACTAAAGTCCAGTAAAACCATGTTCACTGCCCCCCACTGATCAATCATCCTTGTCATTCCATCAAAGAACTCGATCAGGTTTGTCTGACATGATTACCCCTGACTGAAACCATGATGAAGGATATCCTGCAGACACTGATCTTCCAGGTAACTAACCACCCTCTTTTTCAATATCACCTCCATCACCTTACCCACTACCGAAGTGAGGCTGATTGGACAATAATTGCCAGCCTCCTCCCTACTGCCACATTTATAAAGTGGCACCACATCAACCCTTTTCCAGTCCTCTGGCACCTACCCTGTACTGTATCTAAGGACAAGTTAAATAATCTTGCCAATGGTGACACCAGTTGCTTCCTTAGCTCCAGGAGCACCCTAGGGTGCAGGGCATCTGGGCCCATTGTCTCATCTACTCTCAGTGCACCCAATTCCTCCCTTACCCTGCCCTCAAATGTCATACTTATTTTGATACGGGTTATTTCTATCTTGGTATATATTGTATCCATTTTGGTGTATCTCATATGCAGTTTGGTATGTGTTATACACATTTTGGTATAGGTCATCCCCATTTCAGAAGATCTCACTGATTGTACTAGGTTCCACCCTTACATCCCCCCTTCCCCCTAGCACTGGTTCCCCTTCCTTCACCCTCTATCGTGAAGACTGAGATGACGTATGTTTTCAGCACTTCGGCCTTCTAAAAATCCCCTTCCACCAGAAATCCCCCCTCACTATTTACTCTTAATATTCCCCTGCCTTGCTTTCCTCTTTTCCCCTATGTATCTAAAGAAAGTCTTGTCCCCCTCTTTTGACCGGCCTACAGATGTTCTCTTCTGTTTTTGCTTTTGCCTTCCTAATCCTCTGCCCAGCCACCCTCAGTTTCTCCTTGCAAGTTTCCATATCCTCCTTTCTCTGTGTCCTCTTATATTCTCTGAAAGCCCTTTTCTTCTCCCCTATTGCCCCCTCACTTCCCTGTTGAACCACAGCAGCCTCCTCTTTCTTTTGCTTTTTCTCACCTTCCTCATACAGCTCTCTGTGGCTTTAAGAACTCCCCCCCCCCCCGATCTTATTCCATAGTTCCTCACCCTCCATCTCCTTCATTTCAATCCGGAATACCACCCTCATCTTGGGAAAATCGGCTTGCCTGAAGTCCATGACCTTTGTGATGGTTTGATTCACTTCATACCCTGCTCTAAAACCTGAAGCCCACTGTGTTATACCCACTTTCTCCTAAGCTGACCCTCACCCCCACTCCTTCAACACTATCCCCATTTGTGAGGGTACCATGTCAAGTATGTTACCCCACTACTGGGCCCCCTGACCAGCTGCTGCGAGAATTTTGGCATTGTATTTGGGCATATGTCATATTTTGGCAAGTGTCATAATTATTTCAGTATGTGTCATACACATTTTATTATGTGTCATATCCATTTCAGTATGGGTCACATCCATTTCAGCATGTGTCATAATTATCTCAGTAAGTGTCATAACCATTTTTAGTATATGTCATATCCATTTCAGCATGTGTCATAATTATTTAATTATTTGTCATAACCATTTCAGTTTGTGTCAGATCCATTTTGGTGTATGCCACAATTGTTTCAATATGTATCACACCTATATTGGTGCATGTCGCATACATTTTGTTTTTGTGATACCTGTTCTGTTGTGTGTCTTACCGATTTTGATATATGTCATACCCATTTCAAGATGTGACATAACCATTTTATTTGTCATAATTAATTCAGTATTTATTATACTCATGTCAGTGTGTGTCATATCCCTGTCAGTCTGTGCTGTCACCACTGTGATGTATGTCATAACCATTTCAGTATAAATAAATACATTTTAGAGTGTGCCATAGCCAATCAAGTTTGTCTCATACCTATTTTGGTATATAATACCCATTTTGCCATTTCAGTATAGGTCATATCCATTTCAATATGTGTCATACCATTTTCATTGTGTGTCATATCCATTTCAGTTTGTGTCAAATCCATTTTGGGGTGTGTCACACCCATTTCGTTTTGTCATACCCATTTTATTATATGTCATAACCATTTCAGTATAGGTCATACCCACTTCAATATCTGTCATAAGTATTTCAGTGTGAGTCACACCAATTTCAGTGTATGCCATATCCAGTCCAGTTTGTCACATACCCATTTCAGTATGTCGTACCCATTTTACTGTGTGTCATATCTGTTTCAGAATGTGTCATAATTATTTCTTTATGCATCATACCCTTTTTGGTACAGCATATCCTTTTCATTTTGCGCCATACTCATTTTGGTGAGTGACATACCCATTTTGGTATGCATCTTACTTGTTTCAATATGTGTCCTAGCCATTTTGATATATGTCCTACTTATTTTAATAAGTGTTATTTCTATCTTGGTGTATGTCATATCCATTGTGGTGTATGTCATATGCAGTTTGGTATGTTATACACATTTTGGTATAGGTCATCCCCAATTCAGAAGATCTCAGCCATTTAGGTGTATGATATACTCATTTTCATGATTGTCATTCTGATAATTATGCTATAAGCATTCTATTGTTAGTCGTAGACATTTCACTATTAATTATATGCTGAAAACTGTAATTTTGAACTGAATGGCTTCCCATAGCACTGCCTCTTTGAAAAAGGCCTTGCTTAAGTTTAAATAATCAACTGTCCAGCTCCTATCTGCCACCCTACCTACCTCCTCAAAGAAAGCAATCAGATTGGTTGGGCAGGATCTACTGTTCTGTGAAAATATGTTGCATGCTAGAGAACAGCCCGTTCTGAGCCAGTGCTGAACCACCACACACATTCTATGACTGACTCAATCTGCCTGGCACTGAGGTACAGTTCTCAGTCCTGTAGTTACCAGGGTCTAACAGCACCCCCTCCTTGAATAGGGAAATGACACTGTTTTCCGGTCCTCTGGCACGGTTTCTGTCTGCAAGGTGTCCTGAACTGGATCAGCGAGGTGCCAGCAGTAGCCCCTTTAACTCCACTACTACCCCTTGGGTGGCTACCATCCGGATCTTAGGATTTTCCTGGATTCACTTCACACACTCCAGATGCAGTACTTTCCAACAAATTCTGCTGTGCTAAAAATCAAATCCAAACAAATACAGCCATTTGCCAATGCCGAATGTTTGTCATGTGCACTGTTGTCATGGGGGTGTGTGTTTGAAAACTGCTTCAGTGAAGGAATCATTTTATTAACATTTAATAATGCAAAGTAGAAGTGATGATGGTCAACGTAAGTGTCTGGTTTGTTAGTATCTGTGTGCCAAATTTTCAACATACCCTTCTTATGACCCTACCTCATGAACAAATGCAGAGAAAATGTTCAACTCCTGTCCGAAAGATGATTTCATGCAGCGACTGCAGAATCAACTTTTGGAATGCAAAAACACATATTGTCCAGGATCTGAAAAATGACAGCTGTCACAATCATGAGGTGGTATGAAAAAATGGCTATGTTGAAAATTTGGGGTCAAAATATTGAAAATTACCAAAGTTACAAGCCTGCATTCATAAATGTCAACGTAGGCTCATACCTTTGTTGTCTGTTAATATTTTTGTACCCAAATTTTCAACATAGCCTTCTTATGACCCCACATCATGAACAAAGATGGAGTAAACTGCCAACTCCTGCCCGAAAGGTGATTTTGCACCGCGACTGCAAAAATCAACTTTCGGGACAAAATTTCATAATGTCACTTAATTGTTCATGAGGTGGGGTCCCAAGAAAGGTTTGTATGGAGCAAAAATACAGAAATGGCCAAGTTATGGCACTAAGGTACCCCAGCACTTCCCAGACCCTATCCCAGGGATAGGCAAATTGTGGCATTTAGCCCCATCTTTAACCCCTTTATCCCAGCCTACCCCCCCCATCTGCACTTTCCTGTCTACCATACCCCTTCTTCCCCTTTCTCCCTACTACTCCTTCTGATGCAGGCTTACTTTGCACATCACCGCAGTTACTGGTTTGGCTTGGATTCATGTACCCTTATGTTAATATTGTCATTATCTGTTTAGTGTACTCGCAATGTTTAATCTGTATATTGTCCTAATTCCTTGCATTGTTGTTTATGTACATGACGTGGAACCTCTCAACAAGCATCCGCTCACAGGTGAATCCAAGATTTCAATAAATAAATAAAATAAAAAAGCTAAAAACCCCACTGAAATAAACTGAAACTAAAAACCCCATAGAAATACACTGAAGTGCTTACCCCAGTTTACGGTTGGGCTTTGAAAAGTGAAGACATGTCTGCGATCCAAGGAAGATTATGGCGACAGACCTACAGTGGTTAAGTATGGGTTGGGGGTGGGGTTTGGAGTGGTGAGTCCTCAGTGTCAGGGTTGGGTGGGTAACGGCACAGCAAACAACGATGGGCAGTTTTCTTTTTTCAGGAGAAAAAAAAACAACGAGGGACAGTTTTCTTTATTCAGGGAGCTTACTATTAATGGAGGATACTGGGAGAAGGGCCTAACTGTTGTGCACCTTAACATCAGGAGTTTACTGCATAACTTTGCTGAACTCCAAGCCTGGGTCGCCCTATACAAACCAGATATCATCTGCCTTACGGAATCCTGGCTTAAACCTTATACCCAGGACTCTCAGTGCTCACTTCCCTCCTACAATCTCCTGAGATCTGACAGACCTGCTCCTAAAAGAGAGGGTGGCACAGCCGTTTATTTTAAAGATCATCTACAGCTCTCCACTATCCCCTCATCTCCCCTAATTCACTGCGAAGCGCTTCATGTCCTCCTTACACTTGGCTCCAAAAAGCTACAGATTGTCTGTGCCTACAATCCCTTATCCAGTGGACAAAAAGGACTTGAAGAACTGCTTGATCAGACCTCTCTTCTATCTGTGAGAATTGAGGTTCTTTTACTTGCCGATCTCAATCTAAACTGGCTCGGAAACTCTCTTCATGTACTACAGGCCGAGATTCAAAGTTTCAGCCTTCATCAGGTGATCAGTGAACCCACTAGATCTGCCCTACACTCCAACTCTAGTACTCATTTGGACTGGATAATGACCAACCACCCAGAAAATATCATCTCCTCTGGCATACTAGCAGATGCCATCACTGACCACTCCCCCACATTTTGTATATGGGGCAAAACTAGAAACTCCCCTTCTAAGGCCCACTTTATCACTTTTCGTAAGTATTCAAATCTTGACCCACACTCCTTCCTGCTGGACATTGCCACTATTGACTGGACCCCCCTTTTTAACTCTAATGACCCTCAGACTGCTCTAAACATATTCCTGACTCGCTTTCTGGAGGTCCAGGACAAGCACTGCCCCCTTATTACCCGTCGAGTAAAAAATAAACATACTCGGTGGCTAAAGTCCGACCTTCTTTCCAAACTGAGACAGCAGGACAAATCCTGGCTCTACTACAAAAGCATGGAATTCACAGCTGACTTTAATTCCTACAGAGCGCTCAGGAACTCGTGCAAGAAGGAAATCAAAAGGGCCAAATGTGCATATTGCAAAGATCTTTTAACTAAATCATATAGTGACCCCAAACAATTCTGGTCCCATATAAAATGCTTCCTAGGATCAACTCCTGCCCAGACTCCAACCGATCTGTCCCTCAGTGGGGTCCACTGTAATAATCCCTCCACTACTGCTAACTTTCTCAATACCCAGTTCTCTGACCTCACTAACTATACCTCAACTTTCCCAGCCAGACCATACTCTTATGACCAGACTGAAGTTGCTGGGCCCAAATTTCTTTTCAAATCTGTCACTCGTCCTGAAGTTCTAAGACTGCTCAATAGTATCTCTGATTTCACTGCTGCTGGGTCGGATAACCTTGAGCCTAAACTCCTAAAGCTAGCAGCCCTTTATATAGCAGCACCTCTTGCAAAAATGTTTTCCCTTTCTCTCTCTCTCTCTCTCTGTCATAGCTATGTCCCTGTTACCTCTAAGACTGCCAGGATTACCCATTTTCAAAAAAAGGGGACCATAAACATCCCTCAAACTATAGACCCATTGCCATATTACCTGTTCTTCACAAAATCCTTGAGAAGCTCGTAGCCAATCAAAATACTGACTTTCCACAGAAACTAAACCTTTTCACGTCGGTGCAGCATGGCTTCCGCAAGGGTCATAGCACCACCACTGCTTTACTCAAATATACCTCTGATGCCATAGCAGCCAAGGACTCAGGTCTCCTAACGGGGGCCATTTTTACAGACATGATTAAAGCATTTGACCTTTTGGATCATCCTCTTCTTCTCGCTGCTCTACGATCACTAGGTTTCTCACAGGGTGTGACTGCCTGGTTTGACAGCTACCTGACAGATCGCAAGCAACTTGTTAAATATAACTCCACCTTGTCAGATTATGCTACCATAAATATTGGTGTGCCACAAGGATCTATCCTTGGACCCCTGCTTTTCTCCCTTTTTATAAATATTACCTCAATCATCCCCAATACTGCTTCCTTGCTATATGCTGATGACATTGTTTTGTACACCAGTTCAAAGAATATCTCTGAAATCAATCAACGACTCTCCCAAGATTTTATACAAATCGAAGAATGGTCGATAAGAAAGAGGCTTGTCCTAAATGTCTCAAAGACTCAAGCCATGCTGTTTGGCTCCAATGCTAAACGTAAACTCGCCCAGCCCACATTTAATGTCTCCACTAAAAATGGCTCAGCTGTCATGGTTGTACCCTCTTTTAAGTATCTGGGCATCACATTTGATCCTGCTCTCACTTTTGATCTTCACATCCAGCAGATGTGCAAGCTGACAAACATGAAACTCGGTATGGCGTACCACTCTAGCTACATACTCACTCCATCAGCTAGGCTTGCCATAGCTCATGGCATACTACTTCCATCACTCATGTATGGGGTGGCAGCATATGCCTCATCATGTAAGACTAGCTTTCAGAAGTGGGATGCTGCATACAACAATATCTGTAGATATGCGTCCGCCTCAAATTAACTAAAACACCACTGCCTCCTCCAGACTGAGCTAGGATGGTTTTCTCCGGCAGCCTCCCGTGAGTATGCACTCTGCTCCATCATAGATAATATCATCCAAAATCAAACGCCAAAGCCTCTGGCAGAACTATTCCTTAACCAGTTGTCCAGCTATGAACTATGCTCAGTTGCCAAAGCCCTTGTCGTCATCCCTAGACATCACTCCTCCAAAGGTGCTAGTGCCTTCTCCTGACATGCCCCGAGAAAATGGCACTTTCTCCCACTAACTATTCAACAAGCATCATCCCATGCCTCTTTCAAACTATTGCTGTGTGATCACCTTGCTGTCTCATGCTCTTGTTCCCACTTTAAACCCCCTTAGCACAGCACTTCATCACTATATCTTCTAACCCAACAGCCTTTCAGTGCTCCTCTCCTCAACCAACTAGTTTCAGTACTGTCCTGTCTCTTAGCTTGTTACTATGTAACTTTAATTACAATCCCTTGTAACATGGCTAAAAGAAGAGAACAGAAACCAAAGAACAGGATTGAGAGAACAGTGTCAGGTGGTATAAGAGCAGCATGGCATTATGGCATGATAATGCAGTGTTGCTGCAGAACGTTCAGAGCAATAATGCCCTGTTGAGCTCGTGAACGTGCTGAGAAAGGGAGAATGAAGTTCTGCAGCGTGATGTCGACCAATAGGTGGCGCTAGTAATAGAGACACCTAATTACAAGGGATGGCACCAAGAGAGTGAGTGGAGAGGGCAGCTTCCCGGTGCAGGATCCGTGAAGAACTGGAGACAGCAGGGAGGCAGAGTCTCACCATCTTGCAGCTACCGGTTCCCACGCAGTGACTAGAAACTGTAACACTCGGAGTAGAGTGGAAGAGATGAGGGGCAAGGGTTACAGGGAAAGAAACGAGGTGGAAAAAAATAATATTTCCATTCGTCTTTAACAGCACCACCTATTGGTTGGCAAAAGGAGGAAGCGGTGTGGCAAAAGCCGCTGTGTTGTATCGGAGTGTAATAGTGAAGTAGTGGACAGTTTGAAAAGTAGGACCGGAGCACAGAAAGTCACATATAATGGAGAGGAAAACGCCTATGGCACGGTAAAAGTGCCACCTATTGGTCGTCACAGTCACTGGTGTTCAACAAACACAGCTCAGAGAAGTGCAGTCACTGTGCACACACAGTAAAGGATCTAGCGAGCACAGTCTCCCCACAATGCAGCGGCATGAATAGTACATGAAAATGGATGGTCAGCAAGAAAGCAGCCAATAACAAACAGGAACTTTGCAGGTCGGATCATTATGAAATCCGAATCTAAGAATGTACAGGAAAGTTATAATCATGCAGAAATTGGCACACACCACATTACTGCATGTGGCCTGCGCAACGCATGCGCATGCCTCTAGTTAAAGAGAGGCTGAAAAGTAAGACATGTACACCAGGAAGATAGAACTCAAAGTAGGCATAGTAATCATTTCTACGTCAAAGGAAGGAAAAGAGTATCCACGTAAGAGTTCCCTTGTACCTGCCATGTTACAATCGCATTAATCCACTCTGAAGGTAGCATCTAATGGGGAGTTAATGCATGGTTGGTCGTTGTAGGCACTCGGCCTGTGGCCTTGTGCCACAACTGCCCCAACCATGCATTAACTCCCCATTAGATGCCACCTTCCTCATGGATTAATGTTTACTTATCTCACCCCTTTTCTTCCTTTCATCCCCATACACTTCCTCCCTACCTCAATTACTAATTTTTTCTTTTGCATTCCATCTTCCTTGACTACCAGTTGACACTCTCGCTTGTTTTAGCTTAATTTGACGGCTACCACAATGTTGTTTGATGATTTTTACTGTTTTTGCGCCCCCATATGTTTCTCTTGTTATATTTGTCTTGCAGAATCAGGTGTATCTACTTGTATCTATTTATTTCCCATTACTTGCACTGTATTGCTATTTTATATGTACCTACTTTTTATAGAATTGTTATGTAATTTGTTAAAAATGTTTGTTTCTGTATTCTCCTGGGTCGCGCCAGAAAACGGTCATTGCTATGGCTAGTGCACCCTATCCCGTCAACAAAAAATAAATAAATTGGGCATCCCCAGTGTCATTGAGAGGGACAGTATTTAAATCATTAAGGACACTGGGGAATTGGGCACCCCCAGTGTCACTGCGTAACATTTGGGAGGGGCGCAACAGATGTCGATGGATGGTTCTCTTCCACACTGGGGGATTGAGCACCCCCAGTGTCACTACAGCTTGTGCGTGCGTGTGTGTGTGGGGAGGTGCTGACAGGGAGGGTCGGCTTGGTAGAAAGTAAGGGCCACCAGCAACAGACATCGATGGATGGTTTTCTTTGTTGCAGGCAAGCATTCCAGGCTGACCATAACAGATCAGTCTGGCTTGCTGGGCGACGTGAATCAAAAGGACAGCAACTTCTTTTGAAGTTGGTGCCGTCCCCGTCCAGCAAGCCAGAAACTCTGTCATAGTCAGCCTGGGTGCTGGTTGGTGTGGCACTTTCAGGCCCCTGCAACACTACTCTGCACTGGACGGACAGTGTCACACCCTTCAAAGGCTCACTCTCATGCCAACGTGTTCGCTGTGCATGCACACATGGCGAACACAAAAAATTGAAAGACACACCTATGTATACTGGACAGGCAATAAAAACAAGTTACTCACCTGTAACAGTAGTTCTAGGAGTGGTATATGTTGTTTATCCACACTCTTTGGCACGTCACCCTTCCTCTTCAAATCTCACCGGAAGTCTTCAAGCTCGCTCTTACAACCCACCCAGGTGGCATATACCTCGGCTCCGCCCCGTGACGCCAGATCTTAGCCCACAAGAAGCCAGGTTGTGTGCATCCGCAGCCGGGGAGGCTGGGTGGGTCCGTGTGGATGAACAACACATACACACTCCTAGAATTACTGTTACAGGTGAGTAACCTGTTTTTCTAGGAGCGCAGATATGTTGTTCATCCACACTCTTTGGCAGACTCTTAGCAGTTCTCTGGGAGGAGAGAGGTAAGGTGCACACCCCCTGCTTAAGGAACAGAGACTGGAGAACTGAGGCCCCAAAATCAGCATCCCGGCGTGACTCAAGGTCAATGTGGTAGTGGGTGATGAAGGTGTTTGCTGATTTCCAGGTAACAGTCCATCAGATTTCCTGGATAGGGATGTCCCTGGAAGCAGCAGTATGGCAGGGTAGAATGAGCATTTCTCCCTCTGGGAGGCTGCTCCTTGCCCGCCAACTGATAGCACAGACCTATGCATGATGTATACCACCTTGCAATGGTCCATTTTGCTGCAGGCCTACCAGAAGCAGCTTCAGTGTAGGTGACAAACAGCTGGCGAACCTCTCCCCGAATTTCCGCCGTCCTCTCCTTGTAATAGGAGAGAGCACATCTCAGGTCCAGAGTATGGCACCTGTACCGCCTCTGAGGTGTAATTAGGGTAGTATACCGGCAGGGTTAACACCTGGTTAGGTGAAACTCTGACAACATCTTCGGAAGGAATTTTTGGGGGGGGCGTAGGACAACCTTGTTCCTGTGGAAGACCACATAAGAGGAGTCCACCGAAAGTGCCTAGAGCTCCACTGTCCTTCTGGTAGATGTGATAGCCACCAGGAAGGCCGTTTTCCACGACAAGTGTGACAAGGCACACTTGTGCATTGGTACGAATGGCTTGCCCATGAGCTTTGCCAGTACCAGCAGTAGATCCCATGGAGGTGGAGGTTCATGCACCAGAGGGGATATTTGATCCAGTCCTTTGAAAAAGCGCCCAACCACTGTCTCCTGCACCACAGTCTGCTGACCAGCCCACGCCCCGGTAAGCAGAGATGGCTGCCAGGTGCACCCTAAGGGTCGATGACCGAAGACCCCCTTTGGAGAGAGACTAAAGGCAGTCAAGAATGTTAGCCACTGGACAGGAGAGAGGGTCCAGGCCCTTGTCCTAAAGTCAAATGGAAAACCTTTTCCATTTGAAGTCGTAACATTTCCTGGTCAATTCCTTTCTGGATGCCTCCACTATGGTGTAGACATCTTCGGAAAGACCCAAAGCCTGGAACTCTAGCCGCTCAGGTACCAGGCTGTGAGGTGCAGGGACTGAAGGTCCGGATGGAATACCTTCCCAATGGGGTGATATCAGGTCCAGGCATGTGCAAAGCCACTCCAGGGGACTGCAGCTGAGGCTGAGGAGATCTGGATACCACAACTGGCTCAGCCAGTCTGGGGCTACCAGGCTCACCTTCGCCTTATTCCTCAACACCTTGAGGATCACCTTGTGGATCAAGGGAAATGAAGGAAAGGCGTAGAGGAGGCCTGGGGTCCACGGCCTCGAGAAGGCATCCCCCTGCAGCGAGCCCTGCTGAGGGGGTGGGCATGAAACAGCCTCAGCTTGGTGTTTTCCCTGGAGGCAAACAGGTCCACCATCGGTTTGCCCCAATGGGAGAACAGGCTGTAAGCTACCTCTGGATGGAGAGACCACTCGTGGGATGTCCCGCCTAAGCGGCTGAGAGCATCTGCCAGGTGGTTTAAGACTCCTGCCACATGGATGGCTATAAGATCTGCCTCCAACTGGCTCATGAGGGTCCAGATGCGGAGCGCCTCCTTGCAAAGCAAACAGAAGTGCATGCCACCCTGTTTGTTGAGGTAGTACCTGGTCATTATATTGTCCATCTAGACTTGAACCACTTGACCCCGGAGCTGAGAAGCGAAAGCTGACAGTTCCAATCTGACTGCTCTGTGCTCCAACAGGCTGATGTGGCATCGGCATGCCTCGGGGGTCCAGAGCCCGTGGGCCCTTATGCCCCCCATGTGGGCTCCCCAGCCCATGAGAGAGGCATCAGTCATGAGGATGACCATCACCTCGGGGCAGACAAAAGGGATCCCTTCCGGCAACTGATCTGGGGGGTCCACCATTGGAGAGCATCCCACATCTTCTGGGTTACACTGACCAGCTGGTCAAAATGACCGTGCCGCTGAGTCCACTGGGTGGCCAGCTCGCACTGGAGGGAGCACATGTGCCACTGGGTCCATTGGGCCACTGAGGTGTATGCCGCCATGTAACCCAGAAGGCGCAGAAAGTCCGGGGCAGGGTGCAATTGCCCAACCAGAAATGATTGGGCAAAGGAAGAAAGAACCTCTGCCCTGTCCGGCAGCAGCTGAGGTCTGGCTTGACAAAAGTCAAGCTCTGCCCCAATGAAGCCCATCATCTGAGACGGCACAAGTTCCAGCTTGCCCTCGTTGATCAGGAGGCCGAGTTGGAAGCAGGTCTGGAGGGCCAGGACCCTGGACCTCTCTACCTCCTGTATGGAGGATCCTACTAGTAGCCAATCATCGAGGTAAGGATAAATCCTCAACTCCCCCCCCGACGCCTGAGATGGGCTGCCACCACTGGAATGCATTTGGTGAAGACTCATGGGGCCGATGACAGGCCGAACGGCATGGCTTGGAACTCATACAGGGTTCCTTTCGACCCTGAAGTGGAGGAACTGCTGATGGGACAGACGGATTGGGACGTAAAAGAACACATCCTGCAGATCCAGTGAACAGAACCACATGTTTCGCTCCAAGGATGGTACGATCTGGGACAGAGTGACCATTCAAAAGGTGCGGACCTGAGATATTGATTCAAGTCATGCAGATCTAGAATGGGGTGTCAGACCCCCATCCACTTGGGCACCAGGAAGTACCTGGAGACAAAGCCTGGGTCTGCTGGAGGATCCGCTGCTGGAGCTACTGCTTCCTCGAGGAGGAGCTGAGCGATGTCGTCTCGAAGAGCCGACTGGGTCCGGGCATATACTCTTTCCTCCCGAGAGGCGCAGACTCGGCTTGGAGAGTACTGCTCGAATTCTAGAGGCAGACCCTGACCAACCACTTCAAAAACCCACCTGTCTGAAGTGATAATGGACAAGGCAGAAAGGAAGTGGCAGAGCCAGCCCCCCATGGGAGGACCCAGAGCTGAGGTGACAGGAGAGGGGTTGACAGCCCCATCAAGCTTGTACCTGCTGCTGTCCACCTTGGAAGCAGGACTGCTGAGCCGCAGGGGAAGAATGCTGAAAGGGTTTCTTCTTCTTCTGCTAGTTCTTGCCCTAAGAACCCTTGGCAGAAATAGCGTCCAAGGTGGCACTGGACCGCTCAATACGCTGAAAGTGACTGGCCACTCCTGGGCCGAATAAGTCAGTCCCTCAGAAGGGCACATCAGCTAGTTTGTGCTGGGTATCTGCCGGGAAGCAGGAGCTCTTCAGCCTAGCCCTGCGATGAGAGGCAACTGCGGCAGCCATCGAGCGGGCACAAAAATCCCCAATGTCCAAGGCCGTCCGAAGCGGCTGTTTGTCAACAGCTCGGCCCTGGTCCCAGACCTGCTTGACCGTGGTCTGCACGCCCGTGGGGAGATATGGGAGGACTTCATCCAGTGACGCAAGAAGGGCATGAGAGAAGTATGCCATGATGATGGCCAAACGTGCCTGACAAAGGCCCAAAGAGGAAGCCGCATAGACCTTCCTGGTTGAGTGGTCCAGAAGCTTGGACTCTTTATCAGGAGGTCAGTCAGTGTCAGTAGAATTGTTAGTATGCCTGAACACAGAGGCGGTCACCTGGCTCTCGGCCAAAGGGTGCTCTGTGAACTCTGCGAGGGACCCTATTGGAATGGCGTACTTGCGGGCAGATGGAGCCAGACAAGAGGCAGGGCACTGCCAGAGTTCTAAGACCAGGCCAACAATAATCTCAACCACAGGAAAGGCCTCCGTCGGGGTATCCCCTCTCTTAAGGATGTCCGTAAGAGGGTACTCCACCTTTTTCTGGATTGGTTCCAGGGGCATCCCTGTGGATTCAGAGATGAGGCAAAGAATGCCCTGAAAAGACGAGGGACCTTCCTCCGTCTCTAGGCCAATGGTTGACTCATCATCCCCTGGATGAGAATGCAAGCCAGTGATGTCCGAATCTGAGGAATCCGGGTATAATGGCCAACCACCCAGGTCACCTTTGACTCGCCGAGGGCAGTCCAGGGTCACCGTGACTGACAATCACTGGGGAAGCCCGGTGTCAGGTCTAGCTTCCTTGGAAGGAGACCCTCCCACAGGCTGTTTGGGCGGCGGTTTCACCACAATCAGTAGAGAGACCGTTCTGGGTCGAACTGGTGCTGTTTCGGGCTCTGTGGGCTGAGGGACCGATATAATCGGCTCCAAAGGATTTGGTTTCGGCCTAGGAGGTGAAAGCCAGGTAATGGCCGGTGTAGAAGCCAGGGTTGACTTATGTCCGGTCAGAATTAGCTATTGCCACATGAGGTCCTCATAGCGCCAATGGAGATTCTCCCGGAGCCTCTTCTCATCAGAGGAGGATGAGGACAACCGATGATGTTGCTTCTTTTTAGAGCGTTTATAGCTCTTCTTCGGCCTGTCGGTCGAGGGGGTCCGAGACCTCGATCAAGATCGGATGGGCCGACTCGGTTGCTCAGGAAACACCGGTGGGACTGGTGATTTCCTGGGATCAGGGACCACTTCTTCAATGGGAGTCCCAGCAGGCTGGGTCTCATCATCTGGACAGACCAGATTAGGGGTCCGATTGAGGGAATCGTCGGCCGGAGCCCGCAATATCGAATCGATCACGATTTCAACATCGTCGATCAATAATTCGGTCAACTGACCAGACAGCAGAGCTGAAAAGCCAGCTGCCGAAGATGCGATTTTGACCGAAGTCGAGACCGCATGTTCCTGGGATGAAGATCTCTCACTCCCAAGAATGTCTCCATCGAGACGAAGATGATCCTGGGTCCTTCTCCCGCTTACGGGATTGAGAGGAGTGCAATCCCGCAGGTGCTTCTCCCTCGGTCAAGAGAGAAACTGGCACAACTCTCAGAAAGAACCTGAGAAGGTGGAGCCCAGGTTGAGAGGAACGAAGAAGCTCCAAGAGGTATCCGCAGCACGAGCCGCTTCCTCCTTGAATGCCTGCATGCATTCCAACTGCTCGGCAGATCCCGCAGCGCAGAAACCGCCCACCGAGCCTCCTTGAATTTCACTGGAGGCTTCCTTTTCTCCGGCCTTGCCAGCTTCAGGCACGCGAGACAGTCGTCGAGGACGTTGGGATGAAAGGCAAGACACAGATTGCATTTCGAGGTGTCATAGTCGACACCGTGGCAATAGACACACGCACTATGGGGATCGGCGTGAGACATTTTCTGGCCGCAAGGGCACCGACGAAATTCGGAGGAAGACTTGTCTTCCATGATCGAAGCCACAAACTTGCAATCGCTAACGCGAACAATGCAAATTTTTGGTATAACCGAAGGTTTGAAAGCCAGGGCCTACAAAATGTGTGCGTACAAGGGAGGCAACCTGAATCTTCCAGCGGAAAGAAAGATCTGGCGCCATGGGGTGGAGCCAAGGTATATACCACCCAGGTGGGTGAGAGGAGCCAGCTTGAAGACTTCCAGTGAGATGTAAAGCGGAAGGGGACATGCCAAAGAGTGTGGATGAACAACATATCCACGCTCCTAGAATGGGAGTTATCAGCCTGTCCTTCAGCTGTGATCTGGGAATCATGATAATGCAGTAGTAATGCTGCCTGTAGCTACTGTACGTCATACTCGCATACTGTGGCCAGAAGATACGGAGGACATTTCCCACAATCCTAACCTTTAGCACAGCATCATTAAAACAGGGCCTCCTGCCTGAAAAGACACAAACCTATATAAAATGGTTGGGGGGGGGAGGCATCAGGGACAAGTCTAGCATTTTAAATGGGGGATTCTACAAGGGGGAAGGCATCAGAGACAAGTCTAGCACTTAAAACATCGGGGTTCCACAATGCACAACAGAGGGAGTTGCTCAGGGTACAGGAATTCGGTGCAGAACCACTGAGGCATGCAAAACTTTCAATCAAATCAACAAAAAGGTGGGTGTGGTACACTCAAATTAGGTAGACTGTAAATTGTAGAGTCAGTAATGACGTTTATGTTCAAAATATGTGCTTATTCCTTTAAATTAGCTGCAACTGCTGTACTACAGTCAATTAGTTAAAACATAATACTGTATGGATACCTCACAAAAAGAGAGCTCTCAGCAACTAGCCCAAATGGCCGGATATGGGTGTATAGGCCAGTAGGTGAGATTTCTCTTCCAGCGAGGTGTTGACGCTTTAACTTATTGTACTAGATTGTGGTGCTGCAGGTCATCTAATAGAATAAACACCTGTTCTGAGCACAGAATTCATTGTTAGCACTATAAATACAGGTTACTCACCTGTAACAGGAGTTCTAGGAGTGGTATATGTTGTTCATCCACATTGTCAGGCAGGTTCCTTGCCGCTTTAAATCTTGCTGGAAAGTCTTCAAGCTGGCTCCTCCCACCCATCCACCAGAGTGGTAAAACCCTTGGCTCCACCCCATGACACCAGATCTAGCCTGCTGGAAGCTAGGTTGGGCGTCGAAGCCAGGGAGGTCGGGTGGGTTGTGTGGATGAACAACATATATCACTCCTAGAACTCCTGTTACAGGTGAGTATCCTTTATTTCTAGGGATGTGGATATGTTGTTCAATCCACACTGTCTGGCAGACTCCTAGCAGTTCTCTGGGAGGAGGGAGGCAAGGTGTGCACCCCCTACTTGGGAAATAAGGACTGGAGAACCAAGGTCCCAAAACCAGCTTCCCAGTGTGACTCTAGGTCAGTGTGGAAATGGGAAATAAAGGTGTGTGCAGACTTCCAGGTAGCAGCCCTGCAGATTTCCTGGATAGGGACGTCCCTAGAAGCAGCCACCAAAGCAGCGGTATGATGAGTAGAATGAGGTCTTATCCCTTTGGGTGGCTCCATGCCCGCCAACCTATAGCGGAGATCTATGCAGGAGGTGACCCACTTGCTTATCATCCGCTTGGCTGCAGGTCTGCCAGGTGTGGTTTCAGCGTAGGTGACAAACAGCTGGCGAACCTCTCCCCGAACTTCAGCCGTCCGCTCCTTATAATAAGCGAGCGCTCTTCTAGGGTCCAAAGTATGGAGCTTATATTCGGCTTCCAAGGTGTGACTGGGGTAGAACACCGGCAGAGTCAACACCTGATTTAGGTGAAACTCTGACACCACCTTCGGAAGGAACTTCGAGTGGGGGTTAAGGACAACCTTATGCCTGTGGAAGACCAGATAAGGAGACTCGATGGAAAGCGCCTGGAGCTCTCCCATGCTTCTGGCTGACATAATAGCCACCAAGAAGGCAGTCTTCCACGACAGGTGAGAGATGTCACACCTGTGCATCGGTTCAAATAGCTTGTCCATGAGCTTAGAAAATGCCAGCAGTAGATCCCATGGAGGTGGAGGTTCTCGCACTGGAGGGGATATGTGGTCTAGGCCTTTGAAAAAGTGCCCGACCACATTCTCCTGTGCCATCAACTGCTTGCCGCACCCAGAAAGCAGAGATGGCTGCCAGGTGCACCTTAAGGGTCGTCGACCGAAGCCCTAGCTGAGAAAGGGACCACAGATAGTCCAAAATACTAGCCAATGGACAGGAAGACGGGTCCAACCCCTTGCCCTGACACCAAATGGAGAATTCTTCCATTTGAAGGCATAGCATTTTCTGGTCAACTCCTTATGGACGCTTCAACGACGTTGAGGACCTCGTCAGAAAGACCCAAGGCCTGGAACTCTAGCCACTCAGGAACCAGGCCGTCGGGTGCAACGACTGAAGGTCCAGATGGAGAACCTTCCCCTTGTTGACTGAGATCAGGTCCGGATGGGCTGGAAGCCATCTCGGGAGCCTGGAGCTGAGGCTGACGAGATCTGGGTACCAGAACTGGCGAGGCCAGTCTGGGGCTACCAGAATCACCTGCACCTTGTCCCTCTTCGCCTTGAGAAGCACCTTGTGGATCAAGGGAAATGAGGGAAGGCGTAGAAGAGGCTCAGGGTCCACAGCCTCAAGAAGGCATCCTCCTGCAGCGAGCCCTGCTGAGGGGGGCAGGCATGAAACAGTCTCAGCTTTGCGTTCTCCCTGGAGGCGAGCAGGTCCACCTGAGGGGTGCCCCGATGGGAGAACAGGTCCTGAACTACCTCTGGCAGGAGAGACCACTCATGAGATGCAGCACCTATCCAGCTGAGGGCATCGGCCAGACTATACGAGGCTCCTGCCACATGGATGGCTAGAAGATCCGCCCCCAGGCTGATCACAAGAGACCAAATGTGGAGAGCTTGATTGCACAGAGGCAAAGAGTGCGTCCCGCCCTGATGGTTGAGATAGTACATGGTCGTGGTGTTGTCCATCTGGACCTGAACCACCTGACTCGGTACAAACAGAACAAAGGTGGTGAGGGCTAGTCGAACTGCTCGAAGCTCCAGCAAGTTGATATGGCATCGAAACTCCTGAGGGGTCCAGAGGCCGTGGGCCCAGAGCTCCCCCAGATCGGCACCCCAACCCATCAAAGAGGCGTCAGTCATAAGGACGACCATCGGCTTGGGGCAGACAAACGGGATACCCTCCTGCAGATGAGCTGGGACGAGCCACCACTGCAGGCCATCCCACATCTTCTGGGTCACAGTTACTGGCTGGTCCAACGGACCATAGCACCATGACCACTGGCAGGCCAGCCCCCATTGCAGAGGGCGCATATGCCAGCGGCCCAACGGACCACGCTGGTGCAGGCCGCTATGAGGCCCAGAAGGTGCAGGAAGTCCCAGGCAGGGCGCAATTGCCCAACCTGAAATGATTAGGCAAAGGAGGAAAGGACCTCAGCCCTGTCCACCGGAAGCCGGGCTCTGGCTCGAAGACAGTCGAGCTCTGCCTCAATGAACTGAATCACCTGCGATGGCACAAGTTCTGATTTGGCCTTGCTTGATCAGGAGGCCAATTTGAGAGCAGACCTGCATTTGGTGAAGACCCTGGGAGCTGGAGAAAGGCTGAAGGGCATGGCCTGGAACTCAAAGTGATCCCTCTGCTCTGAAGCGGAGGAATCGCTGGTGAGACGGACGGATTGGGACATGAAAGAACACGTCCTAAAGATCCAGAGAGCAGAACCACACACCTAGTTCCAAGGATGGAATGATCTGAGCCAGAGTGACCATCCTGAAGGTGCATGGCCTTAGGAACTTGTTCAGGTCGTGCAGATCGAGAATGGGGCGCCAGCCCCCTAACCGCTTTGGGACCAGGAAGCTCCTGGACACAAACCCCAGGTTTGGAGGAGGATCTGCCACCTCACTGTTCACCTCCTTTCGGAGAAGCAGAGCTATGTCAGCTCAACAAACTGACGAAGAGGCTGCGGAACTGGTAACCCTCCTGAGGGGTGACAGCTCGATAGGGAGGGGTCCGCTTGAATTCCAGAGGCAGATCCCTGCCCACCACTTCAAGCACCCCATGGTCCGTGGTGACAGCAGACCAGGCGGAAAGGAAGTAGTGGAGCCGTCCCCCCCACAGGAGGACCCAGGGAAGGAATGACGAGATTAGGGGTGGCACCCCTCAACCCGTCACTGGGCAGGCTTGGAGGAAGGGTCGGCCGAGGGGCCGCCTGGACCCTTCCCTCCAGGCGTCCTGCTGGAGGACTTGGGGTGCCAAGCGTGAGCCTGCTGTGCCACAGGGATGGAACGGCGAAAGGGCTTACGCTGCTGCTGGTGGTGGTGGTGGTGGTGGCCTTTGTCCTTCTGGGCAGACATGACTGAGTTGAAAGGTGGCATTGGACTTCTCAATCCTCTGGAGATGGCCTTCCACCCCAGGCCCAAACAAGTCGGTGCCCAGGAAGGGAATGTCTGCCAGCTTGTGCTCGGTATCTGCCATGAAGGTGGAGATCCGCAGCCAAGCTCTGCAGGGCATGGCTACTGCGGCCGCTACTGACCAGGCACAAGAGTCTCCAATGTCCAAAGCAGTTTGGAGCTGTTGTTTGGCCACCACTCTTCCCTGTTCTCGCAACTGCTTGACTGTCGTTTGAAGGTCAGCCGGGAGATGAGGAAGCATCTCATCCAGGGAACCCATAAGGGCCTGTGAAAAATGTGCCATCAGCAAGGCCAAGCTAGCCTGTCAAACACCTAGGGAGGATGCAGCGTAAACTTTGCACCCAGAGTAGTCCAGCTTCTTGGACTCCTTGTCGGGGGGGGGGGGGCTTTTCCATGTCCCTAGCATCTCCAGAGCGCTGGAAGACACTATCAGTTACCAGCCCTTCAGCTGAGGGGTGCTCTGAAAAATGGGAGAGGAAACCGGTGGGGACTGCATACTTGTGAGCCATCCTAGCCGAAGGCACAGGACAGGATACAGCTCCAGGGCTGGACCAACAATGGCCTCGGCCACAGGAAGGCCTCCGGGAGGGAATCCCCTCGGTCCAGAATCTCTGTGAGGGGATATTTAGCCCATTTTTGTACAAGTTCGAGCTGCATCCCAGTGGACTCTTAAGATGAGCTGAAGAATTCCCAGGAATGAGGATGGGCTCTTGTCCACTGACTGACCCCCGGAAGATTCCAGGTCAAGGGGCCTGGAATACAAGGAGTCGTCGTCAGACTCCAAGGAGTCCGCAAACAGCTGCAGAGTGCCTGAGCCACCCTCCACTTGCCATAGGCCGATCGGGGGCGAGGGTGACCAACAACCTGTGGGGCAAGCCCTGACCTGACCGAGAATCCTTGGTCAAGGCCCCAGTCATAGATTGCGGAGGCAGTGGTTCCACCACAATGGGTGGAGCAGCCGGTTTTGACCAAGCAATTGGTGCCGGATTTGGGATACTCTAACAACGAGCCGATGGCGAGAGGCTGCTTCAGTTGTTCAGGCTACAGCTACTTAATGGCCGGTGAAGGCGACACAGTCGGCTTGTTGCCGGCTAGTAACAGTTGCTGCCACATCATGTCTTCATAGTGCCGACACAACTTGTGCTGGAGCCTATCCTCCGAAGAGGACGAGTGGCGACACCGCTTTCCGTGATGCCGAGACCGAGACCGCCGATATCGGCGGGACCTACCCAACATGGAGGGGGACCAAGACCATCGGGTCGCCGATGGTGGGTCAAAGAGGGGGCGGGGGGAAACCCACTCATTCCTCGATTCAGGGTCCCTGACCAGTGACTTTGGCACAGAAGGCATGGGCAAGTGCTCGGTAAACACGGGGGGAATTGGTGAAGAAGGGTTGTCGGCTTCTCCAGTCGACAACCTGTCCAACGGGTCCAGAAAAATCTCGACCGCATTGACGGGTGTCTCGGCCGGCTGACCTGATGGGCACACCGTGAAGCCAGCGGCCTTAGCCGCAACCTTGACTGAAGTCTAAAGCAGACGCTCCGGAGAACGAGATCTCTCCCGCTCTCATGAACGTCGATGGTGGGACTTACCTTTTGGTTCCTTTTTCTTCTACCTACTCGTGCGAGTCCCTGAGGGCCCTTCTCCCTTGGTGGAGAGGGACTGACAAAGCTCCTTAAAAGAAGTAGTGTAGGAGGAGCCCAAGCAGAGCGGAATAAACGCCGAGGAAGAAGAAGACGCGGCCTGGGCCGCTTCCTCCTCGAGGGTGATTAAATGCTTCAGCTGCTCCGCAGAGCCCGCAGCTATGGACACGCTCAACGGGCCTCCTTCGACTTCACCAGCGGAAACCGTTTCTCGGGGCACCCCAGTTGAAGTCTGGCAACGCGGTCCTCTAGAACCGAAGGCACAAAAGACTTGCATAGATTGCAGGCCTGTGGATCATGAGCAAGTCCCAGGCAGTAAATGCATGTGGCATGCAGGTCGGGCCGAGACATCTTCTGCCCGCAAGGGCACAGATGGAAGCTGGAAGTAGATTTTGTATCCATCGCAGCCACGAGGGAAGATGAAGATTTAAGTCTCATAAATTTTTAAATTATTTTCGAAAAAAACAAAGTATTAGGATCCAGGCCTACAAACGCTGAGCGCTAAGGAGGGAACTTGAACTTCTAGGTGGTAAGGTAGATCTGGAGTCATGGGGCGGAGCCAAGGGTTTTATCACCTAGGTGGGTGGAAGAAGCCAGCTTGAAGACTTTCCGGCAAGATTTAAAGTGGAAAGGAACCTGCCTAATAGTGTGGATTGAACAACATATCCACGTCCCTAGAATTAATATTCTATCTCACTTCTTTGGAGTGCACCAGCCCTTTGTGTCGCTTTTCTGCGGTTTCTACAATGGCCTTCACCTCTGCCACCCACAACACTGCAAATATAAATTCAGCATCTGCAGCAGCACATTTATTTGAAAGAAAAGCATGGCAAATCTAAGACATCAGCCCTGATTGTACTATAGTAGATGGACAAGACGCACTTGTTGCGCTACATCAGCAGCAACTAATTACTATGGCAACTCAACTCTCTTTGCAGAACTCAGAGGAGTTTAGTGTTTCACAACAAACGCCGATTGCTCAAAAAAGTGCGATACCATAGTACGTGGTGAGGGAGGCATGGAATTCAGCAAATCAGTGTGTTTTTTAAGCTCGGTAGTAGGTGCATTTTATAACTGTGTGTCCCTAGTAAGATGCCAAGACAGACAATTGCACTCCATCATTAAATTCAGCCTCATGCATGTCATGTATTATCTGGCCAATCACAACTAATAGAAGACTGGCAATTTTGGGCTAGTAATTTGCAAAGGCAGTTTTTATAGAGCAATGGTGCATATTGACAGCGTTTCTTGCAGCGTTTCAGATTAAAAAAATCTTCAAATCTGAGCTGGCTTGATGTAATTTGATCCTCTGTGGCAAATGTTGGTGAAGTGTTGATGACCACTGGAAGGATGAGCACCGCCAATTCTGCAGCCTGGTCACATTCTCCCCTGACCAACTGCTGAGGCAGTGGCTGCTGGCGTAGATCATGTGCAGTTTGTCAGCAGTAGCTGAGCAGTGATGGCACAGAGCGTGTGGTGCCTGCAGCCAAAGAAGCTACCTCTTGTCGAGTGTCACCAGCTTGGTCGCCATGGGGAGCACTGTGCCACTGCCACCCCAGGCTCTCCCTTCCTGCAGCATCGACCAAAAATGCGAGCTCAGATGAAGAGGCAGAACATTTGGGCCCTGTCACTCGTACTCTGCATGTTTTCCTACCTGCTGGTTGGGGCGGCCATCTTCGATGCCCTTGAGTCCGAGTTTGAGAGCTCGTGGAAGCGGCTGCAGAAGCAGACTGAGCTGAAGAAGTATCATTTCATGGAGGACGACGATTACTGGGAGATCAAGCAGGTGGTGCTGTAGTCCGAGCCCCATAAGGCAGACAGGCAGTGGAAATTTCCTTCTACGTTGCAGGCAAGCATTCCAGGCTGACCTTGACAAATCAGTCTGGCTTGCTAGGCGATGTGAATCAAAGGGATGGCAACATCTTTTGAAGTTGGTGCCATCCCCGTCCAGCAAGCCAGAAACTCTGTCATAGTCAGCCTGGGTGCTGACTGGTGTGGCACTGTCAGGCCCCTGCAACACTACTCTGCATTGGGCGGACAGTGTTACACACCTCAAAGGCTCACTCTCATATTGTGTTCGCTGCGTTTGCACACACAGCGAACAAAAAAGGGTCTGGGTCGATTAACTTGAGTTACTCTGGTTGATTATGGTGATGTCATTTACATGAAGCTGCAGTCACCGATCTTGGAAACAGGATTTGTCAGCAGAAAAGGACCGCTTGGCTCACCCAGTCTGCCCAGATGGTCCCTGCCCAGTCTGTCTCCACAGACCCTAACTGTTATCTGGGGACCCTCCCTCCCTCCTCCCTGCCTGTCCCACTTAAACCTCCACCACTCCAGCTTCATCACATGCTCTCTGGTTCTGGCACTCTTTCTCATTTGAAAGAGACTCCTCTCCTGCACTCTGTTCACCTCCATGAAGTACTCGTAAGTCTATATCATGACCCCTCTCACTCTCCTCTTTTCCAGGATGTACATGCTGAGACCCCCTGTCTTTTTTCGTAGAGCCTTTGATGCAACCCCTGCACCATTTTAGTTGCCCTCCTATGGACTGCTTCCACCCTGTATATGTCTTTCTAGGTGTGACCTCCAGAACTGGATACAATACTCCACGTGGGGTCACACAAGCAAGCGTTACAGTGGCAAAACCACACCACTCCCCCTGCTGGAGATGACCTCTCCCTATGCATCCCTGCATTCCGCTGACCCAACCCAGTGCTTTGCCACACTGCCCTGCCACTCTGAGGTCATTAGATATGATAACCTCAAGGTCCCCTTCCTACTTAGTGACTGTCAGTACCTCCCCCATCCTATACCCCGCTCCTGGGTTCCTATGCCCTAGGTGCATGACTTTGCACTTTTTGATACTGAACCTCAACTGCCATGCCGTGACTGGACACACTGTTTAACTGTATGACAAGATTTGTGATGGGCATCTCATTTTGCACCCATAGGTGTGTACTGTACAATATGTTGCGATGGTCATCCCTTAATGTACAAAGAAGTGCGCATGCCCTACAGATTCTATGCCTCTGATTAAAATAAAAAGTACCATGTTACATTTCTGAGCTCTTGCCATTAAGATCGGTCAAGCTCAGGTTACGGTCCTTTGAGGGTATGGAATTTGTGGTTCCACACAGTGACACTAAGAAGGGCAGTGTTAACTTTATTGCAAGTGCACCGCATCTATGGAATTCACTGCCCATTGGCCTACAGCCATCCTATGGTGACCCAGTTCCTATTGGTCATATAGTGATCTGGCTGGAAGATGGGGAGATTCAAGCCTATGGGTTTCAATGAACAGCTTCCTTTTTTATTAGTATGCTGACTGACAAAAGTTTAAACTTTTTATACTTTATATGTATGTATGTATCATTTCTGATTTAGTGTTGTATGCTACTACATACCATGTCCCAAATGTGTTATTTAAATGCTGTACAATACCACTGTAACAACATAACTGAGCGGCTTAAAGATGTGATCGGAAATTAGCTTTTCATTCACATGACTTATTGTCCTGTTTATTTTAACAAACAGAATTTCAATTATAACATAACTCAAAATATGCGGAGCACACTCAAACCTGGAAGACCTTCCAAGGGCACCAGTCCCATATAAACATAATTCATTTCATAAAAACAAAAAAGAGACACCAGCCTGACGCGTTTCGGATGCTCTCCATCTTTTTTCAAAGGCCTCTGAAAAAGGATGGAGAGCATCCAAAACTGGTCAGGCTGGTTCCTCATTTTTCTTTTTCTGAAATGAATTATGTTTGTATGAGACTGGTGCCCTTGGAAATTCTTATGAGGTTTGAGCGTGCTCTGCTTATTGTGAGTTATGCTGTAGTTTTTATAGCATTGTAGCACCTCTTTTCCTTGTGCTAACTCTGTGAGTTTGAAAAAAAAAAATTGAATTATAAAACTTGAAATTTGCTTGTACGATGCAAGGAGTCCCAACTATACGATGTGCAAAGCCTTGACCGGGATAGGTAGAATTTAACATCACTGGTACCACTGAGACTTAGTGGAATGACTCCAATAAATGAGATACAAACATGGAGGGGTATAAAATATTAAGAGAGTGACATGAAAACAGAGTAGCAGGGCTAGCAATGTATATGTAGCTGGACTTAGAGGGTCAGGTAGGGAAGGATATTAGGAAGACAGAAGGGGAAAGGCATTAAAAAGATTATTGAACACTGGATTACCAGATGCAACAGTTAAATGGAAAAAAGTCATATCTCACAGACAGATTAGGGCAATTATCATGGCTGTATCACAAGGATTCACTCTTAGACCCACTCTTTTTGTTACATTCATGGCCTACTACATGACTGTGCCTCCTCTAAAATTTATTTGTATGCAGCTGGCATTTTCCTAATATGTGTGTGAATAATCATATAAAAACCACTGCAAACACCTAATTAAGCTGTCACAGCAGCCCGGCGGTAGTGCTACTACTCGCTGTGCTGGCGATCCAAGACTGGGAACGGGCTCCAGTTGCTCAGGGACTGCCAGGGAGGAATGATAGAGTGTTCTATAAACAGCTATCCTCCTTCGGGAAGGGGATGTTTTCTCATCCCGTATTCTGAGGAGGCTGGATGTCAGCATAGCCAGAACATGCAGCCTTACGGAAGGGCCTGTCCTCAGTGCTGAAAAGTGTATGCACCTCCTCATGCACTAGGGCAGTCCCAACAGTGGAAAATCTCTGGCTGCAGCAGGATGGCACCTTGGGTTCCCTGCAAGCCCTGCACCACCAACCAGGCCCTCCATGTTTGGACTGTGCTCCAAAGGGGTTCATCCAGTCCCTCCAGCCCTGCCATGGCAGGTAATTCCAGGGCAGGAATCAGCAGAAGTAAGCCCAAGAGAAGGTGGTTGATAGGGCTTGGATGACCCAAGGCAGAAGGGGGTAGGTCAGTGTCAAGGGGGCTTAAACACCTGAAGAATAAAGGAAAAAAAAAAAAAACAGAAAAGAGTCTAAGTCATGACACGGCAAACGTTTCCCAGTAGCTGCTTGGGTGTCTATGTTTGACTGTGGCAAAAAAATAAAAGTCTGCTTAGTGGGCCTAATCAAGGTCTGTCCAGAATTGAGACCTTTAAGGTGCATACTAAAGGGGTCCTTCTTGAACCTGTGAATGTAATTAAATACTTGCGAGATTACCATTTTACTATTTTCTTCATCCCTCTCGCCCTAATGGACCAGGACTCCTCTCAGCCAGTCCTTCCCTGTCACTTACTTGCCTTCATGGGGTCCACAGACTTCATCCTCTTCTTCCTGGTGTTCGTAATGGATTCTGTCAGGGGTCCCCATCATGACCATCATGCACAGAAGGCAGTGGACAGTCAGGCTGGCAGAACCCAAGACTGCCGGCATCATTCTACTGCGCTACACGGGGTT
This sequence comes from Neoceratodus forsteri, assembly GCA_016271365.2. Lineage (NCBI taxonomy): Eukaryota > Metazoa > Chordata > Ceratodontiformes > Ceratodontidae > Neoceratodus > Neoceratodus forsteri. The sequence continues at coordinate 1,754,220,926 of CM057452.1, forward strand.
TCTGCCCTAGGTTTCACCCAGCCCATGGGATGCCGATGGCAAGGATACCATGTGGGAGTGCACATGATTGCCTGTGCACAGAATCAGCCAGGATTTTCCGTCCCACAAGCAGTTCTAACTGCACTGCCAAAAGTTGGTACTATTTCTGCATCCCTTGCTGCACTCCCTCCCCAGAGAAGAACATCTTCAAAGACGCTCAATTATTCTTTTCCTCCTCCCCCTCCCCCGGCTAGACATGAATGTCCCTTGATTACTGCTGAAACCAGGTCTCCATCACGGATAGCACTGCTGTCACTGCACTTTTGGACCAGCTCTTGGGAGTTTACTTTGACAGTCCTTTTGCCTAAAAAGCATACTGCATAGCTGTCTTTCTTTCAAAGAATTGGACACTGTCTCTCACTGAAAATATCATCACTCTGATTATACAGAATTAATTTGGAGGCAATCAAGAAACCAGAGGCTCCTAGAACACCACGGGAAGGTCATGTCAGACCAACCTCGCTGAATTTTTTGACTGGGTGACTAGGGAGGTGAATCAGGGGAGGGCAGTGGACGTGGCCCATTTGGACTTCAGCAAGGCCTTTGACACTGTGCCACATAGAAGGCTATTACGCAAACTGGGGAATATGGGTGTGGGCAGGACAGTAGTGTGGTGGGTAGGTAACTGCTGGGTGGCAAGACACAGAGGGTGGTGGTAAATGGCTGTCACTCCAGAGAGGGAAGAGTGACCAGTGGGGTGCCACTGGGATCAGTGCTGGGACCGGCACCATCCAACATCTTCATCAGTGACATTGCGCAGGGCCTAGAAGGCAGAATTTCCCTGTCTGCTGATGACACAAAGCTCTGTAACAAAGTGGACACACCAGAGGGTGTAGACATAATAAGAAGGGACCTGCAGAAACTTGAAGAATGGTCAGGAGTTTGGCAGTCGAAATTCAATGCAAAGAAGTGCAAGATAATGCACATGGGATACAAAAAACCCTGGCACAATATATCAGTTGGGGTGAGGCTATAGCATGCACCAAGCAGGAAAGGGATCTAGGGGTTATCATCTCTGATGACCTCAAGGTAGGGAAACAGTGCGACAAGGCAGCAGGTAAAGCAAATAGGATGCTGGGATGCATAGGCAGGGGCATCACCGGCAGGAAAAGGGAGGTCATAATTCCACTACACAAGACACTAGTGAGGCCCCACCTGGAGTACAGTGTACAGTTCTGGAGACCTTACCTACGTAAGGACATAGACAGGGTAGAGAAAGTTCAGAGGAGGGCAACAAAGATGGTACATGGATTGCATCACAAGTCCTAAGAGGACAGGTTGAAGGACTTCAATATGTACTCCCTAGAGGAGAGGGAATATGATAGAGACATACAAATATCTTACAGGGAGGAACAGGGTGCAGAAATACACTATTTTTAAGTGAAAAAGACGTTCCAGGACTAGAGGGCATGGGATGAAGTTTTTTATTTTTTTTTGCAATTGTTTAACCAGGAGTAACACACTAAGCAGAAAGCTTGTTTACAGGTGCGACCTGGGAGCACAGGGACGTTAACTGACTTGCTCAGGGTCACACAGTATGCAAGTGGGGGCTGTGGGATTCAAACCCAGGTTTCCAGAGCTCACAGCCTTAAACCACTGCGCTATACTGCCTCCATAAAATGATTTACCCCGGATGGGAGGACGATTCATAGGAAACATGAGGAAGAATTTCTTCACAGAATGGGTGGTGGCCAAGTGGAACACCCTGCCAGAGGAAGTGGTGGGGGCTGAAACAATCACAGGATTTAAGAATGCATGGGATAGACATAAAGGAATTCTGGAAGTCAGGGGTGAGGGGCAACAGACGTATAGGAAAACATGAAGTGAACTTACAAGCTCAAATGGGCAGACTGAGTGGGCTGTAGGCCCTCATCTGCCAACACTGTCTCTGTATCTATGTAACTACAAATTTTACAAAACAGAGCAGGCAAAATCATACTTGATGCAAAAAATCAACATCCAGGAGATATATATCTATTTAACAAACTGGGCTAGCAGCCAGTAACTATAAAAAGGAACGTAATCCTAGCAATTATGATATTCCACAGTCTGCACGGTTAAGCCCCAAATTACTTGACAGAAAAGTTTCAACCTCTATAAAGTGTTCACTCCCAAGAAACAAGTAGTAGTATAAATGGCAATCTATACACCCATAAGGTTAGAACTAATTATGGCAAAGAACAATTTGTGAATGCAGGTCCTGTACTGTGTAACTCGCAGTGGACACCAGAACAGCTTCCAGCCTTGTTCCTTTTAGAAGACTGGTCACTAAATACTTTGAAACAGAGGCCATCTACGTTTAAACCTAGAAACATAAAATACTTGTGTAAATGTATTTTTTGCAATATGTACTGTAATCTGTAATCATGTATTATTGTCTGTGTAACTCTTAGCCATCTTGGGCAGGACCCTATTGTAAAGAACACCCCAGGCTTAATAGGCTATCCTTACAGGTGTCAGTGTTGCACAGTTGGTACCACATCCACTTCTGGGCCAGAAGGTTGTGGGATCCAGTCCCGCACCATGACTGGACTCGTACTATAAACACTGGCACCCAACTGTAGTACTAAGATAATGCTGTACTGTTATGGTGTGTACTGTCCTTCAAATGAGATGTTAAACTGGCGTAACTCCTGTCCATTTTTGGTGCTGTCCTGGTGGGTGTTTAGGTTGAACTAAAAGAACCCAAGTCACTTTTTGCAAGAGTAGGGGATTTTGCCAGGTGTCCTGGCCAGAATTCCCTTTCCTATATAACCAGGTCATGCAACTGTCCAAGGCAGTGTGTGGGTATGTTTCTTTCTTTCAGGGTGCTGTCTTGATTATTCAGTTCCTGTCCCCCTTCCCCAGGACTCACCTGCTTCTGCTGCACCATGGCGAGACCTGGAGAGGGAGGTCCATCCTTGCCTCCACAAGGTCTGGATCTGGTTTGGCAGGGCCCTGGGGTGATGGCACAGGAAAGAGTGTGACAGATTTGAACTGGACCCTGTCCCAGTTGTATTATGGAGAGTTTGAATGCAGGGATCTGTTCTGTTCTTTCCTTTCTGGTCTTGTCTGTCTGGTTGCATAACCAAATTTTCCCGTGAGACCTAGAACTTGATCACCCCAACAGTCTTGCAAATTTTTGCCTCTCACTGTATCTCAACCTTCCCTTGCTGTTTCTGTCTTTTCCTCCCTTGCATATCTGCTGATATAAAAATATATGCAAATCATTATGTAGAAATGTAACTAATATTGGGATCCTTTTGTTTAGAAATTATATAGTGTTACTGTTAAAATGTCTATAATTATAGTTTGAGATGATTGCAAAGCTATTTGGAACTCAATGAGTTAACCTGAGAGCAGTTTTCGGCCCTTTTTTCAGAAGCTGTGATCCTGAAAAGGTATGACTTCTCCGGAGAGACCTGCAGGCTGAGATTTCGATCTCTGAAGTACAACTCAGTCGACAATCCTTGAGAAGCCTTCCCCCAACTCAGAGAACTCCTGATAAAATGGCTCCAACCAGAGGGCAAAACAGTGCCACAGATCATCGACACATTCACAATGGAGCAATTCATCAACATCTTGCCTACAGATGTGCAGCTTCGGGTAAAGGAACACCGACCAGAAAGTGGGGGAAAGGCTGTTTCTTTGGCCGAGCACTACCAAATGGCCAGACAGACACCACAACAGTAAGGTAACAGCCAAGCACTGGTAAGACACTCTTTTTCCCATTTAAACTCCAAGTCTCGTAAGAACTCTGGTGGGGGTAACAAATCTGTGCCCAAAGACTTCATTAGCTATAACTGTAATGAACCAGGTCATACTGCAAGAAATTGCCAGAAGAAGAGTGACACTGGAGCAGATCTGTCCTTAGCAAATTGGGGCAAGTACTTAACAGGTGTGAAGGTGGGGGATAAGGCTGTAAAGGGACTCACTGATTCGGGAAGCAGACAGACCCTAGTGCATGTTGAAGTGCTGGGAAAACACTGTGCAAAAGGACCAGGTACTGTTGTCATCTACATCCACGGGGACACGCGATACTATTCTACCACCCAAGTAACTCTGATCATTGAGGGTGTGTCGCACCAAAAGAAAGTGGGGTTAGTACCTAAGTTACTTGTACCTGTGATTACTGGAAATGACTCTCCAGGATTTACTGGGTTAATCTCAGAGGAACTGAACCATGCAATTTCAGCAGCAGTGGTAACAAGAGCTCAGGCAAAGAAAATCTCAAATGGTGGGGACACTTTTCCTTTCAGTGACTTTGAATCAGACCTGTTTGAAAACAGCTCCAAGATCCGGAAGTCCAGGAAAGAAAGAAGACATCTGAAACAACAGTGGCAATAAAAGACTGCTGGACATAAAAGGTTAAAATACAAAAATGGCTAAATAAAAAAATATGAAGCTAAACTGATAACTGATTGTGATTTTGTTTCAGAGCAAGCTAACGATGTTTCGCTCCAGGGTTATTTTAAGCAGCTGGGAGTGAAACCAAAACAGAGTGAACCAATATTTAAAAAATGTAATGGGTTACGAGACTTCCAGTTGCGTCACAACGCTACTAGATGGCGGTCTAAAGAACGGCTCCTAGCCCTGGTGGATATATTATTGCTGGATTGATCACCATCAAGAGTGCTTACTACTGGTCTGAAAATAAAAATGAAGGCATCTCAGAATAGTGCAGAGATGGGACGTACAAAGAAACAGCCTCCTTATGGTGCGATGGGCAAATAAACTGCTTTGGAGGATCGTCGGCCTGACAGCCCAGTGCCATCCCGCTCCTCTACTAATACGGGATCAGGGGAGGAATCTGACGGATTCCGCTCAGACACGGCTTCTAATTTTACAAAAGCAGATGGTCAAAGGATGATCCAAATCGTGCACCGCATAGATGTGAAGATCTCGGGAATCCAGAAGGATTTAAAAAAACTAGAGAACAGAACCGCGGCGGTGGAAGCCAACTTGGAGGGTATGCAGTCTGAATATATGGCCTTTGGTAGATCCCTTGCGTCTCTGCACAAGAGAGAACGGGAGCTCACGCTGTGAGCAGAGGATGCAGAGGCCAGAACTCGTCGTAACATTATTAGAATATTTGGAGTCCCGGAGGGAGTTGATCCCCCTAGCATGGAAGAATATGTTGACTCCTGGCTCTGTAAAGAATTAAATTTAGAAGAAGAGTGGGGCCTAGACATCGAGATGGCCCACTGTGCCAAAGCCCCCAAGCCTAAACAGGAGGCCCCGCCCAGATCGATAATAGTAAAGTTTCTCAAATATACAACAAAGGACAAACTCTTAAGACTCGCATGGGCTAAAAAAAGGACCTTAACCTGGAAGGTCAAAAAATACATGTTGATCAGGACCCCCCCAAATGTTAACAAACAGAAAGAAAGTGCTTCAAACTGTGAAATATCTCAGAGAGAAGTGGTATAAAGTGTATTTGAGATGTCCCGCTAGACTGTGGGTACAGGGAAGGAAGGCATTAAAATACATTATGATTCGTTGCTAGATGTCTCAACCTTTTTGTCAGAATTGGAAATCCCCCTGGCTAACCTTAACGAGGAGACCACAGAGAAGGAGACTGAGGAGCTCCTCTAGTCACTAGCACCGGGGCAAAGGAAGAGACCAGGAAGAAGGGGTGATTCCCTATTACCACTATATGCTGATTGCTCAAGATGGTTGGCAAAGAGAAAGGACGCCCGAAAATTTTTTAGAACGGAATTTGGGTTGAGCTTGGAATTCTTTCTTTTAATTCTGGCATGTTTGGAAGACCAGCACTCTAAACATGAGGAGGTTCCCGACAAAAGTACCTTGACTAAATCTCAGTGCATTACTTTGTCTTTACATGTGGAAAACTGTCCTGCTGGTTATTTCGGGAGGTTTTGGTCATTGGTTGCCTGATTGAGAGAAAACTGGGTAGGCCGTGTGCTTATCCATGCGCAGTGTTAATTTGTACATAACGGATTCGATATAGGGCTAGATGTTACAGGAGTGTATTTTCCTGAACACCTGGACCGGTGTCCGTCCCCTGTGACTTCCCCCTAATGCTGCTACTTCCTTCGAGACAAGAGAAGTTTCATCAGAGTTTTCATAGACTATTCGACCTTATCCCTTTGGCTGAAGCTAGTGACAGTCAAAGGAAGGGAGCTGTAATGTACTGTTTTGTTTATTTCCTGGTTTTCTTTTCATGGTTAGGCACAGCTCATACAACTTCAGGGGGTATTACAATGTAACTATTAAACAACACCAACTTCAACAGCTAAGGGGAGAGGGAAGAGTATAAAAGATTGGGCGTCTTTGGCTCGGGGTCGAATTTCATATTAATTTGGGACTGCAAGGATCTGGGAAAAAAGGGAATTTTCCTTTTCATTTTGTCAAGTTTCTAAATTGTACTATACATGTAAGGTGATCGATTAAATTTGAGTGTGGCATGCTGGAGAGCTGGTGGTAAGGATACTCATCCAGATAATGGGATCACTTTAGACAGGATGAATGTTTACACAGCTCTCCGGACACTGGATTTCACTGGGGCAGGCCATTTCAGGCCGTCAGTGCATCTGGAACTCTTTTAGGGGGATGGGTCTGAATTCCTAGAAGATCTGGGAGTGCAACCTCAGCTTTTTCTCGCTGTACTCCTCTTTCCAAGGGACTACTTAGTCCATATTCAGGGGCTCACCAACTAGCCCATTTGTGTTCTGTCGAATTAAGGCAGAGCAATTAGTTTGTGGAATTATTAAGTTTCCTAACTCCTTTCCCTCCAGGGGCTCTCAGTTGAGTTCTCAGGGGGCTGGGTTGGACCTCACAAGTGGTCCTACTAGTTTCTGTTAACTGTTGTTATGGGCACCATGTTTGGTACCTGTCTAAATGTTGACTTCCCAGCTCCGAAGTTGGTAGTTTGGTTCAAATTTTTTTTTTGTTTGTTTTTATTTCTTTTACTTATTATTTTGGGACCTTGTGGCATATCATTGCCTTTTTGGGGAGTATATTATTTTTGGTGAGATGGATGGATTTTGCCCTACGCATGGCTGAAGGGGAGGGTTGGAGGGATTTTGAGGTTTTTACATGGTTCAATGGTTACTCTTAAAATCTGTTCAGTGAATGTCAAGGGCATTAACAGTCCTAGCAAAAGAATGAGAATTTTAATTGAATTACAGAGGGTAAATTGTGAGATTGCCTGCCTCCAGGAGACCAGCCTGTCCACCACAGGGCATTTGAAGTTGCAGAGATCATGAGTGGGGACGGTTTTTGCTGACTCCCATCCAGGGGAGAAAAACTGGGTATGGCCATCTTGGTAAAGCGAGGAATACCATTCCAAGTACAAAAAATCTGGAGGGCAGTCTCAGGGAGAATAGTTACCCTATCAGGACTGCTTTGTGTCCGTCCAATTCACATATTGTCCATTTATGCCCCTACACCCCCAACGGGGAATTTTTCAGATCCCTATTCCATTTAATTGAGGGCCTTCCCGAGGGCCAAGTAATTTGTGCAGGGGATTGGAATTGTGTTGAAGATCAGAGATTAGATAGGAGCCCCCCAGCCACTAAGGGCTCCAGGGCCTGTTCTAGACTGTTAAGAAATTTATGTTACGAGGGAGGCATATCAGATCCATGGTGGATACAAAATCCCAATAAACTTGATTACACCTTCTACTAGGCCTCCTCAGGATCATATTCGAGACTGGATCAATTTTATACACAACGAGCATTAGCTCACAGCTTTACAGATTTATCGATACATCCGGTTACTTTTCTCTGATCATGCCACGAGCTCTGCAGCTGTAAAATAGGGAAGGGAGAAGGGGCCTATGGTGTTTTGATTCAGGATTGGTTAATGACAAAACATATGTTGAGTCGACCAAATCTCTTATAAAAAATTATATACAGGACAATTTGAGTCAAGATACTCCCTTAAAATTTGTCTGGGACGGGCTGAAGGCAGTGGTCAGGGGCATACAGTCTCGCATGCTGCCTACAAGAACAAGTTAAATTAAGCTGCCTTAGACGTCAGAGTTAAAGGTAGTGGAACTTGAAACTGAGCATAAGAAATCTATAAAGCCGGGGGGGGGGGGCGCTGTTGAGCCCGAGCTTGTTGGCAGCAGATTAGAACAGCTCTTAAGCAGAGAATCATAACTTCCTAAAAACTACTTATTTAGAGTACAAAGTAAGGTCAATACTCTGCATAGCTGGAAAGAGGAGGATTTGGAGCCCAAAATGGGTAACCCACGGAAGGATAGAACAGCCGCAAACAGTGGAAAAACGTCAGGTTCCACTCAACCCACGAGGGTAGGCCTTGAAACGCAGGCCGCCTTGCAGCCAGAAACTGAGGAAACTATGTCTTCCATAGGGACGAAACTTAAGAGGCTTATCTCCTCGGTCTCAGATTTAAATACCAAAATAGATCATTTTAATTCAAGAGTCACGGTCGTAGAGAAAACAATGGAAGCTCTACAAACGGAAATGACTGATCTCAGAAGAAGTACTGATTCAGCGGTGGTAGCCTCTTCGACTATAATAAAAGAAAATACACACCTCCGGGCCAGATTAGAATCTCTGGAGAATCAGGCTAGAGCATCTAACATTCGGTTTCTTGGATTGCCAGAGGGGATCGAAGGGGATCATCCCCTCATGTTCTTACAGGATTGGTTAAATGAAAAATTGGTTCCAGAAGGAGAGAGCATAGAGTTCGGACTGCAAAAAGCTTACCGGATTACACCCAGGGGTCTCCAAGCTGATGGCGTTACCTCTCGAACTCTGCTTCTTGTCACCGATGGCGTGGGTACTAGGGACAAAATTCTTAGTCTGGCAAGGAAGGCTGGCCCTCTTTATCAGGACGATCACCCCATCTACTTGTTCCCAGATATAAGTTATGGGACTCGTTTGAGGCGCAAGAGGTTTGATGGAGTTCGGAAGCGTCTGAGGGAGGCCTCGATCCTCCACGCGGTATTATTTCCTGCCCGATTGCGAGTGGTACAAGATGGGAAGGTATGTTTTTTTTCTGACCCAACAGAAGCGGGCAAGTGGGTCTCTCGATTTGTTTCCAAGCTACGGAAGAATGACGAAAGTGACTCTGAACTTCTCGATGGAGACTGAGGGACATTTGAATGGCGATTGGTGACTGTTCTTTCATTGAACTAAAGGCTTCTTACTGCAACATATTTACTGCATGTAATCTTATAGCAGTTATGTTTTTGGGGCTAATCCCTAACCTTATGGCGAGCCTGCTGCCTAAGATATTTAATTTAGTATTTTTTTTAACTTGTAGTTATAAGGTATGACGTCATCAGTCCCATTGTGGGGCGAGATAGTTTGGACTTTACATTTGGACTTTAATTTTATATCAAAAGAGTCATACCGCTCATGGGCTCATGTGTACAGCTTAAATAATATGTCTACTTATTAAGTTAAAATATTTAGCAATCCCTCCAAATCACGTATCACAATATTTGGGATGCATCTATCCTGTATTAAGGAGACTATTTTATCTCCCTAAGGTTGTTGTAAAGCAAAGTGGTCTGTCTCAAATACGGAATGTATGTGTTATATAACAACATGAAAATAATAAACATAAAGTGTAAAAAAAAAAAAAAAGAAATCTATAAAGCCAGACCTGTTGTTCCAACTTAAGAAGGCTAAGGCTAAATATACTGATTTAATGTTGAGAAAGACGGAGAATTTAATGAGATACTCAGCTCAGAAATATTACAAATGGGGGGACAGAAAGCGGGTAAACTTCTGGCCCTCTGCCTGAGAAAGCAGCAGGCAGACTGATATGTCCCAAGTCTAAAATCATCTGACCCAATTAGGCCCACGATCTCTCACCGAGAGGAGACAGCAGAGGAATTTGGCAATTTCTATAAGCAGTTATACAGAGAAGAAAGGGATCCACATCATCTACACAAAATATCTGACTTTTTAAACTCAACAGATCTACCACAACTATCAAATAATCAGAAACAAGGTTTAGAGAAAGTATTTACAGAGGGAGAGATAAATCATACCATTAAAAGTTTGAAGTCTGGTAAAGCTCCAGGTCCAGACAGATTTCCAGCAGAATTTTACAACTGTTTTAGGAGGGAACTGACACCACTTATGGTAAAACATTTTAACGAGGCTCACATGATGGGGTTATCCCATATTCTTGGGGGCACTGCTTCGGTCATTCCCAAGCTGGGTAAAGATTCCTCCTTATGTGCCAATTACAGGCCAATTTCCCTATTAAATCAAGATGCAAACATTTTCTACAAAATAATTGGAACTCATTTACAAAATATTAGTTGTGATTTAGTGCATCCAGACCAAATCAGGTTTATGCCAGGGAGGCATATACAGGATAATATTTTGTCACTTCTGAATTCCCCTTCAGTCCCCCAATCATCATTAGTTAAATCCCTCAGTGTTGTAGTTTCTTTGGATGATGAAAAGGCATTTGACCGGCTAGATTGGCAGTACCTTGATAGTACCTTTGTCAAATTTGGCATGGGGAAACATTTAGGGGATGGATTAAGAACCTATAGAGACCCCAAAGCCCAGGTGAAGGTTAATGGAGTACTCTCCTCGACCTTTACATTGGGTAGAGGGACTAGAAAGGGTTGCCCGCTCTCTCTCCCCTTTTATTTGCTCTTAGTATGGAGCCACTGGCAGCAGCCTTATGCCAGTTCAATCTGTACCACGGAATGAGAACAGGGGAAACAGAATTAAAAGTATCACTGTATGCGGATGATACTCTCTTATATGTCACTGACCATGTACAGTCATTGCCCAGAATTTTTGATTTTCTTGAACAGTTAGAGAGTTCTCTGGCTACAAAGTTAATGTGGCTAAAACAGAGGTATTACCAGTGGGAACACCACCTGCAGCAGACTTGCTAGATTTGGGGAAGGTTAAATGGGCCAAGGCAGGGTTCTGATATTTGGGGTCTGGGTGCCCAGGGAACTGAGCAAACTATTCGCAATGAACCACATCAGACTATTACAGGAGATTCAGACAGATTGTAATCAATGGACAGAACTCCCTCTATCCTTATCTGGTAGAACTGAATCAGTGAGAACGAATATCCTCCCACAATGTATTTTTGTGTTTACTTCTTTGACATTTAGACCACCCAAAAAATTCTGGGTGGAATTAAAAAAACACTACTTCCAGATGTGTGTGGAATGGGAAGAAACCTAGGATTAGGTGGAGAGTGCTTACTGCTCCCAAGAATATGGGGGGACTGAGACTCCCAAATATCCATAATTAATACTGGGCTGCCCAACCTCAGGCTCTGACTCCATTGTTAAAGAAAGCGAGGCCCCCATCTGGGCAGAAATAGAATCCTTTAATCAGGAAAAAAGGGAGGATAAGTGATTTCATTCTCATAGATGAAAGGAGACTTTCCAGGGTAGTTTTCAACAACCCCTGGACTTCTATGTTGAAAACAAACATGGCTGGAAGTAACCAGTTCAAATAAGTACACTTTAGCTCTGCATAGCAAGACACTTCTTAGGAGCTGCTTAGACTTCACACCTTGTAAATGGGATGGGTTATTTAAACAATGGGCCAGGTTGGGTCTCTCCTCTTTGGGACAATGTTTTTAAGGAAGGTAACCTGAAGTCTTTCCAACAATTGCAGCTGGAGTTTGGGATACCTCGAAAATATTTTTTATTTTATTTGTACAGATTAAAAATTAGCTATCACAAAAACAAATGGTAAAGCAGTTAGATAATCCTCTGAATCCCCTGCAAGCTTGTTTGCTAGACCTGGCCCAGATGAATAAACTGAAAAAATTAGTTACCCAGACTGTGCAGGTACTGGCCTTTTCAGAACTGGATGATATTAATCATATTAAGCAGAAGTGAGACTAGGAATTAGCTGTTTCTCTTACGGAACCACAATGGAACCAGGTATGGTGGGGGGGGATACATAGCACCTCAGCTTCCCTTTTTGGGGAGAGTACAGATGGACAGTAGTTATTTGATACTATAGGCCCCAGTAATCTCCCAACATCTGAGTGGCCATATCACAGATAGACGTTGGAGGTGTCACACAGATAAGGGTACTCTTGCCCATGTTACTCGGCAGTGCTCGCTTCAGACTCCATACTGGAGGGCTGTGGAAAACGAGATGGGTAGGATTTGTGAGATCCCCATATTGCTCTCAGCGGAACAATGGATTTTTGGGTTACCCCTTCCCAGCTGACCTCCCGGGCCCAAAAATACTTGTTCTACATTTTAGTGGTGGCAGCCATGAAGGCAATCACTTGCAGATGGCTGACGACCTCAGTGCCCGGAATGGGAGAATGGTACTCTGTCTGCCAGAAAATAATGCTGATGGAACACCTCACAGCTAAACTGAGATTAAGTCAGGAAAAATGTAAGAGTAGATGGCTACCCTTTTTTTTTTACCATGTGGCAAGGAAAGAAGGAAAGGATATTTTGGAAATGTTGGCAACATATGGGTAATTTCCCCTGTTCTTTACCACTTCCCTTGTGCTCAGAAGGGGGTAAAGGTATACGGAAAGTGTAAAAAATTTCAAGTGATCTGTACCTGGTTGAAAAGCAATATCAATGTTGGAGGGTCAAATAGATTACTTTCTGTATTAGATAGCTTTTATAATATGTAAAGATAAAAAGGTCCTTTATTTTCCCTTTTACTGCCCTTTCTCCCTTCCCTTTCTTTTGTCAATAGGTGATATCTTTATAATTTTGGGTCTTGTCTGTTTCTCTCAATTTGATTTTTTATATGTTTGTGAACTATGAAATATACATACATGGACTTGTTCTTTGTACTGATTGGACATCACACAGAGAGTGTGTATAGATTGTATTACTAAGACTTTATGTTTATTTCTTTAATTTTCTCTTGTGAAAATCAGAATAAAGTTTGATTTAAAAAAAAAAAAATGTGGCCGGCCCGGTGGTGTAGAGGGTTGAGGTGCTGGCGCCTTACCTCGACCCACGCCGACGATCCGGGTTTGGGAACAGACTCTGGTTGCTGTGGGTCGGCAGGGGAGGATAAGGATTGAGCGTCCGTAGGACTGCTCTCCAATCCTGGGGTGGGTTAGGGGATGGTCTCACTCGGTAGTGGCCCCCAGTGGAAACTGGAGGCACTACACGAGCGTTGTGCAGGGGAACCTTGAAAAGCGGAAACACCGCTCGCTGGCCTCCAGATGACGGCTCCCTGCTCCCGACACCACCAGTGCCTTCTCGGGCCTCCTTCTCTTCGACAGCATCCCTGGGCCCTAAAAAAGGTGTGCTGGGGCTGTCCTCCCCCCCCCCGGTGCCTTACCCCTCGGAGGAGAGGGACCCACCCGGAAAAGGTATATGCCAGGATATCCCAGGGACCGTCTGCAAATACGAGGAGTCAGAGAGGATCAAGTAAGGACAGTGGGGCTTGAGGGGACATGTGCAGCCTGAAGGAGTGGGTGTCACCAAGCACGACGGGGCGAATAAAGAAGACAATACCAAAAAAAAAAAATGTAATGGGTTACTGTACAGAGTCTGGGTTAAACCTCAGACACAAGAACAGACAGAAAAATTGGTTATACCACAGAAGTATAGAACAGAGTCGTTACAGACAGCACATGATAGTCCTATGGCTGGTCACTCAGAGAGGGATTGCACCCTTGCCAGATTGCTGTATAGATTTTACTGGCGTGGAATTCATGAAGATGTTGCAACCTATTGTAATTCCTGTGCTGAGTGTCAGAAAGTAGCCCCCGTCACTAGAAAAGACAAGGTGCAGGCCGGACCGCCGGCACAGCAGTTGGATTTCCGCATGCGGTGCCAACGACCCAGGTTCGGGAACGGACCCGGGCTGTCGGAGGGCTGGCCTGGGGAGAAGGATTGAGCATCCATAGGACTGCTCTCCTTCTCCAGGGAGGGGGCTGAGTACTCAGTGCCACGGTGACACCCACGGCTGGGTACCGTGGTGCCATCGGATGCCAAATTGAATTTAGGGAAGGTCGGACGCCGGGTCATCATTGTACGCTCCTCCCTGTTCACAAAGGAGAAAAATCATCCTGTGCCTGGCCGTCTTAATGAAGCTCAGCCCCTGACGCCTCGATCAGCCTCCAGGAGCCAGCTCCACGACCAGATATTTGTTGCGCGGCCCGATATGGGGGTCGGTGCCACGACCCCGTTCTCTGGGGAGCAAGCCAGGGTGAATGCGGGCATTTCCGGAGGTGGAGGCAAGGGGGTCTGTGACCAGAGCAGAAACCGACGGCTGGCAGGGGACAAAAAAAGTATAGTAAATAAAGAAAAAGAAAAGACAAGCTGCCCCGGTGCCCCTACCCTTGACAGATGTGCCTTCTGAGAGCACTGCAATGGATGTGGTTGGTTTTTTAGACAAAAGTAAAAAGGGTAACAGATTTATCCTGGTAGTATGTGACTATGCTACTTGATACCCAGAAACAGTTCCAATGCGTACTGTCACAGCTTCAAAAGTGGCACCAGAGCTTGCCAAAATTTTCAGCAAAGTGCGCATACCTAAAGAAATTATTACTGATCAGGGTAGTAATTTTAATGATGCACTACTTAAGGAGCTGAACAGACTACTGGGTATCACTGCCATAAGAACCTCCCCCTATCTCCCTCAGACAGACGGTCTTGTTGAGCCCTAAAATGCATGTGAAAAAAGGTTTGTAAAAGGGGAAGGGAAAGATTGGTACCAACACTTGCCTTACCTACTTTTTGCTTACAGAGAAGTGCCACAGGCATCAACAGGGTTTTCACCATTTGAATTGCTGTATGGTAGGCAGCCAGAAGGGCCACTGGATGTGATAAAAGAAATGTGGGAAGATAACCCCACTCAGAAACAATCTACAGCGTCTTATATATGTGCCCTAAGAAAGAAGCTGGCAAAATATGTTGAAATTGCCTATCGTAATCAGGAAGAGGCCCAAAACCAGCAGAAGGTATATTATGACCATGGGGTAAAAGAAAATGTTTTTGAACCAGGTGAAAAGGTTTTGTTACTGTTACCCACAACAGAAAATAAACTGTTAATGAAGTGGCAAGGGCCTTACAGAGTGCTTAGACATACTGGCACCGTTAACTATGAGATTTAGACCCCTAACAGGAAAAATCCTACTACGATACACCATGCTAACCTCCTCAAGAAATGGGTTGAAAAAATGACAAAAGCTGCTTTGCTAGTTTTACCAGAAACTGATAAAGAAGATACTGATGTAGCTTATGACAGACTGGAACAAACAGTAACTGTTAATGCCATAAAGGTGAATGTTTCCTTAACCCCCGAACAAACTGTAGAAATTCATAATGTGTTAAAGACATTTAACAGTACTTTTACTACAGGCTGGCAGTATAGCCTAAAGGTTAGAGGAACGAGGTGTGAACGACGAGCCTCATACATCCAGCAGGCCAGACGTAAGTTTGATTCTCACAACCTCCACTTGCATACTGTATGACTCTGAGCAAGTCATTTAACCGCCCAGTGCGCCCAGGTCGCCCCTGAAAACAAGCACTTGTACCTAGTGGGCCTTACCTGGTTACCAAAGACTAAAATAAAAATAAAACAGTACCAGGCTGAGCAAAAGGGGTTGAGCATGTAATAGTGCCAAGGAATGCTTGCCCTGTTAAGCAAAAGACATATAGATTACCAGAGCGGTTAAGAGCTGACGTGGTTATGGAAATACAAAAAATGAAAGAATTGGGTATCATAAAGGAGTCGAGGACTGCTTGGTCATCTCCAATGGTAACTGTAAACAAAAAAGAAGGAGGTGTTAGAATCTGCCTTGATTTTAGGAAACTTAATCAAGTGTCAGAATTTGACAGTTATCCTAGGCCCAGAATAGATAATTTGGTGGACAGAATGGGGAGTGCAAAGTATATCAGTACCCTCGATCTCACCAAGGGTTACTGGCAAATCCCTTTAGCAATAGAATTCAGAGACAAAACTGCATTTGCCACTCCTGTTGGATTCTATCAGTTCACCACCATGCCATTTGGTTTACATGGTGCTCCTCCTACATTCCAGCGGTACATGGATGTAATTTTATCCCCTCACACTGGTTATTGTGCTGCATACCTGGACGATGTCGTGGTGTACAGTCCAGACTGGAAAAGTCACCTGGGACACCTACGAGCAGCTGTCCAAGCTATCATAAATGCATGTCTGAAGTATTAATACTACCAAATGTGCATTGGGCATGCAGAAAACCAGATATTTGGGCTATGTGTTGGGAAATGGAGAAGTCAAACCAAAGGTTTCTAAGATAGAAGCTGTAGCTAACAGCCCTGTCCCTAAAACCAAGAAACATGTCATGTCATTTTTAGGGCTGGCTCATTATTATCGGAGGTTTGTTTCCAACTTTGCTGAGTTAGCTACTCCCCTCACTGAACTCAAGAAAAAACAGTTCCCAAATAATGTGAAATGAACTCCAGAGTGTGATGAAGCTTTTCAAGCCATTAAGGCTGCATTATCTTCAGCCCCTGTTTTAAGGAGCCCTGACTTTGAGAAACTATTTTTGCTACAAACAGATGCATCAGAGGTAGGCCTAGGTGCAATCCTGAGTCAAAATATAGATGGGACAGAACATCCTATTCTGTACATAAGCAGGACGTTGCATGACAGAGAGAAAAGGTACTCCACCACTGAAAAGGAATGGTTAGCAGCAAGGTGGGCCATGGAGTCCCTTACATTTTATTTGCTAGGAAATACAGGTTACTCACCTGTAACAGGAGTTCTAGGAATGGTATATATTGTTCATCCACACTGTCTGGCAGGTTCCTTGCCGCTTTAAATCTTGCCGGAAGGTCTTCAAGCTGGCTCCTCCCACCCACCCGGGTGGTAAAACTCTCGGCTCCACCCCATGACGCCAGATCTAGCCCGCTGGAAGCCAGGTTGTCGCGTCCCGAAGTCGAATTGGGTCGTGTGGATGAACAACATGCCATTCCGAGAACTCCTGTTACAGGTGAGTAACCTGCATTTCTAGGGACATGGATATGTTGTTCAATCCACACTATTACAGACTCCTAGCAGTTCTCTGGTGAGGGAGCAAGGCGCACTCGATACTTACTTGGGAAACAGAGACTGAGAACCGAGGCCCAAAACCAGCATCCCAGCGTGACTCGAGGTTGATGTGGTAGTGGGTAATAAAGGTATGTGCCGATTTCCAGGTAGCAGCCCTGCAGATATCCTGGATAGGGACATCCCTGGAAGCATCTACCGATGCAGCGGTATGGCGGGTAGACAGAGCTGTTATCCCTCTGGGAGGCTCCATGCCCGCCAACCTATAGCAGAGCTCTATGCAGGAGGTGACCCACCTGCCTATCATCTGCTTGGCTGCAGGTCTGCCAGGTGTGGCTTCAGCGTAGGTGACAAACAGCTGGCGAACCTCTCCCGACTTCAGCCGTCGCTCCTTGTAATAAGCGGCGCTCTTCTAGGGTCCAAGTATGGAGCCTATATTCGCCTCCGAGGTGTGACTGGGGTAGAACACCGGCAGAGTCAACACCTGGTTAAGGTGAAACTCCGACACCACCTTCGGAAGGAACTTCGGGTGGGGGCGCAGGACAACCTTGTCCCTGTGGAAGACCAGATAAAGAGACGCGATGGAAAGCGCATGGAGCTTTCCCATCCTTCTGGCTGACGTGATAGTCACCAAGAAAGCGGTCTTCCACGACAGGCGGGAAATATTGCACCTGTGCATCAGTTCGAATGGCTTGCCCATGAGCTTGGCCAATACCAGCAGTAGATCCCACAGAGATGGAGGTTCTCGCACTGGAGGGGAAATGTGGTCAAGGTCTTTGAAAAAGTGCCCAACCACCTTCTCCTCCGCCACCGACTGCTTCCCGGCCCACGCCCAGTAAGCAGAGATGGCTGCCAGGTGCACCTTAAGGGTCGTCGACCAAAGCCCTTGCTGAGAAAGGGACCACAGGTAGTCCAGGATGCTTGCCAAGGAGCAGGAGGAAGGGTCCAGGCCCTTGTCCTGACACCAAATGGAAAATCTCCTCCATTTGAAGGCATAGCATTTTCTGGTCAACTCCTTACGGGACACCTCAACGATGTTGAGGACCTCGTCGGAAAGACCCAAGGCCTGGAACTCTAGCCACTCAAGAACCAGGCCGTCAGGTGCAGGGATTGACGGTCCAGATGGAATACCTTCCCCTGGTTGACTGAGATCAGGTCCGGGTGGGCTGGAAGCCGCCTTGGGAGCCTGGAGCTGAGGCTGAGGAGATCTGGATACCAGAACTGACGGGGCCAGTCTGGGGCTACCAGAATCACCTGCGCCTTGTCCCTCCTCACCTTGAGAAGCACCTTGTGGATCAAGGGAAATGGGGGAAAGCAGTAGAAGAGGCCCGAGGTCCATGGCCTCGAGAAGGCATCCTCCTGCAGCGAGCCCTGCTGAGGGGGGCCGGCATGGAACAGACTCAGCTTCGCATTCTCCCTGGAGGCAACAGGTCCACCTGAGTGCCCCCAGTGGGAGAAGATCTTGTACACTCGGCAGGAGAGACCACTCGTGAGACCAGCCCCTATCCGGCTTAGGGCATCGGCCAGGGTGTTGGAGGCTCCTGCCACGTGAATGGCTGGAGATCTGCCTCCAGACTCAGACTGAGGACCATATGCAGAGCTTCCTTGCATTGGCATGGAGCTGCGTCCCGCCTGGCGGTTCAGATAGCACATGGTTGTGGTATTGTCCATCTGGACCTGAACTACTTGACCTAGAAACGGAGTGAAGGCAGAGAGCCACTGACCGTCAGAGCTCCAGTAGGTTGATATGGCATCGGACTCCCGAGGGGACCAGAGGCCGTAAGCTCTGTGCTCCCCAGATGGGCACCCCAACCCATCAGAGATGCATCGGGAGAGAGAGACCGTCGGCTCAGGGCGGATTGAATGGGATGCCCTCCTGCAGATGTGCCGGAACGGTCCACCACTGAGAGCCGCTCCACATCTCCTGGGTCACTACCGTGCTGGTCCAACTGGATCGCAGAGCGCTGTGACCACTGGCTGGCCAGTCCCCATTGAAGGGACGATGTACCAACGGGCCCAATGGACCACACTGGTACAGGCCGCCATGAGGCCCAGGAGGCGCAGGAAGTCCCAGGCAGGGCGCGATTGCTCAACCAGAAATGATTGGGCAAAGGAGGAAAGAACCTCGGCCCTGTCCGCCGGGAGCCGAGCTCTGGCTCGAAGAGAGTCGAGCTCTGCCCCGATGAAGATTATCACCTGCTTTGGCATGAGCTCCTACTTGGCCTTGTTGATGAGGAGGCCAATCTGAAAGCAAACCTGGAGGGCTAGATCTCTGGACTGCTCCGCCTCCGCACTGGAGGGGGCTACAATCAACCAGTCGTCCAGGTAGGGGTACACCCGGACCCTTCGGCACTGCAGGAATGCTGTCACCACTGCCATGCATTTGGTGAAGACCCTGGGAGCTAGGAAGAGGCCGAAGGGGATGGCCTGGAACTCGTAAAGGGATCCCTCTGCTCTGAAGCGGAGGAATCTCTGATGAGACGGACGGATCGGACATGAAAGACGCGCCCTGGAGGTCCAGGAACAGAACCACACGCCTCAATCCAAGGATGGGATTATCTGAGCCAGAGTGACCATCCTGAAGGTCCGAGACCTTAGGAACTTGTTCAGGTTGTGCAGGTCGAGAATGGGGCGCCAGCCCCCCCGTCCGTTTTGGGACCAGGAAGTACCTGGACACAAACCCCGGGTCTGGAGGAGGGTCCGCCACCTTCCTGATCACCTCTTTTTCGAGGAGCAAGGCAATATCAGCTCGGCAGGCCGACAGTGAGGCTGTGGACCCCGTGGACCCCCGAGGGGCGACGGCTCGAAAAGGTGGAGCCTGCTCAAACTCCAGAGGCAGGCCTTTTCTTACCACCTCCATCACCCAGCGGTCCATGGTGATAGCGGACCAGGCGGAAAGGAAGTGGCGGAGCAGTCCCCCCACGGGGGGAACCCAGGGGGGAGTGACAAGGCTGGGGGCGGCACCCCTCAACCCGTCACTGGGCAGGCTTGGAGGAGGAACCGGCTGAGGGGCCTCCTGGGCCTTTTCCTCTCTGCTTCCTGTTAGAGGGAGCTGCAGGCTTGGCTTTGGGGTGCCAAGCGTTAGCCTACTGGCCCTGATGCTGGTGCTGTTGAGCCGGACGTGCCGCATGCACAGAAGGGCGAAAAGGACTTATGTTGTTGATGACGGCCTTTGTCCCTCTGGGCGGAGGTGACCGAGTCCAGGGTAGCATTGGACTTTTCGAACTGCTGGAGGCGGCCTTCCACTCCAGGGCTGAACAGGTCAGTCCCCAGGAAGAGGACATCCACCAGTTTATGCTGGGAATCCGCCGTGAAGGTGGATATCCTCAGCCATGCTCTGCGGCGCATGGCCACAGCAGCCGCAACTGATCTGGCACAGGAGTCTCCAATGTCCAGAGCCATTTGGAGCTGCTGTTTTGCCACTGCCCTTCCCTGGTCCCGCACCTGCTTGACCGTGGTCTGTAGGTCAGCCGGGACACGAGGGATTACCACATCCAGGGAACCCATGAGGGCGTGGGAGAAGTGTGCCATCAGCACGGCCGAGCTGGCCTGGCAGAGGCCAAGGGAAGACGTAGCGTACACCTTGCACCCGGCATAGTCCAGTTTTTTGGACTCCTTGTCAGGGGGCTTATCCACATCCCTAGCATTCCCGGAATGCCGGAAAACGCTATCGGTGACCAACCCCTCCACAGAGGGGTGCTTTGAAAAACTGGACAAAGAGCCGGTACAGGCCACATACTTCCTGGCCATCCTGGCCAAAGGCGCAGGACAGGAAGCCGGCCACTGCCTAAGCTCCAGGGCTGGGCCAACAACGGCTTCAGCCACTGGAAAGGCCTCCGTGGGCGAATCCCCTCGGTCCAGTATCTGTCAGGGGATACTTCGCCTGCTTGGATACGGGCTCAAGCTGCATCCCGGTGGACTCCGAGATGAGCCGAAGCAGACCCATAAAAGACCATGGGCTCTCGTCCATCGACTGCCCACCCCCCCGGAGGACTCCAGGTCAAGGGGCCTGGAAAACAGGGAGGAGTCATCGTCGGACTCCGAGGAGTCAGCGAAGAGCTACCTGGAGCCTGAGCCACCCTCCACCTGCCGAGGACGGTCTGGAGTGAGGGTGACCGACAACCTGTGGGGCAGACCCTGACCCGACCGAGAGTCCTTGGTTGGCGCCCCTGATTTCAGTTGTAGATACGGAGGTTCCACCACAATCGGTGGGGCAGCTGGTTTCAGCCGAACAACCGGCCCAGGCTTGGGCACCTCGACTACAGCAAGGGGTTGTTTCGGCCGTTCGGGTGACAGCCACTTGATGGCCAGGGAAGGCAACGGCGTCGGCTTGTTCCCGGACAGAAGTAACTGCTGCCACATTAGGCCCTCGTAGCGTTGACGCAATTTGCGCTGAAGCCTCCCCCCTTCCGAGGAGGAAGATGAGGACGAGTGGTGCTGCCGCTTACTTCGGTGTCGAGACTAAGATCGCCGATGTCAGCGGGACCAGCTGGACCGAGATGAGGTCCAAGACCAAGACCCTCTGTGTTTCGTGGGTGGTTCTGAGAAGGGGTGGGGGACACCCGCTCTTCCCTCGGCTCGGGAGCCTTGACCGGGGACACCGGCAGGGGAGGTGCAGGCAAGTCCTTGGTCTCCACCGGGGGAACTGGTGAAGAAGGGTTGTCGGCTTCACCAGTCGACAGCCCGTCCGATGGGTCGAGAAAAATCTCGACTGCGTCGACAGGTGTCTTGGCCGGCTGACCTGACGGGGACACCGTGAAGCCAGCGGCCTTGGCCGCAACCTCGACTGAAGTCGAGTGTCGACTGTCCGGGAATGGGGACTTCTCCATGCTCCCACGAACACCGACGGTGGGACTTACCTTTCGAGTCCTTCTTTTTGGACCGAGAAGAGTGTCTCGATGGTCCCTCTCCCTTCGTGGAAAGGGACTGGCAAAGCTCCTTAAAAGAAGCTGTGTAGGAGGATCCCAGAGAGAGCGGGATAAATGCTGCGACCGAGGAAGATGAAGATGCGGCCTGGGCCGCCTCCTCTTTGAGGGCGATCATCTGCTCGAGTTGCTCAGCCCAGCCAGCCGCCGCGGACACCGCCCAACGGGCCTCCTTAGACTCCACCGGGGGTAAGCGCTTCTCAGGGTGCCCAAGCTGTAACTGGGCAGCGGTCTTCAGGACGCTGGCCGAAAACGAACGCCATAACTCGCAGGCCTGCGGGTCATGATCTAGGCTGAGGCAGTAGGCGTACATGGAGTGCGGATCCGTCCTGGACATTTTCTGCCCACATGGGCACCGTCGAAATCCTGGTGTTGATTTGTCCATCGCAGCCACAAGGAAGTAATTAGACCAAAGTCTTGAAAATTTAAGAATTAGTTTCGGGCAAACCGAAGAATTAGGATCCAGTCTATATGCAGAGCGTTAAGGAAGGAACCTGAGCTTCCAAGCGGTAAGGAAGATTTGGTGTCATGGGGCAGAGCCAAGAGTTTTACCACCCGGATAGGTGGGAGGAGCCAGCTTGAAGACCTTCCGGCAAGATTAAAAGCGGCAAGGAACCTGCCAGACAGTGTGGATGAACAACATATCCATGTCCCTAGAACTGACTTTGTACTTCTAACAGATCACAATCCTCTCTGTTTGCTTAACCAAATGAAAGATAAAAATTCCAGAATCACAAGGTGGTACCTGGCACTACAGCCATTTAAATTCAAGGTGATACACAAATCTGGTAAAGAGAATAGCAATGTTGATTTTCTGTCAGGATATGGATCAGGAATTGAGGGTTCTGAAGGTTGAAAAACAAAGGTATGAGTTTAAACTTTACTGCTTGTTGTACTGTTATAGAAAAAAGGACCCTGCACATATGCTTAATTTCTGAAAGTTAGAAGCTAATGTTAGTACAGAAGTAATAGAAAGTTTTGGAAACCTGTTTTATAAAACAGATTCCCTCTTAAGAAGGGGGGTGTATGTGACAGGGTTGAATAGGACCCTGTTCCAGTTGTTATGGAGAGTTTGAATGCAGGGATCTGTTCTATTCTTTTCTTCCCTGTCTCCTGTCTGTCTGGTTGTGCAACCACATTTTCCCATGAGACCCAGGATTTGATCATCCCAACAGTCTCGCACATTTTTGCCTCTCACTGTCTCTCAACCTTCCCTTGCTGTTTCTGTCTTTTCCTCCCCTGTGTATCTGCTGGTATAAAAATATATGCAAATCATTTTGTGGAAATGTAACTGATATTGGGATCTCTGTTTAGAAATTACACAGTGCTACTGTTGAAATGTATATAATTATGCTTTGAGATGACTGCAAAGCTATTTGGAACTCAAGGGGTTAACCTGAGAGCAGTTTTTGGGCCCTTTTTCAGAAGCTGTGGAGAAGGGGCCTCAGTTCTGGGACATTGTGTTCTTGCTGCACCTGCCTGAAATTTACAAGAACATTTCAGAAAAAAACAGGATGCTTGTTAAGCAGGGGGTTGCAAGGTCTTATAAGAGAGCTGCAGTGTTTTGAGAGACACACAGAGATTCAAGGAAAACTCAGATGAATCTTCTCTGTTTATCTTGCCTTTGTAAATAGGTATACTGAACAAGTTTATTTTTTTATGTTACTGCTAGTACTAATAAATACTTTTTGCAAATTCTACAACTGCTCCTGGTTTTTCCTATGCTTCCTGACCTGCGCCTCGATGACAAGGAGCAGGAGGATGGGGCTTCCTACATGTACAGCCCCTGCTTTTCCCATTTCTCTCCTTTCCCTACCCCAAGGTCAGCACCCGTGCAGTGGTGCAGATGTGAGACATAGATACTGCACGTACTCAATGCCTGCACCCTGCCCTTAGAGAAGCTGCCACATGGCGTGCCATCCTGCCTCCACTGGGTGGAAGGCAAGTAGTGGCATGCACTGTTCCCCCTTCCCTAAGGAGGACAGCCATCTACTGACACTGAATCCTTCTTCCCCTGGTCAGCCCCTAGGCAAACCTGGTCCATTCCCAAACCTGGGTCACTGGCTTCGCAGGAGGTAAGGCAACCAGCACCTCGGTCCTCCATGCCACTACATATTTACAATCACTTTACTATCAGTCTCACATTGCTTGTGAAGTGCTTTGGGATATAATGGGTATACATGCACTACATAAGTGCTAATTCTTCTTCTTTGTCCAGTAAAAATATGTTCAGATAAACAACAATGAATCAACTGAATCAATATGGGCAACACTGAGGGAACAGAAGTAAAACATTGCTGGGAGCATGTTACAAGCCCCTGACCAGAAAAAGGACTGCTATCTAAAACTACGCAATGAAATTAGAATGGAACCCTCTGAGGGTCTGGTAGTAATTATGGCTCATTTCAAGTTATTAGACATAAGTTGGGACAGTAGTTTTGCTACAGAGAAGGAAAAAAGAATATTTACCTACAGTAACAGCAGATCTTCAAGAGAATGTCCTCCATTGAGCCGCATCATGGAACTGTAGGCAATCAGTGTCAGGACCACCCAGAAATTTCTGCAGGCTAGGGTCGCCCACGTCGACCTGCCTTGTTGGCACCTGTATAACGTGGGTCTCCCCAGCATGCCTCAGTTCCTCGCCGGAGACGAGTGTGAAGGATCATCGGACCGGCAGGGACCGAAGTGAACAGGACCTCATTAGGCACACAAAAGAGGATATGGAAACCTGAGTATGGATGCCATGGGGGTATCAGAGGAGAAACAACCCGTCACCTGAAAAAGGAGGAAGGTGGGAGGTACAGCTGTGGCTCAATACAGGGGATTCTATTGAAGATCTGCTGTTATAGTAGGTAACTATTGTATGTTCTTCAAGGCTATCTCCTTCCACTGAACATCATCATGGAATGATTCCCACGCAGTACCAAGCACTGAGGGAGGAGGGCAGGACCTAATGATCCTGCATAAGGAGGCCTTGCAGAACACTGAGGCCAAAGCCGGTACATCTGTGAGAGATGATGTCCAGACTGTAGTGTTCAGTGAATGTATGAACAGTATCCCAAGTGGCAGTAGCACAAATGTCAGCAGCGGACACATTTTGAGCACAAGCCACTGAGGTAGTCACCCCATGGGTAGGATGAACACGAACAGACCAAGAAGCTGCTTACCATGCTTCTGGTAACAAAACGTAGTACAACTGGCCAGCCATTTGGAAAGGCCCTGTTTAGAAATCAGTAAGCCCACCACATTCAGGTGGCAAAAACAATACACATATGAAAGAATTTTCTACAATCCTTTGTACAATCCAGGTACCAACACAGTGTCTTACGGATGTCCTGCTTATGTAAACAACACTCTCCACTATCTATGGGACACAAAAAGTAAAAATGGAAGGTCTGTAATTTGACTTAAGTGATTTTTCTTACACAACCTTTGGAAGAAAATGAGGACTTGTACGTAGGGTAACCCTATCTTTATGAAAAATAATTCATGGAGAATTTGCAACCAGAGCCTGCAACTCCAAAATGAGTCTAGCAGTTGTAATTACCACTAGAGACTTTGTCTACCAAGAAAGGAAGTACATCTCACAAGTGAAAGCAGGCTCAAAGGAAGGCACAGTGAGAGTCTCTAGAAACAAAGTCCCACACAGGAACTGGGGATTGCAGAAGGAGGATACCTTTAGAAATTAATCTTTTTTTCTTCTCTCCACCGCTGGCGGCACCCTTCAGGCCTCATGACTCTCCCAACCTCATCTCCCACTGTCCTTGGGACTTACCTTAGGGCCACCAAGTGCCCCGCAGATTGCCCCCTGTGGTGGGGCCGTTGGGGTGTTCCCCAAGCACCCTTCCAGTGCCATGCTTAGATCTGTGGTCCCTGTGCCGAGTAGGTAGTGTGAGGTCTGCAGGGCTCCGCAGGGCAGCATCCTGCAGCAGTGGTGTTTTTCCATTGTTCTCCTGTGCCCCTGGACGCTGTGTGGAGGCAGCAGTTTGATGAGTGCATGTCAGAGGATGTGCTTACATCTCCTGCCAGGGAGCATCCCCAACCCAGAACTGCTGACCAGCTGTACTGCCTCTCATGGTCACCTAGGAGGCAGTGTTACAGCCGTACAGCCTGCCTTCCCTCCCCAGAGAACATCCACTGGGACACTCAATCCTCCTCCTCCCCTTGGCCAACTCCAAGTCATCCAAGGTCATTCCTGACCCCGGGTCACCAGCATGACAACAGGTGAGGCGTGAGTGCCTCTGCCCTCCCCACCACTGGACTGGTTACCCTTAGGAATCTAATGGAAACCTCCAGTTGAGCCACAGCCTTGCCCTCTGTCAGGCTGTGAAAAGGCAAAACAGCGGTCATGTGGACCTGTACTCAGGAATAACCTAGTCCCGAGTTCTTACAAGACAAGTAGTCGTCCAGAACTTTAAGAACTAGACACGTGAAAGGATCCAGGGCATGTCCAGCACACCACATACTAAAATGCTTCAATTTTTGTGAATAAGTGTACCAGGTAGACAGTTTTCTAGCCACCACAGGCCACCGCTGGGGAAACCCCAAAGTGGGAAAGTTCTATGTCCTCAGGAGCCATGCATGAAGGCGTAGGGATTGAAGATCAGGGTATACCAGAGCACCCTGCTCCTGTGTTAGAAGTCCAGCTCACAGGGAGAGCAGGAAAAGAGATTCCACTGCCAACTGCTGAAGAAGCAGCACACAGATTTGTCTGTTTTTTATTTCAACAGATGGAGTTCGCACTAGGAATGTGGTGCACCAGAGAAGTTTAAGCACAACAATAGTTCAGAAGTTGAGCACTCACCACCTCCAAATCAAACACAGATACCAGTCTCCAATCTGGTTCAGATTTTGTAGTCCAATTTATTTAAAACAAATCTACATACTGAAAAGACAGGCTGTGCTTGTCTGACAAGTTTCTGATCAATACTGACCTTTTATCAAAGGCCCTTGATACTGCCAGGACTATGAAGTCTGAACTGGATTGAAGACTGGTGCCTCTGTTTGATTTAGAGGTGGTGAGTGCCCAACTTCTGAACTGTTGTCAAATCTGTCTGAGCCAGTGAGGAGCCACCAAAACCAGGCAGGCATGCCTGGCCCACAGCTTGCCCAGAACCTTCTGTATTAGAGGGAATGGGAGAAAAGCATAGAGAAACCTCGCTTTCCAAGAAAGGGCCAACACGTCTCGTAAAAAACTCTAGGCCCTAGAGCAAGCGAGCAGAAATGCAGCAGTTTTGCATTGCATGGATACGCAAATAGGCCTATGTCAGGACAACACCATTTTTCAAAAGGGTCAACCACGACAGAGTCCAAGAATTCCCATTTGTAGCAGAGTGCATGGGATCGACTGTGAGGTGAACCACTAGTAAGTTCAAGTCCCAGGAAGGAACACCACTGACAGGAATATGTCATGTTCAACCTCCCAGTGCCACTGTCTCACTGTAGAAAGTGTACAAATGAACCCCGCTTTGTGGATTTATGTGATAGCGGCGCTCGCCAATTGCCATTAGAGGCGACGACACATCGATGAAAAGAAATTTGACAATGTACTGACCTACAGTAAAATGGTGCCGGGACTTTGTTTTTATGATTGCGCAGGGGCTGCACCCCCCCAACTAAAGGATTCTCAATTCCAGGGAGGTGCATGTCGGGGAGGGAGAGAGGGTGCAAGTAAAGATACCTGAACCCAGCACCATGTCCACCGCATCCCTGAACTCACCGACCACGCCACAGGAGCAGCTCGGCAGTTCACCAGGAGCCCTCACAATCCCCACCCCACACTCAGCGTGCTTGCTCCCCGCGCGCATAGAAATGTAGCAACGAAATGTTGCTATTTTCGTGAACCACCGCCATCTGGTCGCCCACCTTCCCTGGTCACCCTGATGACAGACGCCATGATTAAGTCACCGTTTTGGTATGTGCCCAATCATGGCTGCCGAAGTCACGGGATACCCTGCTTCGTCCACCTGATGTAGTACATCATCGACAAATGGTCTGTGTGAATCAACAGCTGATTACCTGGAAGGAGGGTGGCAAAGGCCAGTAGACCATGCAGAACAGCCCTCATCTCCACAATGCTGCTGTAAAGCACCTTATCCAGAGGGCCCCAGTGGCCTTGGGGTCTGAAGAGGCCCAAATGAGCACCCCCAACCTGAACCTGAGGAATCTGTGGTAATCATCAGTAGAAGGAACGGCTGCACGAATGGTGACCCTTTTGCTAGGTTGGATTGGTCCAACCACAACTGCAGGGAATAATGGAGATCAGCAGTGACCTGTATGATGCATTCCAGCTCATCTGAGTGCTGGGTGTACTGCATTCTGAGGTACCACTGTGGGATCCTCATATGGAGGTAGGCTAGTGCAACAGTCAGGATGGCAGCCACCATCAGGATGATTAATCTTAGCAGACATCAGGCTAACACATAATCGCTGAAGGTAATCAACTGTGCCTTTGCTACCAGTGCCATGGCACAGTCCGAGGGCAGGAATGCTCGACTGAGAATTGTGAAGAGAATGGCCGCTATGTATTGGAGCCTGTGGCAGGGGGTAAGGACCGTCTTCAGTTCACTGACCAGTATGCCCAGTTGGTCAAACAGTTGCCGGGTCTGAAACAGTATATATGCAATGACTTCCTGAGATGGGGCCTTTAACAGCCAATCATCTATGTAAGGGAAGACATACAGACCCTCTCTATGGAGGACTGCTGCTACAGTGACAAATACTTTGGTAAAAACATGTGGTGCAGAACACAAACCAAAGGGCAAAACATGAAAATAGTAGTGTCAGTCCTGGAGCATGAAACGCAGATGTTGTTTGTGTAACTTGTGGATCTTGACATGCAGGTATGTATCCTTCATGTCCAGAGCAACCATCCAATCCCCCTAGAATGGTAAAAGCAGGGGAGACTGCAGAGAGGCCATTCTGAACTTCCTGTATCCTATGAAAAAGTTCAGACCCCGAAGGTCTAGTACTGGCCTTAAATCCCCAGTCTATTTTGGAATCAGAAAATACCAGGAATAGTAGCTTTGACCTATTTTTGAAACTGAGACTAATTCTACAGCCCTTTTAGACAGAAGGGATTTAACCTCCTCAAGCAAAAGGGCACGATGTCCCTGAGGTAACTGTTTGGCAATTTGGGGGGGGGGGGATAACTGAAGGAACAGAAAGGCGCTCTAAAGTGTGTTGGTGCTTAATCACCTCCAGTACCCCAAGCATATGTAGTCATCTCCCTTCACTTTGTTAGAAAGAGGGAAATGCAGCCCTCCAACCAAAACTTCCTGAGGCAGTCACACCAGAGGAAAAGATGGGAGTCAAAAGGTGCCAGGGATGGTGGGCGTGATGGTAAAGTTTTGACCTTTTGTGAGTCTGGCATGGGCACCAGGGGACAAGTTTGTAGCCTGGGAGGAAAGTGGGTGGCCAAGGTTTATCGGAACCACAACCATGGCCAATAGAATAATAACGTCCTGAGCAGGCATAGTACCTACGAAACGAACCATGAACCCCGGAGTTTGGGTTCAGAGTATTAAGGTATCTAAGAGTCATTCTAGTAGACTACAAATCTCTTAAACCAAATTCAGTATCATTGCTGAACAACCGCTTTACCCTGAAACCTTGCTGCACATCAGAGAAAAAAAAAAACAGCCACTCTTAGGCAAGAGTGGTGAAAGAGGCAAAACCCCAGAGGCAGCAGCCCTGGCTGCAGCATCAGAGGCATCATAGGCTGATCTAAGTAGGTGCTTACTAGCTTCCCAGCCATTGACTATGGGCATCTCGACTGTGGCGAGCGGTTGCTTCGGCCGTTCAGGCGACAGCCATTTGATGGCCGGGGGATGAATCGGAGTCAATTTACTCCAGGACAACAGTAACTGCTGCCACATAAGCTCCTCGTAGCGCCGACGCAATTTGCGTCTAAGCCTCTCCTCATCCGAGGAGGAGGACGAGGAGGAACCGTGTCGCCGCTTACTTCGGTGCCGAGACCGAGACTGCCGATGTCGGCGGGAACGGCTTGACCGAGATGAAGTCCAAGACTGAGACCGAGACCTCGGTGTAACCGAGGGCAGGCCTGGGAAGGGGCGGGGGGACACCCGCTCTTCCTTCGGCTCGGACACTTTAACCGGGGACTGCCGCCCCGAAGGCGCGGGCAGATCCTCGGTCTCCACCGGGAGAACCGGCGATGAGGGGTTGTCGGCTTCACCAGTCGACTACCCGCCCGACGGGTCGAGGAATATCTCGACTGTGTCAACGGGTGTCTCAGCAGGCTGGCCTGACAGGGACACCGTGAAGCCAGTGGCCTGAGCCGCAATCTCGACCGAAGTCGATGGTTGGCTGTCCGGGGAAGGAGACCTCTCCCGCTCCAACGAACGCCGACGGTGGGACTTACCCTTCGACTCCCTCTTCTTGGGCCAAGAGGAATGTCCTGATGGCCGCTCTCCCTTTGTGGAAAAGGACTAGCAAAGCTCCTTGAACGAAGCCGAGTAAGAGGAACTCAGAGAGAGAGTAGGATAAATGCCGTGGACGAGGAGGAGGAAGATGCGGCCTGGGGCCGCCTCCTCCTCGAGGGCAATCATATGCTCGAGCTGCTCAGCCGAGCCAGCCATCGCAGACACCGCCCAATGAGCCTCTTTGGATTTTACTGGTGGGTAATGCTTCACGGGGCGCCTGAGCTTCAATCGGGCAGCGCGATCCTCCAGGACGGTGGCCGAGAAAGAGCGGCACAACTCGCAGGCCTGCGGGTCGTGGTTTAGGCCGAGGCAGTAGACGCACGTGGAGTGCGGATCCGTCCTGGACATCTTCTGCCCGCAAGGGCACCTCCAAAAGCCGGGGATCGATTTGTCCATCGCAGCTGCAAGGGATAATGAAGACCGAAGTTTAGAAAACTTCAAAACTAGTTTCGGACGAACCGAAGAGTTAGGATCCAGTCTAAAACGCACAGCGCTAAGGAGGGAACCTGAGCTTCCAAGCGGTAAGGAAGATCTGGCATCATGGGGTGGAGCCGAGAGTTTTACCACCCGGGTGGGTGGGAGGAGCCAGCTTGAAGACCTTCCAGCATGATTTAAAGCGGCAAGGAACCTGCCAGAAAGTGTGGATGAACAACATATCCATGTCCCTAGAATCAGCATTTATATTGCTCTTTTCATACACAGTATCCCAAAGCATTTACAAGCAATGCTAGACTGGTAGTGAAGTGACAATGTGTGGTGGTGGCCATATCGCACATCGTCACCCACACACAGCCTGAATAATTGCATGAACCGGTTTATGGGCAGGGGAATGTTGGCCAGGAGACCAAGAATGTTCCTTGCTCTTTGCGAAGAGTGCCCTGGGTTCTTTTACTTCCATCTGGACACCCACCAGGACAACACCAAGATGGGCAGAAGGGACCTCAGTTTAACGTCTCATCCGAAGGACGGCACACCCCAGTAGTACAGCACCCCCGATACTGCACTTGGAAGCCAGCAATTTTTAGGTGCAAGTTCAATCCCTGTATGGGACGAGAACCCACGCCCTTCTGGTCCAGGGGCAGATGTGCTACAAACTGAGCCACGCTGACACCTAAGTGTATGGTTGGTAGGAAATTGCACTTTTTTTTTTTTTAAGTGATTGAAATGTTTTGTGATATATGGTTCTGTGTTTTACATTTGTATCTATTTTTAAGTAAACATCTCATTTTAAGAGATTACCTGGTGTGCCTTTGAAATTCTTTCTTTGACAAGTGAAGCATATATGGTTAAAGCGGACACCGTGCAAAGCTTAATGGTTTTACCAAACTGGGAAAAGGTAAGAGTTTATTCTGAGGTCTTTCATAGAGTTTTTAAGGGTTCGTTTTGTACACCTGTTTATGTGTCCGTAGGTGAAAGATATCTGGACCCCCCAAGAGCAGAATTATCTGAGCCTGTACATTGGGTACGCTAGCAAGAGGTTCACAGTTTGAATCATTTCAAGAACTTGAGACCAAAGGTTGATTCGAACCCACAAAACAGACAGGAGGGCTACCCTGTTCTGTTAACTGTTCACAATACTGTGCTCAGAAGTTGGCACTGTGGGAGTAGAGGGCCTGACCTGCTGAATGGGGTTGTGACAATGGGGTCTCATCGTTCTGTAACCTGATTGACTGACTGGCATCTTTTACCCATCAGCCGCAGCTCAATCACCTTAGAAATCGATCCGAACCACGGGAAACCCAACACGCTATACTGATTCCAAATGTCAAGGCAAAAGCGGGAGTTTCAAAAACAAGTTCCCTTTCTAAGTGATACACACAACAGCCCCAAACCCCCTGTACATCCCATAAAAATAGAAAGACAACAAATAAATATTTCCTTTCTCTTCTAGATTAATTTGTTTCCAATAAGCAATAGAGAATAGGGGCTTCGCTGAGACGTCCACTCTTGCCTGTCTACCCACACACAAGGAATCCCCTGCCCACACTCCAGTCCTCCCAACTCCAAAGTCTAACCAAAACCATCGGGCGGCCATTCAGATGAAGTGGCACTCACCTGACGCTGAACTGCAACAAAAGAAGAAAAAAAAAAAAAAACCAGAACTCCCACCACTGCTTCCTCCAAATGGTAAGCCGCTCTGACCCCAGAAACACACAATGAACTGCCGCACCACAACATCGGCGGTTTTCCCCTTCAGCTGCATTCACGCTGCATCTCCATAGCAAGCAACACAGGAAGAACTCTGAATGTAGACAGTTTATCTGGGTTTGGACAGTTTATTAAAATAAAAAAACATTAGCATGCCTACCAAATGGGACTCAGTCATGCTGACATCACCCTATCCTAAACGTCCGCATTCTGACATTGGCCATCTCCCCCTTCAGCTCCATTCATGCTGCATCTCCGTAGCAACACAGAAGAAAAATGCTAGATGTACAAATTTTTTTTTTTTTTAAACTGTCAGCCTGCCAAACGGGAGACACTTAGGAGACATTACCAATCGCTTGACACCCTCTGAACTCAGGTCCATCTCCCTAACAATACAGAACTATTTTTTCTGGCAGAGCAATATATTTAAAAAACAGCTTAAAATACAAAACACTCTTTTGATTCTTGTTTTTTTTTTTCTCTCACAAAAAGAGGGAGGCCACTGTATAATTGCAATAAACCACTCCAGGGTGTGGGTTATGCTGGGATTTATCCATGGCTGACCAGGTTTGACCACTCGGCCTGCAGCCTCGGGGCCAACCCACGCCAGCCGTGAGTAAATCCCAGCATAACCCACACCCTGTCATGGTTTATTGCTTAAGTACTGCACTCAGATGCCAGTGTTTATGATATGAGCCCAATCCTGGTGCGTGACTGGAACATATGACCTTCTGGCCAGAGGCAGATGTGCTAAGGTCTGAGCCACCTGACACTGAAAAGTTAAGGGCCAGGCACGAAGTTAGATCCAAATTTCAAGAAGGCACATCCTGAAACATCAAGGAGACTGAACGAGGAGAACCTGAATAAAATGGACAAAGAAAAGGGGATGGAGATGTGGAACTCCTACAACTGGATACAGCAGCTTTTGCTATGATGATGAACCTCATTATACCGAATTCCCGGGTATAACAAATGGTGCCCATGGCTCTCAACTGTGATTACTGCTGATGATATCTTTCAACCCCAATCCATGACACACTTCATCATGATTTTCAGTAACAGTTCCCATGGCTCCTGACTGTGATTACTGCTGCTTGATTCCTTACGTCCCCAATCCCTGGCTCACCTAATCACGAAATTCAGTTTGCATAATGGCTGCCAAGAGTTGACTGATTCCTCTCTCTCACTCTCTAATGCTCACTCCTTGCTCGCTCTCACTCTTTGCTCACTTCACAGGCAATACTGTGAACTACTGTACTAGTAAGAAGTATGGTATTATGAAGTAAAACGAAGTACAAACTGCTGTGCTCCTATAATGCTGTAGGGCTGTAAGGTTGAGTAGGAACAGTCAGAGGATTGGGAGTATGAGATGGCACACGGTTGCTGCAAGGTACAAGCTGCTGAGGCAGGGCTAGAAATGGAAACTAGATATGTTCCAGATTACAGCATACATAAGGTTAGTATTAAAAAAAGGCAATAAGATCAACAAAAAGTGCTGAAGTGTTGTAGGATGCTGTAGAGTGGGAAGCGAACAGAAGATGGGGGGGAGTTGTAAGAGCCACAGCTGTCGGCTTTTTTGGCTTTTTGATTTACTATCTAAAGTATCTACAATACTGTATTTGTGTATACCAAAACTGATAAAGTTACTAAACCAGGTTAGGATGTGTGGACTCCTGTAGGCGCTTTCCAGACCAGGGAGAATTGGGTACTACAGCAGCAAAACAAACAACCGGGCTATCGTCAGCCTTCCAAGAACTACAAGTCATTCACTGACCACGCTGTAAAAGTGCAGAAAAGTCAACTTTATTAAAGCTTCAGGCAGAAAAACAGTGTGCAGACAAACAGGAGTCTAGTAACCTGACGTTTTGCACCTATACTGGGCACTTAACCATGAGAAGTTATAACTACAGCAACCTAGACTAGGGGTTCACCTCCATCCACAGGGGATGCCGTATATAGATGTGGCCACAGCATGGTACTAAGTAGCACCATGAGAAGATGGTTCCAAAGCTGAAACAATTTGAAATTACAAGAAATTTAGCACAATGAATAGAGAGCCAGTTAAGCAACAGTGTTCAGTGGGTAGCAGTTTATGGAACAACATCATACTGGAAGAAAGCTACCAGCTGTGTCCCACGGGGATCAATACTGACATTCCTACTATGCAATATTTTACATTGTTACATTGATGACCTGGAGTCAAGAGTCACAAGTAAGGGTTTTTTTTTTGCATTTTATTTACCAGGATAGCCCAGCTGAAACAGAATTTTTTTTCCCCACACCTGGGCTAACTTGAGTACTTGACGTTTAAGAGGCTCGCTCAATGTCAGTTACTATTTGGCTTAACTGGTGTTTGAACTGGTGACCTGTGCTGAGACAGTGCGTAAGGCTAATAAAAACTAGGCTGCATCAAAAAGAGCAAAACATGCCATAAGAGGGATGGGATTCTGCCCTTCTGGCACTGGCAAGAAAGCAGTTAGCAGAACTGTATGTAATTCTAGTTGCCACAGTAGAAAAGAGATGCTACGGAAAACAAGAGGGTACAGCAGAAAGCAACTAAAATTATTGAGGTGATGGTGAGGTTAAGCTACGAGAAGCATCTATCCAGGTTAGGTATGCTTCCCCTGAAAATAAAAGTGGTATGGTTTCAGTTTTTAGTACTTTAAACAGGTAGGATAAAAAAGATCAGGGGAAATGTCTTCAGCTGATTCAGTGCAACAGAACTAGAGGGGGCAGAATTAGAAGTAATGTGAGGAAGCTTACTGTCACCCAGAGAGTTGTTAAGTTTTTAGAACAAACACCCAAAGGAAGTTGCGCAAATGGCGAATACAGAATCTTTTAAACTCCAGCTGGATACGCTCCTCATAAAGATCACCATCACTGGGTACAGAATTTAGTTCACCGGGTAGTGGAGGTTCACAAAAAGCATACCGCATGATGACAGAATGATCTTTCCTGGGGGAGGAAACGGTGTACCACTTGGTTTCAGCTTCCCAGAAGTTCCCACCATTGTTCTCTCCATAGTGCCAAAATCCATACAATTTACTGGTAGCACTTTCCGTTTAAAGAGATTCACCAAGTTATAGAGATTCTCATTTGCACCCAATATATGGGTGCCTTACCTCGGGGGAATTCTTTCTATGTCATGATGTCCATAAATGGTGAAATATTTTAAGTGTCAAAACACACGTAATTTAGTCCCAGAAGACTTCCCGGTCTTTAGAGTTGCCCACGCTCTGCCCCTGCGCTCTGCAGTTATGACATGATGCTAGGGAGAGTGCGGGGACGCGCTCCATTATAGTGAATGGGCGGCAGCTTTCTGAGCAGTTTTTTATATTATAATGGTCACTTGGTGATGAAACGTGGGCACTGGTCGACTAACGAGGGACTTGTTAGTTGACCAGGCCTACGCTTCATCACAAACTGACCATTACAATATAAAAACACTCGGAAAGCTGCAGCCCATTCACTATACTGAAAAGCCGGTAGCTCCTGCCTCTCAAGCATCAGATCATAACTTGCTGATGCTGGGTGAGTATGGGCAACTCTTCAAACCAGGAAGTCCTCCGGGACTTGGTGTAACTAAATTACGAGCATTTTTACACTTCAAATATTTCACCATTTATGGACATCTGGAGATGGAAAGAATTCCTCTGAGGTAAGGCACCCATATATCAGGTGCAATGGCTGAGGCTGGTGAATCTCTTTAACAATGGTTACAGGTATTTCACATGATATTGATAGCTGTAGATCCCTGGATGACAGGAGAACACATTGGGTCCATATTTTTTTTCATCTAGCATTTAGTATGTAGAACATGAAAAAATTACTCACCATAGTAATGTTGTTTCTTCTAATGGAGTCTTGCTGTATTCAGACATAATGCAGTTAGCCCCAGCACTTGAACTGCCCCAGAGAGGAAAGAGTTAACTCTTTGCAGAAACATAGAACGTTGAGCTCGAGCTCGATTTTCAAACCTCTGTCTGTGATACTTCCCAATGTTACCATCAGATTCTTATGAGCACACTAACATACTATAGTATGGAAATTGTTCAACATATAGCCAAAGGGCAAACAATTATTTTGGGGCCCAAAAGACTCAAGTCGAGAACCCAAGAAGGAAAGGTAATGACAATATTTAAGTATAAAACACCACCAAAAAAAAAAAACATCCACCCAACCCAAGAGGGAGGATACAAGGTACACCCCTGAGGTGCAACACTGCCAGCCCACTTCCCAAAAACCCAGGTTCTGAGAGGGGAGGCAGGGGGCAGGTCTGAATACAGCAAGACTCCATTAGAAGAAACAACATTACTATGGTGAGTAATTTTTTCTTCAAACAACATGAAGTCTTGCTGTATTCAGACATAATGCAGACTACCAAGCAGTTCCTTATGGAGGAGGGAATGCACAACCTACTTTGGGAAGAGGCTCTGCAGTACTGCTGTGCCAAACCTAGCATCACTCCTAGCCTGGATGTTCAGGGAGTAATGCTTGGTAAAAGTATGTACTGTTTTCCAGGTGGCTGCTTTACAGATCTCTAACAAAGGTATATCTCTGGCCGCAGCTAGAGAAGCAGCTGTACCTCTAGTCGAATGAGCCCTCAAGCCTGAAGGGGGCATTCTACCCAACTTGTCATAACAGAATTGTATACAAGAAACAATCCACCTGGAAACAGTTCTTTTAGTGGCAGGCTTACCTTTCCCCAATTCACCATACATGAGAAACAATTGAAGACAGTCATTTCTACATGCCTTAGTATGCTCAATGTAGTAGCTAAGGGCCCTCTTACCCTCCAGACTGTGTAACCTTCTTTCACCTGAAGAAGAATGATCAGTGGAAAACACAGGGAGAGATATAGACTGGTTTAGATAAAAATCCGATACCACTTTGGGCAAGAACCTCCTAGTGGTTCTTAGGACCACTTTGTCCCTATGGAAGAAGATGAAGTCAGGTTCAACTGACAGAGTCTGTAACTCACTCATCCGCCTGGCAGAAGTAATAGCTACCAGGAACACAGTTTTCCAGGTCAAGTATTTCAATTCAGACGAAGCCAGAGGTTCAAAGGGTGGCTGCATAAGCTGAGCAATGCAGACATTAAGATCCCAAAGTGGCGTGGGCTCCCTATAGGAGGGTTAACGTGAACGAGGCCCTTGAAAAACTTTCTGAAGACAGGATGAGATGCCAGGGAAGAGCCCTTCCCTGCTGAGAGGAATGCAGAGACAGCTGCTAGATGAACCTTCAGAGTGGCAGGCCTAAGGCCTATGCCATTCAGATGAACTAGATAGTCTAAGGTTGTGGAAATGCCTGCAGAATCAGGCAGGTTGCCTTTCTGAGAGCACCAAATACTGAACCTTTTCCATTTTGAGTTGTAAGTTTTTCTAGTGGAAGTTTTCCTGGAGACCTTCAGAATATCTATAACTCCCTGAGAGAGATGTAGTGCTGCATATTCTAACTCTTCAAGAGCCACGCCTTGAGATTGAGAGACTGGAGATTGGGGTACCAGATCCGCCCCTGGGAGGAGGACAGGAGATTGTATGTCCTGGGCAGAGACAGGGAACATGACACTGACAAGGAGAGCAGTACAGGATACCATGACTGTCTCGCCCAATCTGGAGCCACCAGTATCACTGTGCAGGGTTGAGTGCTGATCTTGATCAGAACTCTGAACAGCAGAGGGAAGGCATAGAGAAACCTGCCCTTCCAGTCCAAAATGAGAGCATCCTGGGGAACCGTCCGCAGAACTGGAGGTCTGCAACAAAACAGAGGAAGTTGATGATTGTCCGGTGCTGCAAAGAGATCTATCTCTGGAGTGCCCCACCTGGAAAAGATGACCATCAGGATGTGAGGATCCAGGGACCATTTGTAATGTCCCTGTGAAATTCTGCTCAGAGCATCTGCTAGTACGTTGTTCTTCCCTGGAAGGTGAACTGCTACCAGAGAAGTCTGAAGAGAATAGGCCAGAGGCCATAGCTTCATGGCCTCTGTGCACAAGGCCGAGGACCAAGTGCCTCCCTGTTTGTTGATGTACCACATTGTGGTGGTGTTGTCGGTCCTGACTTGGACCACCTTGCCCTTGACTGAATCCGAGAAGCTCTGCAGGGCTAGGAAAACTGCCTCGAGTTCCAGAAGATTGATATGACGGAGAGACTCCTGTGGAGACCAGACCCCTTGAGCTGTCAGGACTCCCAGGTGGACTCCCTATCCTAGGAGAGAAGCATCTGTAGTTAGAACTACTGATGGGACT
The DNA here is from genome assembly GCA_016271365.2 of Neoceratodus forsteri. Classification (NCBI taxonomy): domain Eukaryota; kingdom Metazoa; phylum Chordata; order Ceratodontiformes; family Ceratodontidae; genus Neoceratodus; species Neoceratodus forsteri. The sequence goes on from CM057452.1 coordinate 1,754,259,669, forward strand.
TGAGGGAGAAATGGAACCCCTTGTCTGAGGTTGTCCTGGTCCAGCCACCACTGGACAGCTTGGACCAGAGTCTGAGTCACTGGGATCAGTATGGTAAGTGAATCCTCCTTTTGAGACCAAAAAGACTTTAGATGAAACTGAATATCCCTCATCTGGAACCTTGCTCCCTGCACCACTGCCGTGGAAGCTGCCATGTGGCACAGGAGCTGGAGGAACTGTCTTGCTGGGCAGGAGACCTGACGTCAAAAGGAGGAAGCAAGATCCACTAGGGCCTTCACCCTTGCCGGGGAAGAAAGGCTTTTGCTTGTACAGTGTTCAACTCTATGCCTATAAAGATGAGACGTTGAACTGGTTCGAGGACAGACTTTGGAAGATTGAGAAGAAACCCTAAAGAGCTGAGTAGGTCCTGGGTAGTCTGAAGAGCTGACTTGACCTGTAAAGGTGACTGACCCACTGAGAGCCAGTCGTCCACATACGGGAAGATGGTGATACCCTGTCTTCTGAGGTAAGCCACCACTACTGCAAGGCACTTTGTGAACACCCTTGGAGCTGATGTTAGGCCGTATGGCATAGCTCCGAATTGGTAATGGTCTGAAGGCAACTTGAACCTGAGGTATTTTTTGTGGGAGCACCTGATAGGAATATGGAAGTAGGCATCCTTGAGGTCCAGAGATGCTAGCCAATCCCCTGGCCTTGATGAGGGAAGGATTATTCCCAGAGTTACCATTTTGAATTTGGGCTTAGAAATGTGTTTGTTAAAATACCTTAGGTCTAGGATGGGTCGCCACTCCCCTGTTTTCTTTGGGGTAAGGAAGTACCTGGAGTACAGTCCTTTTCCCCTGTGCTGAGTAGGAACCTTCTCTATAGCTCCGAGAGCTAGAAGAGAGGAAACCTCAGCCTCTAGGGCAAGGGTTTCTGAGACTGATGCAGGTGGAAAAGACTTAGCCCTCTTTTTGGAAATTATTTGAAGCTGAGGGCCAGTCCCTGGCTTACTACTTCCAGGGCCTACTTGTCTGAGGTCACAGACTTCTAGACCTGGACGTAGTAAGCCAGCCTGCCTCCTACTGGAAATGGGGAGGTGACCCAGGCTGACACATCAGGGTGTCTGCTTGGCAAGAACCTTAGACTGAGAGGAGGAGCGAGCAGCTCTGCTCATCCCCCTCCTGCCCCTCCCTCTGAAGAACCCCCTCTGTGGGAAGGGAGAGGAGGCCTGGGCTTGGTCAAAAGGCCTTAGAAAGGGCCTGCCCCTGCCCCTAGACTGCTGCTTGTGCGGAGTGGCTTGCCTTTCTTTGACCTGTGCACTCCTGTACATGGTCCTGTATTCATCCATTTTCTTCATGTAATCCTCTGTCTGTTCCCCAAACAGAGAGTTACCTATTTCAGGAAAATCCATAGCCTTAGTCTGGGTATCCTGTGAAAGGCTAGTACATCTGAGCCAAGCATGTCTTCTGAGAGACACAGATGTAGCCATGACTCTAGATGCCACATCGTTGGGAGTCCACAGCAGCATGAAACTGCATTGTGGATGCCTCAGTTCTATCAGTAGCCACCTCCTCCAGCTGCCTGGCTAGGTGGGGAGAGTCCTGTTTAACCAGTTCCAGAACCATATCCCATCTGGATTTCTGGTACCTGGCTCTGTAGGCCATATAAGTAGCCTGCTTGAGTCCCAAAGATGATGACAAATACTGTTTTTTGGCCATGGCATCCACTTTCCTGGAGTCCTTATCCAGGGTGTGTGAAGCCAAAGGAATGTTAGCCCTGTCACAGGCTGCAGCCTACACTACCCCAACATGGCTGCAATGACTATAAAGGAACTCCGCAGCTGAGCCTGACAGTAAATACCTCCTGTCCATTCTCTGATCCACAGGAGGTACTGAATTAGGAGTTTATAAAATTTTGTGTGTCTGTTTTCCCAAGGATTTATGAAGAGGGATAGACAGTCTTTTGGACTCTGGGATGACCATCATTTCCACAAAATCAGGCTCTTCATCCTCCTCTGCACCTTCAACCATGGGAAGCTGCAGGGTTTTTGCCACCTTTTTGTAGAACAAAAAATGTGAAGGGGACTCAGAGAGCCTGGGAGGAGAGACACCTGAGGGCCTGTCTGGGGAGATGTCCGGTCCGGTTCAATGGACACATCAGACCCCCTAGTCGTATCGTAAATTAAATAAATGCGTCGTCATCATCATCATCATCATCATCATCATCATCATCGTTGTCGTCGTCTTCATCTCCCTCCCACTCCCCATAATAAGCATCTGGATCATGAGACGGATCCGACCGAACCGACCGCCTAACCAGCGGCACTGGTTCGGACGGAACCGGTCTAAGCGACTGAACAATGCTAATCGCTTTGGCTATTTCATCCAAGGTTGGAGAGTGCGATACCGGATCCGAACCGGCAGACTTATGCTTCTTTTTTGATGGAACAGACCCCTCGGGGTCAGCTCTCCTTTTGCCCGAGGAGATATCGCCTAGGTCAGTAGGCACCTCCTCAGCTTCGTTCACAACTGAACCGGGCTGGCCATCCGGATCTACGGACTTCTCTGCCTCCCTTTCCTTCAGCCTACTCAGTCTTTTGTCTAGAGTGGATTTAGGAAAGTTTTTACAGATTTGGCAGTCTGACTTGAGGTGGTCAAACCCCAGACAATAAACACAGATGAGGTGGGGGTCAGCCTTAGCAAAAGCCTCCCCACATTCAGCACAGTGTTGAAACCCAGTGGGACCGGTTTTCTTCTTGGGTTTCTCAGACTTAGCCAACCTAACAAATTACCCTACTGCAGCTTTCAAGCCAGGTAATACAATAACCGATCGGTTACAAACCATGTCACGGGCTTTTTAAAAGAACCGGCACAAAAGCCCAGTTCTTTTGAAACCGAGCGGTACCGGAACACCACTCTAATCCAAGAAATAAAATTAAACAGAATGGGTCAGTTCCAAACTGGACTGATCGGAAAGAAACCGAAGAAAAGAACAATTTCCAACTTTTTCACAGAAAGAAAACACAGTCACTACCTATCTACACACTACCTGTACCATAGACAGAGGCTGGAAACCCGAAAATAACAAAAAAATTATACAGTTTAAACCGAATGCTTTGCTTTTACCGAACCGAGCAGAGGAAATCTCCGGAGCAACTTCACTGTTAGGCGGAGTAAAGAATCTGACGGTTACACTGGGAAGTACCACAGACAGAGGTTTGAAAACAGAGCTCGAGCTCAATGTTCTATGCTTCTTCACAGAGTTAACTCTTTCCTCTCCAGGGCAGTTCAAGTGCTGGGGCTAACTGCATTATGTCCAAATACAGCAAGACTTTATGTTGTTTGAATTTTTGTTTTCCAGTCAGACAGTATACCTGTACTACAATAATCATCATAAAGAGAACACTCCAGACACAGTTATCTCATGACCCCCTTCCCCCTAAACACCTCTTTCCATGAGATCCAGGTCTCCTATTTCTTAGCACTCCTTTCTACTTCTGAACAGCTAAGCCTCAACAGTATCATGAAAGGGTCATGGTATTCCCGTACAGATTCAGTGTTAATCATGCAGATTTCACCTTCATGAGACAGCAAGATATTCCGCTGGCTAACCTGCTGCATACACGTGCCATTTAAATCTGACAGACGTCTGACCCAACAGACTCAAAGACCTCTGAAGCAGCAGTACTGCATGCTGCATCTCCTTCTGCAGGGCAACATAATGGGGCACTGGCAACTCCTTTTAATTATGATCCTGTTTTAGCTTAGAAGCCTACTGAACACGTGCTAAGCCTGTTTCAGCAGTGTTTCTCAAACGTTGTAATTCACAGTCTAGAATCCTCAAAGAAATAATTCACATTCCAGAACATCTTCTCTGCACAGCTGCCATAATCAGCTCTGTTCTCCTGCCTGGTCACTACGGAGCAGAAGCTGAAGTCAGCAGCCAAGTCTAACATCTCATAACGAGCTCTTTAAAACGGCTCTCCATGAGCACTATAAAAATGGATCACACAGTAACAAAAAGCACATTTGACAAAACCCTTGAAACGGTACAACAGTATATATTAAAACAACAAAAAAACTGTTTAGAACTTTTTATTTTATTTTACCAAACAGTGGGACTTCATTCTTATATTTCTAGGGAATTCATAATAAGCTGTTGGATTCAGAGTTACTTACTGCATCTGGAGACTCCTGGGGTCAGACATTCAAATCTGGACAAAGTAGAGGGCAAAACTTTGCCCTGCCCCCTGCAGTTGCCCAGGTGTCCAAAACTGCTATATTCAGTGGAATAGCACATCTGTGATATTCCACTGAATATAGGGCCAGTGAGATCTAGTGCTGAGCCACCTAGCGCCTGGCACAAACACCCCACAATAGGGCGGCACAATGGCTTGCACCAGGGCAGAAATCACCATATTCAAAGGAACCTATGCAAATGAGGCCACTGGGCATGCAAGGCGCTAAGTGATCATTTGCATGCCCATTATGGGCCCATTTGCACAGGGAGTGAGGCTGTACTGCGTAGCACCACCCTTCCCCAATCGCCTGTTTCCTTAGTGCTATCCCTGGTGCTAGTGGCACGGACACACATATATACATATATACACACTCCCAGCGATCTCCATGATAGTCTAGTGGTCCCTCCCCCCTTGCTAAATGCCATCCCGTTCTGAAATAACATTAAACTCCCTGATGGTCTAGTGGTCCCGTCCCTCCCCCCTTGTTGATCGCCATCCCGCTCAAATGAATATAGAACTCTCTGGTGGTCCAATCATCCCTCCCCCCTTGCTGAGCACCATCCCATTCAAAAATAATATAGAACTCCGTGGTGGTCCAGTGGTCCCTCCTCCATCACCGATCACCATCCCGTTCAGAAATAAAATGTTTCCTAGAGGCTTGTGGCCCCTCCCCCTACCTAATCCTCCATCCAGTACCTATAACAAGTATTTTGTGGTGTCCAGTGTCACCCCCCCATCCGTGATCCCCTGTATAGGTAATGTAATGTAAACCATTCCCTGGTAGGTAGTGACCCACCACCCCACTCCCCCATCCTGAAACCAAACTGGTGATCAGCACAGCCCTTCTCTCTCCGCCATGGCTGGCCAGCAACTGAGCTGTCAATCATAACTCTGAATAGGACGGCGATCAGTGAGGAGGAGGGACCACTGGACCAACAGGAAGCACTATATTCTTTTTGAACAGGACAGCGATTGGCGAAGGGGGGGGACCACTAGACCACCAGGGACAGCTGGATTGGGGTTTGGGGGGGTGCCACACTTCTTTTGCCAACGGCTATGGTTCTGCAGGAGTAAGTTGGAGTTTCAATTGGTGGTATGTGCGCTGCGCAAGGGGGGCTATGGAAACCAGCTTTGGGTGGCACACAGTCTGAATATTGGACTGTGCCAATATTCAGGTCCCCACCCCCAAACCTCTGTCCTTTGCCCAGGTGCAAACTGAGTTTTCCCACACAAAAACTGGGCTTTTCAATACTGTGCTTCTGCACAAAGCCTGGTTTGCTAGGGCAAACTCAGTTTTGCACCCGGGCAATGTTTTGAATATCAGGGCCATGTTCTCAACTGGATTTATTTTTCTTTGTTGGATTTTCAGAAGTTAGTTGGCACATCATTAATGTCAAAAAAAGTAAGAATAAAGTACTCGCAACACAAGACAATATTAAAAGAACATTACATATAATTCACCATGCCGCTCGGTTGAGGGCCTCTTGTATGATCCTGAGTTTGGACACGGAGAAGGCCTTCCGACCGAGTGGCATGGAAGTTCCTGGGGCTGACTTTGGATAAATTTGGCTTCTCAGAGGAGTTTGTTAAGACCATAAACAGAATATACTCTAACCCAAAGGCCTATGTAAAAATAAATGGTAGGGTCTCATGCCCTATCTCTCTGCAACGTGGCACAAGGCAGGGGTGCCCTCTCTCTCCTCTCCTCTTCGCCCTTTACCTTGAGCCTGTGGCTCAGGCCTTGAGACAGAAACAGAGGAAATACGGGGCTGGGAGGTGGGGGAGGCGCATAAACTCGCACTTTATGCGGATGACCTTCTGGTTTACCTCCAAGACCCGGAACAGTCTCTGGAGAGGTTATGGGATGTCCTGATAGAATTCAGCCAGTTAGCTGGATATAAGTTGAACATCTCCAAGACAAAGGCATTAAAAATGCACTATGAACCATCAGATAGCGTCAAACAGAAGTTCGCTTTTAGGTGGAATCTTCCCCACATTAAATATCTGGGGGTACAAATGGGATCTCAAATAGATAACCTATTTTCACTCAACTTTGCTTCAATTCTAACAAAGATTAAGCTGGAATTAGAACAGTGGTCAGATATCCCTATCACCCTGATCCAGAGAGTGGAAGCCATAAAAATGATAATTCTCCCAAAATTTTTATACTTAGCCCAAACAGTTCCTACCAGAATACCAGATTCATACTTTGATACACTAAACAGGACGGTATCTCACTTCCTCTGGGGCCCACATAAACCTAGGATCCAACTCTCAGTCCTCCAAATACCGAAAAATAGCGGGGGGCTTTCACTACCCAACTTTAAACTATATTACATGGCAGCCCAGTTGCGGACAGTTATGTACTGGTTAGATAAGTCATATTTTTCAAAATGGAAAAATCTAGAGCTTTTAGATGAGGGCCATCATGACCTGAATAGCATGCTTCTTGAACAGGGGGGAAGGGCCTGCTCGGATCAGTGGGAGAATCCCCTCACAGCGTTAACCCTAGAAGTGTGGCACAATGCTTTGAGAGACAAGAGGGCCGGAGATTGGAAATTTCTGTTGCGGTCTATTCCACATCTAGCCAATTTCTCCCCAAGAGTCTGGGATAGAGGGTTCAGGGGTTGGGAGGCAAGAGGTCTGCACCTAGTCTGGCACTTTCTAGATGATGGGGGGGTTGTACCCTTTGAGAAACTTGTAGACAGATACAGCATTCCTTGGCAGGATAGATTTAGATATTTTCAAGTTAGGAATTTTATAAAAGAGCTTATCTCAGAGTCTAACTGGGGAGTAACCTCACCTCCTCAAATAGCTTTCACTTTTAAAACCGCGCTAGAAGGGACACCCATCAAAACACATATTATTTCCAAAGTATACAGAGACCTATTGGACTGGAAGGGGGACTCCACAGAATCTATAAAAAGAGCCTGGGAAAAAGATTTGGGCAGCTGTATTTCACAGGAGATATGGCTCTATGCCCAATCCAAATCACATTGGGGGCTATCAGCTGTAGGTTGGCAAGAATTTTCCTGGAAAGTTTTTGTTAGATACTTTTATTCCCCAAAGAAAATTAGTCAGATACTAACCAAAGACCATGTAGAGTGTTGGCAGAAATGTGGCCAAATGCAGGTATCATATTTACACATGTTATGGACATGCCCAGTGCTTTCCACTTTCCTATCGGAGCTACAGCAAGCCTTAAGGGAAATATTTATCCCAGACCTGACATTATCTCCCATGTGTTATGGATTTCTAGAGATTCCGCAGAGAATAAGAGACCCTTTGTCAGTGAAGTTTCTGAGAATAGCCTTCTTGGCTGCCCAGAAAGTGACAACTAAGAACTGGGAATCTCATACTCCTATATCTATAAATAAATGGCAGGATATCATGATAAATATATACAGGATGGAAGCATTAACAGCCATTCTGAACAAAAGAACTCTCAATTTGAAATCTTGTGGAGACGTTGGGTCCTATATATGGCACGGAGAGACCTGACTTTACTCCTTAGGCTATGGGACACTTTGGGAGAATATATGGGCCCACGCAGAAATATAGGGGCCTCTTAAGCATTTTTCTAGATATGGTCCAGGAGCCTCCCATTTCATGTTTAACCTCTAGTCTTTACAATGGAACCCTAAATGGAGGAGGTAATTGATGAAGTCAGGACTCCACCTGTGTATGGGAAACTGGCTGACCCATATGATTAAATTAAATATTTTTTTATATAACTAAGAACTCCTATTCCACCGGTTGTATACACTGAACTTGCCTATGAACTCTCACCTGTAACTATGTACTAACAGAAGAATGAATGTATTTTGTATGTGCCTGTATTTATAAAATCAATAAATAATGAAAGTTTAAAAAAAAAAGAATAAAGTACTCGCAGGCATTTCACACCTTGTTAGTGTGTTAACATCATTAAGGCACTCGAGCTTCGCTCTAATGCCAGGGATGTTACCATACTAACTCGGTGTGGAATACCAGTTTGTTCTTCTAACTTAGGGTTTCGTTAATCTCTATACATTTCTAATCATTCCAGTCAGACTAACAAGTTACCATGAATTGTAATAACTTGATATTGCACCTCCACATCCTCACCAATGGAAAGCAGCAGGCACTGGTTTCCACAGAAAATCACATACACACATGCTCTTTACCAGTCAGTAAAATGGAACATACTCTGTGAATAAGTGGTCCAAGGACAATGCCACTATCTACGCAGCGACCAGTTATAACAATGTCAGCACCATGGTCCAACGCTCTGCTTATTGGTCTAGCTCTGTCAAAGAAGAACAAAACAAAAGTATAAAAGATGGAAAACAAATAGATACATTTAGTATACAATACAATACAATGAAATTTACTCAAAAATCACTTTGTCATTTGTTTATTCTGAACCAACTGCTGATTATCTGCCTGAAAGCAGCTGACCAGCAAGGAACAAAAATCATTTTTGGGAAGAATAAATCAGTTGCTATACATGTACACGTGTGAATATAATGCTTAAGCATATGCATCTAAAAAAAACGTAAAGAAGCTATCAGTCCGGCACAGAATACTACCAGGCCGCCCATTTACCTTCTGGGAGGCAGACTAGGATCCTGGCAAGGAAAACCTGATCAACACAGAAGGCCACCACTTTTAGTGATGATTACTCAAAATTATTTTCCTACTAAAAACTAAAACTTTCAGATTGAATTGTTGCAACCTCTGTTAATTTAAAGGAACAAAATGTGGACTTAAAATGAAGAGACAGCAGCAAGCCTTACAAGTCGACTGATGGTTGAAAACATGCATGCCATTATCCCTTGGTCGTCAAAATGCATGAGCATCAGTGCTAATTCACTGTCACTGTAAGTGATGCCTGCTGCCCACATAAATGGAAATGAAGGCCGCAGGGTATAGGACAGTTCTAACAGGCCCATGCAGCACAGTGAATCACGGATTAAGCTTCTGATCCGTTGAGGACCCAAGACTGCCATTAGTGGAGCAACTGGAGAGGTACTTACTATACTGGCAATTGTCTTGAACCTAGCTCACAGCAGCAGGCCATCAGCTGGTGGATCAAGTATCCCACAGGGCACTTTCCAGCTCTAGACTATTGAGGGAGCACTGTATCACTTCCCCGTCACCCCTTGGAAGCTGTCCTTGCAACAATGAAGGCTGTAACCTTGGCAACACAAGGAGAGAAAAGTAAATAGAGGACAGATAAGTAGGAGGAAAGGAGGAGAGACGAAAGGGAAGAGAAGAGAGAAGGAGGAAAAAAGAGAAAGTGACAGAGAGGGAGAAAAAGAGGATGATGGAAGTAGTGCAATGCAGTGGCTGTGGGGCAGCTGTCTTCAGGAGGACCTCCTGGATGCTATGGGTGTTGCCCCCATCTCCAGTCATCTCGCTGGGCTGAGGGATGAGGCTGCTAGTCTCTGGGCAGAGTTTGCTCGGATTCAGGGAGCCTCCTCCCCCACCTAGGGACCTTAAAGTCCACCACAACTTCCTTGGAGGTTGCCAGGCAGCAGAAGCAGATGGTAGACTAGGTGGGCTTGGAGAGGGTGAGAGAGGTGGGGCAGAGGCACATCCCCCAGCCGGTGTAACTATGGAACTCCTACGCAGTCCTGGAGGAGTGGGAAGGTTTTACAGTGGCACCTGATGTAGTGACAGGAGAGGATGAGTGGGTCCTCCACAAGGGAGACCCCAGAGGAGGAGGAAGCAAATCCTGGTGAGGAAACTTTATTGTTAGGGGATAGATTTGGGGTTGGGAAGCAAGGGGGGGGGGGTAAAATGCCTACCCAGAGGCATGGCTTGTAGGGATGGAAAGCAGATCCTGAGGATCCCCAGTGTGGCAGCAAGGGGGGGGGCCTGGATGTCATTGTCCATCTTGGGACAAATTAACTGGCAAGGGGCAAGGCAAGGTTAGAGTTAGTGCAGGGGTTTAGGGAGTTGGGGAGGCATCTTGGGCAGGTAGCACGCTCTGTGGCCTTCTTGGAAGTGCTGCCTGTCATTGGCAAGGGGGAGGCTAGGGAACTCAGCATCATGGCCGAAGGAATGGTACAGTGACCAGGGCTTTGGCTTCACTGGGGACTGGGATCCCACCTGGATGGATGAGGGCCTGTACACAAGCGACGGCCTGCATCCAGTCAGAGGGGGAACTTTGGTCCTCAGTGAGCGGTTTAAAAGCTTCATTGGCAAGCTTTTAAACTAGTCAAGGAGGAGATGGAAAGAGGCAGAAGAACGAACACTGCCCTCCCCCACAAGCTCAAGTGACAAAGAGTGCAAGGAGGTAAAGAATACCAGACAAGGGGAAAACAACAATGAAGATCAGGGGATACAATGCAAATATAAAACTAAAAAAACAGTGGACAGGAAAAGGGAGGGAAAAGGGATAGAGGGTGGCAGCATAGCCTGGAAACCCATGTGTGCAAATGCGAAAAGTCTGAACAATAAGGTTGCAGACCTGGAGGCCACCATGGCAGAAGCAGACCTGGACCTGGTAGCGATCAATGGAAACCAGGCACAATGCAAACCAGGACTGGGAAGTAGTCATTCCAGGATATACGCTGTTCAGAAAGAACACGGTAGGTAAAAAAGGGGGGGGGGAGTGGCTCTATATGCAAGGGATAACATAAAAGCCACAGAAATACAGGGAGAGCAGGGAGGTGAGGAGATACTGTGGGTCACTAAAAAAAAGGAAAAGGTCCACTATTAGAACAGGAGTGATCTACAGACTTCCAACACAAGGGGAAGACGTTGATAAGGAAATGGTGGAAGATCCCCTCCACAAGCAACCCACCTGCCTAGGACAGGCCGAGAAGGCGCCTGCTGCCCACACTCCTCCTTGGCTCATAAGGCTGATCGGAGCCCACTGGGCTGGTGCGGACGCAGTCCCCTTCACAAGCAACCCGCCTGCCAAGGACAGGCCGAGAAGGCGCCTGTTGCCCACGCTCCTCCCTGGCTCATAAGGTAACTGGACCCTGAACAAGGGAAAGAGGATTTTTGAGCCTTCCTCCCAGTGGGAACTGAAATTTTTTTTTTTTTTTTTTGTCTACTTTTCCATTTGCAAATTATACTGTAAAGCCACTAGAGGGCAACAACACATGTAGGTTGCAATCCTCTACCCACCAGTCTCCCATAACACTTCTAGTCCTCAGTCATTCATACCTAAAGTAAATAATCAACATCCTAACATTCAGTGGTTTTATCTAAATCTGTAAGCCTGTACAAAGCCTCTACTACCCTACCCAGAACAATTTTCATCTCCCTCCTATTCACACCCTTCCTGTTTCTTACCCTTATCCCAGTCTCCCCCTCCACACCTATTTCCACTTCTCTCACCCACTTGCCTTCCAGATACCTCCTTCATTCTGTCAATCACCCCTACAGCCCCCCCTTGTAAGTAGACCCCACTTTCCCTACTACCCTCCAGCATCTGTTTTCCCTTCCTAGTCACTTTGCCTTTCTTCGTCTACTTATCTCCTTCTCTCCACCCCTCCTTCCCTCTACCCCTCCCTCACGTATTTCCTACCTCAATTACAAAAGTCCTAAACTTAACTATTTGCTACTTGCTCTGTTCCAATTGGCCACCAGTCCACTTCCAGTCTTGCTTGATGTACTAACTCTGAAAAGCGCTGTAATTTCTTAATTTTTGTTAAAACTGTTCTCAAAATGTTTTGTGATTAATTACAGTTCTACTAGCTAGTTTGCCTGAGTGTTAGTTGTGCTTACAGCCCTTCCTGTGTAAGTGTTCAGCGGGATCTCAGACAACTGGGCGCCATCCCCAATCACTCCTATTGTGGTGCAGACTGGACTCCTGCTGGCTTCTGCTGGTCCCTTTGTCCACAGCCAGTACATAATCTTCCTTTATTTTCTTTTCCCCCAGCCGTGAGAAGCCACCCAGGACTCCCCAGCTCACCAGCCAAGGCATCCTCGGACACCGGGCGGTCGACGCTGACCTAGCCGCTGCCAGAGACCTCCAGCCTGGACTCGCTCCCTCACAAGGTATGGCAAAAGCCACAATTTTATGCCTGTCCACCCATCCCCCACCTCCTCCATTTATGAAATATGCTTTGTCCCACCTCTTCTCGTCTTCTACGCCCTCTAGCGCCCCTCCCACTTTAATTTTAACTATCTGCTGCTTTTTACACATTAGTCTCCCTGCAGAGGTCCATCCCCTATCTTTTCAGTCTACCCTTGACGTTCGTCAGTTTCAGCACAGCCACAGATTATAGTATCTGATACCAGGTCTGGGACATTCATCGCCCTATTCTGTGGCATATAGGAAGGCCTTACCATGGGAGGGAAACAGCTGGCTCCTCTGTATGTCTCTTGTCTTGCTAGCACCCTGATCTCTCTATCAGACCTCACATTCCTCCCAAGGTGGGGATGGGGTTTGCGCCTCTCCCTGTTATGTGCTCAACAACTCCTCTCACGAATTTCTACATGATTACTGGATCATGCAGCTGTATTTGCCTGGAAGTGGGACATCTCCCAAATTGCCACTGCAGGGTACTCCTCCCTCCCATCTCGATACTTTTTTCTCCTGGCATGTTTCTGTCAGGATTCTAGTGGCTGCAATCCTAGGTCAATATAGCACCAGGAGTGGAGATAACCATGTTCAACTTCACCGCCCTCCCAGATGCTCAAAGAACTTTTGCTGCCTTAAAAATGATTTTGCTGCTATTGCTATTGTGCTCAGGCAATGTCCAGCTCAACCCGGGGCCTCTAGATACCCTTGCTTCTCCCTCCGATCTTGCTGGAATTAAAGGAATGTCATTCCTGCATGTCAATGTCTGCAGCCTTTTGAAAAAGATCACCATGATCCAGGCTTAGGTTAGCCACACCCTACCTGATGTTCTGGTGATCACTGAGACCTGGCTTAGACCAGCCACTCCTGACAGGGAAATCAACATCCCAGGTTATTTGCTCTTCCGAGCTGATAGGCAATCGAGAGGCAGAAGGGTGGCGATTTATGTCAGGGACAAATTCTCTGTATCATGTCTAGAATCATCCTCCTCCCCTAATGAATTTGAATGCTTGTCCCTAAAGGTTGAACTATCACCTTCTTGCGCACTTTGTGTAATAGGCTGTTGCAGGCCCCCGTCTGCAGGGTCACATCTCTTGTCACATCTAAGCTCTGCCCTAGGGCTTAGTACGCTGGAAACTATTATTCTTGGTGATCTGAACTACGACTGGTTATCAAAAGCCCCGGCTTGGGGGGTGCTGATGAGCAGCCAGCAGTGAGGACGCGGGTTCCTGCAGCTCCCTTACCTGCCATAAATAAATATATTAATTTAGCAGCTTCCGTGAATAGAAGTATATAATACAAGCAGAAATCAAGAGGGGAAAGAAGAATGGAGGAATATCTGCTCCCAACTGCAGGGAAAAGTCAGTGATCAGCAATTAAAAGCCAGGGGAAAAGGGCGACTGCAAAGCCCTCGGAAATGATGGGCCCGATCTCTGCTCTCGGCGACTGAGAAGGCGGTTTTAGGCCGCGAGGTATCGGAACAAGTGATGGAGGCGCTGGAGGGGAAGTGGAACAAGCTGGAGCAAAAAATTGATAGCCGACTGCAGAATTTAATGGAACAAATGACTGCGCAAGCGGGCAGAGTTACTGAGGTGGAGAAGCGGGTTTCAAAGCTGGAAGATGATATGGACCCGATGGCTGCCCGCGTGGCCAAGCTAGAGAAAGAGCTTGCAGAACTAGTGGAACAGCACGACTATCAGGAAAACTATGCTAGGCGTTTAAATCTCCGGCTTCGGGGGCTCCCCGAGGGGAAGGAGGGTCCTGATATATTATCCTTTTGTTCGGAGAAGTTACTGAATATGTTGGACATGAAGTTGAAGAAAGGGAGGCTGAAGTTGGAGCGTGCCCATAAAGCGGTTGCAGCACAGCCCCCGGCGGGGCAGCCCCTGAGATAGATCATCTTTCGGTTCCATAGCTACCAAGATCGGGAGGAGATGCTGCGGGCCTACCGGAACAAGAAAGAACTGAGGTATGAGGGAGAGAGGCTTTACCTGGTACAGGACTACTCGAACAGAATATTAAAGAAACGTAGAGCCTTTAACCCCGTGCTGACACAGCTCAGGGAGCTGAAAGTGGACTGTTTTATGTTATTCCCGGCGATTCTGAAAATCAAATTTGAGTGGGCTACATTCTCATTCTGGGAACCAGAGAGGGCGGCTGCCATTGTGGAGGATCTAAAGAAAAAGGCGGGATGAGAGCCGCTGATCGGGAGAAGCTGTGAGGAGAATGGTTGAGCTGGCCATAACGGTTACGAGATCGTTAAAGGACTTAAAGTTGTTGGATGTTTAAAAACTGTTGCTTCCTTGTTTCGGAAGGCTTGAAATTGAATTTCCTATTTTCTTCTTCTACCTATGGTTGTGTTCCCCTTCCTGGTGCCTGGCTGGAGCGATTACGGATCCTGTGCAGAGTGAAGTGTGGAGGACTGTGAGGTGCCGGGAAAAAGGAAAAAAGGGAGCAAAGAAAAATAAGTTAAAAGAGAAAAGCCCTCTGGCGTGCAGATTGACAGCCAGTTGGATGGACTGCTGGAAGGTGCATTGTTGTGGGAGACAAAATGCGTCCTAATGGAGGACTTGCCGAGGTGGAACTCTGCCATGCTAGAGGGGCCAGGCCTTATCCTGGGAAAGCAGGACGCTGCTGAAGTCAGATAAGTGGGGGCGTGGGGGGGGGGTGCCGGAGCTGAGTGGGTTTCTAGGGCAGTGCTGGCGCCCCTCAGGCCTCTTCAATTTTCTTCGGAATCTACCCTATGGATTAAAGAGAGGGAAGGCATTGCAGCATGCTGAGGGGGGGAGGCCCGGCAGGGCAAGGGGACCGAGTCGGAAGCACCAGCAGGTAACAGTTACAGTTCCTGTTTAAGTACATTAGAAATTAAAAACTGTTATTATAGTTGGATTATTGACTTTATGATAAGTGGTGGGAAAGTTATGAATTAAGATTACGCAGATGCTGTGTGAAGTTAATTAAGCGCGGGGTGGGGAACGTCTGCATTTGTTTGAAGTAGGTCCATTCTTGGATTTGAATGGCAAGGAGGCAGTTAGTGTTTAGAGGGGGTATATCTAGTGATGGGATTTATGTTTTGATTGGGAAGGGAGGGTGGAGGGAGGGGAGGTTATGTGGGATTTGGGATGTGTTACAGGTATGTCTATATGATTTGATACAGGATGGTGAATGTCTCTCACTTTTACTAATAGTGAAGAATGCAATGCTAGTATACGACTCCGCAAATTACTGTAAGCCTGGGATGTGGTGAACTTGGATTAACATAAAGGTAATGGAAGGGATGAAGGGAAAGGTACTATGGCCTCATAGCTAAATATAAAGCATTAGGAATTGTCTCATGGAATGTGAAGGGGATCTCATCGCCGATCAAGCATACTGGTATTTTGACAGCCTTGTGTCATCAGGGTACTCAAGTGGCCCTCCTACAGGAAACGCATTTAACCAGCTGGGAGCATTGCAAGCTGGAGAGAGGGTGGGTCGGTAAGTGCTTTGCGTCCCCTTATAATTCCCACAAAAGAGGAGTAGCGGTGCTGATAGGTAAAACAACCCCCTTCACCAGCACGAGGGTAGTTACGGATAAGGGGGAGGGGAGATATATTTTTGTGGAAGGGGTGCTATCTGGTGAGATCATCACTTTTGGAAGTGTTTATGCCCCCTCGGTTTTTGACCCAGCCTTTTACCAGGAAATTTTGGACGTGCCGATGAGGGAGCAATTCAATGGTTTAATCATGGGAGGGGATTTTAATGCAGTTTTGCAAGGGGAGTTAGACCACTCAGAAGGGAAGAGTAGATACGGAGGAAGGTTGAAACGTTGGCAGAAGGGGGTGCTTGACCTGGATATGATAGACTGTTGGAGAGCTAGGCATCCAGCAGAGAAGGGATTTATCTTCTACTCGAACGAGCATAAAACCTGGACCAGGATAGACTATATATATGTACCCCGGTCTTAGTTGAGTAGGGTGCAAAAGATTGAGCTCAGTCCCATTCTCCTATCGGACCATGCTATGGTCCAGATGGTGTTGGAAAGAAAGGAACAGAGTGAGAGTCCCCTGCCTTGGAAATTTCCGAGGTATCTGTTGGGCAAAAGAGAGTTTATTGAATACTTTAAGCAGGAATGGCCGGATTATAAAGAAATGAATGAGAAGTTGGAGGAATCCCCAGAGGTATTCTGGGAAGCTGGCAAAGCATTTATAAGGGGCGCCATCATTAGGTTTGTTGCCCAATATAAAAAGAGGAAGGAAACCACCTGAATGGAATTAGAGGGAAAGGTAAGAAGGTGGGAAAGGGAAGTAGTGGGAAGGGCAACAGAGGAGGGGGTTAAAAATTTGAAAGCTGCAAGGGAGGCACTAAAAGCTTTTCTTTTGGGAGAAATGCGAATGGCAGGGATGCTTGCTAGAAGCCATATGTTCGAATGGGGGAACAGATCTGGCCCATTAATGGTCCGGTTAATAAAGGGAAGGCGGGTATGTATGCATATCCTGGGAATTAAAGATAGGGAAGTGAAGCTGGTGACGGATAAGGACTCAATAAGGAACAGGTTTGAACAATTTTATAGACAGCTGTACCAAGCAGAATGTACTGGAATGGGTGACATAGCAGTGCAATTCCTTAGGGGGGCTTAAAATTCCTAAAATAACTGAACAACAACAAAGGCAGCTGGATGGGGAAATCACACATCTGGAAATTAGGCAGGCAATACAGTGCTTGAAGCAGGGGAAGGCCAGTGGGCCGGATGGATTTCCCATAGAATTGTACACAACGCTGCAGGAGCATGTGGTGGAACCTCTGCAACAGGTTTTCTCTGAGGTTGGGGGCAGGGAGGAGACCTTCCGATCTCATTTAGGGAAGCAGTCATTTGTTTGGTCCCCAAACCAGGGAAGGATGAACAGGAGTGCTCGGCATATCGACTGATCTCCCTATTGAATTGCGATGCCAAGATCCTGGCCAAGGTTCTGGCCAGGAGATTGGACCAATTTCTATCAGGGCTGGTGCACCCAGACCAGACAGGCTTTGTTTCTGGTAGATGCTCATATCATAATATGAGAAAACTCCTCAATGTAATATGGAGAGCTTCCCACGGTCAAAAGAATATAGCGGTCTTAACAATGGAGACAGAGAAGGCATTTGACCGTATATAATGGGAATATTTATTTGGGGTTCTTCGGATGTATGGGATGGGAGAAGGATTTATAGGATGGGTTGAAAGCTTGTATAAAGCCCCGGAGGCGAGAGTTTTGGTGAATGGAGGCTTAACTGGGAAATTTACTCTCCACAGGGGCACTCAGCAGGGTTGTCCCCTTTCACCGCTCTTATGTGCACTGGCTATATAGCCTTTAGCAATCGCCATTAGAAGCTCAATGGAAATTAGGGGGGTGGTTGGGAGGTCGGGGAGAGAACATAAGGTCACATTATATGCAGATGACATGTTATTATATGTCCGAGACCCAGTTAGATCTGTTCCCCCATTGCTGGCAGTGATAGAACAGTTCGCAGTATTCTCCGGATATAAAATAAATATTCATAAGTCAGAAATTATGCTGTGGGGAGAAACTGAAAAAGAGTATGGAAGTACGGTTTGGGGCCTTAAAAAGGGCAAAACAGAATTTACGTACCTGGGGATTCGTACAGGGCATGAGCTGAATCAGCTATATAAATGAAACTATGGGCCAATGGTACAGAATGTAGAAGAGGAGCTGAGAAGGTGGAGAGATCTGCCTCTTCCATGGCTAGGTCGTATAAATCTTATAAAAATGAATACCTTGCCTCGGATACTGTAGTTGATGCAAATGTTGCAGATGGGCCTAAACAAAAAGGATGTGAAGAGGATGGATAAGGCCTTCTCGGGCTTTTTATGGAAGGGGAGGAGGCCCAGAGCAAGCCTTCATAGGCTTCAGGCAGATGGAGACAAGGGTGGCCTAAATCTACCTGACTTAAGGAACTATGCTCTAGCTATGCACTATAGGCTGTTAGGGGACTGGGTGAATAGGCCGCCAGAGGCAGGGTGGTTAGATTTAGAGGAAGGAGAGGGAGTGGTAAGGCTTTCAGCGTTCCTGAGAAGGGGAAGGAAAAAAGCATATCATGGTCAGGCAAATCCAAATCCACTGGTCGTCTCGGTCTTGGAGGGCTGGGAACAGCTATTGAAATGGGTAGGGGTGAGATCAGGGAAAGAGACACTGCTGCTCCCACTGAGGGGGAACCCGGGTTTTGTGGTAGTGTTAGAAGATACAGGCTTTCTACTCTGGGAGGAGAGGGGTGTTAAGTGTGTAAAAGATTTATGGAAGGGAGGGAAACTAATGTCGGGGGAAGAGCTAGGGGGACGTATGGGGTTAGGAATGTTCCAAATCTTTCAGGTGAGAAATTATGCTAAAACAACTGATAGAGATCGAGTAGTGGGCTCTCCCATGGAGAAGATTGAGCATTTGGTACTCAGTACTCGGAAGAGAGCGGGAGGAATAATAGGAAGGGCGGCAAAAATGGGTCGGCAGTATTTACCGGTTTACACTTGTAAAACAAGGATGTTATGGAATAGGGACTTGAAGAGGGAGATACCTGACCAGGGATGGGATTTACTACTACAAATACATAAGGGGTCATTGGTGTGTAATAAGTACCAGGAGACTTATTATAAGTTCCTACACAGGCTCTACTGCCCCCAAGTATGGTTCACAGATTCTGACCCGAGATATCACCTCTATGTGGGAGATGAAAGAAGGAAGAGGGCACATATATACACTGCTTTTGGGAATGTCCGCCCCTTAAACAATTTTGGGATGTGTAGCCACAGAGGTGGGGAGGATGTGGGGCAGGCAGGTGGAGAGAAACCCGCTGTTCATGTTGTTTGGGGTGGATGACTCCAAGGAGGAGGACTGGATACCCCTTCCTAGGTGGGTACGGATCCTGGTTGTTTTGGCCAGGCACTGCATCCTAAACACATGGGTATCAAGCGAAACTCCCACTATGCAGCAATGGAAAAATCTGTGCCTGCAGGCCCTTGGCTTGGAAAAGCTATATTATGTAGCCAGAAACAGAGAGAGGACCAGTTTTGGAGAGTCTGGGAAACATTTATGCTTTCATTACCCCCAGAAGAGAGGGAAATGTTGGGGAAAGGGTTGCAAGAATAGGAGGTAATGGCTCAATGTTTAGAAAGATTGAGGGGACAGTTGTCAAAAGTGAGCTGGAGTGGGGAGAAGGCACCTTGGGCTGGATAAGATAGAGGGTAAACAAATGAGAGACAAAGTGTTTATAACAAGCTAGCAATGTACAGAGTCAATGGATACAAGATGTGTGTGGTATTTAACTTTTTTTTTGGGGGGGGGAGAGTGGATAAACTAATAAACTGATGTAAGAAGGAGATATTCGGGGGGTATAGGTACGTGTTGAATTAATGTACTACTGTCTTGTACGGAGTTTGTGTGATTGTTCCTTTGTTTTATGGTGGAAAAATTCAATAAACATATTATGCAAAAAAAAAAAAGCCTCAGCTCCCTTGAAATCCTTTTGTGACTCCTTGGGGCTGGTGCAACTCATTGGTGAACCCACTCGCCCCAAATAAGAAGAACCCTAGAAACAGCACCCTTTTAGATGTAAATTTGGTTAACAAACCACACCTGTTCTCCCATGTCGGAACATTTTTCTCCGACATCAGCGATCACTCTTTCATCGCCAGCATCAGATCTGTGCATAATCCACAGTTTGTAGCAAAGTTCTCAATCAAGAGGTGTAAACGCAACTTTGTTTGCCTACCCCAATGAACTGAAACAGTCCCTGCGATGGCAGGATTTCTACATAGCCAAAACGGTTAATAAGACATATACAATCTTTTCCGAAACACTAACTGCGGCCTTAAACAGGCATGCCCCCATGGTAAAGGTACGTGTAAGGAGCAACACTTGCTGCTGGTTTTCACCAGAACTCAAAGCTTCCATGCTAGTTAGGGATACGCTTTGAAAAAAAGCACGCAGAAGCAAGAATGACTTGGATTGGTGTCAGTTTAGGAGGGCACGCAATAAGTGCACCAAGTTGGTCAGAGCAGCCAAGGCCGCTTTCTACCACACTGAGCTAGATTCTGCCTCAAGGAATCCTTCAAAATTCTGGAAAATAATAAAGGACATGTCTGGTCATTCACCTGGAAATTCCCTCCCATCAAAAACTATATCCGGTAGGAACACCATTTCAGACCGATCGGAGATGCTGGAAGCCCTCAATAATCATTTCACAACCGCTGGGCTAGCATTTGACACATCCCCTGCTAATGCCATCCACACTCAGCAGGGATTATTGTTTCACAAGTCTCCTGCTACCAAAGAGGCCTTCTCCTTCCTGCCTCTCTAAAAGAGATTGAAGATCTATTGCTGCAGTTCGATATCAAGAAGGGTGCAGGTTCGGACAATATAGAGCCTTACACAGAAACATAGAATTTGATGGCAAATAAGGACCGCTTGGCCCACCCAGTCTGCCCATTTTCCTACCTAATAGATAAGCTGCAGATCCTAGTTAACCAACAGCTTACTTCCTCCTACCCCCCACTAGGACTGCCTTATGTCTGTCCCATGCATTCTTGAATTCCCCTACTGTTCTTGACTCCACGACCTCCTCAGAGAGGCTGTTCCATGCATCCGCAACCCTCTCTGTGAAAACATTCTTCCTCACATTACCTCTGAGCTGTCCCCCCTCTATCTTTAAATTGTGCCCCCCTTGTTCTTGCACATCTTTTTCTGAAAGATGCCACCCTCTTGGACTTCGCTGATTCCCTTGAGGTACTTGAAAGTTTCTATCATGTCCCCTCTCTCTCTCCTTTCCTTGAGGGAATACATATTAAGCTCCTTTAGTCTTTCTTCATATGTCTTCTGGTGCAGACCCTGCACCATTTTGGTTGCCCTCCTCTGGACAGCCTCCAGTCTGTCTAAGTCTTTGTGGAGATGGGGTCTCAGAACTGCACACAGTACTCCAGATGGGGTCTCATCAACTGTCTGTACAGAGGGATAACAACTTACTGTTTTCTACTACTGATGCCTCTCCCTATGCATCCCAGTATCCCCCCCCAGCCCTCCTTACTGTCTTCTCACATTGTTGGCCCACCTTTAGGTCATCTGATATAATTACCCCCAGGTCCGTTCCATTTTTACTTGTCAGTATCTCACCCCCCATTGTGTACTCTTCCCTGGGTTTTGTTTCCCAGGTGCATTACTCACTTCTTTGCACTGAATCTGAGCTGCCATACATTTGACCATTCCTCCAACCTTGCCGAGTCTCTTCTCATCCTTTCCACTCCATCTGGTGTATCAATCCTGTTGCAGATCTTTGTGTCGTCTGCAAAGAGACATACTTTTCCTTCCAGTTCCTCTGCAATGTCACTTATAAAGACATTAAAAAGGACCGGTCCCAGTGCTGAACCCTGCGGTACCTCACTAGTAACCCTCCTTTCTTCACTGTGGACTCCATTTACAACTACCCTCTGCATCCTGTTGTCTAGCCAATTTTTTTTTATCCAGGCTACCACCTTGGGACCCACTCCAAGGCTGGCTAATTTGTGTATTAATCTTCTGTGTGGGACTGTATCAAATGCCTTGCTAAAATCTAGGTAAGCCATGTACACAGCCCCTCCCTGGTCTACTACTTCGGTCACCCAGTCAAAGAAATCTATTAGATTCATCTGACACGACCTTCCCATCGTGAATCCATGCTGCCTTGGGTCCTGTGCCCCACTGGCCTCTAGGTACTCAACAATTCTTTCCTTCAGAAGTGATTCCATCTTTTTCCCTACCACTGAGGTCAAACTAACTGGTCCGTAGTTTCCTACCTCTGTCCTGCTCCCACTACTTTCTTACTTTCTGAAATATGCATACCATGTGTTGGCAGTGCAAATCACGCACCTCTTCAACTTGTCACTATCCCAGGGGAGCCTCTCCTCGCAATGGAAAGTAGCCCATGTCATCCCTCTGCTCAAATCAGGTGACCCTTGCGACCTTAATAATTACAGACCGCTCTCCCTCCTCCTCATTCTGTCTAAATTATTGGAAAAGATAGTGAGTGGTCAGCTAAGGGCGTACCTTGAATCCAGGAGTCTGTTAAACCCAGTGCAGTCTGGATTCAGAGCAAAGCACAGCACCATAACTGCCCTAGCAAAAGTGACTAACGATTGGCTCCTTGACCTTGACAATCGGAATTTTGTTTGTGCTGTTTTTTTTTTTGTTTTTTTTTGTTAAAGTAAGGCCTTCAATATACTCAATCATAGCCTACTTCTTTCCTCCCTATGTAACCTAGGTCTGGACCCTAACTCTATGTGCTGGTTTGCCAAATACCTTGAGGAACGGAAACAGCAGGTTAAGGCTGAAGGTGATCTTTCGCCACTTAAACCCCTACAGAGAGGTGTGCCTCAGGGGTCTATCCTTGATCCCCTGTTGTTTGCGGTTTACATTAACAACATCGATGACAACATCAATAAAGCCAATATCCACTTGTTTGCTGACGACACGGTACTTTATTTGAGTCGTCCTACACCAGAAGCAACCTGTGAAGACCTTGAAGCTTAATTTAACCTATTGCAATACCAGCTCATAAGCAAAATGCTTCTGCTTAATGCGAAAAAAACAGAAGAGATGCTCTTTTCCCCTTCCTCCTATGCGGCGAACCCCGCTTGCGTTGGGGCTATCCCTCAGATTACCACAGTACTTGGAGAAAATCTAGAGTATGTGTCAAAATTCAAATATCTGGGTGTATGGCTCGATCACAAATTCTCCTTCTCTGAACATCTCTGAGAACTACAGAACAAACTAAGACGAAGACTAGGACCATTCTACAGAATTAACCACTTCCTTACTAGGGATGCCAAGCAGCAGTTGGTTCAAGCCACATTCCTTTCATTAATAGATTATGTGGACCTTCTCTATAGCCATTGTACTGCCTCTGCCCTGGCTAAGTAGGACACCCTATACCACAGAACAATCAGGTTCGTAACGGGCCTTCCACTTTCCACACACCATTGCTCCTTGTACACTGCGGTGGGCTGGACTTCCCTTCATTATAGGAGAAACAGAAATGCCGCTCTATGGGCTTTCAGAGTGGTTACCAACAAGCTCCCCCCTATACTTCTCTGTATTTCCCTGAGTGTGATAGGTGCCTATGCTCTAAGAAGCTATTCCCTAATTGCCTTGCAATTACCTAAGGTCAGATCTCGTGTCGGCAGAGCTGCCATAAGTTTCTCATTGCCTTTCTTGTGGAACAATATCCAAAAAAACTTGAAACCTGTTAGCTTGAATATTTTCAAGTCGCTCTATGACCACTCTGTGAAGGAATCCTGCAAATGTTTCCCACATTGCTAGCTCACCTATTTTCCAGTTTCCCTCCTGCCCATCCTGCCTCCTGCCCTGCCTCTACATCTCTCCCCCTACCAAAATACCGGCTTCTCTGCCTCTCTTCAGCCATGACCAAGTTTCGCCCCCTTCCCTGAAGTATGCCAGTTAACTATTCCAACCCTGTTATTTCTTCCTAAGCTGGTACCCTCTTCTTGCCTTTCTCTCTTTGAAGTGAACATTCCGGCTGTACCCAGTTATGAGCCTATCTGTTGTAAAGGCCTTCTCACTCAAATGTTGATGTACTTATGTATATTTTTTGTATGATCTGGTCCATCTTGCAAATGACCCCTGCTCAATGGTGCCCGCCTCGATACATAAAGATTTTGAGTGACTGATTGTTTGGAATCTGGAAGATGGCTCGCAGTGGGAAGGTACTGATGGTGGGAGACATCAATCTACCGGACATGGATTAGAGTCTCCCCACTGCAGCTACAACCAGGAGTAGGTACATCCTGGACTCCATGCAATGGGAGTTCCTCAAGCAATTAGTGTTGGAACCTACTCACAAGGGGCACTTTTGGACTTAGTACTGTCAGATGGGGCCAGTGTGACTGACGCCAGAGTGGGGGACTCCCTGGGAAACAGTGACCACCATAAAGTGTGGTTTAAGGTAAGGACCGGGTTAGAATCGAATCACATAAGGGCAAGGGTCCTAGACTTCAAGACAGCAGATTTTAAGAAAATGGGAGAATGCCTAAGGGAAGCCTGGCGGTGATAGGAAAACTGGGTGGAGTCGAGGAAAGGTAGGCAAAAATGAGACAGGGAATTAGACAAGCTGCAAACCAGTGTGTAAGGCAGGTGAGCAAGGGCAAGACAAAAAGGAGACCACTATGGTTCTCTAAGGCCTCTATTAAGTACGCCTTAGGCCGCTCCCACTTTGCCCTCCCCTACTGTTCACTGGTTCAGCTTCACACCTCTAAAATTTAAAAGCGTACTCAAACAAACAATCCCCTTTTTTGCTTCCTATGACCCCCTCCTCCATCTGTTGCTAAGTGGCCTTTCCACAAGTTCTTTTAGGCTGACAAACCTTCCTGTTACTATTGGCAGTGTGTCCCTTTTGCCTTCATTTCTCCTGCAAGCTTCACTGATTCTGTTCCCTCCCCTGCTTTCTTGCCTACCCTGACTGTAAGTGTCCCCACTCATTTACAATCATGCCCTTGCCGGTTTTCCTGCTTCCCACCTTTTTAAATCTCCTTTCCATCATCATAACCCCAGCCCCTCAAGCCCCCCCAATCTAACAGTCCTGCCCCTCCCTCCCACTCTGCTCCCCTAGCCCCTACCTTCATTCTTGCTATAACTCCTTCCCCCACTAATATTCTGGACTCATTCCCCCCCTCAAACCCCTTGTCTTATTAATCATAATATCTAGCCACCTTGCTTTTCTTCGCCTCCTGATTAGCCACTCACCTTGCCCCCACTCCACCCACACTCCTCCAAAATACTCAGCCCATAACAAATGTCCCAAACTTCACTTCTTCATACTCGCACTCCTTTTACTTGCCTCAGGTAATGTTCATCCTAACCCTGCCCCCTCCCCCCCAGTTGTTATCCAACCATTAACGCACATTCATCCTGCACCTGCCCTGCCCTCCCCTAAAGGACTAAAGATCCTTCACTTAAATATCTGTAGTCTCATCTCAAAAATCGACCTTCTGCAACTGATGGTAACTTCCCTTGAGCTTGATACCTTAATTTTAACTGAAACATGGTTAATACCAAAATTTATTTATTTATTTATTTGAAATATCGGATTTACAACCTTTGAGCCGAAAGGCTCATTTACAAAGGTACCTCGTCACAGGGAGGACAGAATAAAAAACAAACAGGTTACAACTGACAGAGGAAACAGCCATCATGAATGGTTTACAGACATTGTTAACATATATTATATACAGGTTAGAATACCAATATTTACATCGGCATAGCAGAGAGAAAGGACAAAAGAGAAAAAAGAAAAAAATATAGTTGTAAGAGGTTGCAGTCCATAATGGACTTTGTCAGAGGTTTGGGTAATAGTGGGCATGAGAGCACAGGCTAGTTGCAGCTACAGGAATGGACATTGAGGAGGTGGTTGCAGAGGGCGGCTTTGAAATGGGAAATCTTGGGCGTGCCAGTGATGGTGGCTGGGAGCGCAGTAAACCAAACAGGGGCCCTGTAGTGGAAGGATCTCTGGGCAAGGGCAGTTTTTACCCTGGGTACTGTCAGTATAGCTTTGTCTGAGTTGCAGGTGGAAACAGAGTGGGTGGCAAGTTGGAGAGAAGCAGTGACCCCAGGAGAGGAGTGACCGAGCAGGATTTTCTTGGTCAGTAGGCAGGTCTGGTAGTGGAGCCTTTCACTGAGGTTGAGAAGATTGGCAGAGGAATAGAGGGAGCAGGTGTGGGTGAGCCTAGGGACACCAGTTAGGAGCCTGCACGCCTTGTTGAGGGTGACCTGAATTTTCAGGAGTGCGAAATTATCTGCTGCCCCATACACAGGGAGCCCATAGTCTACTAGGGACAGTATAGAGGAGGTAATGGCAAGCCTGAGGGCATCAGGAGGGAGGCAGTCCCTGTGCCGGTAAAGGAGTCCGAGCCTGTTGTTAGTGGCGGTTGCTAGGGTGTTTATGTGGTCATAGAAGGTAAGGGCAGAGTCTAGGGTATTTGTAGATGGATACCTGTTCAAGGGGGTGCTGGGTGTTGCGGAGGATGAGGAGAGGAGCACTTTTTGCTTCATTTTGGTGGTGGAAGAAAATCATTGATTTTGTCTTTTTCAGGTTTATGACCAGTCTACGGTCTTTGAACCACGTTTCGGTCTGGAGGAAGGCATGTTGGAGGGAGTCCTGGAGGGGAGTGGGTTTATGATGCGAGGCACAGAGCACTGCATCATCTGCATACAGTAGAATTTTTCAGAGCAGGCCTTTGGCACGGAGTTAAGGTAGAGGGTGAAAAGAAGTGGGCCCAAGATGGAGCCCTGGGGCACCCCGGAGCGGACAGGTAGAGTGTCGGACAGGGTGCCATTTATTTTGACATACTGGGACTGGGTGGAGCGGTAACTGGCACACCATGCCAGGGGGCCTGTGGAGAAACCAAGTTGGCAGAGGGAGTCAAGAAGGAGAGGATGGAAAACCATGTTGAAGGACTTGGAAAGGTCCATGAACACAGCTCCACCAATGTTACCGGAGTCTAGGGAGGAGTGTAGGAAGTTTGTGAATTCTAGGAGAGCTGTGGTAGTGCTATGCCCTGAACGGAAACCATGCTGCTCTGGGCATAGTATGTCATACTTGTCTAGGTATTCAGTGAGCTGTGTGGCAACCACTTTTTCTAAGGCTTTTGGGGGGGGGGGAGAATGGAGATGGTTCGATAGTTACTGGGTGTGGATTTGTCACCATTTTTATGTATGGGGGTAATGACAGCTGTCTTCCAGACACTGGGGAATTGCCCCAGGCAGAGGGATTTGTTGAGTAGGTCTGTTAGAGGGACTAGGACCTCATCGAGGACTAATCGAAGGAGCCTAGTGTCTAGGGAGTCATTGCTAGAGTTATTGCTGTTTAGTGCTTCTTGTAGGTATGGGCGGGCTTCCTGGGTGGATATTTTGCACAGGAGGAAATGAGGGAGCTGCAGAATTGGGGGTTGGAGTTTGGGGACAGGGTCAAAGAAACAGCTGGGGAGAACAGTGCTGAGATCCATGAAGGTGGTGCTTAGGCAGTTTGCTATGGTAAGTGGATCAGTGGAAATGGTGCCATCTACGGAGAGCTGGGAGGGAGGTGGGGAGCGAGATTTCCCATTAAGTTCTTTGATATTGCTCCAGAAGGTCCATGCAGACCCCCATGTGGTGGTGAGAGTAGATTGATAGTGGTCTGCTTTGGCCTTGCGGATGGCTCGAGTGCATCTATTGCGTGCAGCATTATAGGACTGTCTGTCAGCCAGCCTGCCAGACTCTGTAGCTTTGTGCCATAGATTGTCCCTTTCTCTCAGTTTTTGGAGTAGGGAGGGGGTGATCCATGGGGCATTTAGTCTTTTGGTGCGGTGTTTGGTGAGTGGAGCATAGAGGTCACAGGCCTTGGTGAAGGCCTGCGTGAATAGATCGAGAGCGATGTCAACACTGGGGGCTATATTGATGGGGGACCAGTCCATTTGGGCGAGTAGTTGTTTAAGTTTTTTTTAACCTCCCCCGGGCAGCGACGCCTTTGGAAGGTGGTATGGGCTGTGGGTTTGGGTGTGGAGGAGGTCCATAGGAATAGGATGGGCGAGTGATCACTTAGGGAGTCGTAGAAGTACTTTTATATCCTGGATTTTGTGGGGGCAGTGAAGAGTCCTTAGTTGGTATGGCTGAGGGGCCAAGCCAGCTGACATTTAGGTCTCCTACTAGTGTCTGTTCAGCACTGTGCGAGAGGGTAGTGAGGAAATCGGTGAGGGATGTGATGGCTGGCATTTGGTTCTTTGGGGGTATGTAGGAGACTGTGAGGTATAATGGACCCCTGGAGGGGTCTGAGGTGATTTTTAGGGTGAGGGCTTGTGCTCCGTTTTTGTGTTTGGGGGTGGGAGCATGTGGCAGATAATGTTATCTCTGATCTAGACTGCACAGCCGCCCCCATGTTTTCCCACCCTGTCTTCCCAGTGTAGTGTGTATCCGAGGAGTGAGACAAAGGTGTCGGGAGTAGATTTAGAGAGCCAGGTCTCAACTAGTGAAATGACGTCTGGTTGGTGTAGGGTGGCCCAACACTGGAGCACTACAGATTTTTTTTGGCAGGCTGCGTATGTTTAAGGAGGCATTGCAGAGTCCAGGGGACCTGGTAGGTGGTCTGGTAGTGGGAGGGCCTGGATTACGGTGGATATTGCCAGAGAGGAGAAGTAGAAAGAACAAGGTTCTGATCATAGGGTGGCAGATAGTTAACTTTTTGGGAGTATGTTGAGAGGAGCGGGAGGATGAAGTGGAGCAGGGGATGGGCAGGGTTTGGAGGGTTGAGAAGACACAGAGGGGGTGGAGCCAGGGTGGAGTGAAGGGTTGGGAGGGCAGCTAGGAGGTGGATGCATGGGTCCGGGGTGCGATGACAGGGTTGGGGGGATGGTTAATTCCTGAGAGATGTAAAGGTGCAGTCCACAAAGGGCATGGGGTAGTGTCCGGATGGTGGGAGCTGAACCACAGAGTGGTTATGAAGATGAGCCATATGAGGCGGAAGTGAACAGACATGGTTCTAGGCAGATTTGGAGGCAGGGATACAAAAGCTGTAAAAGCTTTTAAGACAAACCAATCAAAATTAGCTTAACTTGTAGGCTCAGTGGCCTCGGATGGCAAAGGTACAGGGTTTGATGTCTGCAGTGAGACAGAAGAAAATTGTTTTGGTAGACTATAGGGATAGTGCTTTGAGTGATTTAGAACTGATAATGAATTAGTTATTTGTTTCTTTTGTTTTACTGGGTTTACAGTTTGGTGTGAGGGATAAAGGTAATGCAAAGTACAAGTGGGGAGAAATAATTGGTAAGAATGTGTAGTGCTGCCTCAAGTGGCTGAAAAGTATAATCTGCAGGTGGAAAAGTGAGCTGATTGGTTTTACACTCACACTCAACCCTATTGGTTCAACCCTACTGGTTTTACTCTCACACATGGCCCTATATAAGGGAGAGCCGACCAAGGGTGGTGATGGGGGTAGTGGGAGCCAACGCACAGCATCGGCGGGGCCTCCTCTGCTCACAAACGCTGCTGGTGGCCGACGGTAGTTCATGGACCGTCCATACCTGAGGGGATCACAAAAAGGCTGGAGGGTGGGCTTCAGAAGCCTGGCCCTACCAGATACCAGATCCCTCCATCAATATCCCAGGCTACTCCATACTCAGGCAGGACAGAGCCAGTAGGCAAGGCGGCGTAGCCTTCTATATCTTATCCTCACTGCAGTTTACTACCATTCTTTCATCCTCCTTACCATCCAGCTACAAAGCCCTAGTTGTAAATATTACATTGCCCTTCTCCTCCCCCATCTTTATTGCTGGAATCTATTGCCGCCCTGGTAGCAAGCCCTCTGCTGCTCTGGACCTCATTACCTCTATAACATCTCTCTCACACAAAGATGAATTATACTTATTAGGTGATGTAAACCTAAACCGGTTACCACCAACTACCTCCAAGACGCAAAACGACACCTCTGCCCTTAGTCTTTCCCCAACTCATCCAAGAACCCGCCCTTCTAAATCACAAAACCCTAAATCACACACTGCTAGACTGGGCCCTCACCTCCCACCCTCACTGAGTCATTAAGTCAGGCATCCTCTCGGATGCCTTCAGTGATCACCATCCAATATTCGTGGTCAGGAAGGTCCATAGACCAACACCGCTACACAAAATCCTGCAGCTCCAATCTTTCGGCTCCCTAAACTTAAACCTCCTCCTCCTCACTGAATTAACCAACACTGACTGGTCCCCAATAGTCTCTGCCTCATCTGTCGACCAAACCCTCAATTACTTCAAGGTTAAATTTCTAGCCACCTGGAACTCCTACGCCCCTCTCAAATGACCAAGAATTAGTGGCAACCATCATCCTTGGATCACTGCCGAGTTAATGACCTGCCTCAGGGAGCATGATAAAGCTTGGAGAAAACACAAGGCCTTCCAACTCCCATCAAACTATACTCTATACCGTAGGCTAAGAAATGCCTCTACAAAAGATACCAGATTAGCCAAGTCTGAATATTTTCATTCCTCCCTCCTAAATAATAACTCCCCCTCAACATTCTAGAAAGTGGTCCATTCTCTATTCTCCCCCCTCCCTTCGCCCCCCCCAATGCTTAACATTAACAACACTTCATGTTCAAACCATATCCAGTGGCTCAGGGTTTAACTCCTACTACACCTCCTGTGTCTCAACCCTCTAAAATCCCTCCCTCAGTCCCCTCTTTCCTGCACCCTCCCTCCCTCCCCATCTCACCTCCCTCCTGCACCCACGCCTCTCCTTCTCTCCTGTGAGACACAAACTGCCCTCCTCTCTTCAACCCTTCCAAAGGCTCCTCACCGGATGATCTTGACCCAAAACTCCTTTACCTCTCTGCCTCTGCTACTGCCTACCCTCTCTTCCCAATTCTAAATCTCTCCTTTAAGACCTCCTCCGTCCCCCTCGCCCGAAGGATGAGGACCCCTCCTCCCCTGCAAATTATTGTCCAATCTCTCTCATCCCTACTCTTGCCAAGCTCCAAGAACACTTGGCCCTCTCTCAACTAGCCTCCTTTCTAGCTGACTCTTTCTGTTCCAGGCTGATTTTCAGAAAAACCACTCCACCACCACCTCCCTCCTTAGGCTCAATGACTCCATCACTGGGATGGACAATGACCTCATCACCTCTGCTATCTCTGTCGTCCTCGCCAAGGCTTTCGACACTGTCTCCCATGCCCTTCTCCTTGACTCCCTTACGGTTGCTGATATGTCTGCTCAAAACTGGTTTAGAGCCTACCTCACAGGCAGAACGCAATCCATCAAGATCCACGATAAAATCTCCCCCCCAATCTCAACAGGAGTCCCCCAGGGCTCAGTACTTGGTCCCATCCTCTTCTCCATCTTTCTAAATGACCTCCCCGCAGCCTATCCCCCTCATCTTCTATCCATATGTACGCCGATGACACAGTCCTGTACACCTCTGGTAAATGCCCCATCGATGTAGCAACCACCCTTCAGCATGACTTGCACCAGGTTCAGCTATGGTTTGTCTCACATAAGCTATTCCAAAATGCCAAAAAGACAGTCTCCATGACCTTTGGCACAAGGCAGAGACTCTCTAGGCTTCAACCCCTACCCTCTTTCCATACCATTGATGGGACAGTCCTTGAGGACACCTCCCCTTTCAGATACCTTGGGGTTTGGCTGGACCAACCCTTCAGCTTCTCTGGACATTTCAACGCTATTCTGAAAAAACTGCGCCCCAAGCTTGGTGCCCTATTTAGAAAACGCAGTTGTATCCCTCCTACGGCATGGCGTGAACTAATCAAGAAGATGATCCTCCCAATTTTTCACTACTGCGATGTAGGAAAACTGAGGTAACACTAGCACGAACAGTAAAAGAAGGTGACAAGACTTTCTATAGCTACATTAGTGAAAAGAGAAAGTCCAGAGGGGGCACTGCTAAGCTCAAAGGAGAAAAGGGGGCATGTGAGGAGGACCCTGTAAAAGCATCTATCCTAAATAGATACTTTTGCTCAGTATTTACTGAAGACAATGTAGGGCAGGGCCCACAGCTCAGCACCATGGACACAGGGGGGGAGGGAGGTGAGCACTACCCCTTCACAAAAGAAAGGGTCCTACAAGAGCTCACTAAGCTCAGGGTGGACAAGGCAATGGGACCTGATGGCATACATCCCAGGGTACTTAAGGAGCTAAGGGTGGAACTAGCAGAGCCATTAGCAGAACTGTTTAGTGAGCTGCCTACAGAGCTTTAGTCCCTGGCAGGGTTCTCTACATCCTGGAGGGGCTATCTCTAGGCCATTTCCCCCCACTTCCCTACTCCACCCTCTGAGTCCTTACTTCTCAGCACTTAAATAGGTATTAGTTTACTTATTCATGAACAACTTGCACTTCCAGTCCTGTATGGGCAGTGCATCTCACTATATGCATAAATTCTCAGTCATGTTAAAAATTTTTATTTTGTAATCCTCTCTTCAAATGTATAAAATATGTGCCATTTTTGCTGCTAATGTTTTCACTTTTACACATTGCTCTCAAATGCTACTGTATGTCGAAATGTTCATATTCTATTGTTACCCCCCCACCAAACAGTCGCACTGGGAGATGAGCAACTTGTTGTTCAGTGTGCCTTCCTGGTGAAACATTTCAATAAATAAATAAATAAAGGAAGTAGCAGAAAAGGTAAGAGCAAAAAAAGGGCATTTAGAATGTATGAAAAAACAGAAGGAGCGTGATAGGAAGGCTTACCAAGAGAAACAAAGGGAGGCAGGGAAGTTGGTTAGAAGTGCAAAGGCACAGACGGGAAAGGACTGCCAAGTCAGTGACAAAGGAAGATAAAACATTTTTTTTTTGATACACAAGTGAAAAAAAAAGTACGGGGGGGACAGTAAGAAAGAAAGGGGAAGGAGGGTGCAGTGTGGAAGAGGACCCCCAAAATGCAGATTTATTAAACAACTATTTCTGTTCTGAATTTACAGATGGGGAAGTAAACAGGCCAAGGGTATAAAGGGACAGAAAGTGGACACAAAACCATTTACAGAAGAAAGAGTGCTTAGGGAACTATCAAACATAACAGTAGACAAAGCAATGGGGCTAGACGGGGTGCACCCCTGGATACTGAGGAAACTGAAAGAGGAGCTAGTTATACCTCCGACAGCCCTTTTCAACATCATTAAAAACAGGAAAGGTACCGGGGGACTGGAGGAGGCAGAAGTAGTCCCACTCTACAAAAGTGGAAATAGAGAGGAGGCAGCAAATTACAGGCCAGTCAGCCTGATGTTGGTGGTGGGCAAAGTAATGGAAACACTATTAAAAGAAAGAATTGGGGACTACCTAGTTACCAATAACATGCAGGATAAGAGGCAGCACGGGTTCACAGGAGGGGTCCTGCCAGACAAACCTTATTGAGTTCTTTGATTGGGTGACCAGGGAAGTGGATCAAGGAAGAGCATTGGACGTGCCTTACCTGGATTTCAACAGACCTTCGACACTGTTCCAATTAGAAGGCTGTTAAACAAGCTGGGAAGCCTAGGAGTAGGTCCTAAAATAGTAAAATGGGTGGAAAATTAGCTGGGCAATAGGAGTCAGAGGGTGGTGGAAAATGGCAGTTACTCTGGAGTTGGCAACGTGACCAGTGAAGTATCACAGGGATCAGTACTAGGGCTTGTTTTCCTCAATGTCTTCATCAGTGACATTGCTGAAGGGCTGGAAGGGAAAGTATACCTGTTTGCAGATGACACAAAGCTCTGCAACAGAGCAGACACACCGGGAGGAGTGTAAAAAATGAGAAGTGATCTAGAAAAGCTGGAAGAATGGTCAAGGGCTTAGCAGCTGGGTTTTGACACAAAGAAGTGCAAAATCATGCATCTGGGGCATAAGAACCTAGGGGCAAAATACCAACTGGGAGGAAAGATATTAACAATTACAAAGCAGGAAAGGGACCCAGGGTGATCATTTCTGAAGACCTGTAGATAGCAAAGCAGTGGGGAAGGCTGGAAGGATGCTGGGTTGCATAGGCAGGGGAATCACTAGAAGGAGGGAGGTAATAATACCCCTATACAGATCACTGGTTAGGCTGCATCTCGAGTACTATGTACAGTTCTGGAGGCCCCACCTCCGTAAAGACAAAGAGAGGGTGGAAGCAGTACAAAGGAGGGTAACCAAAATATTGCATGGCCTGCATCAAAAGCCCTATGGGGTAAGGCTCAAAGAACTGAACATGTACTCTCTGGAGGAAAGGAGGGAAAGGGGAGATACGATAAGAGACATTCAAATACCTCACAGGCAAAAATAAGGTACAGGAGAGGAGCATTTACCACAGAAAAAAATGCTCAAGGACAAGGGGTCATACTATGAAGTTAGAAGGGGGGAGGCTCAGAGGAAATGTGAGGAAGTACCTCACGGAGAGAGTGGTGGGCACATGGAACAGCTTACTAGCGGAGCTGGTGGTGGCGGAAACGGAGACAGGGTTTGTCTTGGGGCCGAAGGGGCTAGGATCCCATGGGAAATAACAAAAGGTATACCACTGAGTGCACACCTCCTCTGTGTGCCCACTGGTATACAGCAGCACCCACCCCAAACTGCCTCAGTACCCTTTTTACCAAGGAGGAGAGTTAGCAAGTGAAACTAAACCATGAACAACCTAAACATTACCCAAGGGCATAAGACAGCCCTGTTGATCCCAGTAAAAAGGGACAACACTTCAGACGTGAAAGACAGTATTTTAACAGCGCTTAGTTATATGTGTATAACCTCCACCCTGAAGGACTAGTTTGTTCACCTGCAGCCTTAAGACTGACCATGAACCATCACATGGTCCAATATATGTATTGGGCTGTGGGTAGCTTATAGCACTTGGGCATAGCTGTCTCTTGTAGGATAAATGTAGTCCAGCCTGGACCACATTTTGTGGGGGTTAGAGCAAAATGTGTACTCCTTAGTATTCAGATTCGCAGTGCACCACACATCCATTAAAGCAAGTTCAAGTAATCCTTACCTTCAGAAGACGAGAGTACAGATATTAATCAAACATTTTAGATATTTATACAGAAGATTTGAACAAAATGTGGTCAGAAAAATAATGAGGTCATAGGAAGTGAACATTATACATCCGTCCCACCCTCACCCCATCACCTCATCATAAAATTCCCTAAAAGTTACCCCAAACAGAGGCACTCGTCCTTCCACATTATATTAATACCTGCATTAAACTGTCCTATATTTTTTGAATTTCAAACCTCAGAGTCTATCTTATTCCAAATTTTTGAGAGATGGAACCTTCTTTGCATCCTACTATATACATTCTTCTCATTAGGCATCTATGCTTTAAGTTCCCTCAAATTATGTTTGTAGATTGGGTTATACCTTTTTTCATATTTCCAGCACCAAATTCTGCAAATGCTTTGAGCCCCATCCGCTTTTTCCTCCTAAAAATGTAAATGACACACTGACCGTAACTCTTGATCTTTTACGAATATTTTCACCACTCACAACTCAAACCAAGAACAAGCGGTGAAGACCAACAAGCAGACTAGAACAAGCCCTGGGGATGGCGAGTGGGCATGTGAATCAATAGTGAAGATACTCTGAGAAGATCAAGAATTACAGTGAGTACGTCATTTTCATATCTTCCTGGAATCAATCTGCACCACTGATTCACACCAATGGGTCAGAGTACCAAGATCAGACAAAGTCCCCTGAACTAGGGCAGTAAAAGCAGAGGCTCAGGACAAGAGTCCATTCAGGATAGTCCTGCCAAAAGTGACATGTTGCCCGGCATGGACATTCAAGACATAGTGCTTAACAAAAGTGCACAGTGCTCCAGGTTGCAGCTCTGCAAATATCACCAAAAGATACAAAGCAAATCTCTGCCAGGGATGTGGACAGTGCTCTGGTGGAGTGGGCATGTACCTGTCTTTCCAGTTTGATCTGTGTCATGGTACAGCAGTGGCACAGACGGCTCACAATCCAGGCAGCCGCAGAAATACACTTCATTGTAACAGGCAGTCCCTTTTGATTGGGACTGAAGGAGACAAGGAGCTGTTTGGAATGTCTAAAGTCCTTAATTCTGTCCAGGTAAAACTTCAGAACTCTCATAACATTCAGCAAATGGAGAATGCATTATCCTTGTCATAAGGCGCAGGTGTATAAGGGCAAACAGGTAACGTGACACCACAGCAGAACGTTATATGCTTCAAAGTTTTATTAAATAACAGAAAAGTTCTTTATATTAGCAGGGTGCATTTTCTTACAATGATCATCAGTGGCGCTCCAAACAGTCTGAAGACAGTCATTATACAGCAAGCTTCTTCATCAATTAACAGTGCTTTCCAGGCCTCAGTCACATTTTTATCTCATAGAATTAGGACCTGCACCTTTAGTCTTCCATCTGGTAATGCATACAGTCTCACTCCTCAGAGCACTTCAGATAGGCACTTTAATAGCATTCCCCGGAGTTCACCTCCAGACCCAAAAGCAATCTATCAACTAGCTGTTCAGCTCTATATACTCTAAAGGGGGTCAGGTGACCTTAAAACCCCACCCCTACCTGAGGTCTTTAACTATGTTTCTTTATACTCTACATATTTATTTTATTTAAAGAAGAAATACCCCTTTAAATTCATAGAATAACTTATTTTCCAGCTTTCAAGTAATTCAAATCCCTTTTAAGTATTTTAAGCTTTAATTCTGGTAGCAAAGAAGCACCACCTCTTTCCAATAGTATTTAATAATACACAGGATGGCCGGCCGGCTCTTAAGAGAACCTACAGGAACTAGACCATGACACCCAGCACTCCACAACGCCAACCCTCGCCGCCAAACAACCCAATAACACCAGAACACCCAAATTCACCTCAAAAAGGTATGTAAATGTGTAAACTCTCTATTCCTATGCAAACAAAAGTGCTCCTGAATGAGGAAGAAGGCTACATGCCTTCATGATCGTGCAACTAATCGAGCGGGTCTAAAATTACCAACGCTCATACTCACACAGACATACTTAGATACAGAACACAAATAGCAAAGTCGCATTGTCTAAGAAACACTGCAAAGGCGAAATATGAAAACCGCAAAGGGGAGGGGGGGGACCAAACATTCTCTCCGGTCGGCACATCAAAAGTTTCACTCCACTCCTCAGGGCTGCCCCATCTACATAACCCCTACCTCACACAACAGAAAGAAACTGCCTGACCGCCACACCACCCACTAGTGTTCTGCCATTTAGGCAGGCAGCAGCTCACGGTCCCCACCCCTCTTTCGGTCTCAGGTACAGTAACTCGATCCCCGAGCTTGGGCTTCGTCCCTGCTGTTATCCTGCTGTGTCTATATTTACTCTCACACCGTGTCACTCAGTAACTTTCCCAGCGCCCCCTCTCCTCTCGCAAACTTCTATCCGGATGAACTGTGCCCCAACCCTTGGGTTTCGCCCGTTCTCCGAGCGAGTCACCGGTCAGGACATGTTCACTTTAAATCCCCGACAGCTTTCAAACACCCAAACCGGGACAACAATTCACCTTCAAGGTGCACGAACGTGTGCACGATCGCACAGCCGCGCCGACCCGCCGATCGTCCAAGCAGCAACAATAAACATTAAAAAAAAAACTACTCGCAGGGTCCAAACAACTTGGAATCCTTCCCTGACACCCCACCCAAGGACCAC
Source organism: Neoceratodus forsteri (assembly GCA_016271365.2). Lineage (NCBI taxonomy): Eukaryota > Metazoa > Chordata > Ceratodontiformes > Ceratodontidae > Neoceratodus > Neoceratodus forsteri. The sequence continues at coordinate 1,754,297,066 of CM057452.1, forward strand.
AAAAAGGGGAAATATGCTGCAAATAAAAAGAAACAATATTACCAGTTCCCATTTCAATTTAACTTTCTCTCTCTTAAAGGGAGATCAGCCAAACACTCCAGCACAAAAAGAAAACAAACATCTAGCCCCATATGCTATTACATTTCCTTGTCACAAATCTCACAGAACCACTCTGTGACAATCCTTCATTCTGAAAACTGGCAAAGTAGGCAGGCAATACTAGAGACTGATTCAGATGGAACTCCAACAACACTTTCAGTAGAAACTTAGGGTGTGTTTGGAGAACTACTTATCCTTGTGGAAAACAGTATATGGAGGGTCTGTGACCAGGGCATGGATTTCAGGCACTCTGCAAGCCGAAGTGATGCTGCTAGAAAGCCTGCTTTGGCTCATGTGTCACAAGAGGCTCAAAGGGCTTGGGGCTGAGCATGTCCAACACAAGACTGATATCTCAGGCAGCCACCAGCTTCTGGAGGGGGGGAGGTCTTGTGTGTAAAAGGCACTTACAGAACCTCTTAAAAAGTGGCAGCTGAGCTAGGCAGAGGATATCAACGGGCTCACAGTATGCAGATATAGCACACAAGTGGACCTTGACTGTGGAATACAGCAAGCCAGCATCAGAAAGGTCCAGCTAGTACTTCAGAACCTTGTCAGGTGGGCACCGAAAGCAGTCCATGCAAGTTTTGGAGCACCAGACAGAAAATCTTTTCCACTTGGCTATGTACATTTTCCTGGTTAAAGGTTTACAGGCAGCCAGAAATATTTCAGGGACCCTCTGAGATACCTTGTACATGTTCACTTCTATTTCTTCAGGAGTCAGGTCTGAAGGTGAAGAGAGCACAGGTTGGGATGGACCAGGTGAACCTGAATCAGTAAGTCCATTCTAAGTGGGAGGATGCTCAATGTGCTGACTGCCAGTCTGTTTAACAGTAGAAACTATATCTGTTGAGACCAGTAGGGGACAACTAAAATCATCTTGCCTCCATGACCCTCCAGTTTGAGCAGAACCTTCTGCACCAGAAGGACTGAAGGAAATGCATAAAGAAATAGATTTTGCCATTGCACTCTGAATGCATCCTGACAGACAACACCATGTCCTGGACTTCTGGAGCAGAATCGAAGCAGCCTGGCATGAGTGGGGATGCAAAAAGGTCCAGGTCTGGTGTTCCTCGCTCATCAAACACTGATCTCATGACATGTGGAGCTAATGACCACTTGTGAAGATTGATCTCTGTTTGGCTGAGTTCATCTACCACAGAATTTGTACTCCTGGCAGGTAAACTGCTTGGAGCAGGATCCCTTGCTCCAGGCACCATTCCCACACTATCATCGCCTCCCTGCAAAGAGGGTAAGAGTGTGCTCCTCCTTTCTGCTGATGTAGTATATTACCAACTTGTTGTCTGTCTGGAGGACTGTTTTGTGACTGACTAGGTCAACTAGGACTCTCAGATCATTTAAAACAGCTTGTGTCTAACATGTTGATGTGGAGGTGAGTCTCAGGTCACCATGTGACTGTAGACTGGTAATGGGGCTGCACAAGAAGCCCTATGAGAAGAAACAGAGATCTCAACATGTACACCCTGGAGAGCGAGAGGTGACATGAGAGAGATCTACAAGTACAGTACAACCCCAATTATCCAAACTGTGGGGGATGTTGATTTCCTTTGGATAATACAACATTCGGATAATCGGGAGAGGCATGTGTACTTACACAGGGGTGAATATAGTGCAGAAGGGAAATCTTTTTCAAATGAGAAGGAGCACCAGGACGAGGGGGCATAAGATGAAGGTGGGAAGGGGGGACATTTAAGAGAGATGTAAGGAAACATTTATTAAATTTTTTTACATTTGTATTTTGTAGTTTTTTCTCCCCATGCATCCCTGGCATGAGCACGCGCATGTAGAGGCATGTGCACGCCTCGCACTAAGGAATGCTCCACCCTACCAATCACCCATACCAGCCTGTGTCACCACTGGGCCTCCACCCAGTTATGGCAGGACTACGGGAGGGCGATCTCCCACCCCTGGAGAGGACAGCCGCTAGGCTCAATCCTGCACCCCCCCACCCATTAGCACCCTGACTGACCCGAGGTAATTCCCGAACCTGGGGCGCCAACATAGCGCGAGGTGTGGCATTCAGCACCTCAACCCTCAGCGCCACCGGGTCGGCTAAGAAACATTTCTTTACTGAACGGGGGGCAGATGTCTGGAACAGACTGCAAGCAGACATGGTTGAAGCAAAAATAGTGGGGGCCTTCAACCATGCATGGGACAGACACAGGGGTGTAATAAAAACAGGCAGGGAGGAGGGAGGGTTGCCAGAGACCAGTTTGAGCTGTCGGAGGCAGATTAGGCAGGGAACATCTGGAAAAATGGGTGGGACAAACAGTCCTTTCCTGCCGACAACTCTGTTTCTTACCCTCTCCCTTTATAACTGTGTCAAACATTTTAGTGTTTCTTCTCATTTGTTCTTTGGCAGCTTATTAAAAGAAATGAAAAACAGCCAGACTCTTGCTGCACGCAGGCTAGTGTAGTCTCATGATCTGGTCAAGAGAACAGGTACAATCAAGTCACTACACCTTGCGACTTGTGAGTACTGTGTACTATCTCTGTTAAAACTTACCCCAGGTATACATTCATGCTATTCACTGTGTCAGGAAATGATCTTCCACTCTCCATGTCTGTAATGCCAGCTTTCTTCAGTGAGTCTTTCTGGGGAATACAGATAAAGGACAACTGAGGTATTATTTTTCTCAATCTGCAGAGAAAAACAAAAAATGGTGTGTAGTACAGGTGCCCTGAGCACTGGAAGGGCGCCTTGATACAAAATTAAAAATTACTACTACTGTACTACTACTACTGTGTGTCACTGTGGCTCAGTTTGCGGTACTCACGCACACCTCTGGGCAATAGGATTCTCAGATCAAGTCCAATCTACCAACCGTTTTTGGGCGAAGGTTAGACCACCACAAAGTGGGAGTCTTTACCCAAAACTCATGGTAGACTAGACTTGGCCTTTTTTTTGAGGAGATTCCTCCTTACGGACTTTTTTTTTTTCACTTCTTTTGCCCTCCTGTCGCCGGTCTGGAACCTGAGGCCTCACTGTTTTTTTGATACTTAAAAACCCCTGCTACATCTCAGAGTTCCAGGAAGGGGTCATACCACCATGGCTTCCATCTCCACGGAAACTGAGGGGCAGTCATGCAGTGGCCTACAGTGCTCTCCCTCGCTAGGGACCTCAAGTCTCTCTATCAGGTGAAACCAGCTGGTCAGCCTTAGAGTTGCTGGAACTTTCATAACCACAAAGGGAGCAAGAGGACCCAAAAGTACAGGTGCCACATCTGGGCAGGAAGTGTGCATTATCCACCTGAGTGTCACCACTGTTTCCACCTGTTTTTCTTCCCCGTGTTCCAATTTGATCCCACTGGAGCACTACCCAAGGTGGGAGACCATGCTGGACAGTCAGAAGTGGTCTGGAACCAGGCCAACCCAGCACACTAAGACTGACACTCGCTGGCACAGGACTGGGCATATGACACCACTGCATGAAATGTCAGTATCTTGTGTCACACCAGCAGTATGATTTCACCTCTCCCTGTCTAGAAAACTATGTCCTTATTCACACAGTCATGTAACGACAGGAGCCCAACCAATATACAGCTATTACTAGTATTACTTTCTGTGTGTTTCCTTCGTGTCCCAAGCAGTACAGCCATGCCCAGCACAACAGAAGCAGCATCTCTGCATTTTCTCAGCACCACAAGCAGCCCAGCCACACCCCAGTGAGACAGAAATGGTGCCTTTTTTTGTACTTTGTTTACTCCATGCTCCATTCAGTCCAACCATGCCCTTGCTGAACTGTGGCAACAGCTCTGTGTTTCCTTCATACTTTGAGCAGTGGCAGCTCCACGTTTCCTTCATGCAACAGTTCAACAGTCGTGGAGGCGGGGGTAGCTCCATTTGCCCACCATACTCCTCCACAACTGTGGCAATAGCCTGGAGCAAACAAAGAGGTGACCACCTTTAAGGACAAAGAGAAGGAGGAGGAGGAGACAGCCAAGAGAACTGGAGCCACTGAGTAAGAAATGGATGATGTCAAGTAGGTGCTAGTGAGCAAGTACAGGGATCGTGTTGCATGTCAGTACGAGATTCTGCAAAGATCTGGTAGTGCTCAGTCTTTTGGCTGTGTTGTACACTGCTAGTTCCAATCAGCACCAACAGACTCTGCTGAGGCCTCATGCAAGTACTATAAATTCCTTTCTGTCCCAGGGCACCCACATGGGAGGAGCCAATAAAGCTATGCAAGAAGACTTGCAAACTCTGTGAGTGGGTGAAGAGTCTCCCTGAACAGGAAGTGAAAGGGAGACCCTTCTTCTCCTATGAACCCACACCAGCAAACTTTAATTTACTGGCAGCTGCTCTTATGTGTCCACAGGCTATAATGGGAGACAACAAGTACTACTTGTGGTATGACTGCACTATCCTATAGCTGGGAATCAGCTATAAGAATAATTACTATTACCTGTGCTTCATGAGTGACTGTGCATTATACAATGGGGTATGAAAATCCTGTAACCTCATTGGTCAAAACACATCACATGACCATGATAAATCCTCCAGTATACCCACTGCAAAAGTTTTATATCACTATTAAAAAAAAAAAAAAGTTGAACATTGTATAATAGCAATATACCATGACAGAAAGTGGGTATATGGGTGGATTTACCACTTCTGGTGTGGTTAAGTCACTCGGCTAGGCCTCGTGACCAAACCACACCAGATGTGGTAAATCCACCAATATACCCACTCTCTGTCAAGGTATATTGCTTAAATAACCCACGGCTGAGAAATGGCATTTATAAGAAACATACCTAAACACATTTTAAATTTATTTTACACATGGGTCCATTGTATAATCACAATAAGGCACTCTAGGGTGTGGGTTATTGGGGGAGTTACCCAATTGTTGTGAGGTTAAGTCACTCAGCTGTGCCTCGTGACACACCACACAAGGCGTGGGTAAATCCCCCAACAACCCACACCCCGTTGTGCCTTATTGATTAAAGGTACTATAAGGCCAGTGGGTTAAGTCCTGAGACAAAGAAAGAACTTCATACTCTTCAGTTAGTTTAAAGGGGACTTGGGGACAGCTTCTAATTCTTTTGTACTGCTGATATTCTTTATTGGAAGAGCTCCTCAGACATAGTATTTGCAAACACAAAATGCAAGGAGGCAGTACAGTCTAGTAGCTAAAGCACTAGCTTGGGAATAGGTTCAAATCTCACCAGAGCCACTTATGCAATGTGTGACCCTGAGCAAGTTAGTTGGCTTCTCTGGGTAGACTAAGAACCAAGTGAAAGTGATGTGTTGTTTCTCAGATAGGCTCTCCTGTGTAAATAAGTTGTAAGTGTGTTTTAACACTATATTTACTTCCTACATGCCTATTTTAGGAAATAGCTCCTCTGCCTTTGCCTAGATTGCTGGGTCTCATTTTAATCCTATTTTCTGTACCAGTGTCTGATGCAGCTCTGCATACCTTCTTAGAGCTCTTCTAATACATATACAAAAATATATCCTCAAACTAAACATACATTACCCTTCTGGTGCTCTATACCACTCACAGTAGGATACTTCTGCAGTCTCACAATGTGTGTTGCTCCTTATATGTTTAACTACACATTTTCATCTTCAGCTTAACCAATTCTGAATATGTGGCACAGCAACCAAAGGAAACTGAGCAAAATACAGGAGGGCATTTCACCAGCTTGCTGGAAGCAGTAAATGAACCTCTCCAGAATTATGACAAAACAACGACTTTTGGCTCTCTGCAATGTGCCAAGCAGTTTTTTGGATGAATGTCACACACATCCTATGCAGAATCACAATGGCAATCAACACAAACAAATACGACTCACTACTAAGCTTCATTCGATTTCTATAATACAATTACTGTACATATCATCACTGGGCTTCTGTAGCTCCTAAATATTCATTCTTACTCTCATTTCTTCTCTGTCTCCTTCTCTCCACCTCGTGGACATAAATACTTGCCAAACTTATGTTTTTTTTTTTTCCAAACGACAGTACACACATATTTTGATTACTTGTGCAATTTTTTTTTTTACTTTACCTTTTTCTCCCCTCTGTGCGGCCCCTATCCCTCAGATACTCCAGCCCAATCACCGCAGCATCCTCTGTGACTTACCTACCAGCTTCTTCTTCTTCCCCCAGGGCTTACTCCACTGCTGGGGCTGGTGGGGTTCCAAAATCCCCCGCTGAACAGGATTCTGTACGCTGGTTGGCCTAGTCAGGTGTGGGGCATGTGGGTGTTTGGCATCATCATGCCAGCTGGAGTTTTACTCTTGCTCTCCCCTGGGAGCATGGAAGCACAGCAAGCAATGTTGTCTTGATGCATGTGACACACTCTCACAATGTTTGCTGAGCTCTACCCCTACACAAACCCCAAAGATGGAAGCAGTCCTTCAGCCTCTCGATCTTCCTCCCCTGGCTGACCCTCTGAAGCCCCAAGTTCATTCCCACATCTGGGTCATCGGCATCGCAAGCAGTAGTGCTTCTGCTGTGCTGGCAGGCTGGCCTTACTCATGCAATTGTAAATTTGTCTCAGCTTTGAATATTTTTGTATATACAGGATCTGGTAAGGACATGTTCCCTGATCCCAACTGGATGTCTTTGTAATTGTTTTGCTGTTGCAGGGGTCGAAACTAAGTTTTGCAGCCACTAGTCAGTAGGGCTAGTGGCTGGGAAAATCGACTAGCCCCACAGATTTTTCCGCTGGCTCAGCTGGTGTAATTACTGAAATGCTACCTTCTGCAGTACAAGCCCTTGGGGCTAATAAAAGAAAAATCTTACTAGCCAGATACAAATTCTATCAGCATTTGGCTAGTGCTAATTTCAAACCCTGCTGTTGCTTTTCAGGGAGTCTTTACAAACAGGATGTGAACTTCAAGTGTCTCTCCCAATTGTGACATCTGTAAATAAATAAATAGAAATGAAAACATCCGGCTGACCTCTTCCATTAGATCATCCCCAGTGACTACTGCGATCTTCAACTCAAGGTCTGCCTTCTTCACGACTTCCTGGAGTGCAGCAGCACAGGCATGAGGGTTCACTCCGCCAGCATTACTAACCACACGGATACCTGTACATCAAAAGCAATGCACTCAAATCAGCCTTTCTACTAAATATCAGTCATTTAAAGCACTGTTTCTACAACATGGTTCTTAGAAAATAAAATAAAAGTCAAAGTCGAATAGAAGCCAGCTAAACAGGAGCACCTCGGCAACAAATCTAATCTCCTGATTTTTCAGGCTGTCCCTGTTGAACAGAAAGTATTCACGTTAACTGCAATGGATAAGAAAAACATACACAATTCCAGAAAAGCATCCCACATAATGAAGCACTGCAGGTTACGATGAAACAGCAGTTCATGATAAGGCACAGGTTTTGTATCTACACCTTTTTTATGTTTTAGAGTGTCCTTTTTCTCCTAGCTTGTAAGATGCCCTTTTTTCCCTTATTTTGAGTCTGCTTTAATATTTCTTTGGATTTAAAATGATTAAATAAGGAGTGTATTTTTTAAATTGAAAGTTATTTGAATAAGCTCTCTTGGGACAGCCCATCAATGAAACGGTAGCACTACCAATCGCGACGCTGGTGACGCAGGGTCGGGAATGAGCCTGGAACACTAGACACCAGCTGGGGAAAAGAGGATTTAGTGTCCCAGGGGACGCTCTCCTGCTCCCTCAAAAGAGGTCTGCACTCTCCGCCACCAAACCAAACCTGGGTGACCACAGGTGGTGGTGCAGCCTGGAAAATTACATGGGGGAGGTGACACGGCCTGGCTCCGGCACACAATCACATACATATGTTGGCATGTGCATCTTGCAGCCCTAGCCAATGATGTCCCTAAGCAGCAAAAGTAAATAAACACCCCAATCTGCAGCAGAAAAGCAGCAACACTCTCAGCAACACCACTCTCAACTGTCACAGTTTCCCTGTATACAACGGGCCCAAGGAGTGCCATGGCTGTCAGCTCTCCCAAGGTAGCCTACCAAGGAAATGCCCTCAAAATAAGGAAATGCAGGTGGGCCAGTGGCACAGAAGACTGAAGTGTTGGACATTTCACCTACCACTAAGCCACTGACCCAGGTATGGAAACGGAAAGATCACTTGGGAGCCAACCAGGGGAAGAAGGACTGAGCATCCATCAATGGCTCTCCTCCTTCAAGGTGAGGTGAGGAAACAGCGCGAGTCACTGCTCAGCCACCACCTAACACAGGCTGGATGGAGTGGCAATAACAGACTCCTAATCAACTGGTGGCAGGCGCTGAGTGCGTGTGGCATCTTAACAGCACATGCCGCGCCATGGCATGCTTCCCAGCCTGGGAATGGGGAAAACAGGAAAAACATAATGTGCCCCAGTCGCCACCATATATGACGGCCACCTTGAGCACTTCCACCTCTCCCCATCTGATCTCAGCTGGTGCAACAGCAGGAGAGGGGAGCGGTGGTTGGGTTTGGAAGTACTGGGGATGCCCAAAGAAGATGTAGGTAGCAACCAGGAAGGCCAAAAAATTAGCTTACAACAAAAAGGAAACACTCCCAGTGGACCCCCTGGGATTAGGAACGTGACAGAGAAGGGATGCAGATGAGGATGGGAAGTTTCCTGCCAGAGAGGGTTAGCACTGGTGACGGGGTGATAAAGTAAATAAATGAAAAAGGAGCCTTTTTTTGGTATGGCTGTCCCCATGTTTTCATTTGTATTCTCAACTGTTTTTGGAGTATCCCTTGTTTAATGTTAATTTTCTTGTGGTAAACTAGCATGCAAAAGACACTACTCTCTCACCTTATGGGACAAAAAGTGTTCAAAACAGTAGATGATACTGATAAAAAAACCAAGGGAAAGGCATACTAAAAGAAGCACTCCTTTTAAATATTGTCTGCTTCATCATTTTTTTTTTTTTTTAGATTTGCAATTATTTATTTAAAAAGTTTCACCAGGGAAGACATACTGAGCTGCTAGCAGCTCGTTTCCAGATGTGTCCTGGAGGTAGGGGATGTGGAAAGTCAAACAGCAAATATATTAAAGAGCATAATCAAAAATTGTAGACAAATCAGTATAACAGACACATGTAATAGAAAACAAAGTGAGATAACGGAGATGATGGAACTACTCTTGTAGAACAATGAACGGTAATGAAGAAAACGGACTACCAGGGCAAAACTAGTATGGGGGGGGGGGCCACAGTCATGAAGAGTTGCAGGAGGGAAACAAATAATCACGAAGGACAGACTTTAAGGAGAAAGCAGAAGAGCAAAGTGAACTGACAAGGGAAGGAGGACCAGAGTTTAGTAAAGCGGTATGAGAAAGCAGACTGACCAACGGTAGACTTTATAGAAGGAATAGTGAGGGAATGGGAAGAATTATTGCGTAGATAGTGGTAGGACGCTGAGAGAGAGGATAAGAGGGATGTAAGGTAGGAAGGAAGGAAACCAAACAAAATTTAGATATAAAGGGGGCACAATGGGAAAGGCACCTGGCATCAAGAGAGGGAAGTGAAAGGGCAGAGCAGAGTGAGCAATGGTGGTACGACAGGAACCATCTAAAGCAAAACGACAAAAAGAGTGGAAGAAGGTGTTCAGTCTGGCAAGGGAGAATTTTGGAGTTCCACTATAAACTATGTCACCATAATCAAAAATAGAGAGAAACATCTTTAGAACAATCTCTTAGAGACTTAGCAGACAAGAAGCGGGATACTTGCTTTGTTCCTGAACAATGCACCAAGCTTGGGGTAGAGTTTTTGGTGAATGGCATCAATATAAACCAAGAAATCAAGACGCTGGTCAAGCCAGACCCTGAGGTACTCAAAACAATACTAGCACCATCAAGGGTGTGAAACGAAGGGAGAGGCGTGAGTCTGGAAAGCCTCTGATGGGTGCCAAAAGCTATGGAGACTGTTGTTTTTGGCATTCAGGAATAGCTGGTTAGACTGGAACCAATGCTGAATATTGTAGAAATCCAGCTGAAGCTGTGAGGCAAGATCATGGGAAGAGGAGCAAGATGCAAAAATAACTGTATCATCAGCACACATATGAATGGACACTGAGGAACAGACAGAGGAAAGGTCATTCAAGAATATGTAAAAAAAAAATAAAATAAAATAAGAAAAATAAGACCCAGGACAGATCCTTGAGAGATACCTGAGCAGACAGGAAGTGGAGATGAAATGGACCTAACTATATGGACAGCTTTAGACCTTCCCTCAACATAAGAAAGAAACCAGCTGACTGCACAGTCAGAAAGACCTGCTGCTTAAGCTTGTCTAGAAGGAGGGGATGTGCCACTGTGTCAAAACCTTTAGCAAGATTAACAAAAATGACAGACGCGATCAGACCCTGATCCATACCTGTGAGGTCGGAGACAGCGGACGAAAGGCAGGAAGTGGGAGTGGAGTGGGATTTCCTAAAACTAGATTGAAACAGGGTGAAGCAGGAGGAGAAGTCAAGAAGGAAGAGAGTTGTGACAGTACAATGTGTTCCTGTAACTTAGCTAGGGTAGGAAGGAGAGAGAGAATGGTAGTTACCGGTAGAAGAAGGATCACCACCTTTACAGACAGGAATTACAGCAGCCTGCTTCCAGGCATCAGGAACAGTAGCAGAGGAAAAAGAAAGGTTGAGAAGTAGGGTAAGAGGCAATGCAATGGCAGAGACTGAGAGAAGTAGAAGTTTGGGATCAAGGCCATCTGGGCTGCCATGTTTGTGAAGATTAAGAGCAAGCAAGGCCTTGGGGGAAGCAGAGAAGGAGAAAGAGAGATTTAGAGGAGGAGGTAGAGAGAGGGAAGAGGAAAGGATGAGAGGGAGGGCACAGGTAGTAAAGTAGGAGTTAAAGGAAGAGGCAACAATAGAAGGGTCAGAGATGAGGGAGTCATCAGCCCTGAGAACAGGAGAGGGAGACTCGGTCAGAGCGGAGAACAGTGAGTGGCTAACCTTCAGTACAGGCATTACAAAGGTGACAACAGTTTGCCAAAGCAGCTGGGGAGACAATAATCTTAGAAGAATGCCAGGCAAAGTCATTAGTATAGAGACAGCCCCATACTCTGTTTTTCCTCAAGGGAACATGACAATCCCATACAGCCATAAATTTGGACTAAAAGTATTGCAGAGCAAAATTTATATTATTGGCTGGTGACATTAGGGACCAATCAGCTGCCCCTAGGTCAGCTAGGAGTAAGCAAGTAAAATTTATTTGTTAAGTGCCCCATCCTGTAGGCTCTGGGTGCTGTACAGGCAGGCAGGAAGAAAAAAATTACTCACCTTAGTAATTGTGTTTCTTCTAATGGAGTCTTGCTGTATTCTGACAATCTGCAGTTAGCCCCAGCCTTTAAACTGCCCCGGACAGTATAGGGTTAATTTGCTATGCAGTGCATAGAACGCTGAGCTCAAGCTTGGTTGAGGTCTCTGTCTGCAGCCCTTTGAAACCCAACCGTCAGATTATTAGGAGCAAAAACTCACTAACTACACTATGTGGAAATTGTAAAAATTTTTACTAGCCAACTGGCAACAGAAAGTTTTGGATTCCCAAAGGCAGACTCAAGTCAGGAAACCCAAAACCTAACTAAAATAAAGATTATAATACAAAGCACCCAGGAACATGGAGGGGTGCTGAAGACACCCATGGGGTGCAACACTGCACCTGCCCACCCACTTCCCAAAAACAGGTTCTGAGAGGGGAGGCAGAGAGGGAGGTCAAAATACAGCAAGACTCCATTAGAAGAAACACAATTACTAAGGTGAGTAATTTTTTCTTCAAACAACATGAAGTATTGCTGTATTCTGACAATCTGCAGACTACCAAGCAGTACCTCCATGGAAGAGGGAGAGAACTTTGGAAATAGGCTCTGAAGTACTGCTGTGCCAAACCGAGCATCACTCCTAGCCTGGATACCAAGAGTAATGCTTGGTAAAGGTATGGACTGTTTTCTAGGTGGCTGCTTGACAAATTTCTAACAGAAAGATATCCCTGGCAGCAGCCAGGGAAGCAGCTGTACCTCTTGTAGAGTGAGCCCTCAGGCCTGGGGGTAGAATCTTTCCCAGTTTCTCATAGCAGAATTGTATACAAGACACAATCCACCTGGTAACAGGTCTCTTGGTGGCAGGTTTGCCCTTTCCCACTTCCCCATAAGTGAGGAACAACTGGAGGGAGTCAAACCTGTGACCCTTGGTACGCTCTATGTAGTAGCTAAGGGCTCTTTTAACGTCTAAACTATGTAGCCTCCTCTCCCCTGAGGAAGAATGATCAGTGAAGAAGACAGGAAGAGACACAGACTGATTCAAGTGGAAGTCTGAAACCACTTTGGGCAAGAATCTCCTATTGGTTCTAAAGACCACTTCATCCCTATGAAGAGAGATAAAATCAGGTTCCACTGACATGGTTTGCAACTCACTGATACATCTGGTAGAGGTAATGGCTACCAAAAACAGTTTTCCAAGTCAAGTACTTAAGCTCTGTTGAGGACATAGGCTCAGAAGGAGGTTGCATAAGCTGAGCAATGAAAACATTTAAGTCCCAGGCAGGGGCAGGATCCCTAAAGGGAGGATTGGTATGAAGCTATCCCTTGAAAAATTTACAGAACACAGGATGAAATGATAGTGAGGAAGACTTCCCCACTGACAGAAAAGCAGAGACAGCTGACAAGTGCACCTTGAGGGTAGCTGGTCTGATTCCTAGGCCATTAAGATGGACCATATAATCCAGAACTGTAGGCAATTCAGCAGTGTCTGGGGAAATATGCTTCTTGGAACACCAAATGCTGAATCGTTTCCATTCGGAGTTATAAGTGTAACCCCCCTGCAAATGGGGGTTCCCAAAACTCTTCCAGGAGCTTGCCTGAATGCTCCAAGCCTGGGTGGTGTTTGGCGTCTAAGCTGCTTAAATGTGGTTGTAAGTGAGTGCTATTTGAGCCTCCACGTACTGTCTCTTTAAGAGCTGTGTGCTTGCAGACTTAATTAGTTTGTATGGGGGGACTGTGTATTTAATGCTCAAATCCCGCCCGAGCTGTAGAGTAAACGCTCCATTTTGTGGTCGCTGAAGGTGCAAAGGGAGTACATCTGAAAGTTGTAACTGTTTGCCTGTAATCCTTTAAAGCATTAGCAAAATTGTAGTTTGTTTAACCTGCCTTTATTGCAGCTGGGACTGTGAGGGTTACCCCTCCATTTTGGACCTAAACTGCTGTGCTGGGCCAATTGGGTTAAGGGAGCCCTAAAATGGAGCCTTTGGACGAATCAGAACTGGGACTCTTAATCTGAGCCAGCCACAAGGGGATTGTATGGGCAGTGAGTCTGGGAAATGTAGTTTTGACCTTGGCGCCTTTTTCCGCCAACAAAGGGAGTCTTATTGTGAGTGACAGCCGAACCAGCCAACAGAATAGTGTGGAACTAAAGGAAATGCCCTGCTCTGTGACTGGAAACAGTAGATCAGTTGCGACAGTGCAGAGAGAAGGAGCTCTGTGCTTCTACGGTATATAGTTTAGCGCGGGAAGCACATGTGAGGCCCTGAGGTTCAGCCTGCAGCCGTTGCAAGCACCAGATCGGAATGAATCTCACTTTTGAGGAGAAAGAAGGAGATCTGAAGAGTAGAAACCAGGCTCACCTTGTAGAAGACTGGAGAAATTGTTGAATCGTGCTCAGTCTGACAGGAACTGAAGCTGCTGTGTGTTCTCCCGGGTATCTTGTAGTAACTGCAGTCAGGATCAAGGAGCAGCCTGCCTGATATAGTACTTTCCTTTTACATATAAATGTGCGTAGTGTTTGTGGGGAATCGCTATTTCAAATCCCCTGTACAGTGAATTGTGTGCTGAAACTGGAAGTAAACCCAGCTTAATTCGGACTACATCCGTTTGCTATCAACTGCAGTGGGGTCCAGTCACAAGGACCTTGTCCCCATGCCCTGTTCTTCTGGCAATCCAGAAGGACGTTCTCCATCCGATCCTCAGCTTGGGTATTGTGAGTACAAATAAGGGTATTCCCCTGCAGCTTGTTTTCCAATCACGAGTGAGTCATCTAATTCTTGTTTCACTGCGTCATGGACTGAGCCCTCCGGCTCCGGATTACAACTGGGTGTCGTGCATATCTTTTTTCTACAGGGCCCTATCCATCTGCACCTGCTGGTCAACCCCGGGCAACGAACCCGGCTATCCCCCCCCCACCTGGGTACCCAGAGTGCGACTTTCTAGACTCTGTAATGTGCACAGTACTGTGATCTTATACTGCTAATTAACCTGCTCTCCCCCTCCCATGTTTTAGTCCCCCGAAATAAACCAGATTTGATGTTAAACTTTAAACTGTCTGAAGTGTCAGTACCTACATATCAAGCATTGTATTGGTTGGTGTATGCCGATTAACCTTATTTTACAGGGGGTCCTCAGAAATGAACCTCAGAATCAGTCTCAAGGGTAAGTTGTACTTTATGATTAAACAGTGTGTACATGTGGGGTACTGGGACTGTAACTTCTGTGCATTGTGTGAGCCACTAGAAGAGATAAAAGGGGGTCTCAGTGTCCCAGAGGGCTGTGACCAAGCTAGTCTAACCACTACAAACCCTGACCTCTGGGTGGAGGCACCCGCCATAGAACCTAGGCCCCTCAACCTGTCAGTAGTCAAGAAGGCAGAGGCAGTAGCCCTTGGGATAGCGCCACCTGGTGGGTTACATAAGTCTTTCTAGTGGAGGGCTTTCGAGAAGCTTTGACAATGTCCAGAACCCCTTGAGACAGATGCAAATCTGCATACTCTAACTCTTCAAGAGCCATGACTTGAGATTGAGAGACCAAAGATTGGGGTACCAAATCCTCCCGAGAGGAGGTTAACAGGTTGTAATTTCTGGGAAGAGACAGGGGAAGATGGACTGCTAGAGACAGCAACAGGGAGTACCAAGGCTGTCTGGCCCAGTCTGGAGCAATCAGAATCACTTTGCAAGGTTGTGACCTTACCTTGACTAGAACCTTCAACAGTAGAGGAAAGGGAGGGAAGGCATACAGAAATTTCCCTTTCCAGTTCAAAACCAGAGCATCCAGAGGGACTGAACCCAAGACTGGGGGTCTGCAACAAAACAGAGGAAGTTGGTGATTGTCTGGAGCTGCAAAGAGATCTATCTCTGGAGTGCCCCACCTTGAAAAAAATCACTTTCAACACTAGGGGATCCAGTGACCATTCGTGATGGCCCTGGGAGATCCTGCTCAGTGCATCTGCTAGCACATTGTCCTTCTCTGGAAGGTGGACTGCTATCAGAGAGGTCTGCAGGGAATAAGCCAGGGACCACAATTTCATGGCTTCTGTGCACAAGGCCGTAGACCAAGTGCCTCCCTGCTTGTTAATGTACCACACGGTGGTGGTGTTGTCTGTTCTGACCTGAACCACCTTGTTCTGCACAGACAGAGAAAGTTTGCAGGGCCAGAAAAACTGCCCTGAGTTCTAGGAGATTGATATGGAGAAGGGACTCCTGAGGGGACCACAGTCCCTGAGTTGTGAGAGTCCCCAGATAAGCTCCCCACCCTAAAAGGGAAGCATCCGTGGTAAGAACCACTGAATGAGACTAAGTGACAAATGGGACCCCTTGCCTTAGACTGTCCTGATCCTGCCACCACTGAAGAACGTGGATCAGTGACCGAGTCACTGGAATCAGTTTGGTAAGAGGGTCCTTCCTTTGGGACCAAAAGGCCCTCAGATGGAACTGAATGTCCCTCATCTGAAATCTTGCCCCTTGGACCACTGCTGTAGAAGCTGCCATGTGGCCCAAGAGCTGAAGGAAATGCCTTACTGGTCAGGACACCTGAGGGCTGAAAGAAAAAGCCAGTTCTATAAGAACTTTTGCCCTTTCCAGGGGAAGAAAGGCTCTTGCTTTGACAGTGTCTAGCCCCGCCCCTATAAAGGCGATGGTTCGAGAACTGATTTGGGAAGGATAAGAAGAAATCCCAGGGAAGTGAGTACTTGCTGGGTGATTTGCAGGTCTGACTTGACCCACTATGAGTCAGTCGTCCAGATATGGAAAAACGGAAATCTTTTGCCTTCTTCAAAAGGCCAATACTACTGCCAGGCATTTTGTAAAAACCCTTGGAGCTGATGTTAGGCCAAAGGGCATTGCTCTGAACTGGTAATGGCCTGAGGGCAACTTGAACCTGAGGTACTTTCTGTGGGAGCACCTGATGGGGATGTGAAAGTAGGCATCTTTGAGGTCCAGGGAGCATATCCAGTCCCCTGGCCTTAGATAGGGAAGAATTATTCCCAGAGTCACCATCTTAAACCTCGGTTTTAAAAGATGTTTGTTCAGGTATCTTAGATCTAGGATGGGTCGCCACTCCCCTGTCTTTTTTGAGGTAAAGAAGTACCTGGAGTAAGGACCTTTGCCCCAGTGTAGGGTAGGAACTCTCTCTATGGCCTTTAAGGCAAGAAGAGAGATGAAACCTCTGCCTCTAGGGCAAGGGTTTCGGAGAGACTTGCAGGTGGAAAAGATCTGGGTCTCATCTTCGGAAATTATTTGAAGCTGAGAACCAGTCCCTGGCTTACTATTTCCAAGACCCACTTGCCTGAAGTAACAGACACCCAGTCCTGGACGAGGTAAGCCAGCCTGCCCCCTACAGGGATAGGAGAGACGACCCGGACAGACCCATCAGGGTGTCTGCTTGGCAGGGGCCTTAGGCTGAGGAGTGGATGCAGCCCTGCTCATCCCCCTTCTGCCTCTCCCTCTGAAGAACCCCCTCTGTGAAAAGGGAGAAGAGGCCTGTGCTTGGTAGAAAGGCCTCATGAAAAGGCCTGCCCCTGCCCTTAGAATGCTGCCTTTGAGGAGTTGCCTGCCCCTCTTTGGCTTGTGCACTCCTGTAAGTGGTTCTATATTCTTCCATCCTTTTCATGTAATTCTCTGTCTGCTCCCCAAACAGAGAATTACCTTCCACAGGAAAATCCATGGCCTTAGCCTGGGTGTCCTGTGAGAGGCTAGTACATCTGAGCCAAGCCATTCTCCGAAGAGCCACAGATGTAGCCATGACCCTTGATGACACATCACTGGAGTCCACAGGAGCATGAAACTGTACCTTAGATGTCTCAATCCCATCCACAGCCACCTCCTCCAGCTCCCTGGCAAGCTGGGGGGAGGCCTGTTTAGCCAGTGCTAGTACAGTGTCCCACCTGGACTTCTGGTACCTGGCTGTATAGGCCATATAATTAGCCTGCTTGAGTCCCAAAGAGGATGCCATGTATTGCTTCTTTGCCAAGGCATCCATCCTCCTGCAGTCTTTATCTGGGGGGTGTGAAGCCAAGGGAACATTAGCCCTGTCACAGGCTGCAGCCTGCACAACCCCAACATGGTTGCATTGCTGGTAGAAAAACTCCTTGTCTGAGCCTGATAAAGTGTACCTCTTATTCATTCTATCAACAGGAGGTATAGAATTAGGAGACTAAAATTTGTTGTGTCTGTTTCCCAAATGATTTGTGCAAGGGAATAAACAGTCTCCTGGACTCTGGGATGTCCATCATCTCTACAAAATCAGGCTCCTCTTGATCCTCTGTAGCTTCCTCTACCGGGAGCTGAAGAGTTTCAGCCACTTTCCTGTAAAACATGTATTAGGGGAAGGGACTCAGAGAGCCTAGGAGGGGAACACCAGAAGCTCTGTCTGGGGAGATGTCTGGTTCAATGGGCACATCCATACTTTCTGCTCCATCATAATCATCGTCCTGTTCATAATCCCCCTCCTCCTCAAATTCCGGTTCATAAAAATCTTCAAGGGCATATTCCTGAACCGGTGGAACCGACTGAACCGAGCCCCTAGCCAACGGAGCCGAATCGGAAGGAACCGGGCGAAGCAATTCAACGATCCAAATTGCTCGGGCAATCTCATCAGCGGTCAGAACATGAACCTCTGGATCTGAACCGGTTGATTTGTCTTTCCTTTTCCTTTTTGTAGGAACCGATCCCTCAGGATCGGCTCTCCTCTTGCCCGAATAAATACTGCCCTGGTCAGAGGGCACTCCTTCTGGTTCGGTCGGAACCGAACCGGGCTGGCCATCCAGATCAGCGGACTTCTTGGCCTCCTTTTCCCTAAGTCTACCTAATCTCTTTTTCAGGGTAGACTTAGGAACATTTTTACAAATTTGGTAGTCTGTATCGAGGTGTTCAAACCCCATACAATAAACACAGGTGGTGTGGGGGTCGGCCTTAGCAAAGACTTCCCCACACTCACTGTAGTGTTGAAACCCAGTGGGCCCGTGTTTTTTCTTGGGTTTCTCAGACATGGCCAACCTAACCAAACTTACCCTTTTTTCAGCAACCGCCAGGCAAGACTCCCTTATCAGTTCCTAACCGTGACACGTGTATTGGAAAAAACATTTAAAACATGTTGTTTTTTTTTTTAGAACCGATAAGGACCGGTAACCACACACTAAAGCAAAGTAAGAAATTCAGATATAAAGGATCAGTTCAACCGAACCGATCGAAAAAGCTTACAATTTCCACAAAGTAAATCAGAAAACTATCTAGTACTCACGGTACCTCAGACACAGCCCGAACCGACAAGTGGAATAATTTTGGCTTAAAACCAACAGTTTAACCGACTTTTGAACCGAGCTGAAGGAGAAATCTCCAGATCGACTGTTCAGTGAGGCGAAGTAAAGAATCCGATGGTTGGGTTTCAAAGGTCTGCAGACAGAGACATCAACCAAGCTCGAGCTCAACGTTCTTTGCACTGCACAGAAAATTAACCCTATACTCTCCAGGGCAGTTTAAAGGCTGGGGCTAACTGCAGATCTTCAGAATACAGCAAGACTTCATGTTGTTTGAATTAAAAACAATGTACATCAATACAAAGCATAAGACAAAACAACAATAGAAATAAGGAAAGAGGACAAGTCTGGTCACCTAAAGGGCAGGACATGAATAAATTACTCTTTCTGGTAGCCACTAGTAAACGACACAAGATCATGTCATTTAGCAGTGCCTGATGGAATGGCAGGAAGCAGTCAGGAAGCTCGTAGCTCGATCGAGGAGGTTTCAGTTCTAGACCTTTTTCAAAGTTCAGACTGCAGTGGGATTTCCAACAGGGTAAAGGCACTCAATGGATGTGGGTAATAGGCGATGACAGGTGGACGAGATGGAGGGACAGCGAGTGAGAAGGCAGGCAGGCTGACTGGTGGCCATTTTTATATAAAACTTTAAAAACTGAAAAACCTTATATTTTTTTGTTTGTTTGTTACTTTTTCTGCCATACCGCCTGCTGGGGTGATCCAATGGTTCCCCTATTCCGGTCCTGTCCTGGCGGCTCCTGCAACAGGCACCGTGCCCGAGCTGCAACCTCCTCACTCTCTCCCTCTCTAAGGTCACATCGTGGACCCCCTCATGGAAAACCAAGGGGTCAGGGCCAAAGGGAACTCCTGGGAGCGTCCGATGCAGTGCAGCGGGAAGGCCTTCATGTGTGCGCTGGAGGAATGGCCATTTTTGTCCCTATAGTTCCCACCACAGCATGGGCGTGCAAGGATGCCAATGACGCTGCAGAGAATGCTTCCGCTCACCACTCCATCGAACGTCTGCCCATGCTGTCCCCTCCTTTGTGCCATGACTCGCACTACCCCAGCCACCGCCAGGAACCAGCACATTCGCTGGTACCCCACCCCACCCTCCCCAGAGAAAGAAAGCAGTCCCATGGACACTCAATCCTCTTCCCAGGTCGACCCCAGATAATCCAAGTCCATTCCCGAACCGGGTCACCAGTGCAGCGAGATGTGATATCCGGTGCTTCAACCCTCAGCGCCACTGGGCCGGCACAGAAAACCTTGTATATATTTTTTTTCTTATTCTATTTATCTCCCACTGACCGGCCCACTTCCACCGCCCCCCCCCATCGCCACCACCAGGCAACTCACCAGCCATCACCTCTCACCAATTGAGGCACCATCTGACCCAGCGCGGTGGGGAGATCAGCTTCACCCTGCTGGTTGGCATATTTTCTTTTCCAGTTTTGTCCGCCCTGGAGCATGGAGCTAAAGTGTGTAATGACACCAATGGCCGAGTTGCGCACGCTTCATTACGTGTCATGCCGGGCATCTTGCTTAGCTCCGCCCCCCCCTTGTTTGGGTCCGATGCACTGGCCCCTAGCCACCACTAGGGGACAGTCAAGCAGCGGACTCCGTCCCTACCCCTCCTGGAGAGGAGAGCTAGCCTTCGGACACTCGATCCTCTCCGTCCCCGGCTAACCCCCTGGCGACCCGCTCGCACCGTGAATACAGCTCGCCGGCATGGGAGGAGGTAAGGCAGGATGCCTCAATCCTCCACGCCACTGGGCCAGCCATGGAAAACCTTATATAACAGTTCTTGCAAGCAGCGACTATTATTATGTGAGCAAAGCATTTAGTTTGGACTGGACCACCGGCACCATCAGCGTCAACTACTAGACCACCAGGTATGTGAAATATGTAAACACTGATTGGCTGAGAGAGCTATTTTTGGAGAAAGATTTATACTTTTTTGGCAACATAAATGACAAAATCATAGCTTAACGTGTATTTATAAAAATAATACAAGTTAAGTCATGATTTTGATCATTTTTGTGCCACTACAATAACTAACACAGAAACATAGATTTTGATGGCAGATAAGGACCGCTTGGCCCACCTAGTCTGCCTATTTCCCTACCTAACGGATAAGCTGCAGATCCTAGTTAACCAACAGCCTACTTCTTCCTACCCCCCCCACCAGAATTGCCTTATGTCTGTCTCATGCATTCTTGAATTCCCCCACTGTTTCTGACCCCACAACCTCTTCAGGGAGGCTGTTCCAGGTGTCCACCACCCTCTCTGTGAAAAAATACTTCCTCGCATTGCCCCTGAGCCATCCCCCCTCTATCTTCAAATCGTGTCCTCTTGTTCCTGCACATCTATTTTTCTGAAAGATGCTACTCTCTTGGAATTTGCTGATTCCCTTGAGGCACTTGAATGTTTCTATCACGTGCCCCACTCTCCGTCCTTTCCTCAAGGGTATACATATTAAGCTATTTTAGTCTCTCTTCATATGGCTTCTGTTACAGACCCTGCACCATTTTAGTTGCCCTCCTCTGGACTGCCTCCATCCTGTCTATGTCCTTGCGGAGAAGGGGTCTCCAGAACTGCACACAGTACTCCAGATGGGGTCTCACCAACTGTCTGTATAGAGGGATAATAACTTCTTATTTTCTGCTGGTAATGCCTCTCCCTATACATCCCAGTATCCCCCCAGCCATCCCTACTGTCTTCTCACATTGCTTGCTAACCTTTAGGTCATCTGATATGACTACCCCCAGGTCCCTTTCCATTTTTTTTTGTTGTCAGTATCTCACCCCCCACTGTGTACTCTTCCCCTGGGTTTTTGTTTCTCAGGTGCATTACTTTGCACTTCTTTGCACTGAATCTAAGCTGCCATACTTCTGACCATTCCTCCAACCTTGCCAAGTCCCTTCTCATCCTTTCCACCCCACTTGTGTATCAGCCCTGTTGCAGATCTTTGTGTCGTCTGCAAAGAGGCATACTTGTCCTTCCAGTCCCTCTGCAATATCACTCATAAAGACATTAAAAAGGACCGGACCCAGTACTGAACCCTGTGTTCGCTAGTAACCCCCCTTTCTTTGGAGTGCACTCCGTTTACTATTACCTTATGTGTCCTGTTGTCCAACCAATGTTTTACCCAAGCTACTACTCTGGGACCCACACTCCCAGGCTGGCTAATTTGTTTATTAATCATTTGTGTGGGACTGTGTCATATGCAGGGGCTGAATAATCCCCAAGTCCGAGGTCCGGGACGCATCCTAGCAACAGCAGGACTTGAACTGCACAGCCCTGTAAAGTCCGACAGACTTGCTACTTAGTGTACAGTGCCTGCTGCTGCTGCACATGCGCAGTTCCTACAGTCCTCCATGATGCACCTGCCCCCCCCAGCGCACTTCTCAGAGTCCTCAGGAACGTGCCGGGGGTTGGAAACACTCATTTTCCAACTCAGATGTCAAGGAAACTCAGGGCAGGGACCAGAAAATGTGGAGTGGGGTAGCAGGGCTTCAGGAACCTCCGTGGACAGCAGCAGCTTTGGTCAGAAGACAGTATGCACAGCAGACAGTCTCGGGAGTCAGCGCATTGCAAGATCAGCCACAGGGAATCACATTTGTGACAAAAGTGAATCAGGTGGTCTGTGGCTGATCTGCGCATGTATTCAATTTTGCTACTGCATCGCCGCTTTGAGCTGGCTGTTGGAGAGAACAGATGTGTGCTGCAGACAATCACGGCTTACTTTTGGAGCACAAAAACGTGTATTATTTGGACTCCCCGCTCAGTTCTGTGCATTAGGGATTGTTTGGCACACGTATAAGAGTGATTATTTTGGGGGACTTGTTCTATTTAGCAGTGTGACTCTTTGTATGTGTCCTCTCCGGGATCTAGACTGGGATCACTAGTACTCAGGGCTGCAGCTGAACTCTAGAGCTTCTAAACATCAGTTGATCAACTGAATAACGATTTCTGTTATTTCTGAGGCTGAGTTGCGTCAGCAGGAACAGGAGTACTGTCTTGAGCTGGTCACTTGGCTTAAATAAAAAAAGCAAACCACATCAATCCGAGACCAGTTTAATTTACCGTTCTTTCAAGTTCTTTTTTTTTTCTGTGCTTAAGTGCAGCAGCTGAGTGACCAATAAGAAATAGTCTGTCTGTAATCTAATTTGGATTCTGGACTACACAAACTAGTCACTGTCCTGGAACTAAGAATTAGCATAGTTTTGTTCTTGTGACAACTGTATACAATTTTAAGCATGCTAATCAGTCGGGGACAGTGAATCTCTGGACTGGGGCTAATATGCTCCCAGTCAGTCAGTGAGTCCAAGCCACAGCACTTAGTGATAGTGTGATCACACATGAGAGACTGCAGAATCAAAAGAACAGTCTAATCAATATTTTGGGCTGTCACTATAATACTAATTATTTTGGGGCTAAAACAAGCCTGTCCAGTGTGTCTGAAGACAGTCAATATATTTTGAGACCAGTCACAAGTACAGTCACTAAATAATACTTTTGGGGGCTGAAGCAAGCCTGTCCAGTGTGTCTGACTGTCATATTTTGACAGAAGTCAGAAGTACAATCATTAAAGCAAGCCAGTGCTGCAGTCTTTTATGTCAAATTACGCCCATCAATCATGTTTGCCCAAGAACTCTCCCTAATAGTTTGTGGTGTGTCTGTGATGATACAATTAAATATAAATTATAGTAGCTATACATAGTGTCACCTCCACAGCCAGAGCTGGCTAAGTTGTGGCAGTCTCCAAGTCTCGTGTCCATCTGCCACTGCTAACCCATTTGTTTTAATAATAATATTGTACGCCGCTGGAAAAAAGGTGCGACTTACTGGGTCCTGATAAGGACTTGCCCTAAAAATGTAATACAAGTCCTGGACTTATGCATCCCCCCAAAATTTTTCAACCCCTGATATGCCTAGCTAAAGTCTAGGTAGCCCATGTACACAGCCCCTCCCTGGTCTACTACTTTGGTCATCCAGTCAAAGAAATTGATTAGCGTCATTGACATGACCTTCCAGCTGTGAATCCATGCTGCTTTGGGTCCGGTGCCCTACTGGCCTCTTGGTACTCAACAATTCTTTCCTTCAGAAGTGATTCCATCATTTTCCCTACCACTGAGGTCAAACTGACAGGTCTATAGTTTCCTGCCTCCGACTTGCTCTCACTTTTGTGAAGCGGAATCACATCCACCCAACTCCAGTCCTCAGGTACTACAGCATCCTCCCGTGATTTGTTAAAAAGGGTAGTCGGGGGTGCTGTGAAGCCCGAGCTGAGAAGTTGTTCTGCATGTTGGCTCTGCGATCTGACTTTCTTAAATCTTGGAAAATGCCTTATTTTGAATTTTTAGACAAACTTCAGCCGCACTACCAGAAACTTCATCTTCCCTTGAACTAAATGGGCAAAACTCACAAAAATCAGCCATCTGGAGATGGCAGAAAAGAGATGGGAAAAGGTCTGGCAGTGGGCCCTTACATGCGTTCTACTCAAAATGTCGCGGCACAGGCAGCCGATCCTGAGGAAACCGTACAATCACTGGGACTGAAAATGCAGCAATTGCTGGCATCCTCAATGGCAATGAATCAGAAACTGGACATATTAAAGGGTCGTTTGGTGACAGTGGAGACTGCTGTGGACTCATTGCATAGACACATGGAGGATGTGAAACAACACTCGAAGGCCTGTAAAAGCGCCATGGTGCAGCGGGCTAAGGAGCGTCAGCATGCTGATAACCGGCTCGAAATATTAGAAAATCAAGTGCGGAGTCAAAACATTCGATTGACTGGCATACCGGAGGAAGATGAAGGCGACTCGGCCAAGTTATTCATCAAGGACTGGCTCACTGATCAGTTTTGATCGCATATCTCGACTATGGAGCTTAACATCGTAAGCGTATACCGGATCCCACATAGAGGTAAACCAATGACGGAACTCTCAATGGTTCTCATGGTCATTTTGGACAATGTTGGGACTCGGGACACCTTGTTAAACCTGGCAAAGCGAACTGGACCGCTATCTTTCGATGGGGAGACGATACGTATGTTCCCTGACTACTCTTATGCAATCCGCACTCGTCGGAAGAGGTTTGTTGGAGTTCGTGCGGTTTTGAGAGAGTGCAACATTCCCCACACCATCCAATTCCCAGCAAAGTTGAGGATCGTTTATGACAGTAAGGTCTATATTTTTACTGATCCGGGGGATACAGGGAAGTGGGCCTCCGAGATGGCTGTTGTAAATAAGAAGGCCAGTGATCCTTCAGCTGAGGAGGCAGAAGACCTCCCAGGACAGTCTGCTCTCACTTGACTCTATCTGACCCTCTGTATACATTTTATTAGTAAGCTTCTGGATTGTGTGTGTCTGATTTAAATAAATGTTATATTGAGTATATCCATAAAATTACCGGGTTGTTATGATAATGTGAAGGTTTAATAAGGTTAAAAGTTGGGGGAGGAAGGGAGTACTGCATATTCCTTTAGCGGATTCCTCACTCCCTACTTGTTCTTACTCCTTCTATAATTAAAGGGGGCATTGTTACTCACTCGTTTTTATAGTTATGGGGATGATTCAAGCTGTAACTGTGTCTGCATCTAACTTTTCTAATGTCCTCTTGAGTTCTGGAGCTGACATAGCAGTTATGACTGTTTTATTATATTTGTGTGTAGAAATTACATGAAGCTGTATACATGCCACCATTTGTCCTTCGGGGCTCGGACGTGACAGGATACCATTTCTGGACTATTTAAATTTGAACTTTTGCCATGTGCTCTTGGGCTACAGTTCCATGGCACCATTAGCACTAATATTGTGGTCAACGAACATTGAAGGGACCTCCACTATTATGGAAAAAGTCTGAGATACTACCTAACTGTATAAAAGAATTATGAGTGGGAGCATATGATGTTTCTGGCTTGTTGAGCTTGTATTGTACTTTGTGCAATCTGAAAAAATGAATAAAATACAAAGTATATTAAAAAAAAAAAAAGGTAGTCTGTGGTGTCACTAGTTCTCCCCTTAGTTCTTTTAGAATTATGGGGTCAATCCCGTCAGGCCCCATTGCTTTGTCCACCTTCAGATTTAGGAGTTCTTTCAGAACCTTTGCTTCTGCGAAAGGACTGGTATCGACCCCCCCTATCCAGAGTGCTTTTACTGACTGTATTAGGTACCTCCCCCTCCTCTAACCATAATTCTAGGAGTGGTATATGGCTCACATCCACACAACCCAGCTGACCTCCCCTGGCAAGTGTCATATGGATCCCTGCTTCCCGCATGCAAGATCTGATGTCACGGGGCGGAGCCAAGGGGTATACCGCCCATGTGGTGGGAGGGGCTTCTCTTCAAGACGGTCTTGAAGGAAGAATGCCAGAAGTGTGGATGTGAACATATGCCAGTCCTAGAACTATGATTACATGTGAGCAACCTTCATATCTGCACTACTTTAGCATAATAAATAAACACTGTGCACCAGCTTTTTAGTAAAACCCCTCCATTTTGAGACAATCTTGTGTTAAAAACCTGCTGATTTGCCCTCAATTTTTGGGACAAAAATGGAAAAGATTTATTTTAAGATTTTTAAAACTGAATTGGCCATTCTAGTGGTGTGGATATAGTTCACACATTGTCTGTTCCTCTGGAAACGCTGATTCACCAGAACATCTTCAAGCTAAACTCCTCCCACCACCCAGGTGGTATAACCTACGACTGCACCCCATGATGGCAGATCTTTTCTGCTGCAAGAGTCCAGCCTCCCTCTTGCAGCTTTGCAGTGTTGTAGGCTACCAGAGTGTACCATCTGTGGAAGTTGCATCTTTCCTTCACCTTTACAGCAACATTCCTCGACAGCATTTTTTCCCTTGCTCCAGCTCTGCTTCATCAATGGAAGATGGACCCCAAGGAAGGAAAGCCAACTTGTGGCTTCAAATTCTCCATCTCATGTCGGCAGAAAATGTCAGACGGATCCACATGTGTCTTGCCTCTACCGTTTAGGGGCAGTGCATGACGTTTCTGGCTGTGGCCTATGTCAGGTGATGCTTCCCTCCTTTCTCGAAGATCATGCGGCCCAGCTTCATCTCAGCTGGGCAGCTGACTGTCATCCTAAACTCTGACTGAAGAGTTGCAAGCCAGCCTTCACTGCAATTTGGTCGACTGCTTAGTTTGCGACCATGGAAGACGTGACAGCGGCTGCTGCAGTGGGCACCTCATCAGCCTCGGCACTGTTCCTGGCTGGGGCCAGCTCCGGATGTTTTTTCACAGGGGACTTTCATGAAATGTGTCAAGCTCTCCAGGCCTACAGGGAGAGTCCTGTCCAACATGGAAAGAAACACAAGTGGCGCCGGTCTTCAGAACAGGAGATCATGGTCCTCCTTTCCCTCAACTCCCCCAACTCTTGCCACATGTTGAGCACTCTGTCAAGCTTCTTTTGATCGAGGGCTCACTCAAAAGCTCCGCAGTACCCCCATCAGGCTTATCAGCCTAAACACTGGCCAGTCAGGCTGTCGAGATATTTCTCAACCCTGGCGACCAGTTGCTGGGAGGAGCTCGACGAATAATTTGTCTCCATGACCACTGTTCTCCTGGTCCTCAACCTGGAGGACGTTGACCGACTGTGTCCCCAACCAGTTCCACTCCGGACCTGTTTCTGGTCACGGTCATGCCATCAAAGCAGATGCTTCTTAATGTTCTTCGGCACGTTGTCTATACCGACCATGTGTGGCTTCTCCTCAGCATCAGTCTTCGGGTCAACGGTCGCGGTCAAGGTGCCACTCGCTCTCTCGATCCCATTCAACTGGGAGGTGCTGCCATCATAATTCCTTTTCCTCTGGCAAGGACAGGCACTGCTGCAGGATGCGCTGGTGCTACGAGGAAATCCTGTGGCAGCAGTGAACAACTGCAAGGCAGGGTAGGGCTGTACCCCTTTGTCCTGTGGTCAACTGGGAGGGGCCAGTACTGCTCACACCAGTCCCCCTCACCAGATGTCCTGACATCTGCTTCTCCGATCCTGCGGGTGGAGCCACCTTCACTGCAACCTTTGTTGGGAGCCTGACCAAGGACTCCATGCTGCAGCTGGTTTGCCAGGTTGGCTGTTGGTGGAAATCACCCAGTCGGAAGACTTTAGGGTGGTCAAAGGCCTCATATGGCCACAGGCCATTTCCGAGGAGTTCTCAGATGGGTCGTCCATGCTGTAGTCAAGAACCTACACCTTCAATTTTGCTTCGGTCGAAGACCTTTTCACTGACTATGGGCTGGTGTCATTTGGAGGATCTCCATCATTTGATCCCAGAGGTTACATGCCTGTCCTTGGAGCCAGTCCAGAAGAGGGCAAAATACTCCTTCTCTGACATTTTGGACAAGAATTACTCCCCTGGAGTTGCCTTTCCCATGGCTGAGGCCATCCTGGGACCAGCCCTGGCAGCATTCAGCATCCTACCCAGCACCCTCCATCTGTACAGTTCATAAGTATGCACTCCTACCGAGTCCCTTTAGGGGTTCTCTGACCACCCCTCAACCAAGGGACTGGTCGCAGACTTGGCCTTCCGGAAGTCCTGGGTTCAAGGGAACGTGGACAAGCGTCCACCCCCCCCGGACAAGAAGTCTTTAGAAGCTTGACCATGTGGCAAAAAAGTTTACACTCCTTCTCTGGGGCTCCACCCGGCGAGCTAGGTTATAGTGATGGCCAACTTAGATCACTCCCTGTTGGGAATGTTAGATATTATCCTCCCTCACCTTCCTACTGACAGGGAGCATGGTCAAGCGCTAGCTAAACACCAGCCTTAGTCATGGGCGACCCCGGCACTGTGCCATGGCAGCGGCCAACGCAATGCATTGTAGTGCATGGCTGAGACTGTCTACCTTACCTGTGGACATTCAGCACAAGGTAGCTGATGTCCCCTCAACCCCTTTGGCCTGGGGGTAGAAGGGCATCTCACCAGAAATAAGTCCAGCACCACCCTGGACTCTGTGGCTTCATCCCAAAAGGACCCTAAGGCCCAGAAACCTTAAAAGAAGGCCTTTCACTTTCAGTCATCTCAGCCACAGCAGGCTTAGCAGAAGGGCAATACCAAGTTTGCTGGGTCAGGGGTAGGGAAAGTGGTGCTCCTCCATCCTCTGTGACTGGTACTCCCCTTCAAAGCTGCCCAGTGATGGTCTGGTGTGTCAAACTCACGCCTACCCCAACACTCCTTCCCACAGGAGTTGACTGCACCGCTTCTGGCCACTGTGGTCCACCATTACTACAGACAAGTGGATACTAGAGGTGGTAGGTAAAGGGTTGTCTCTATATTTTAAGGCTTACCCGCCTTACCAATCCCATGCTCCTCAGGAGTCCTCAGTGTTGCAGGACACGCTGTCCAACCTATGGGAGGATATTGCTGTTCCTTGCAAAAAAAACGGACTGCATCTCACGACCCAGATGCCCTTGCAAGTCAGGGAAACTTGTCCGAGTACTTTATGGTGGAGGCTGACACTCCATACTCGATGTGCACGATCTCAAACAGTTTGTGCTGAAGCGCAAGTTCAGGATGGTCAGTCTGAATCAGCTCATACCCTGGAGCAGGGCATGTGGTTCTTCTTCCTGGATCTCCAGAATGCATTCTTACACATCCCAGTCTGTCTGTCTGTCCCACTGGCAGTACCTTTGGTTCCGCACAGAAGAGGTTCTCTGTCAGTTCTAGGTCAGCCCTTTGGCCTCTGGTCTGCACCCATGGCCTTCACCAAGTGAACTGCAGTGGTGGCAGTCTTCCTGCAGCACAAAGGCATCAAGGTGTATCCCTACCAAGACAACTGTCTGATAGCAGGGCCATCCAAAAAAGGCCATGAAACAGTCCAAGTCTCTGGCCCTCCAGACCGGCAAGGTCTTGGACCTGCTGGTCAACCTGGCCATGTCACAACTGATCCCCTCGCAAGTGGTCCAGTTACTTGGAGCAGAACTGAACTCCCTGTGGGCAAAGGTCTGTATCTCTCACTGCCTCAATGAATTCGGGATGCGTACCCAAGGATTGGAGGTTGGCTCACATGGTTCCCCTGCATAAGAGCAGACCCAAAGATGAACCAGGGAACTATAGACCAGTGAGCCTCACGTCCATTGTGGGGAAGCTAATGGAAATGATCCTAAAGGAGAGGCTGGTGTCCCTGCTGGAGTTCAATGGGCTGCAGGGCAGTGACAGTATGGCTCTGTCACAGGCATATCCTGCCAAACCAATCTGGTAGATTACTATGACTGGTTAACTAGGCAAATGGACAAGGTCCATGCAGTGGATATCCTGTACCTGGACTTTGGCAAGGCATTCAATTTGGTGCCGCACGGGAGACTTGGAATAAAACTTGAAGGCACAGGGGCGGGAGCAAAAATGGTGGGATGGGTGACAAACTGGCTGCAGGGAAGGCAGCAGAGGGTAGTGGTGGAAGGGGAACACTCATCCCCAAGGGCAGTAATGAGCAGGATTCCATAGGGCTTGGTGCTTGGACCAGTGTTATTTTGGATATTTATTGTAGACATCTCCATGGGCATCAAGAGCAGGATCAGCCTGTTTGCTGATGACACCAAGATTGGGGCAGTGGTGGATGACACAGAGGGGTGGCAGAGTTTGCAGGAAGATCTGAAAACACTGGAGACCTGGTCAGACACTTGGCAGATAGGGTTCAATGCCAAAGTGTACGGTACTGCATTTTGGTGCAAAAAATCCAAGGATACACTACCAACTGGAGGAGTGCTGCTGTCAGAGATGGAGCAGGAGAAAGATCCGGGGGTGGTCATCACGGGATCAATGAACAACTCGGCACAATGTAGGAAGGCAGCAGCAAGGGCCAACAAAACGCTGGGTTGCATTGCAAGGTAAATAACGTCGAGAAGGGGGTGGGGTGATTCTGCCACTGTATTGATCATTAGTTAGACTTCATTGCAAATACTGCGTGCAGTACCAGTGCCTGTACCTGAAAAGGGACATTAAATTACTGGAAGTGTTGCAGCACAGAGCAACTAGGATGATCCAGGGACTGGGGGACTTACCGTATAAGAGTAGGCTAAAGGAGTTGAACATGTGCTAGCTGGAGGAGATGAGGGACAGAGGGGATATGATTGAGACATTCAAGTACATGAGAGGGAGAAACAAGACTGGTATGGAGGGGCTATTCAGGGTAAGGGTGGGGAGAGACACTCAAGGCCATGACATGAAATTGGAGGGGTAAGTTTCAGGAGGGAATTGAGGAGACACTTTTTTACATAGAGGGTGGTGGCAAGATGGAATGTGCTACCAGAAGAAAAAATTACTCACCTTAGTAATGTTGTTTCTTCTAATGGAGTCTTGCTATATTATGACATATGCAGTGAGTCCCAACCTTCGAACTACTCCGGAGGTGAAAGAGTTAACTTTCCATGCAAGGCATGGAACCTTGAGCGTGAGCTCGGTTGAACACTCTGTCTGTTGCTGCTCAAACTCAAACTGTCAGATCTTTACAAGCAAAACTCACTAAGGTTCTGTGTGGAAGCCGTAAACCTACACTAGCCCACTGGCTACTAACTACAAAAACATTTTTGTTCTTGATCCCAAAACAAAGACTCAAGTCAGGGGATTCAAGAAAGAAAAAATAAAGCATAACACCTAAGCACCCTAAGAAAGGGCGAAAATAAAGTGGGCATCTATGAAGTGCCAACATTGCACTGCCCACCCACATCCCAAAAGTAGAGGTTCTGAGAGGGGCAGGCTGGGGGGGAGGTCATAATATAGCAAGACTTCATTAGAAGAAACATTACTAAGGTGAGTAATTTTTTCTTCAAACAACATGAAGTCTTGCTATATTATGACATATGCAGATTACACAGCAGTACCTCCATGGAGGAGGGACAGAACCTACTTAGGAAATAGGCTCTGATGCACAGCTGTGCCAAATCGAGCATCACTCCTAGCCTGGATGTCCAAGGAGTAATGCTTAGTAAAAGTGTGAACTGTTTTCCAGGTAGCTGCTTGACATATGTCTAGGATAGGGATGTCCCTGGCAGCAGCCAGAGACGTAGCTGTACCTCTGGTAGAGTGAGCCGTCAGGCCTGAGGGAGGAACCTTACCAAGTTTTTCATAGCAAAATTGGATACAAGAGACAATCCACCTGGCAATGGATCTTTTAGTGGCAGGTTTTCCTTTACCAACCTCACCATAAGTGAGGAACAGTTGGAGGGAGTCAAACCTGTGACCCTTGGTACGTTCTATATAGTAACGAAGGGCTCTTTTGACATCTAAACTGTGCAATCTCCTCTCGCCAGAGGAGGAATGGTCAGTGAAGTACACAGGAAGAGACATGGATTGATTAAGGTGGAAGTCTGAAACCACCTTAGGCAAAAACTTTCTGTTAGTCCTGAGGACCACCTTATCACTGTGAAAGGAGATAAAATCAGGCTCCACTAACAATGCTTGCAGCTCACTTATGCGCCTGGCAGAAGAGATGGCTACCAAAAACACAGTTTTCCAAGTCAAGTACTTAAGCTCTGCTGAAGACAATGGCTCAAAAGGGGGTTGCATAAGCTGGGCAATGCAAATATTAAGATCCAAAGCAGGGGCAGGGGCCCTGAATGGAGGGTTGGTGTGAAGCAGCCCTTTGAAAAACTTGGAGAATACAGGGTGAGCTGAAAAGAAGAGGTTTACCTGCTGATAAGAAAACAGACACGGCTGCCAGGTGCACTTTTAGGGTAGCTGGTCTCGCAGCCAAAGAATTCAAATGCACCAAATAATCCAGGATCGTGGGCACGTCAGCAGATTCTGGGAGAATATGCTTGACAGCGCACCATATGGAAAATCTCTTCCATTTTGAATTATAAGTAGCCCTGGTGGAAGGCTTTCTAGAGGCCTTCAAGATATCCAATACACCTTGGGAAAGGTGTAGGTCAGCAAACTCTAACTCTTCAAGAGCCAGGCCTTGAGATTGAGAGATTTGAGGTTCGGATACCAAACTCCCCCCTGGGCACAGGTTAACAGGTTGTGATTCCTGGGAAGACACAGGGGAATGTGGACTGCTAAGGACATGATGAGTGGGTACCAGGGCTGTCTGGCCCATTCTGGAGCAATCAGGATCATCTTGCAGGGTTGAGATCTGATTTTGATTAGCACCTTGAAGAGAAGAGGGAAGGGGGGGAGCATAGAGAAACTTCCCTTCCCAATTGAGGAGGAAGACATCCAGAGGGACTGAGCCCAACACTGGGGGCCTGCAGCAAAAAAGGGGAAGTTGGTGATTGTCTGGGGCTGCAAAAAGATCTATCTGCGGGGTGCCCCATCTGGCAAATACTACCTCCAGTACTAGGGGACCCAGTGCCCATTCGTGATGGCCCTGAGAAATCCTGCTGAGAGCATCCGCTAAGACATTGTCCTTGCCTGGGAGGTGAACTGCCGTAAGGGAGGCGTTCAGGGAATAAGCCAGAGACCACAACTTCATTGCTTCTGTGCACAAGGCCGTAGACCGAGTGCCTCCTTGCTTGTTGATGTACCACATTGTAGTGGTAGTGTCTGTTCTGACCTGTACAACCTTGTTCTGAACAGATGTGGAAAAAACCTGGAGTGCTAGAAAAACTGCTCTGAGTTCCAACAAATTGATGTGGAGCACAGATTCCTGTGGGGACCACAACCCTTGGGTAGTGAGGTCGCCCATATGAGCTCCCCACCCCAAGAGGGATGCATCTGTAGTAAGGGTCAAGGAGTGAGACTGGGGGGTGAAGGGAACCCCCTGTCTCAGATTGCTCTGGTCCTGCCACCACTGAAGGGCCTGGATCAGGGTTCGAGTCACTGGGATCAATTTGGTTAGAGGGTCTCTCCTTGAGACCAAAGGCTCTCAAATGGAACTGGATGTCCCTCATCTGAAATCTTGCTCCCTGCACTACTGCTGTAGAAGCAGCCATGTGCCCCAGGAGCTGTAGAAAATGCCTTGCTGGTCGAGAGACCTGCAGGGTGAAAGAGGAGGCCAGAGAGACCAGGGTCCTTGCTCTTTCCAGAGGGAGGAAGGTTCTGGCCTCTTTTGTGTTCAGTTCTGCGCCTATGAAGGTGAGAAGCTGGACAGGCTCTAGAATTGACTCTGGAAGATTGAGAAGGAAACCTAGAGATGTGAGCAGTTGCTGAGTTACCTGAAGGTGTAGTTTGACCTGGTCTGGGGACTGGCCTACTATGAGCCAGTCGTCCAGATAAGGAAAGATGGCAATCTTTTGCCTTCTTAAGTGGGCAACTGCTACTGCCAGGCATTTTGTGAATACCCTCGGGGACGAGGTGAGGCCGAAGGGCATTGCTCTGAACTGGTAATGGCCTGAGGGCAGTTCGAATCTGAGGTACTTTCGATGGGAGCTTCTGATAAGAACATGGAAGTAGGCATCCTTGAGGTTCAGGGAGGCTAGCCAGTCCCCTGGCCTTAGAGAGGGTAAAATAATTCCCAGTGTCACCATTTTGAATTTTGGTTTTAAAAGGTGCTTGTTTAGATACCCGAGATCCAGGATGGGCCGCCATTCTCCTGTCTTTTTTGGGGTAAGGAAGTACCTGGAGTACAACCCTTTGCCCTGGTGTAGGGGTGGAACCCTTTCCAAAGCTCTGAGAGCCAGGAGGGTAGAAACTTCTGTTTCTAGGGCAAATGCCTCTGATGGATTTGCACGTAGAAAGGACCTGGCTCTCATCTTTGGAAATTTTTTGAAGCTGAGAACCAGTCCCTGGCTTACTATTCCAGGACCCACTTGTCTGATGTTAAAGACTTCCAGTCCTGGACAAAGTAAGCCAGCCTGCCCCCTACCGGTAGTGGAGAATCGGCCCTGGCCACCCCATCAGGGAGCCTGCTTGGCAGGGGCTTTGGACTGAGGGGTAGAAGCAGGCTTACTTGTACCCTGTCTGCCTCTCCTCTAAAGAACCCTCTGGGCATAAGCAGAAGAGGAGGCCTGGCTTGGTAAAAGGCCTATGAAAAGGCCTGCCCCTGCCCCTGACATGCTGTCTTGGAGGAGGGCTTGCCTTTCTTTGGCCTGTGCACTCCTATAGGTGGTCCTATATTCATCCATTTTCTTCATGTAATTCTCTGTCTGCTCCCAAACAGAGAATTGCCCACAACAGGAAAATCCATGGCCTTAGACTGGGTATCCTGAGACAGGGTAGTACATCTGAGCCAAGCCATTCTGCGAAGTGCCACAGATGTAGCCATGACCCTTGATGACACATCATTAGAGTCTACTGCAGCATGAAATTGCACCTTGGATGCCTCAATACCATCCACAGTCACCTGTTCCAGCTCCCTGGCAAGCTGGTCAGGGGCCTGTTTTGCTAGGGCCAGCACAGTATCCCATCTGGATTTCTGGTACCTAACAGCATAAGCCATATAGTTTGCCTGTCTGAGTCCTAAAGATGCTGCCATGTACTGTTTCTTTGCCATGGCATCCATCCTCCTGGAGTCCTTTTCAAGAGGGTGAGAGGCTAGAGGAATATTTGCCTTGTCACAGGCAGCAGCCTGCACTACCCCCACATGGCTGCATTGCTGAGTGAGGAACTCCGTATCAGACCCTGATAAAGCATACCTCTTGTCCATCCTTTTATCCACAGGGAGGATAGAATGAGGAGTTTTTAGAATTTTTACTGTCTGTTTCCTAAAAGATTTGTGCAAGGGAATAGACAGTCTCCTAGACTCTGGAATATCCATCATTTCTACATAATCAGGCTCTTCCTGGTCATCAACAGCTTCCTCAACAGGGAGTTGGAGAGTTTCAGCAACTTTCTTATAGAACATAAAATGAGAAGGGGACTCAGATAGTCTGGGGGGGGGGAACCCCAACGGTCTGTCTGGAGAGATGTCCGGTTCAATGGGCACATCCAGACCTTCCAAATCACATTCACTATCCTCATACTCCTCCTCCCCTTCCTCCGGGTCATAAAAATCCTCAAAATCAAAATCTTGAACCGGTGGAACCGACCGAACCAAACGCTTCCCTGATGGTGTCGGTTCGGATGGGACCGGAGAAAGAGACTGGACAATTTGAATTGCTTTAGCTATTTTCTCAGCGGTTGGAGAGAGAACTTTTGGCTCCACGCTAGCTGACTTTCTAGTCCTTTTAGTTGGAACCGGCTCCTCAGAGCTGGCTCTTCGTTTGCCCAAGGAAGTATCGCCTGGTCAGAGGGGTTATTTCCTCCGGTTCGTTAACCGAACCGGTTGGCCATCCGGCTACGGATTCTTGGCCTCCTTTCCTGGAGAGCCTACCAACTCTCTTTTCACGGTGGCAGCAGGAAAATTCTTACAAATCTGGCAGTCTGCATTGAGGTGGTCAAACCCCAGACAATATACACAGGTGGTGTGTGGGTCAGCCTTAGCAAAGGCTTCCCCACAGAGGCCAAAGTGCTGAAACCCAGTGGGTCCGGTTTTTCTTTTGGGTTTCTCAGACATAGTGCCAGCCTAACCAAACTTGCCCGTTGGTGGCAATCCGTACACAAGACTCTCTCTTATCGGTTCCCAACCGTGTGTCACGGGTCGTGGAAAACCGTAATGAAATCTGTTTTTTTAGAACCGATAAGAACCGGAACCACACTCTAAAGGACTAGGAAAGTACCTTTTTAGAACAGACCTGATCGGTTCAAACCGAACCGAAAAAGACGCTTACAAGTTCACACAGAAGAAATAAATGTAAGCCTATCTATTACTTACAATACCACACGACAGAGCTGGAACCGACCGATTGTGGTTTAATTTCGTCAAAACCGAAAAATAAAACTTTTAACCGACAAAACGAACCGAGCAGAAGGAGAAATTCCTGAGCGACTGTTCAGTGAGGCGGAGTAAAGAATCTGACAGTTTGAGTTTGAGCAACAACAGACAGAGTGTTCAACGAGTCAGCTCAAGGTTCCATGCCTTGCATAGAAAGTTAACTCTTTCACCTCCGGAGCAGTTCGAAGGTTGGGACTTACTGCATATGTCATAATATAGCAAGACTTCATGTTGTTTGAACAGGTGGTAGCCTGTAAAACAGTGGGCTGCTTCAAAAGGGGCTAGGACAGGACAAGAGGGAGGATAAAGGGGGGTGAGGAGGGAGGGACAGCTGCAGAATAGGGCTGCTAGCTGCAAAATCGAGCAGACTCAATAGACCAAATGGCCTTTTTCTGCTGCCAAATTTCGTTTGTTCATATGTTCGTGAATACCGAGCAGAAATATTCGTTCAGTATCCCTGCTTTTTCACTGTCCCTCTCTGCCCAACCACCCTCCCTTTTATTCAGCCTCACTATCCCTCCTTTTGTCTTTCATTGCTCCCTAATGTACCTATAAAAGGTTTTATACCCCTTCTTAACCAAGTTGGCTATCTTTTCCTTGGTTTGGGCCTTTGCTATTCTGACTGCCTTCCCCGCTTCATTCTGCTTTGACTGGTACAGTTCTCTGTCCTGCTCCTTCTGTGTTTCCTTATACTTCCTGAATACTATCTTTTTCTCCCTAACCTTCCCTGCCACCTCTTTTGAGAACCATAGTATTTTTTTCTTTCATTTTGATTTATTTGCTTCACACAAGGTGTGTTGCCTCTGTGATGGCAGTTCTGATGTTTCCCCATTGTTGCTCTACCTCTCCTTCTTGACTGTTTGCTAGTGTTTTTCTGAGGCACTCTCCCATTTTGACAAAGTCAGCCCTCCTGAAATCCAGTACCCTCACTTTTGTATGGCTTGACTCTGCAGCTGAGTTTGTCATGAACCACACTGTTTGGTGGTCACTTGTTCCCAGATAGCTACCCACTTCTAGATCTGAGATCCTCTCTCCATCCCCATTTGAGAGTACCAGGTGTAAGATTGCTCCCTCCTGAGTGGGTTCCAACACTAGCCGTCTGAGATCAGGAAAAACATGAATGAGACAGCAGTATGACGAGCCATGTACAGAGGCTCTCACTCCTATGAGCTCATCACGTATCATGTTCGGTGGCCATTTTAGGAAGCCAACAGGGCAGGAGGTTTGAAAGGAGCAGGTCATCCAGGTAAAGATATATATTCTTTTTATTCTTCTGGTAACCAGGTAAGGACCGCTAAGCACAAGTGCCTGTTTTCAGGGGTAACCCAGGAGCACTGGGGTGGTTAAGTAACTTGCTAAGAGTCACACAGTATGCAAGTGGAGGTTGTGAGAATCAGACCAAGGTCTGGTGGATGTACCAAGCCCATTCACAGCTCGCTACTCGAACCTCTAGGCTATACTGCCTATGATGTCCCTCTTGCTGTAGTTGTGCTGCAAGGACTAGGAGCACCTTTGAAAACTCCCTGGGGGCTGCTGCCAGCCCAAAAGGAAGCACCATGTACTGGAAGTGATGCCTCCAGGACCGTGGACCAGAGGTACCTCTGGTGAGACTGCCAAATGGTAATGTGGAGATATGCATCCCTCAGATCTATGGATGCTAAATAATCCCTTGGTAGGACAGCCCAGATGATTGACTAAAGATGAATAAACTTGTTTAGGTGTTTCAGGTCCGGACAGAATAGGTCTGAAACCCCCCCACCCTTTTGGGAACCACAAGATAAATGGAACTTAATCCCTGGCCTTGTTCTGCAGATCTTACATCTTTTAAAGAACAGAAGTCTCAGATAAGCCATGGTGCCAATGGCTCTGTTATCAGATTACATTTAAAATAAAAGAGCGCTCATACATTTATTGATATATGAAAAACTAAAATATATCACTTATTTTTACAGAAAAATCTACAGAATATAATTAAAGCAGCTCTGAATTATCTGACGAAGGGACATAAAGGTCTTGAAACATAATAAAAAGTTAAAGACAAGAGCGTTGGAATGAAAGAATAAGATACTTATGGATGTATAAGAATAAAGAATACAGTTTTATTCACATTATCTGGCTATCTTCTCTGGGTTAGAGTACCACACCAGATCTAATTTATGCCAATGGCTCTATACTAGAAAACAGCCCAGAATACACAAAAAGAACAGGCTGGGTTTAGTTGTTTTTTTTTTTTTTTTGAGAGGGGGGATGGACCAGCTATAACCCCTCCCCCCCCCCACTATGGTGGAGAGCCACAAGGAAAACAAACAGAAAAATGAAAGCTTATGTCTGGATAGCAATCAGGTAAAAGAACAGGAAAAACTGTCAAACTAGTGTTCCTACCAGCCTACAGAAAAAAAACAGGCCATAGTAGGAATGATCGCACCTAAAAACAGAAGGAGAATTACAGTCACCATGTCTAGTTCTTGAAAGAACACCAAAGTATGTGCACGCAAGTGTGCATTCACGTGACATCATGATGCTACGCGTGATATCACGACATTGTTGAGCATGTTCCCTGTCTAAGAAGCATGAAAACTGATGCCACTGCAGTGCAGAACAGCCCCCAAAGGAGAAAAAGGTGCATGAACCTGTCAGGCTAACAGCAATGGCGGGAGTCCACGCGGCTTAGTAGAGCCGTTAAAGAAGTAAACCCAGCGCTCAAATAACAAAAGGCAGAGTGTAGCAGAAAGTGAGCCTGTGAAAAATAAAACCCAGGCTCAGGCAAGACAAGCACACGTAACACACAGTCCCCAATCACAAAAACGAAAGGAAATACCTCACGCACAGAAGTCTCTCAAGCACCAGGGGCAGCACACCAGCTAAAACGCACCTAGTAACAGTCCTGGGTGGGTGGGGGGCCATGCCAGTATGGACACAAGGGAGAAAATAAGAAAATGATAAACCTGACTACCAGACCCTAACAATCACCATAAAAATGTACTTACCTGAGGCACCAGAAAAGGAAAGAAAAGAGAATTGGAGACCTGATAAAAGCAAATCAACATCCTTCAAGGTAGTGTGGCAGAACGTGGTGCCCAATCCAAGTACAGAAAGGCAGTGGAAATAGGGAAAAAGATAGGTTAGCCAATAAACAGGCATGAGTTTAAATTTAGGGGTGCTCCCTGTCACCAGGTAGCCCTAACCTGCTCAGCACAGTCACAGCCCTACAGATTAATCACCGAAAAGAAAAATTTTCTTCAGAGTATGTTCTATGCTGCTTCCCATTCAATGGCAAAGACTGTAGAGTAGCTGCTATCCAGAATGCTCACGTGCCCAGGATTCTGTGCTGGTTTGCAGCCTTGAGCTGTGCCACTTCCCCTAGTTGGGGTGCACAGAACCCATATGTACTAACTAACTACCCACTGACAATGCAGAGCGCTACAGAAAAGCTGACCTTTGATAACTAGAGACACCTCCTTACAATTATTTCATGGCAGTGCCAGTTCCCAGAACTTGCCTTGGTAGTTTTTATGGATGGCAAATAGGTATCTGACTGGGTGAGCAGGGGGTTCCTCCACCAGACCCTGGAGAACAAGGGGAGTAGGTGACACGGCTCAAACCAGTGCCAAGACCCTATACGACTCTTCACAGAAAACTGTTAAGGTGAATGGAACATAGTCAGTCTTTTTTATTTCGTTTATTAAACCAGATGTACAAGACAGGGGTGTTCTCTTCACACTGCTATTTTTCATACTCTGCATAGAACCCCTGGCAAAAAAAAAAAAGAATGTGGAGAAATTGTGGGTTATAGAATGAACTTTGACAAATCAGAGGCAATCTGACTTGGTGCCAAGCAGCCCCCTGGATTTAGTGAAACTTTTCATTTTAAGTGGGCTACTAACAACACAGTTAGGTATCTAGTGGTTAAAATGTCCCCAACACTGTCCTCCCTCTTCTCACTCAGTTACGAGAAACTGCTGGGAGAGGGTTAAGGCAGATGTAGCCCAAATGGACCTCCTTCTCCTACTCAGTTTAGGGGGCAGAATCACAACACTTAAAATGAACATCTTCCTCTAGGTCCTTGTTCTTATTTCAGGCACTCGCTGTTCAAATACCACAGG
Source organism: Neoceratodus forsteri (assembly GCA_016271365.2). Taxonomy (NCBI): domain Eukaryota; kingdom Metazoa; phylum Chordata; order Ceratodontiformes; family Ceratodontidae; genus Neoceratodus; species Neoceratodus forsteri. The sequence continues at coordinate 1,754,337,443 of CM057452.1, forward strand.
AATTCTGGAAATGCCTACAAAAACTACTGCTACCATTTGTGTGGTCCGGTGGCAGACATAGGGTCTGGAGGAAACTTTTCACGCTCCCCAAGGATAAAGGAGGTTTGGCAATACCCGGCTACCAGATTTACTACACAGCAGTGCAGCTAGTACTAGAAGGAACATGGACTAAGCAAAGGGGAGATAGACAGAATGGAGACAGAGGAGAGTCAGCCACTGCCAGTATCCCTGTTTGCCCTCCCAATTATCACACTCTCCCACTGAATTTAGTCTTAAATTTCAAACCCTTGAACTAAACACATCTTACAGGTACTCCTTAAAGCCAAAAAAACAACAACAAAGGAATCCCTAATGATTTAGGCCCACTCTCCAGTATAACTGGGGACTCTAACTTCCATCCACCCTGCAGTGACCCAGGATTCCATCAGCGGTACAAGCTATCACTAGCCAGATTTAAGTCCCTGGTTCATAGCAGGACCTGTGTTGCATTCTCAGATTTACAAGAGCATGACACCATGCCAAGGCAAGACTTCTTTAGATACCTTTAAGTAAAGTACTATACGACATCTCAGAGCGCAGTCAGAGACCTGACTGTAGGAAAACTCTTTATATTGGGTGACAATGCTCACCAGTAGAGTGGGGACAGCCTCTAGAGCATATAAAGCATTCCTGGGTTAAAACCATCCAGAGGTCACCATACCCAATGGGAAAACTAAGCACAGACTGAACTTTCCACTGAGGACTGATCATGGTTATGGAGAAGGGCTGGAAAGTTACTACCTCACCACGCTGGTTAGAATTTTGCTGCAAATGTTTGACCCAATTTTTCCCCACACACCAGTCATAACTCACCACTTTGGACAGGGGAATTCTAACCTATGATGGAGGGGACGTGGACAGACAAGGACGCACAATCACATTTTTGAGGTCCATCCGTTGTACAACTGTATTGGGCCTAAATCCACAAAACGTTGTCAAATGTGGGACGAATCTATACCGTTTATGTTTAAACATCTAATACTGAGGTAAGGAATGCCAGAAACAGGGGGCCATGGCCAACATGGATTGTTGCAAACCATCTGCACGGCGGCATTTAAGGATGTAACAGTTAACTGATTCAAAATGAGAGCCCTACCACAAACCTTTGGAAGAAACAAGTAGAGGAGATGCATAGAATGGAGCGAATTACAGCAACATTAAGACTGACACTGGACAGGCACACAGAGGTTTGGCATAAATGGGAATCCTGTCAGGGGTGTAACAGTGCCTAAAGGATGCCATCAGCAAAGAAAGCGTAGCAGATGTTATCGAACAGCATATTAGACCCAATTCATATAAAATCCAGTAGTAAGTCAATAGTAAGCCCTCCTCCAACATACTTATTTAACTTATACATACTAAAATTTGAAGAATTTATTAAGATTTTTGCACAAACAGAAAGTTTAGGGCTTTGTCTCCCAAGTTGCATGTATTTACTTTTTTATTGCGACACGTTCTGCTAAAAAGGTACTGTTACGTTGCTTAGTTGAGAACAAGAAAATATTTGTTAGCAGAGGAAGACAATACAGAATGAAGATGTTAACTGTATGTATACATATGCATGTACAGTATATGTACAAGCCTTTATATACATTGGGGGACATGCTAGTTGAGTTTCATCTCTCAAAAAATCTATGTGTTCTTGAAATACTGAGAAACCTCTGAATGAAAATAAAAATTACGTACCTACCATTATTCTGATCTTTCTGTGTATCTTCACCATTCATCACCTTTGGGTACTGGCGGAGGTCATGACCCCATGGGAGCTTTTTTTTTTTTTTGATGGGCGGAGTTGACGCACCATCGGCGCTGCCCTCGAGGCAGACGCACTGCGTAGCGCTCGCGGGTTGGCTGTTAGGTGCTGTTGACTCCACCTCCTGCCAGTTCTGAGTCGCCAGAGGTGAGAAAGCGGGTTGGGAGGGTGGGACAAGGAAGTCAAGGGACAGACAAAGAAAAATATATATAAACTAAAAGGAGAGGCAAACGACTGAGAGGACAGAAAAAGTTTGAAAGACTAAGGGGATTGGGCAGGGGCACCAATCTCTCGAAGCAGAAAACAGGAGGAGGGTGGATTAAGGATTTTAGAATAAGGATGAGAGTGAGAGGGGGGGAAATGGAAAATATACCCTGGAACCTTGACCTGTCTCCAGACTGTACAAGAACTGCGAAGGAGTAGCCAAGAGGCTAACTGCCAGAATTCAAGGCACAGAATCACTGGTAATAACTCCAACAAAAGCAGAATCGGCTATTCTGGAAGAAAATACAGGATACAGTGATATTCCCCCAAAAGGAAACTTTTGGTGTAAGAAACCTAGTTTCTTAAATTAATGGAGGTTATTTCTAAGGACAAGCAAATCAAAGGACTGATGGGGAGAAGGAAAGAAAGGAGGGCAACTGCCAACTCCCACCCCACAGGGGGTGGAGACAAAGCACTGAAGGAGTGCCCCCCTTCCTGACCACTCTCCCCCCCAGAAGAATTATACCCCTATGTGCCCAAAGTTATCCCACTCCTGACTGACAGAAAGGAGAGGGACAAGGAGAGAGCACAGAGAGGGAGGGGGACCCAGAGACTGAGGCCCCAGGGGGGTGGAGGGTGGGATTGTGATGAATAGTGAAGATAGACAGAAAGATCAGAATTACGGTAGGTACGTAATTTTCATATCTTATCTGTGTCAATATTCACCATTTATCATCTTTGGGTGAGTGTCGAGCCCCCCCCCAAAGGGGGCTTAAACCCTAAGGGACTGGGTCCCTCAGCTCTCAGTGGGTGACACACTAAGAGGGAGAACCTTCACGGGTCTGGAAAGGCCCGGGAGTTGGGACAGGGACCCCCAGGAGGGGGTAGGAAGTTGCCCCGACAGATGCCGTCTTACCCTACAGGAGAAAAGATAGGTTCTCTGGTGAGCGGAGTTAATCACCCTACGCCGGGCCAAGGGTGACAACCAGGAGAGACACAGCCATGCCATCCACCTAGTGCAGATCGCTGTCCCTACGACCCTGGTAGACCTCACTGGCATCATATGATGCCCTTGCTTGGTGCCTTGCTAGCTCCAGGCCACGTGCAGAGAGTGCAATGGCTTGTCTGGTTTCCTCTGTGTCAGGCATCGAGGCTAGGAGTCGACCTAGCCTGGTCCACAGGAACCTATCATAGGTAGCATAGTGGGCCTGATGTGCTGCAATAGCGAGCAGCAACCGTGCCGAGCAGAACGTCCTCCTTCCCCAGAAGTCAAAATCCATGGAATCTTGATCTGGGGGCCGGTCATGGCTAAGGGCGCGAAGCCCATCAGGAGTATCCAGTTATTACAATCCTGACTGGGGATGAGGCATGGAACCTGGAGACTCGGGGGGGGGGCACAATACCATTGGCAGAGATCCCTAGTGGCTGGGATTCCGGAAAAGGGTCTCTTCCAGGAATGCAATGACGGCCTCCCGAAAGGGAGCAGGCCAGGGGGGCATCCTAAGGGTATCCGCACTGAAATCGCCTAAAAAGGCGTGCGCCAAGTGCTCTGGATTGTGTTGAGTGGGTGGGGTGATGTGCAGGTCCTCCAACATCCTCACGAGGAATCACTGATACTCATAAGTTCAGCAGCTGGGGAGATGTGGATGGACAGCTCCTCTTCCCCAGAAGAGGGGGATGAGGAGTCAGAGGACCTCAAGTGTTCAGAAGCTGGCTGCTCAGGGGGAGGTTGAAAAACCTGTCTGTCCATAGCCCTAACATAAGAGGGAAACTGAGCAGCCACCGCTCTGAACTGCTCCCAGGAGAGAGAACCACTAGGACCAAGAACACCCGGAAGTGCTAGAGAATGTGGCAGAGGAATGGGGGCATAGCCGACAACAGGAATCGGCTGACCTTCGCCTGGGCTAGTGAGTGCACCAGGAGCCCTAAGGAAAGGAGGAGCTCTGGGAAACTCCACAGTCAACAGCTGATCAACCAAACTGGAACTGCCTAGGCTGCGCCCTGAAGAATTCCCCCCCGTGAGGTGACCGGGGCCGTGAAAGTCCAGAAGGACGGTCCCCTACCTCTAAAAAATGGGGCCCTCTCAAGGAAATCAAATGGGAAGGGCAGAGATCCATGCTACGACTTCTCCCAGAGCCCGGGTGGTCTCCAGAAAAAGGCCACCACAGGTACCCCATAACCCTCGACCCCTCGGAATCCGAAAGCGCCATCCTCCTCGAGAGAGAGAGACAGCCTAGGCAGCTGGCAGCCCTGGTCGGCCTCCAAAGGGGCTATCCAGGGAGCAGCACCCTCCCCTCCCCTCTTGTGGGTGCTCCAATCGGCTCCAAAGTTGGGCAATCCAGGCACACCACCTGAGGGAGTACCACCACTGAGGGGTCAGAAAACCCTCCAAGTCCAGGCTGCAGAGCAATGATGACCTGCATCAGTGCCTGCTGGTTAGCACCCCTGACCTTGGACCCAGGAGCCACTGTCCGCTCCTCAGAGGGGTGCTGGTTCCGGCCTGTCGAGGACACTACCAAGGTGTCCACGTGAGCAGCCAACCCCAAAGAGTCAGACTACCTGTCCGACTCAGTCCGATTCCCCCTCCGAAGAGGTGGAGATCGAAGTCCTGTGCCAAACAGTGTGTGGACGCCCACCACCATCACAACTGAAAAGGGCACCAGATTTAGAGACTGCACCAGAGTCGGTGCAGACGTCCCCAACCACACCGCGAACGATGCAGGAAGAGAACACAGCTCCAACAATGGCAGCTGCCTTGGAGCCAGAGCCTGTCACGGTGCCATCCCGACCCACGGTGCCGCAAGTGTGCGAGGCCAGAGATGGTGCAGGCGAGCGGCTCCCGACCCTTCCCGGTGCGGTCGGGAAACCCCATGGCCAACCTGCCCCATGGCACCACTCATGACCCCAAGGACAGAGATGGCACAGACGATGGCGCAGAGATCTGAAACCCCCACAGCGCTGTGTCTTTGCTCAGAGCCGCGAGCTCAACCACGGCACCATGGACGGCGCCTGGGTAAGACACAGTGAAGGACGGCGCCATAGAACCTCCCATGGTGCCACAAGCGGAGCCAACGGCAGGACCAGCACCAATGATGGTGCCATTAGGGCCCATGGCACCACGAACGGCACCAAGGCCCAAGACAGCGCCGACAGAAGGCATCGAGGCCGCCGCCGACCCAAGCCTTCCGAGCCGAGGATACGACACTGGGGGAGCCTTTGCCCCCAAAGGGGCGACTGCCAAGATGGTGCCTCCTGCTCTTTCCCCAGATAGGACAGAATGGGCCTCCTGCACTGTGGAAGGGGCTTCTGCTATGGCTAGGCTACAAGAAGCCCCTCCTCCTCGGTCCATACAGAACCGGGAGGGGATCCGGAGGAAAGGCCACGAGAACGCGGCTTGGCCCAACAACTGCACACCCATCCCCCGAAATTTGGCGGAACTCGTCCAACTTTCCATGCGCGTTGTTCGATGACAGGACAGTCCATGGAGAAGCAGGCATCACACGAATCCACGTCGTGTAGCGGGCCGAGACACACGAGGCAATGGTCACGCTGGTCGGTGATGGAATACTTATGGCCACACGGGCACCAACGCATGGGGGGCCATCTCTTCTTCATAGATTTCTTGGCCCCCAACCAAAACATGACCTATGGAAAAAACACCACCAAAGAAGACCTGACGTCGCAAAATAAGGAAAAAGGAACAATCTTACTTTAACTTCTGAGGCGACATCAAGTGGACGAAACAGAACCGGCAGGTAATATAACATGGAGTTGACGGACTCAAACGAAGCCGAAGGCTTCACAGTTTTTCTAAGGCCTCTCACACAGCAGAGCTTCCATGAGGTGACCTCGATGGCGGGAGACGAAGAACTGGCAGGAGGACAGGGTCAACAGCACCTAACGGCCAATCCGTGAGCGCCACACAGTGTGTCGGCCTCGTGGGCGGCGTCGATGATGCGTTGACTCCGCCCATCAAAAAAAAAAAAAAAGATCTCCCACGGTGTCATGACCTCTGGCCAGTACCCAAAGGTGATGAATGGTGAAGACTGACACAGATGAGATCTGAGTTTTAGAAGTTTTCTCAACATCTACATATTGTTTTATGTGAAAGGCTTAAAAGTGAGAGAATGCATCAGCATGTCCTTACCTTTCTTGTGGATATCCTCTATATAAGGAGCCATAGCTATGTGTACGAAATCTGGCGTATACCCCAGGTTCTGAAATAACAACAAGTGACTGTCAGCAACAGAAAAGTAACCTGCATTTTATTAAAAACGTTTCCATTCCAGGATAGCTCCATGAGATTAAATCTCTTTTCATAGGGCTCTCAGTGAGGAAGCAGGCAATGTTACAACAATCATATCACCATTTTTATACAAGATCATGGCCTACATATGTACGGTATCAAGACACCAATACAGCACATAATCCAAGTAGTATATACAGCCAAGTTATTAAATAGGGAATAATGCATGAGGAGGTGCACATTACATAAGGAATAAGGCTTGACAGAGGAGAGATTATGCTATGTAAGTGGTGGGCTGGAATCCCCAGCCTGAATGACGGGGGATTTCAACAAATGCAAGGTACACTGACACAGATAATCCCCTCAGTGGAATTGCCTTATTCCACTTTCAAAAGGTTTAGCAATTTTTTTTTTTTTTTAGCAGTGTAATAGTGTTTTCATTTGGGTGCTGTGAGGACACTCTGCCTGCAGCCTCGTGCTTCACAATGCACCCGGAGTGTTGATTAATCCCCAATAACACAATACCCTATCGTGGGTTATTGCTTACTTAGAAAAGAGGTATACAAATCCAGAAATCTGATTGGATGAGGTGCTTGGAACCCAGTGATGATATCCCAGCACAACAGCACTGCAAAATGATTTGTGACCTCACTGACCTGTTTACATTAAGCAGGCACAGCTGTATCCACAGAAGTCTTTAATACTAGGAAAACTAGAGGTTAGACTCCCGCTGTCAGCTGATGCCAATGTCTGCCATCTTACAGGAGGATACGCTGCTCCACACAGCTGTGCCATAGAGCACAGACTTGCTGTCATCCTGAGCTGAGAAGCTGTGCAATGTAACAATCCACAGCTGTAATACAAACATACATTAAATACTTAAAGAATGTTGATGTGGCCAGCTGAGTTCTTGCTCTCACCCACTTCAATCCACGAGACACCAGAGGGGTGGTCATGGTGCATGCCCTGTATGCCTGTAGCCCAAATTCCAGTATGGCAACATAAACAACGTGGATGAGTTACACGACCTCTGAACTCATGCGGTTCCTGCTAACCTCCGGTAGCCGACTCCTCCAGTAATATGGCAGACATACCTCTCAACCTCTTGTCACTGAAATGAGGAACATGGACATTTTTTGGGCACTCAAAATGAGGAACAATGAGGGACACATCCTCAAACATGGAGATACAGGCTCATAACACTGAAAACCAGTGTTTACTTGTACAAAGTTTATTTTGGGTTTAGTATTTTAGAATATTTAGAGTTTCTGCGTTAAAGTCTGAATTTACAGCACATTCTCTGTGTGGGCAGCACCTTTTCCATGAGGAACGGATGAGGGACAGAGCAATTTTAAGGAGCAAAATGAGGGATGTCCCTCATAATGAGGGACACTTGAGAGGTATGATGGCAGACGCACAGTGTCATCTGGGACAATAGGCTGACAGCACCAGTCCGCACTCAAGTCTTCCTAGTATTACAGACCTCTATGGCTGTATCAAAATACCTCAATTCACTTCCTTGCATTTTAAAATAAATGCATCATCTGCCACCTGCTGGTCAAACTGCAAACTTACAATGACTATTGCACTACTTTTTTTCCCTCCTTTTTAAAACTTTTTTGTAATTTTTACTTATTTAAATTAAATAAAAAAATATATATTTCTTTATTAATCCTGATGGACCCATTCATAATCGCAATAAGCCGATCCGGGGTGTGCTTTCTGCTGAGGTAACGGTACTTCTCAGACAGTGCAAACACTCACTTTCAAGCCCAATTCATCGACCCACCCGAGATGTGCCACAGCACAAAGCCCACCTTATCATGCCCAGAGCCCCTACTTTTCTGCGGCACAGTGGGACCAAGTTCTGCGGCAAGACTACCATTTGCTGCAGAACTTCTGCGGCGGTGGTTTGTAATTTCTGCAGAAGTTCTGCGGCACTAACAAACTACCACATCACAGTGTCAGCTTGTCATCCTGACTTCACTTTCATGGCAGTGGTTATAGCAATCAGGATGGTGGAAAGCACAGTAACACTAGTTCAAAAATAACAGATATAAAAATAATTTTATGCTTAAAAAAGCAAAACAAATGTCTCTCCCTTAAGGTCCCAGGCTGTTGCATAAATGACATATGCAGAGGGGATCTTATGTGATAAATAAGGTATTTCTATATGCATGCTATCTATCTCACTAATGAGGTTTCCACTGTCTATCACTTATATATCTGTATGTGCTTTCTATACCACTCATGAGGTTCCCACTGTATCACTTATATATTTATATGCAATCTGTAACATACATGCAAATATGCTTGTGTGTGTGTGGTAGAGAGACAGAGATACTGTGTGTGTGTGTGTGGTGTGTGTGTAGAGTGTGTGTGTGTGTATATATATATATATATATATATATACACACACACACACACACACACACACACATACATACATACACACACACAGTATATATATATTTTTTTAATTTTCATGAACTTGCATCCTCACTCATACAGGTCCCACTGGAAATGGAATAGAGGAGTTATTGCAAAACTAATTTTTCATGTCAACCTGCTTTCCCCGACGCACTGACATGCATGTGAACCAATTGTGAGATAGAGCTCTCCTGCCCATCACAATGTGTCCACCATGTGACAGAACACTGCACCATACCTTCCCAGGCTCCAAGCAGTGATGTGTTCCACCAATCCTTGTGCTGCCCAGCCAGCTCCCAGAGCTAATCTCTGAACCTGAGTTGCCAGCACGGAAACACAGCATGCTACCCTCTGGCCTAACAGCTGTCCCAGCATACAACATTTCTCAATAACTTTTAGGTGATTCTATCATCCAATAACAATATGTAATCAATAACCCTGGCAAAAATGCATAGAGTGCAATTATTTATTTAACAGGTCTAGTCTTTCAATAGGTCTACACATTATTATATTTCACTTTTCTGGACATAATTACTTTATTTTTCTTAAAAATTTAGACAGCTAAATTCATTTTACCAGTTATTCATTTCAGATAGCGTCTCTATACATTAAAGGCACAAATAGGTTTGTACAAAGCGAGGTATGGACTTAACAGGTCTGTGCTATTGACAAGGTTTTGTTAGAGTTGGCCCTAGTGCAATAATGTAAGACTGAACATTGGATTAGGCTGTAGTGCAGGTTGAGCAAATATCACCATGCATGATGTGCTGTGCCAGCATCTCTGGCAGTGGGAGCTGTGGTAGATAAGTGACTGTTCATTTCTGCTGCAGAATGCAGCCATTTCATTAGCTAATGTATGATGTTATAGCAATAATAACATCACATTCTGAGCATATAGGAGGGTTTGGATATAAAAAGAGGGGAAGGGAACCACATTCTATGGAAAACAGAAATTTTAATAAAAATCACCAAGAAGAGTGATTTGGCGGCAATCAGCAGAAGTTCTGGGCGGTAGATTGCAGTGTTTATGCAAAACTTCTGCGGCCGCAGAATTCTAGGGGCCTTGATCATGCCATACTGTTTAACTGATGCATGGTCGGATGTCGGATCTCCTTTTTACTTTCAATCCACAATCATTCTGGTATTTGCAACCTAATTATATATCAGAGCACCAGACACATCTCCTATAGCGCTTAAACAGTCAGAGATCCCACCTCCTGTCCCTTGATTGAATCCATTTGCTTAGAACTGTAGCTTGCACAGCTGGGTTGAAGCTCTGTAATCAGCACCATTGCCACCAGACAGAGCCCCACCCCACCCCCAACCTTCTCTGTCTTTACCTTGACTGAATCCCTCTGCATAAAGCTGCAGCTTATGTAGCTGGGTTGCAGCCATGTAATTGGACCAACACTACCATCAGCCACAGCCTGTCCCACCTCTATGAAAGGGGCATATTTAAGCACTTCTGATACTATGAAAATAAATTCATTATTTTGCTTGAATTCCTACAACTGTGTGTGCCTACTTTTTTTAAATGCGTTCATGTATTCATATTAAACAAGCAATTTTATAAGCAGAATAAGCCACTCTAGGCTGTGACTTAAAAGATTTTGATGCACTTCCCAGAGTCATAAGAATACTCTGCCTTCTGCCTCGTATTATTATGCCCCGGAGGCATACACTGAAGTTCTTTATTATAGAACGAGGGAGCACTTCCGACCAAGCACTCCTTTCGTCTACACGCGAGACACTTTTATTCTGAGAACACTGACCCAAGCACAGGTTCCCGGGAAACGGGCACATTCCAGAACTTAAAAAAAAATTCAAGTGAGGGTGTGACCTTCTTAAATGCAGTTTTGGGCTTCATAGCCTGTTACTGTGCCACAGTGATAGTCCCTCCATGTAAGAATTAGAAATTGTAATGCTGTCCTGTACAGAAAGGAAGGCATCGTAACTGGCCAAATTGCAGGACAGATGATCCCTTCCACTTCCCGGTCCGCTCACCACGCCCCCATGCTCAGGTGTTTGTGACATCCTGCCAGGAGAGCGTGGGACGCTCCCCATTGAATCCTGGGGGGGAGATTTTCACAACATTTATTATGCATCTATAAGCCACCTCTCTGCAAATGAAAGCCACCATGCAACTAACAGAGGCCCTATTAGTTATGCGGTGGCTTTAATTTGTGGAAAAGGTAGCCTAAAGATGCATAAAAATTTTGTGAACAGTCTCTCCCCATAGGATTCAATGGGGTGTGTCCCTGTGCTCTCCCTGGCAGGATGCCACAAAATGTCAGAGAGCCGGGGGCGTGGTGGGCAGACCGGGAAGTGGAATGGATCGACTGGCCCGCAGTTCAGCCAGAATTATGAACCCTTCCCTTCCTTACTTGACAGCATTATAATTTCTAATTCTTACATGGAGGGATTATCGCCGCGGCACAGTAACAGGCTATGAAGCCTGTTACTGTATATCACACCCTCACTTTAATATATTACTAAACACAGAAACATAGAAGTTGTTGGCAGATAAAGCCCTCAATGGCCCTTCCAGTCTGTCCATTTTCCCTGCCTACTGTGCCATCTCAGCACCTACCCAAACTCCGGGCCTCCCTCTACCTTGTGTTCCTTCCAAGGTCACCTTGTAATTGTCCCATGCATGCATGAATCCTGCAATTGTTTTTGGCACCTACCACTTCCACTGGGAGTCTGTTCCAGGCCCTCCACCATCCTCTCTGTAAAGAAATATTTACTCACATCCCCTCTGAGCCCCCCAATTTCATAGCGTGACGCCTTGTCCTCAAGTCTGTCTTTCTGTGGAAAATGCTACCTTCCTGTACCTTATTAACACCTGTTATGCTCGTAAGTGTCTCTATCATGTCCCCCCTTTCCCTTCTTTCCTCCAGGGAGTACATATTTCGTTCTCTTAATATCTCCTCATAGGGCTTTTGATACAGTCCTTGTACCATTTTGGATGCCCGTCTCTGAACTGCTTCCACCCTATCCATGTCCTTCCAGAGGTGGGGCCTCCAGTACTGGACACAGTACTCGAGGTGTGGTCTTACCAGTGACTTGTACAGGGGCATCGCCTCCTTCTTGCTACTGGTGATACCCCTTCCCATGCACCCCAGCATTCTACTAGCCTTTCCCACAGCCTTTTCACTGTGCTTGACCACTTTTGGGTAATCAGAAATGATTACACCAGGTCCATTTCCTGCTTGGTGGCTGCCAAATGGTACATAGCCCCTGGGTTTCTGTGCCCAAGTGCACGATTTTGCACTTTCTAGCATTGAAAACCAGCTGTCAAACACCTGACCATCCCTTTAACTTCCGCAAATCATTTCTAATTTTTTCCATCCCCTCTGGTGTGTCCACCCTGTTGCAGATTTTAGTGTCATCCATGAAGAGGCAGACTTTTCCTTCCACCCCTTCTGCAATGTTGCTGGTAAAGACACTGAAGAGGACTGGACCCAGCACAGACCCCTGAGGCACACCGTTGGTCACCTTGTCATCTCCTGAGTGGACTCCATTTACCACCACCCTCTGGCTCCTGCCACTCAACCAACTCCTTACCCAGTTTACTACTTGCTAGCCCACTTCTAGACAAGCCAGCTTGTTCACCAGCCTTCTGTGTAGAACGGTGTCGAAGGCCTTCCTGAAATCCAGGTATGCCACATCCACTGCTCCACCCTAATCCATTTCCCTGGTCACCCAGTCGAAGAACTCGATCAGATTTGTCTGGCAAGACTTCCCCGCTGTGAAACCATGTTGCCTTTGATCCTGTAATCCACTTGTTTCAAGGTATTCCGCTATCCTTCCTTTCAGCAGTGATTCCATAACCTTGCCCACTACTAAGGTCAGGCTGACAGGTCTGTAATTAGGGAGGCAGTATAGCGCAGTGGTTTAAGGCTCTGAGCTGCAAATCTGGTGACATCCAGCAGACCAGACCTGTGTTTGAATCCCACAGCTTCCACTTGCTTACTGTGTGACCCTCAGCAAGTCACTTAATTTCCTTGTCCTCCCAGGACGCTCCTGTAAAAAAAGCTTTCAGCTTAAGTGTGCTACTCCTGGTTAAACAACTTAAAAAAAATAATAATAATTTCCTGCCTCCTCCCAATTCCCACTTTTATGAAGTGGGACCACATCCACCCTTCTCCTGTCACTCAGAACTACCCCTGTTTCCAGTGATAAGCTGAACAAAGCTGTCAGGGGTGCAGCCAGCACCTCTCTGATCTCCTTTAGCATGCTAGGGTGAACCCCATCTGGCCCGATTGCCTTGTCAACTTTTGATTTTGCCAGTACCCTGAGGACTTCCTCCTCTGTAAACGGACTCCAGTCCACTTCTGTGTCACTTCTTTATCAGTGGCCCATCACCTACCCCTTCTACTGTAAATACTGAACAAAAGTTATCTGTTCAATATGTCCGCCTTCCCTTAGTCCCCTTCCTCACAGACACCCCCTTTGTTTTTTATCCTTGTTATCACCCCTCTGGTCCTCCTTTGCTCACTAAAATATCTAAAAAAGGTTTTATCCCACTTTTTTGATTGACTGTGCAATATTCTCCTCCGTTCATGCCTTTGCTCTCCTCACTGCCTCCATCTGCCTCTTCTGGCAGTTTCTCCTATCCTCCTCCCTCTGTGTCATTTTGCACTTCCTAAATGCTATTTTTTTTTGCTGTTACTATTTCCACTAGCTCCCTAGAGAACCATAGCAGGTATGGGGTACAGGGGGTCTAGTGACTGAGTACTTCAAAATGCCTATACAAAAGCAAAAATCAGAGACAGCTTGTTACTTCCCAAGGCGGTACAACACAATAATGGGGAAAAGAATAGGGTGGTAACCTTTGTTATATATTATTATGTCACCCGGAGCCACTCTTTGCTAGATAAGAGTGGTCTTATGCACATTCTGCTCAAGAGAGAACAGCGAAGCAAAGCTGAGCAAGTGAAACCATTTTTATCCAGCAATGAGTGACAACGGGGGACATATTATTATATTGCTGATAGGGCGTAATCAATATATATATATATATATATATATATATATATATATATATATTTACTGGTTAGGGTCAATAAACCACCACAGGCAGACCACCGCAAACACCGTAATTGACACTTGTGAATTACGGAGTTCCATAAACTACAGTTCTATGCCACTCAAAGTCGCGCAAGCTTACTTTGCACAGTGCTAACCACCAGTAAATATAAAAAATAAAACATGGGAAGTGTGCTGAACTGATTTCATGCACACCCTTGGTATGTGATGCCCAATAAACCCCTTGCGCTTCCCCCTTGGGGTTTATGGGGTATCACACACCTCACTTGTGCATAAAATCCTTGTTAACCACACTTCCCCATGCATTATTATCATGCCCATTTCCAGGACATCTGCGTGTGAAACTCTCTTCACGGAATAAAAGTGTCTCATGTGTAGAGGAAAGGAGCGCTCTGACTGGTCAGGAACACTCCTTCAATCTATAATACAGATTACAGTGCCCTAGAAGGACAGATAGAGGCTATTATATACAAAAACTAGCCAGTTTTACAAGGGGACAATATTTTAGCGAAACATTTAAGCCACACACCATGTGAGACCTTCAAGATAGGTGAAAACCAAAAGAGACAAACTGGTACATAGTGAGTATAAAAAGGAAAAAACAGAGACCCCACAAATAACTGGCTGAGCAGACAGCCAAAAGACATGTTCGAATGTGGACACTAACATCTGTAAATATTATCTGCAAGACAAAGAATCTGTTAGCCAGAAAAATATGAGGAGGGGGGCGCTAATGATCAGCTAGCTGAACGGACGCGAATCTCCACGCTGCTCCCTCTTTACAGCTTTTAAAAACAAAAATAAAAGTTAAAAGTGCCCGAGAGTACAGAAAACGCACATCCTATGGTGTATGAACTTGCGATGGACGACTAACGTTGGGAGCCTCAAAGAGCCAGAGGACTGCAGCAAAAAACGCAAAGAAAGGGGGTGATGGTGGTGGCCTGGTTTCACTGTCAGCGACGGAGGTGGCGGCCTTGGGAAGAGAGGTTACGGGGTAGGTAATTGCAGCGTTGGAGACCCATTTAAATTAAACTTGAAGGAAAGCTGGATTTAAAACTCCAGGAAATACAGGAGCAACAGGTGGTGCAAGCCAGCAGACTGTCGGAGATGGAGGAGAGAATCTCGCATGTGGAAGACGAACTGCTGGCGACCCCTGGGCAGGTTGTGGCCCTCCAAAAAGAGCTGAACGAATTAAAATAAGCCTTTGATTAACATGAAAACTACCATAGGTGACTGAATCTAAGGCTGAGAGGGTTGCCAAAGGGTATGGAAGGGGAAAGAGTGTTGGAATTCTGCGCGGCAGTGCTGCCTGACTTGCTGGGCCCCTAGCCCGCGAAAGTAAAGTTCAAGCTCGAGAAGGCCCATCGGGCCGTGATGCCCAAGCCCCTGAAAGATCAGCTGCTGAGGCAAATAATATTTAGGTTCCACCATTTCCAGGACAGAGAACTAGTGCTGAAGGCTTTTCGAGAGAAGGGGAGGTTGGAGTACAAGGGCCACCATCTTTATATGTCGTACAATTATTCGGCCAGACTCCTAAAGAAAAGGAAATAATTTAATAACTCTATGCAGCAACTGCGTGACATGAAGATCAAGAATTTCTTGTTGTACCCGGCCACCTTAAAAATAAAGCATGAGGGGGCCACGTACTCCTTTTGGGAAGTGGAAAAAGCAGAGGAGTTTGTGAAGAATCTAAGGCAAAAGCTGCCTTGAGGATTAATCCAAGAACTGAGTAATGGAGTTGGGAACTCTGCATTGAGACTTAAGTAAAGGAGGAGAGACAGTACTTGCAGTTAATTGTTTGTTTGTGTTTCGATCTGCAGTTTTGTTGTTCAAGCTCGCGCTGGAGGGGAAAGAGCGATTTTTGGAAAGACTGATACCGAGTTACCGCCGTTTGAGGAAATGGCTTGGGGTATTGGAACATGATAAGGATGGCGGATTGCCCAGAGTATGGCGGAGAGAACTGAAGGGGACATGTGACAAGGCTGCCTGAAGTGCCATTGCGGGACGAGAGCCAGCATTACGTGGCACAAATACCCCGATGTGAAGTAGAAGGCCCGAAACGGTCGTGAAGAGAGAAGCTGACTGGAAAAGTGTCTGGGTGCAGGTAGGAGGGCGATGGAGCGGGCCCAGCACGCTGGTTTCTAACGCTGCTCAATCTCCCTGCTTGTCCACTCGATAACCCCAACCAGTTTTTTTTTGAGTTCCTGTATGGTGTGCTGGGGGAAACATTACAGGAAGGGACAAAGGAAGGGAATGGCTTTAAGCTGGTAAGATGGGGGCTACAAGGAGGCCTGCAGTTGGGGGGGGGCTGGTGAGCAGCGAGGGGAAAGGAAACGCTGGAGGTACTGGCAAGGAAGGGGGATAGTTAAAAGGGTGAAGGTGCAGGGCAAGGGACACAAAGTTAAAATGGCTGTGGGGGGACAGCGTGGGAGCGTCTTTTTCAGTATCTGGGGATGAGGCAGACACTCGAGTCGGGGAGACAGTGTCTAAGGAAAGGGGGCTATACAAGGGGGAAGAGGAAGGAAAGGGTCTGTTTGGAGGGGGGGTTTCTAAAGGGAGAAAGGAGGGTCAGGAGCATGGGAAGGGAAAGGAAGAAAACAAGGAACGGAGGGAGCTGTGGGAGGAGGAAGGGGAAGTGGGTCAGATTGGGGATAGGGGGAAAGGAGCAAGCAGGGAGAAGGTTAAGGGAAAGAGGTATGGTAGGGGATGGGGGAGATAATGGATAAGGGAGGAAAGGGAAGTAGGGGGACACATGTACAAAGTTATATGTTTGAATTGTTGTTGAGTTTGTGTGTTTTGTTATTTTTTTTATGAACAAAGTGTAACCATTGAAACTGGGTATATGAAACTATCATGCTATGCGTTGAAATGTGAAGGTGAATGGGAAAGCATTAATATTTGTGACGTCAGTTAACAAAAGTATTAATGTAACTACTTGGAATGTTTGAGGTATTACAAATCCAGTAAAGAGGTCTATGTTGCTGACAGCCTTAAAAGAGGGGGGCCCAAATAGCTCTGCTACAAGAAATGCATCCAACAGAAGTAGAGCACGCCAAACTGTTTCGAGGGTGGGTGGTGAGGTGTTATGCGGCTTCTGCCTCGGTGCGTAAAAGAGGGGTAGCCATATGGATATATAAAGGTCTGAACTTGGAGATGCAGAGGGTAATTAGGGACACTAAGGAGGGGAGATTTATTTTCATCTTGGGAACCCTGGATTGGGAGCAGATTACCTTAGGATCAGTGTATGCCCCGGCAGTACATGACTACCAGTTCTATGCCTCTTTGCTGGATTTAGTGGTCTGGAAGCAATTACCGGGTTAATAATGGGGGTGACTTGAATTGGGCTATGGACTCGAAAATGGACCATTCTGAAGGGAAAGTGAGAATGTCAGGGGGGATACAACAATGGCAAGAGGGAATGGCAGAGCTGGAACTGGTGGATGTCTGGTGAACGGCAAACCCAGGAGTGAGGGAATATACATTTTTTTCGAACCCCCACAAAACATGGACACAGATAGATTACATTTACGCCACGAGGGAATGGTATGCGTGGGTGTGGGAGACACGGCACAGCCCCATACATATTTCGGACCATGCAATGGTGGTAATGAAAATACAAGGGAGAGAGAGACAGGGAACTCCCTCCACATGGAAATTCCCCACTTATATGGCTCAGAATGAGGAATTTAGAAAGCATCTGGAGGACAGTTGTGATTTGTTTATGGCAACAAATGATAAAGAAGGGATCTTGAACAACATGGGAAACGGGTAAGGTGTTTATGAGTGGAGCAATTATTGAATATGTATCTCGCATAAAGAAGAAACGATGTGCACAGAAAAGGGAGCTAGAAAGTAAATTAAAGGAGCTAGAAAGGAGGGTGGCTTGAGGTGAAAAGGGGAAGGCTGTCCGAACGCTGAACATGGTAAGGGAGGCTCTAAATGCACATTTCAGATTAGAAGCGGGGCGAGCTGGCCTATTTCACAAAAGATACATTTTTGAATGGGAAATAAACCAGGGCCATTGGTGGTTAACCTTATGAAAGGACGTAGGAGGATGAATAGAATTTTGGGGGTGAGAGATGATAAGGGTATCCTGCAGAGTAAAGATAAGGAGATGCAAAAAGCCTTTCAGGCCTTTTTTCAAAAATTATATCAGGCAGGGGACATGGGGGCAAAAGGAAAGATGTTAGAATTCCTAGAGAGAATAAAAGTTCTGAAAGCCACGCAGATGCAGAGGGAAAAGTTGGGGAAACCAATAACGGAAGGGGAAGTGATCAAAGCTATCCAAAACTGGCACACCGAGGCTCACTCACACCTGCTCCCTCTATACCTCTGCCAATCTTCTCAACCTCGATGAAAGGCTCCGCTACCAGACCTGCATACTGTCCAAGAAAATATTGCTTGGACTCTCTCTCCCCCTGGGCTCTCCGTCTCTCTTCATCCTGCCACCCCCACCATCTCCACTCGCAACTCAGAGAAAGCACCAGTGGTTGTGCCCAGGGTTAAAAACCTCCCTTGCCCAGAGATCTTTCCACTCCAGGGCCCCCACATGGTTTAATGCACTCCCAAATACCATCACTAGTGCACCCAAGATCGCCCACTTTAAAACCACTCTTCGCAACCACCTCTTCAATATCCACTCCTGTAACTGCAATTAACATTTCACTCTCTTACCCTCTCTGATCCTAATTCTCTGACAAAGTCCATTATGGATTGCAACCTTCGACAATAATACCAAACCCATGAATAGGACTGACTACTCTGTTTAGATGCTTTCTCAAGCTAATAATGTTTCTCTGCTGTGTTGATGATGTAAATACCATCATCCAAATATTGTAAATAAAGTCTGACAATATCTACATCCTGTACTTACTGTAAATACTGTAAATAATGTCAGTGACAAATGTCTGTAGCACATGCTCTATGTAACTGTTGTTTATACGCTGTCTGTATTAGCTTCTGTCTTACATGTGACGAGGTACCTTTGAAATGAGCCTCTGGCTCAAAGGTTGTAAACCGATATATCAAATAAGTAAATAAATAAATAAGTAAGTTGTAGAAGGGGAAAGCTAGTGGATCGGATTGGTATCCAGTGTAGTACTATAAATTGACGGGGGCCCGAGCTGCACGGGTGCTGTGTAGAGTGTTCCAGCAGAGGGGGGAGACGGAGGAGGTTAGCTTGCTGGATACGTGTTATGATGCTATCATATGCCTCATACCAAAGGAGGGGAAGGATCCGCAACTATGCGCCTTGTATCGACCAATATCACTGTTAACTTGTGATTTGAAAATAATGGCTACAATTTTGGCCAGCAGATTGGAGGAGAGTCTCCCGGGGATGGTTCACCAAGACCAAACAGGGTTTATTAAAGGAAGGCAGTCATGTCATAATATGAGGCGGCTGCTTAATATACTTTGGAGAGCAAATAGGGGAAAGGAAGATATAGGGATCCTCTCAATGGACGCGGAAAAAGCGTTTGACAGAGTGGAATGGAATTACTTGTTTGAAATACTGGGGAGGTTTGGTCTGGGTGAACCGTTCCTGGGATGGATAAAGGTGATGTATAGAAGACCCAGGGCGCAGGTGGTAGTAAATGGCAGTAGGTCAGAGAGTTTCAATCCAGAGAGAGGCACGAGGCAGGGCTGCCCGCTCTCCCCCTTATTGTTTGCGATAGAGCCTCTGGCTGTAGCAATCAGAGAATGCGGGAGCATGCAGGGGGTGGGGGGGTAGGTCACAACATAAACTGGCACTATACACGGATGACATGTTGTTGTTTATGTAGGATCCTAGGCAATCAGTTCCCCCACTTCTGTCATTAGTAGAGGAGTTCGGGAAATTTTCGGGTTACAAAATTATTCTGGGAAAGTCAGAAGTAATGTGGTCTAAGGGAGCTGGAGAAGAGGTAAGACAATGGGGACTCAAAGTGGTGGGGACGAGTATGACATATTTAGGGGTCCAGGTTGGTAGATCCTTGGGGTCCCTATATAATTTAAATTACACCAAATTGATAAAAACAACAGAGGCGGATCTAAGAAGGTGGATGCAGCTACCCGTGTCATGGCTGGGCAGAATTAATATAATAAAAATGAATGTGCTGCCCAGGATCTTGTACTTTTTACAAATGCTACACTTTGGTCTGTCTAAGGAGGATGTACACAGGTTGGAGAATGCCTTTACTGTCTTTATTTGGAAAGAAAAGCACCCGAGGGTTAGTTTGGGGAGGCTAAAGGCAGATAAAGAGAAAGGGGGCTTAGATTTCCCAGATTTGGGAAACTATTTCTTGGCCATACAGCAAAGATACGTGGCGGACAGGGTACATAAGCCCAAAGTTGCCAGTTGGGTTGAACTGGAGCAGGGAATGGCCCAGGATAAATTAACGGCATATCTCCATAGTAAAGGGCTAAGGGCGTATAGGATGGGAAAATAAGTTAATCCCCTAGTAGTGCAGGTATTATTGGCCTGGAAGACGTTAAGGAGGAAAGGATGGACAGAAGAAAAGGAGACAATTTTAATGCCAGTGGCGGGGAATCCCTACTTCTTGCCAGGGTTGGAAGATATAGGCTATGGGAAGTGGGAACGAAAAGGAATAAGAAGTCTGGGGCACCTATTAGTGGAAGGGCGGGTCTGCTCATTACAGGAGTTGCAGGAGGTGGTAGGAGGGGGTAAGAGGGACAGATTCAGGTATCTTCAGACCAGAGCATATATGGGAAGTCTGGGAAAGGAAAACAAAGGGTTGTATGAGGTGGACCCGGTGGAAGTGACAATCTATGCAGCTCAAAATCAAGAGAAAGGATTTATAGGCCGGGCGGTGAAGAGAGGAAAGGTTACACTTCCTGATAGGACGGTAAGAACTAAGAAATTGTGGGAAAGAGACCTCGGTAGGGACATAACGGACAAAAATTTGAAATTACTGCTCCAGATGCACTCTGAAATTATGGTATGCAACAAATGCAAGGAGGCATACTTTAAATTCATTCACAGAGTGTATCATCCACCGGTGATTGTGCATGAGGTGCACCCTGAAGTATCACCCTTATGTGGAAGGTGTGGTTCAGGAAGGAGGACATATATGCACTGTTTCTGGGAAGTGCCAGATACTGCAGAAATATTGGAAGAAGGTGGTGTTTAGAGTGGGAAAGATTGCTGGGATTGAGTTGCCAATGGACCCTCTAGGGTGTTTATTTGGGGTGGAAGATGGGGAGGAGAAGGAGGAGTGGACGCTATTACCTAGGTGGATCAGGGTACTATATGTTCTGGCTCGCCATGGGATCCAGAATACTTGGGTCTCACAAGTTGCACCGACAGTACAAGGAGGGTGGAGGATGATGTTGCAGACACTGGGGCTTGAGAAGCTAACCTATGTGATGGGGGAGGGGAGGAAGGATTTACAAGACATTGGGCCCCTTTTTTGGTCTCCTTGTCGGAGGAGGAGAGCTGGATATTATGGGAAGGTACAGTAGGTTGAGAAAGAGAAGGATGAAGGGAAGGGGTGCATAGAAAGTAGAAAAGAAGAAGTAGGAAAAAGGGGGGCAGTGGAAATGTTTAAAAGAAGAATAAAAGGGAAGATAATGAATGAAGGAAAAGTTTGGGAAAATATAAGAATGAGAATAGGATTGGATGTATAAAGCATGAGTATACTGGTTGCACTTTTACTCTAATCTAATTTCATTTAATTTAACTTAGTTTAACTTGAATGAAAGAAAGTTTGGAATGAAGTAAAAAGACTGATTTCTATAATGTATGATGGTGGTAGCAGAATGAATAAGTTGTGTATCTGATTGTATGTTGAAGTCTGTTGAAAAAGCAAATAAAAATACAAAAAAAAAAGAAAAATATGAGGGTGGAAATTAGACACTTTATTAACTGTTACCTCATTTGTTATTTATGCCCTTTGGTGCAGCTGTAACAAAATATACATAGCCAGGACAACAAGACGTTTAAAGGAGAGAATCCAGGAACATGTAAGGAGTATACTGAAGGAAAATGAAAACACCCCAGTTGAGGCACATTTCACAAGATGCCATTATTGTGCCCATAGTCACAAGTCACAAGTAACAGGATTAAGAAGAGGAGAAAATAGAACACAATAACTTTTGCAAAAAAGAAAGTCACTGGATATTTCTATTAAATAGGCTGGCACCGTCTGGCTTAAATGAAGAATGGGATCTTAAGTAATTTATTATTTGAAAAGTAGAATTGATCCCTCCTTTCTAAATTGTGGATACAAAGATTTATTGACCCCCTCTCAGTACAAGTTAATTCCATTTACAACCCCCCACTCCAAATTCCCTTTGAATATTCTGAAAATGTCAGTTGTGAATATCCCAGTTAAAAAGCTGGTGAGAAAAAAATAGGTACTGTTAAAATGAGACTTCAAAGCAGCAGTACTTGTTAGTAACCATACATGTTTTTCAGTAATAAGGTTTCTCTGGCAAAAATTTCAAGATACACATTTTTCTTTTCATTTTCTTTCTTTCCTGAACCAAGATATGGGGCCTTGAAGTTTTAAATTTCCCCACGCCCATGCCACATCCATGCCACCACACCCATGCCACACCCACCATGAACAAAATGTTATATTTTGTGCTGTTTACTATCAGAAACATGCGGAAATCCCGGCACGATGGCGCTGGATGCCTCACCTCGCGCCACACCAGTGACCCGGGTTCAGAAGTGAGCCAGAGCTGCTGGGGGTTGGGGGGGAGAGAGGATCAAACGTCCAGAGGACAGCTCTCCTCTCCCGGGAGGGACAGGGGTCCCTGTTCGGCACTTGGCTGGCCTCTGGCGGAAGCCAGAGACACAGAAAGCACTGAAGTGTGAGAAGAAGTCGGGAGTGGCAGACGTCAGGGCGCTAGCCACTCCCTAGAAACAGGGGGAAATACCCTTTGGCTCTGGCAAAGATGGAGCACCGGAGCTTGCCCTCGATTTGTGGCTGACCTGCTGGCACCCTCCCGACCAACGCTACTGAAGATATCGGGGTGTTGGGGCCCACCTCGTCCCCGCCAGGGGGGTAAACCGAGGCTACATGGGCGATGGAGGACTGTCGGTAGGAGCAGACCACAGGGGAACGACTCCTCCTTGGTGCTCCCGAAGAGACCAGAGCCGAGGAGAAGAGGAATAAATAAGAAAGAAACAAAAAATAAAAAATGAAAAAACATGTGGAAAAACCACCCTAATGCTACTACAGCAAGAATCTAACATGTACATTCAACAAGTAACACTAAGGGAAGAGATTTTTTTAAATGGTGAATTGCAGCCAACCTAAATGATGTGAGTCATTAATTACAAAATCAGCTATTAAAATGTCTTAACATCTGAGAAAACAAAAAATATACTGAGCATGCATCTTAAGTTGTCAGATATACATTTTTGCTAAAAAAAAACCAAAACTATATGATGAGTTTTTTCACCAATTAACAAATACTGCTGCTTTAAATGGTGAATATGCTGACTTATTTCAATGACTACCTTTTTATCTCTTTTCTTTCCAATTTTTTTTCTCAGGACTTGCACTACCTTTAATAGTGTGCACAGCTGGCTACTTAAGATTCCCAGACTCTAAAGGCATTTTGCCAAACTACAGGGTGATCAGGGCAATTGTTGGTGCATAGAAGGAATGTTGACTTACTTCAACCTACTGTACTTCTGAAATCTTTTTCTGCTCTCTCTCTCATATCCACATTACAAGCTTAGTAGCCACTCCTTGAAGTAACTGAAATTACTTATCATGGAGTTTTGGAAAAGAAATTTAAATGCAGAAAAATATGTTAAAATTGTTAAAAGAATTTGTTAATGTACAGTAGCTTTAAAGGAAAACTGTCACTTGCAGGGGCCGTACTTACCCTCCGGTTTAGCTTTAGTGCTAAAAGCACCTTTTTTCTCGCGAAACAAAATAGTTTAATTTAATCCTGAAAGTCTGCTACCGGAAGTATACTTGGGGCGCTGGTAGCTCCATTAACTGTAAGGTGCAGCGCACCGTTTCAGTGCATTTTGTATTGAAGCTGCATGGTGCGTGCCGCAATCTTACAGTTAATGGACTCCGCCCAGCATCCGCCATATTTCTGGGTGAAGCGGACATTTCAGAATTAAACTACTGGCGCGCAAGACAAAAGCCATTTTCTCAATAAAGCCAAACCGGAGGGCAAGCTTTGCAGGGCGGAACCCCCTGCATGTGACAGTTTTTCCTTTAATAGGTTGTATGTCTAAGATGTAACAGATGAATGAGATGTATTCGTACTATAGAGCACACTACACCTTTAAACTGTCTTTGCACAACAGAGAACAACAACCTTTAACTGATGTTGTAATCAAAATGACGATGTAATAGTGACATCATCACATTCTATATTTAAAATGGGCTGTTACAAACACTGGCTACACCCCCCTAAGAAAGCTCTATTGAGTGAAGCACAGGGGTGGGTAGCCTAGTGAGGCTGACCTGTTTCAT
Source organism: Neoceratodus forsteri (assembly GCA_016271365.2). Lineage (NCBI taxonomy): Eukaryota > Metazoa > Chordata > Ceratodontiformes > Ceratodontidae > Neoceratodus > Neoceratodus forsteri. The sequence continues at coordinate 1,754,361,615 of CM057452.1, forward strand.
GTTTGATGGCACCTGCATTTAAACACCAATAAAAGCTTTATCTTTTCTAAAAACTTCAACAGTGCTGTCTACTTCCGTGTTCAGGAGCACTCTGTTTTTAGTAGAGTGACTGTTTTGGAGTAGGGCAGCCTCTGTCAGTAGCTCACCCATGCTAAAACGTTGAGCGCTGTGTTTTTTTCTGGACAACACAGGTCAGTTGTTCCTCCAGGGAGAAAACTCCATCAGCAGGGCAAGCCATTGCTCCACTGCAGAAAGAAGGGATGCCAAAATACACGTTTAGTTTAAAATACATTTTCAGTATAAACACTTACCATATTTCATCAAACAGAAGTCCCCCTCGAACAGTAGTCGCCTCGAACAGCAATATAATCTTATACCTCTGTAAGGATAGAACAGTGACCAGATACCGCTCTCTCTGGTCACACCAAACAAGAACAACTAGAAGCACAGAATATGACGCATATAAACTTGTGATAAAAGAAGTCATGGAACTGACCATGCACACAAATGTCTGGAGGGAGTGGACTGAGGAGTACATTTTTAAAAACAATGTCGTTTTTTTTTTTCTAGATAAGAATTGATCAGTTGCAAACAGTGCTCCAGCTACACACCAGTTTTAAAATAAGTACTCAATAAAAAAAATTTCTGAAGATTTCCTAAAATAAGGTGAGTAACATAGGTCAGTACTCACCTTATTTGGAGTCTTGCCTGTACATCAATTAACCATCAGATCTGGCCCCAGCCATCTAAGACCGATAGAACCATAGGTTTTGCTCCCATCAGCCCAAGATATGCCCTGCGGCCCTGGTTTGTTAAATAGGCAGACAATCTCCCAGGACAGTCCAACTCCTCTAAATCAAGCCAGCCTGCTTCCCTTAAAGTACTAACGCAGTCCTGTACAGTGATATTGTACTATCAAGTAATAATGTTTAAGGTCAGGGAAGTTTAGTCCCCCCTTGCTCGTGTCTGCCTTTAACTGCTGAAGACTAGTACGAGGCCGCTTACTCCACCATATAAATTTGGAGAAAACCTTCTCCAGTCTCATTATATCCACCCTTGTAAGGCTAACATGTAACATCTGCATCACTTAGAGGAGTCTAGTTAATGTGTTCATCTTTATAATGTTTATAGGGCCGAGCCAGGAGACAGGCAGTTCTCTACACCGGCGCATCTCTTCTTCAATTGACCTAACCAAAGGAGTGTATATAGTCGAGATGGTACATGGAGCCCAGATCCTTCCCAACATTAATTCCCATGTATTTAAACAAAATCTGTACCTCCCTGAGCCCCCGCCTATTGATTCGGGCCACGTTCTATGTCTAAGCCCAGGTACATAATTTCTGACTTTCTTAATTTTGTAGCTGGAAAATTCAGCAAACTGAATGATCAGGGAGAGCAGCTGTGGCACAGACACTTGAGGGCCAGTAACATATAAGAGCATATCATCTGTATAGAGTTTTAATTTACGCATATGGCCAGACTTCCCCCTCGCCCCCTTGATACTAGGATCATTCTGAATGCTGATAGCCTGCAGTTATATTGCTAAGGCAAATAACAACGGGGAGAGGGAGCACCCCTGCCTCGTACCTCTAAATAAAGAGAATTTATCTGAGAGGGAACCATTTATTAGGATAGAAGCTCCTGGGGACTTCTAAAGCACCTGGACCAGCCCCACAAAGCGGTCCCCCAGATCAAACCGTTCCAAAACCTCAAACAGGTATTCCCATTCTATATGATCGAACACCTTCTCGGCGTCCATGGACAGCACCAAAGTGCAACCATGTCGTCAAGAGGATCCCCACACAACAATTTACAGTTTGCACATGTTGTGATAAGAGAGACGCTAACGCACAAATCCGCTTTGGTCTGGGTGGATCAACTTCGGAAGCAGTCGATCCAGGCAGCTCGACAAAACCTTCACCATTATTTTTAAGTAATTCAACAACGAAACCGGCCGGTATGAGGCACATTCTGCTGGGTCTTTCACCGGTTTTGGCAAAACACATATAACTGCCTCATAACAAATAACAGGTAGTGCCCCGAGACTCCCTAAATACCTCCCAAAGGGGCTCCACTAAATGGTCCCTCATGGCCTTGTAATATTCAACTGGGAATCCATCCGGGCCACTTACCTTCCCGCATTTTAAACCTTGAATTGCTGACCAGATTTCATCCCTAGTAATCTCAGCCCCAAGTTGCTCCTGCTGTGTTTCTAATAACTTAGGAAGGGTGAGCTTATCTAAAAACATACGTGCCAAATGTACCCTCCCCCTACACTCAGTGCAATATAGGGTCTGATAAAAATGACGGAAAAGCTCCTTTATCTGCTGCGTCACTCGAACCATCTGTCCTTTTGGGTTCTTAATTTCTGAAACGTATGAGGAACCCTTCCTATCCTTTACAAGACTCACCAGTAGGGGGCCGAGATTGTTTCCCCATTCATAAAATTTATTTTTTATGAATAATCATGTCTTCCGCGCTTCCCCCAATAGCAAACCATTTAGAGCTTCCCGTGCTACAGTTAACGCTGCAGGGTATCTCCTCCTTCCCCTCCTACATTTGAGGGCTTTGACCCTGCCCTCCAATTCCAACGTTTTTTCCACTGGTCCCGTTTATATCTGATTACATAACTTATAACATCTCCTCTTATAAATGCCTAACCGGCATCCCCGTATATTCTACTACTTGAGGCAGAAGCATTATTTATTTCTTGATAAAGTTTTCATTGGTCCTTCAGATAGGTTTGAAATTCTTTTTTGCCCAACAAATAAGTCGGAAACTTCCATGGTGACGGATCCCCGCGTTTCTCCACCACCCGCAAAGACAGAATAACCATTGCATGGACCGTACTATGTATGGGGCTATGTTCAGCAGATGGCAACCTGGAATACCAGCTATTTGGCATGAAGCTATAATCGAGGCATGACCACGTTTTGTAGGGATTAAAGTAAAAAGTGAATTCCCTCTCTCTAGGGTTAGCCGTCCTCTATCAATAAGGTCCAGCTCCACAAGGCCTAGCTGCCATTGACGCACATACACCCTTCCTTTCCCCACGCCCCTCTGAGTGGTCCAGGACAGGGTCCATAATACAACTGAAATCCCCACCCATTACTAGCCCAGGAAATTGTTCTTTAACAATGATATCCAATATGGATTGGTAAAATGATGGATCAAAAACTGCAGGGGTATAAACACTAGCTAACGTCACCTCCTCCCTGAATAATAGCCCTTCTACAAATACATATTTGCCTTCCCAGGGGTCAGCCACCACCCGTTTCACCTGGAAGAGGAGATTTTTATTAATTAACCATGCTACCCCTCTTTTATGTGAAGAGAAGGATGCCGCATAACATGCACCGACCCAACCACGCACCAATGTTTGGTGTTCCAACACAGTCAGGTGTGTCTCCTCTTAAAGGGCAATGAGTGTAAGTTGTTGTTTCATGGCAGATAACAATCTTGTATGCTTAATTGGAGATGAGAAGGCACTAACATTTCATGATACTATATTAAGCTCCTTAAGTGACCCCATATTTAGACACATATACTTTCCAGAGATTATCCAGGCTTCCCAAGTATACCACACTTTTAGACTGATAGGGGACCCACTCTAACAGGCAGCATATAATACATTGTTTGGACACAAAACAATTTAAAAAGAACTAAAAAAAAAAACATAAAACATGGAAACAAACATTGAAACAAACCACCACCCCCTTCCCAGTACACCCTCCCCGACTCCATTTACCCCCAGCTAAACCATAAGATAGTTTTACAACCCCAAATTTGTTACAATTGACCCCAAAAATTGCCAAAGAGCACAAATACATAGCGGCCCACAACAATAAAACAGTTCTCCAACCTCCTCCCCCCACCCATTCGACCCACATCTATCACTGTTTGTAAGAATGTTTGAAAAAACGTGCTTAAACCCTGCTAGCTACTTAGGCTTAAACACGATTTTAAACACACTCACAAAGCTAAAACGATTTAACATTTAATGCAGACAAGTTAGTGTTACGTGCTTGAGATCATGGTGCTGAAGAACCATGTCAGCAAGTGAATTGGAAACCGATCCTAAAGGCATGATGCGGACGTAAAGCGACTACATTTTAAGCATGCTAACTGGTGATGTGGAGTGAATACCAAAGTGAGTCTAACAAGCATTTGTCAATGCCGAATGTTTGCTTGCTGGCATTGGCAGTGGTAGTGTAGAAGTTACAGAGCTGCGTAATAGTAATGGCAGTGAAGTATTGAACTGAAGCCAAACCCACCACCACCCTGCAGAGAGTGACAGGCATTGGGGTGTGCCTTTGGGTGTCAGGCATAATGACCACCTTATTTCAGTACACCCCACCCTGCAGACACTGGCAAGTGTCACGGTGTTCCTTGGGGTCTTTGTCCTTATGCTAATTCCATTCCATTAGGAAACACAGTGTGATGGTGCAATATAGGAGAATGGGGTGAACTTTGGGCTGAGAGTCCAAGGCATACCTCAATGCTTCTCACTGGCTGCAGGATGTGGAATGGTATGAGCATTACAGGCAAGAATCCTGAAGTCACCTGATTACTGTCATTCTCTACAGGGTTGGGCGTTATGGTTTGAAACCCTAATACCTCAGGCATTCGTTGGTATTTTCACTCCAAATGTTCAACATGGTTTTGTGACCACACTCATGAACAGAGGAATATCAGTTTCTAGCCGAAGCTGCTTGTGCACAGCGACTACGGCATTTAGCAATCACAGGCAAAAACATTCTGAACAGGATGTAAAAATGACAGCTGTAATTGTCTATGGGGAGGTGTAAAAATGGCAATGTTGTAAATCTGCAGTAAAAATATTTAAAAAAATGGTGAAGTCATGAGCGTACATAGAAACTGTGCAACGCACACCCGTAATATAATTAGGTTGGGGATATTTTTACAGCAGATTGTCAACTCAGGCATTTTGGTGCCTCCGATCATGAACAGTGTCACTGTGATTTTCTTTATCTGTCCCGAACAATAATTTCCCACAGCGACCACGCATCTCTGCGCTGAAAGTGTGAAAACACACTTTGGCCATGTTGTGAAAAATGACAGCTGTACTGTAAATAAGGCAGTGTGGAAAAATGCCACTGGTGAAAATCTGGACTTAAAATATTACAAAGTCATGAACTTATGAGGGTGCGTGAAAACTGTGCAATGCTCACTCATAACACAGTCATTTTATGGACTTTTGTCACCAAATTTTCAACATAGCCATTTTAAGACCTCTGCTCATGAACAGTGTAACTGTGATTTTCTTAATCTGTCCCAAACATTGCTTTCACACACTAACAGCACCATTTATACTACATGTCTGAAAACACATTTTGGGCAGCATATGAAAATGGCAGCTGTACTGTTCATAAGGAAGTGTAATAAAATGGCAATGTTGAAAATCTGGAATGAAAATATTAAATTTGCAAACTTATGAGCATGCATAGGAACTGCTCAACGCACGCTCGTAAAACAGTCATTTTTAGGAATGTTTTCACCAAATTTTCAACATAGCCATTTTAAGACCTCTGCTCATGAACAGTGTCACTGTGATTTTCTTAATGTGTCCCATATGTTGATTTCTCACATCGACTGCGCCATTGTGCGCTACATGGGCAGAAACACATTTTGGGCAAGATGTGAAAAATGACAGCTGTACTGCTCATAAGGAGGTGTGGTAAAATGGCAATGTTGAAAATCTGGAGTGTAAATATTGAAAATTCGTGAACTTACGAGCGTACGTAGGAACTGCACAACGCACGCTCATAAAACAGTCATTTTTTGGAATTTTTTCACCAAATTTTCAACACAGCCATTTTAAGACCTCTGCTCATGAACAGTGTCACTGTGATTTTCTTAATTGTCCCGACATTGATTTAGCACACCGACTGCGCCATTGTGCGCTATAGGCTGGAAACACATTTTGGGTGAGATGTGAAAAATGACAGCTGTACTACTTATAAGAAGGTGTGGTAAAATGTCAATGTTGAAAATCTGGAGTGAAAATATTGAAAATTTGCGAACTTACGAGCGTGCATAGGAACTGCACAATGCACGCTCGTAAAACAGTCATTTTTTGAAATTTTTCCACCACATTTTCAAAATAGGCTTTTTGAGAGCCCACCTTATGAACACTGGCAGTGTCATTTCATTAATCAGTCCCGGAAGGTGATTTCGCACAGTGACTGCGAAATCACCCTTCGGGCCCGAATAACGCCATGACAGTAACATCATTCATGAGAAGGGGGTCCCAAAACCCCATGTTGAAAATTTGGTGCAAAATTCCCAAAATGCCTGAGATATGCAACAAAGTTGAAACCCCTATCTAGCCCATTATACAGCTTACGGCATTTCCTCAGTTCATGATTTGGCTTTGAAGAATGCAGAGCCGAGTTCGGTCTGCGAAGATCATCGGCGCGAGGTCCAGAGGTAAGTATGGGGTGGAAGGGTGGGGAGAGCAGGGTGTGCAGTGGGTGGGTGCGGGTTGTGGGATGGGGGCCAGGGAGACTCGTGGGACCGTTTTTTCTTTACAGGTGTTCTTTTTGTTTCCAATGTGGCCTTGGGGCGTTTGCCACGCTGGGTGGGCTCCCAGCATGGCACAAGGACAGTTGGGGGCATTCAGCCGATGGGGATTGGGCACCCCATCGCCCAAGCATCGAGTGCCATGCTGGGGTGGGCTCCAGCGTGGCACCCAATCTCGGGGGTGAGGACAGTGGAGCCGGCGGGATTGGGCACCCCTGGCTATATCATGAGTTGCCACGCTGGGGTGGGCACCCAGCATGGCATTTGGAAGCTTTGGGGCGGGGGCGCAGCAGGCGGCGGGGGATTGGGCTACCCGTCGGCTCATACAGTGTGCGTCTAGTGCGCGCACGCCCGCGCACGCGGTGTGTGTGTGTGGGGGAGCTGCACATGAGCAAGCAATATCTTATCGCTGCTCACTGAAGTGTAGCTCCCCTTTGAACTGTATGCCACTGCATTTTGGAGCTTGTCATAGACAGCTCCATCATGCATTGGCTTACAGGAGGCCGCGCCTGCCAACACACTGATTGAATTGGAAGAGCGGGTGACACACCTCAAATCTCGGATGATGGCACTATGTTTCTTGCACATGCATGCAAGCAAACATAACAAACATAATAAATGTATCTTAATTTTTGAAGACCGTTTTTTTCCTTTTTGTGCGTGCATATGTGACGTGAATGAGGGATCCACTCACTGTAGATCAAGGGAGGATGTGAAATGGTGCAGGTACATTGGGGGGTGAACAAAGTGGTAGACAGTAAGCCCTACCAGAGCTTCAGGCTGATGTACCACAGCGATACATGGGGGGGTGAACAAAGTGGTAGACAGTAAGCCCTACCAGAGCTTCAGGCTGATGCAGCACAGCTGGACTAAGGCAAGGGAGGATGTGAAATGGTACAGGTACATGGGGGGGTGAACAAAGTGGTAGACAGTAAGCTCTACCTGAGCTTCAGGCTGATGTTGCACAGCTGGACTAAGGCAGAAGCACCCACGGCATGTTCTTATAGTCCCCATTTATATGTCCATTTATGTTCTTACAGCGCTGATTGCCTAACTGAGCCAAGATGTAAAACAGACACTAAAATGCCAGGTTTATTTCTGATGACCATGTTCTTATAGTCCCCATTTATATGTCTGTTTATGTTCTTACAGCGTTGATTGCCTAACTGAGCCAAGATGTAAAACAGATACTAAAATGTCAGGTTTATTTCAGGTGACCAGGATCATAGTGGGGAGAGGGGAAAGTGAAACAATGTCCTGAGAATGTGCTTAAACTTATTAACCGTTGCTGTGCCAAGGAGTGATACACTGGTCCAGAATCCCTATACGTTTAAATTTTATTTGCAGCCTAAAGGTGCTTAGGTGGATTGGCATTTACATTACTCAGCGGCTAATCTTTTTCATACTTTTTGTGATCATCGGTTAAGATATAACCACTAACTGATGAGACACTTGGGGGCATGAAACTGTGCTACCAGCAAAGTTGCATTTGCAAAGCCCTGAATATTTATCTGTTGATAATGAAATGAAAACTGTCAGCTGATAACATTCAGCCACTGTCCATTGCACAGAATAGACATCTCACTGATAGATCTGGAGCAAAGGGACATGCACTTGCCAATAACACCACTACTCCAGACACGGAAGAAAGAAGTTCATGCACTTTCATCGGGTGTTAACTTTTTCAGCATTTTAAAACAGTTACTTAGCATCTGCACTAAGATGTTACACGCTGAACTAAATTTTACACCAGAATCCCTACGATCAACATTTGTCAGCAAAAGTGAATTGAAAAATCAATAGATGTATAAAATGGTAAGTGACATGAGTCAATAACAACATATCTGCATGTAATACTTGGCTTAAAATTTGAGCACCACCATATTCCCACCACAGCGTCAAACAGGGATGCCATTTATAATTCAGCTAATGTCAAGCAGTTTGAGCCATAAAAGTATTACTGTATCAGTATGGTGGCAGCAACAGGATCAGGAAATTATGAAATAAAATGCAACAGCACCCCATCCGGCCATATATTTGTGCAGGTGGAGGAGTGCAAAACTGCAAAGGGTAGGCTGTTAGGCGGCCTCAGATTCACGGAGAAAAGGTGGATTCGATTCTGAGCTACGGTTGAATTTATGTTTTCTTTTTCTATACCTAGTCTTCGCTATTTTGTTAGGACACATGTCCAGCCCTAAGATGTTTAGGGTCACAAGGTGATGTGACTTCATTGAGCATCTGATTTGAGAAAGAGCTGTGTGATTCTATCTAAATGCCAGCTCACGGCAATTCAGAGAAAAAAAAAAAATTTTGAAGCTGCATTACCAGACTAAGTGTGCAGTTTAGTGAATTACCACACAGGGGTGTGTATATGACAGCACTAAAAGGCGCATTAAAGTGCTTCAGTCATGAAAACCTCCCCCACTGGCTGCTGCTGAAATGCATAGCAGTATGTTCTCCTTTGTGCATTCTGGCTATTCTTTGCTTCAGCTGCAGGTAGTACAGTACGCCAAGTTCGTTTGTATAGGTTTTAGCAGCAAGGAGTTCACATTGACAGAGTCTAGTAAGAAAATGCTTGGAATTACACATACAAAGAGTTTGAGTTTTCACATCAAATGCTGAGAATTTTTTTCTGGAGGATTAGAACCCATGGAGTCCATGAAGGTGTGCTTTGGAGAGCTGGCGTGTGTAAGGACTGTTAGGCACCCACATTTTGGTGGTCCTGCTTTGGCAGGAACAGTTTATTAAAGTAATGATGTGTGGCTTGTCTCTCTAAGCTAGACAAGACTACACCATCCTATCAGGCAACTGACACAGTTGATCTGTGTGTGTGTGGGGGGAGCTGCTCACTGAAGCGTAGCTCCCTCTTTCAACTGTATGCCACTGCATTTTCAACTGCTGTCATAGACAGCTTCAGCAGTGATTGGAGAACTGTGGCCACACCTGCAAACACACTGACTGAACTGGAAGATGCTGACACACCTCTGAAAAACTCAGATGATGGCACTATGTTTCTTGCACATGCATGCAAGCAAACATAAAAAACGTTTCCAATAACGGATTTAAACCTGACATTGTAATGTGTATACAGCCTCAGTCAATGGTGTCAGCTGAAAAGAAGGTGAGGGATGCCATGGGAGCAGCTGACACTGCAGAGTTATAGTGAGGAGCAAACTGCCAAGCCCATGCACAGTCCAAACAAAATGGACACACTGGAGTGGATTACAACAAAGATGCAGGCCGCGTGGCCCTGAAAGATTTAACAGTCCAGAGCGTCATCACCCTAATTTGCGTTTTAGTTCTGCCACAAATGTTGCTGCCCTTGCCACGTCCCAAAAAGTGTAAGTGGTACCTTCGTGTTTAATTTTTAAGATAGCAGGGTAGACCATGACATTTTCAATTTTAAACTCCTGCAGCTGGCTGATAATCTGCTTGAAGGTGATATAAACAGGTGGGATTTCTCATACTTGAGCTCTTTCAGCTGCTGATAGGCATTTAAGACAGCTTCTGGTCCTGGTAGTTGTGGAAACAGAACATTATTTGCAGAGGCAGCTGTCCCTCCCGCAGTCTTGGCATCACCGCCTAGTGGGCATACTCAGACTTGTACTTGCCACCTTTCGGCTGTAATCCCAACAAAGCTGGAAGCGTTTCAGAGCAGAATCTCTTTACACTTGGCCCTTCTTTACCCTCCGGTAGCCCTTGTAAATGGAGATTAAGGCTTCGGTAGTAATTTTCTTGATAATTAAAAAGCTTCTTGAACTCGGCAAGCTCTTTCTCAAGGGCCGAGAGTCTCTCAGGAAGCGGTTCCACAGTGTCTACTAATCGGGACATCCTCTCCTCTGCATCAGTAATTTTGGTGGCTTAATCAATCAATCAATCAATCAAAATCTTTATTTAATCAGGCGAACATCATTGAGCATAGCTCATTTACAAGATGGACCTGAGTGGTCAAGAAGTGCAAGTGTTATTACATTGACAAGGGTAGCATAAACAGTAATACAATGACAGGAGTACATAAACAGTAATACAATGACATAAGTGCTAATATATAACAATATACATATGTACAAGGCACATTAAAACTTTTAATCTGTGAGACAGAAGGTAATGGGCACATCAGGAGTAATATGTAGATTATAGGACCTAGCAGGCATTTTGAGGGTGAATCTTGGGACTGGAAACGGGAGTTTTATCAGCATATAGGAACACTGGGTTTAGGCCTTGTGGAAGCAGTTGCAGAGTTCTGGGAATAGGGTGGTGAATAATCTTTTGAAGGATATTAAGGGTAGGAGGTTATTTAGCTTCATGGTTTTTTGGAGTGAATTCCAAACAATTGCTAGTGAGTAGCTGATAGCAGCCCTCCCAAACTGGGTGCAGACATTGGGACCTTAAGAATGATAATTTTGCTGATCCTTAGGTTGTATGGCCTAGAAGTAATTTGAGTAAAACAGTCTGAGATATAGGTAGGTAGCTTGCCTGATAAGGCTTTGAATATCCAAATTGCAGCATTCCTATTTCTTCTGTGTTGTAATGATGTCCAGTTAACTGCCTTATAAAGGGAGCAATGATGGTGCTGAAGGAAGGTCAGTAATGAATCTGATGGACCTGTGGTATAGGGTGTCCAGTTTATTTAAGAGGGAGTGAACAATGTCCGTACAGAAAGTCAGCATAGTCAATGAGGGATAGGAATGAAGCCTGGATTAATCTTTTTGGAGTCTCTGTTGAGGTAGTGCTTTATTCTAAAAATAAACCAAGCCTTTGTCTCAGTTTCTTTAGTAGCTCCTCAATATGGACAGAATAGTCAAGCTTGTTATCAATCCAGACTCAAGGTATTTGAAGTTATCAACAATTCCAGCTTTCTCCAAGTAAGGTGGTTAGTTGTAGGGTGGTGGATGGTGGGGTAGTGGCAGAGCAACTCTTTGAGGTAAAGAACATAGCTTTTGTTTTTTGGCATTTAGAAGTAGTTTTATCCAGTAGGTTGTGTTGTAGGATGGAAAATTCAGATTGTAGCAGTTCACAGGCTTTAGATAATGAAGGATTGCTAACATATAATACAGTATCATCAGCAAACAGATGGATGTTGGATTGAGGAGGTTAGCATCAATATTATTAATATAGATGGCAAAGAGGATGGGGCCAAGAATAGAGCCTTTGTACACCTCTTAACAGTGGTTTTAAGGTGGATAGGTAGATTCCATTTTACCAGTTGTGATCTATCTGATAGATAGCACTTGAACCAATTAGTGAAGGGGAATCCAACCCTAGTGAGCCAAGGGAGGTGATTAATGATTCATGATCCACTGTGTCAAATGCTTTGCTCAAATCCAGGAACACAGCACAGGTACTGTTCTTCTTATCCATAGCAATCTGCCAGTCATTGGTTACTTTGGCTAGGGCCGAAATGGTGCTATGCCTTGATCTAAATCCTGATTGTGCTGTATTTAGGAGGTTATTGTTATCCAGGTAGTCCCTAATTGTGAGTTTACTAACTTTTCGAGCATCTTGGATAGAACTGATAGGATGGAAATGGGCCTGTAATTATTGAGGTCCATGGGATCACCAGATTTGAGTAAAGGAACTACTTGAGCTGTTTTCCAAGTGGAGGGAATGGATCCAGTGGTGAGGGAAAGATTGAAGAGATGAGTGAGGGGGGCAGATAAGACTTGAGATGCAATTTTGAGGAAGTAGGGGTCCAGGGAGTCTGTACCTGCACTTTTTGAAGTATCTAAATTGGAGAGGAGATCTTCCACTTCTTTCAAGGATATTGGGTTGAAGGAGAAGGTTGATGTAGCCTTTTGACCCACGGTGGACTGAAGGTTCAAGGAAGATCTCAGGAGATTTGCAGGTGAAGAGTCAAATGCTAGTCCAGCTGTGGTGAAGTGGTCATTGAAGGTATTTAGGATTTCTTGTTTGTCCGTAATTTCTGTGTTATTTAGTAGCAGTTTGCAGGTTAAGGCAGGAGTAGAGTTTTGGCCCAAGATACCTTTATAGTTCCCAGAGCCTGGTTGGGTTATTATAGGAGGCATCCAATTCAGCTCTATAATAGGCAGCTTTGGCAGATCTTATTTGTGTTGTACATGAGTTTCTTGCTTTTCTGAAATTTAGCCAGTCTCTGGAATCCTTAGTTTTCTTGCCTTTTCCACAGTTTGTCTCTGGCTAGCAAGGCTGTTTTAAGATCAGTGGTGAACCAGGGGCAGGACCTTGCTTTAGTTCTGATATTGGTGAATGGTGCATGAATATTGAGAGCATTAGTGATAATGTCCTTTAGGATCTGGAGAGCTGTTTCCACTGAGGTTGTAAGGTAGAAATCTTGCCAATATATTGTGTTACTTCAGGTCATGGAGGTATCCTGGTATGTTGAACTTCTTTTGACCTTTGAGGACAAATTCAGCAGGGTTGGGTGGTTTGAGTGAAGATCTTATGCCAGCTATGGGACAATGGTCACTTACATCATTTGGTAGTACTCCTGCATGCGTATATAAGTGAGGCTTGTTTACCAACATAATATCCAGGGTGAGCTGTTGCTGAATTTTTAGGTTAACCCTGGTTGGGTCTTAAGTAGCGTGTAAAGCCATAGGTGTCACAAAAGGTTACCAATGGAGCAGATGCATTAGATAGCCAGTTTAAATTCAAATCACCAAGGATGATGGTATCTTCAGGGCCTAGATTGGTTATTGACCCCAGGTGAGATAGCAATTTGAGGCCTGCTGAGGGAGCCTATAGCAGCCAATCAATTTAAATGAAGACAAGTTAGGAAGGGATATTTTGATTGACAAACATTCAAATTCCTTTGGTCTGGATGTGTTGATGAGGCAGGTAGCAGAGATGGTGTCCTTAATGTATATGGCACCCCACCACCCTTGAAGGGGCGATCTGCTCTGAAGAGCTGGATAGTTGGTAAGGTTTACAACACTGTCTTTGGTCAAGGTCTGAGCCAAGATTCAGAGATGACCAGAAAGTCAGGCAGGGTATGTGCCACCCAGGCCTGTATTACGGAGAATTTTTAAGAGGCTGCAGGCATTGAAGTGTAGGAAGCTTAGGCCATTTATAGAGGATAGATCAGCAGGGAAAATAAACTTTCAATGGGGCCAGGATTTATTTCAATGGTACCAAAACAGATCAGAAGGTAGAAGATTAATTTGAGGAGGGCACCAAGGGACAGGGATAGTGAGTGGTCAGAGCGTTTCCTCCTAATCCTGGGTGCCTGCTGTAGATAGTGATGGTCCTGATATAGAGTGCTAATTTTATCATAGCATAATAATTTAATGGACAGGCATAGTGGGTTAATAAAAAGCCATGATACAAGTAAGGTGCCAGGGCTGTGCTGAATTGTTAGGGTGGCCTTATGTGGGATATCCCAGAGGTTGCATTGTAAATGTGGTTCAGGGTGAATAAGGAATCCATGGTTGGCCATTGTGGATGGCAGAAGTGGTCAGGTCGTATTAACTGAGTTATTTATCTTGACACTGGGCATAACATTAATATCATAAGGGATTGGGTGAGATGCGAGGCTCAGGAGCAAAAGGAAGCAAAGTAGCATTGTGGAGGTTAGGTATGGGTTAAGGGAGGAAGGAAAGGATGTGGGCGGATTAAGAAATGGCGGAGCAAAGTGTATAAAAGGAATCAACCAAGAGGGGGGAGGGGTGGCAGGTGAAAATTTTAGCTTTGCCCGATTTTCTGCCTGCTTCTCCCGGCCTCCTGGAACCCTTGGTCGGCTGCACAGGCGCCACCCGCTGGCGGCTCGGAGCCCCTCTGCTCCCTGGACCTTGAGGGCTGCGCCTTCTACAAGGTGGAGGACAGAGGAGAAGGCAGTCAGCAAGGTACCTTTATTGCAGAAATCTGCAATAAGGTGCTAAACTTAAGATTTGCACAACAATAGACTGGGAGGGTATGGGGGTTAGCTCTGCCGCCTAGCCCACACAGCATTCAAAAGACTGTAACACTTATTTCAAAATACAGAAAAACAGCCCATAAATCAGGCACAGAGTAAGAGAAAACAGCACTTTTTATGAGGAATTCAAAATAATTTAAAGAAAAGCAGAAATCCCGGCCAGAATAGTGCAGCAAACCCCAGTTTAAGTCTATGGGGAAGGCGCACCAATCGGAAGCAAGGCACAGACTGCGGTCGCTTTCCGATTGGTTTGCTTAAGTGGCTGTTTGTTCCACAATCGCCTGTAGACGAGAATCTAATCTTTGTTCAAGCTTTTCCAGCTACTGCTCCAGAGCTGCCAAGACCTGTTTAGTGACCATTCAGCCCAGATAAGTAATTTCTGTGGCAGAAAGTGAGATCGGTCCTAGGGTGCCAGTCTGCAATTCGGTGGTCTGTTTCTTCAGATTTTTAGCAGAAGATCACGGCACTTTACCAGAATTTTGAGCTAAATACTCATCCATTGTCGGTTTTGCTATTATTGTAGTCGAAATTTGTAGGTTTAATAGTCGGATGCTGTAGATTTTAACCAAATTAAAGAATTCAGAGGTGGGAGCTGCAGGCAAACATGTCCTCACTTCTCACAGCTCATTGGTGTCCTGAGATTGGGTTGTTTTAGAGACCTGTGTTTACTTACAGATACCTGATTGCCACTCGAAACTTCCAAGGTACTTTGTTGTGTGTGTGTTTTTTTTTTACACCACAACCCAGCACATCCTCCAAAGTATTCACAACTAAATGTTCGCCCATTAAAGAGCCCCTGATATCATTGGGGAAATTCTGAAAAATGACTGCCAGATTTTGTGTGCTCTGCTCATTTTTGTTTGAACGTTAAGTGTTGCCAGGCAGCTGCACATAAGCTCCCGAGTACACACCCTCCTCCTGACTTTGTTCAAAGTTTGAGAGAGCAGCCTTTAGTTTGCCAGGCAATCCAGATTGGGCTTCCTGAGGAGGAGTTTCACCACCAGGTGGTGGTGAAACATTTCTCCTCAAGAGAAAAACATATAAACCTTTCAAATCTCAGACCAAGGGCCTCATGACAGTTCACCAACAGTTGTGTAGGTCCAGGGTTAAAATGACAAAAGGTGGGGCACAGCTCAGAGATCACTCCAAGCACTTCCTCAAATGTAATCAAATGAAACTCTCTTTAAGACCACGGAGGGCTGTTGACCCTCACAATTTTTATGTTTCAAGCCTGACACTGCCAGCCCGACAAGCAGCTTGCAGAGATCCCATCTCTCCAACGGATGACATTATATCCAGGATGAACTGGCTGAGTTCGTTGCACATTACTGCAGATAACACTGTTCAAATTGTAGGCTGGGAGGAAGAATTAACCTGTGCACTGTGCAGAAGAGTTCAACCAGCCTATTCTTACTGGAGGCATTTCTCCATGATAGAAAGTCTGGATTTTACACAGTGCTTGTCCTCGTATAGTTCTTAAAGTCAGTTCTCAGTACCATCCTCTTGTTGACTGAGCCAAACCTCTTCCAAGAACAGGCCATCCTCCACCCTGTTGCCTTCAACTGTCACAGCTCATCGTTATGCCACGGCAAGTGCAACAGGCGGTCAGCAGGTGAAAATAATTTGGAAATCCAATATCACTCTTCACTCCTCTTGTGCAATGATGAGAGCAGGTGTTTTCCTCATTTCAAAAAATGTATTTTATTTAACAATGAATAGTCCTCTCAAAGTGTGTGTTGTGTTGTGGAGCTAGTGCCTCCACAACCAGACTCACTCCCCAGTGCTTCGACCAAGGGTGTGGTCCTCCTCAGGGGGTCAGTTTGGAGCAATGATGTCCCAAGCAGCTGAGCTGGCCATTTTACAGCCATCCACAGCCACCTGTGTAGCACCCCCGCATGCTGCTTCCATACTAAAGATATCCAGAATCACAGGGAACTTATCTGACTCAAGATTACATTTAGGACAGTATTGGACCATCTCCACAGAAGGTGGAGACATTCAGTGGTGGGCAGAGCGAGTAACTGCATGGTATGGTGATACAACCAGCCAACAAGCTCTACCATGACATGAAAGATAGTCAGCCTCATAGAGAAGACAAGGTCCAATGTGTGGCCAAATTTATGGATAGCACTGTAAGGCCCAGTGAAGTCATTAAATGGAGGAACTGCTCCTCTGTCCAGGCACTTAAGTCCCCCAGCATCAACAGGCTGGGGAGTCCAATGCCAGAGCGACAGCAAAATCTGCAAATTCCTGAAGGTACTCCTTTTTCCTTCGGGAGGGCGGGACACTAGGAGAATCATACACCTCACACATGCATCACTGTCACAATCATATTTTAATTTTTTTTTTATCTTCACTTTATTACATACAAGGTAAAGTGTACAAATACAAGCAAAGTATGGCAATACAAAAAATATGACAGGCACACATTCCCCTAGATACTGATGTAGAACATTTGTCAGCTTTAAGTGCAGTGAATTTCCTGAAGTAATAACCAATGCAAGGAGACACTATACGGTTTAAAGTCAGTAACAGTACATACAAATCCATGAATTAACCTCAGGGGACCAACATTCCCCATTAGAAAAAGTACTGTATATTCCCATATTAATGGAGAATACTGCATATGGAACCTATCTGACTGATAGTCAATTAATCCAGAGGGGCTGGGGAAATAAGTGGAAGAAACCAAGGTGAGCCTCCAATCATCCTGGCCATCCAGCTGAGAAGGTCTCCCCATGGGGGATCAACAGTGTCTCACAGCCAATGAACACTGGACATCTAAAGATCTGTGTGCTTTTCCAGCATCAGTTTAAGGGCAGCCATAATCTGCTCTATCGGATACATCTAACTCACCCGACGCCAGCAGTCTCATGCCTCTGGGGTAGTTTTTTTGGCTGCTCTATTTCCCTCACCCTTGGAAACTACACTCCCAGTACCAAGTGCTGAAATGTAAAGGGGATCGGGATGTTCCACATATGCAACAGTGCCCCATGAATCTATGTCTGATACCAGTGAATAACCGGGCAGCCCCAGAAAATATGAAAGTGGGACCTCATTCATCCACAACCCCACCAACAAAGATTTGAGGAGCCAGTCCTGAAGTGGTGGATAATGGGGGAGTATGGAAAAAAAGAGATCAGGCATTTCCATCCAAATTCACGCCATCCATGGGATGCTGTGATTTCTCATCCGAAGTGCAGTGTCTGCACAATCCTCATCGGATATACAAATTTGGGACT
The DNA here is from genome assembly GCA_016271365.2 of Neoceratodus forsteri. Classification (NCBI taxonomy): domain Eukaryota; kingdom Metazoa; phylum Chordata; order Ceratodontiformes; family Ceratodontidae; genus Neoceratodus; species Neoceratodus forsteri. Next base: position 1,754,379,291 of record CM057452.1, read on the forward strand.
GGGGCGGACTTTTACTAATTTTGAGCAAGGATTCCCTTGTAGGACCTTGTAGGCCCTAGAGATGGTGTCACTGCACCCCAAAAACATAGTTGCCCAATATAAGGAGTCTTCTAGGGGCATCAAGTCTCTGTCTGGGGGCGCTGTGGAGCCCGAGCAAAATGGCCACATAAAAACAGAGGTCAACAGACTAACCTCACAATCACTGCTTGAAAATAAGGCAAATTTCAGAGCAGTCCTGTTTATTTTATATCTTTGTGTGCTCGAGACGTTGCTGAGCAAAACAGAGAACCCTCGTAAGGACAGACTCCTCAGGGACGGAGCTAAGTCAAAGAATACCTCCAGAGCTCCGAACACACGGTCGACACAGGGCTGTGATTCTGAGCCTGCTGACACTGTAGTTCAAGAAACTTTACAAACACTCAGCTCTAAACTCAATCACTTGATTACTTCAGTAACGGGACTATCAGATAAATTCGACAACCTCACAAACTGAGTGGCCTTCATTGAATCTACAGTAGAATCGGTTGAGTCCACTGAAGCAGCTAAACAAGTGGATGCAGCAGTGGGAGTCATTACTTCAGCAATAAAAGAAAATTCACCTGAAGTCCAGAATAGAAACTTTGGAAAATCAAGCTCGAGACCATAATTTTAAACTGCTTGGACTATCGGAAGGCTGTGAAGGCAAACATCTGTTGCTTTTTTTACAAGAATGGCTGGTGCAGCAGCTTGGAGAAGAAGTCACTCCTACTGTCCAGCACTTTCACAAGGCATGCCGGGTTACATCTAGTGGCTCACCAGATAATCCAAAGGCACTACGGACTGTAGTAGTTTTAACTGATGGTGTGGGCTCCAGAGATTACTGGCTGGCGATGGTGAGATGTAACTGTTCACTCCTGCAGGATGGCCAACCTATTTGGAGGTTCCCAGACCTAGGATATGACAAACGACAGAAGCACAAAAAATCTGATTGATCCAGAGCGATGCTTGGGGAAGCAGGCATTTCCCATGGAATAATTTCCCAGCCAGATTGAGGACTGTGCACCAGGGAAGAATCTTTTCATTTACAGATCCAGCAGACATGCTTAAATGGTGCCAAAGAAATGCAACAGTGCGTTCCCCGAGAGATGGCCAGAGAGGATTCCTCGTCAAATGAAGACAATACATAAACAAACATTTAACTTAGTTGGACTTTCAATGAGGTTATTTCTCTTGGTTGGGAAGGGGGTTGTAGAAGTAACCAGGTAAGCATTTTTCATACTTGTTAGAGTTAAATATATCTTACTACTAGGACTGTAACTAACCCCCGAGTAATATAATGCATTTTGAATTGGGAGGCACTGTCAACTTCTAACTGTTTATCTCTCAGCACACGATTAGTTGGCATATTGGTGCCTATATCATAGCCCTAAGTCTGGACAGAACGTGTCTCTTCTGTTCTATGGTTATAAACAGTAAAAGGGGATTATTTAAAGTACTCATATGTAATACCTCACAAAGGTATCTGCTCAGTTTGCTAAAATACTGCTACTTATTTGGTCTGTGGAGTGTTCTACCTATCTCTGGGTTGTACATGAAGTGCAGTAATTAAGGAAAAGAATGGTGGATTTCGCTGAATCCCTTTGGGGGCAAGGAGCTTTCAAATTCTGGACTGTAGATTTTCTAAATAACTGCTATGCAGCTCACGGACTCGAACACAGTTTATTGCATGTATTTGAACACCAGATTGAGCTACTGTTCTGTATACCCCCCAAATGATATAATTTTCAATATTTGATGGTCTAACTAAATGTATTAAGAGGACAGGTGCCCTCCTGGTTCTATATGTAACCTACTGTGATATCAAAGGCTAGTGAATGTACAGTTACTTAAGAACTTACCATAACAGTAGATCTTCGAAAGAGGCTCTTGCAGTAGGCAACAACCATTAGGACTGAGCCACCAGGTGCTAGGACCATTCTGAAAACTTAGCTAGCAGTGTCTGGCAGGGGACCACCCACTCAGCGTCATGTGACCGATGTTTGCCCTGCGCTATATAGTGGGTGGTCCCCACACCCGCCCTCCAGTTTTCCAGCCAGAGACCTAAGAAGGTATGACAGGAGAAAGGAGTGGGCTCCTGGAGCCATGAAAAAAGGCTGAAAGAAGTAGCCGCAGCAGGGGGAAGGAGGGAAAACCTTGTCTACTTCAAGAGCCTCTCTCGAAGATCTACTGTTACATTAAGTTCTTACATGACTGTACTATCTTACTTTGAGATGGCTCTTGCAATCCCAAGCAGTGTAAGTCAGGCAAAGACTGAACACGGGAGGCAGGAAAAGGTCTGCTGCAGGCAGGGTCTAAGACAGAAGGCCTTGAAGGACAGCTAGTCCAAAGCCAGCCCTGCGTCTAGAGGCAATGTCCAAACTGTAATGCTTGGTGAAGGTGTGGACAGAGTTCCAAGTCGTTGCTGCACAGATGTCTGTGGTAGGGACATTTCTGAAACAAGCAGTAGATGCAGCTATACCTCTGGTTGAATGCCCTTTAACTTCCCCTGGAAGGGGTTTGTTATATATCTGATAACAAAACAGAATGCAGCTTGCCAACCACTTGGATAAACATTGTTTTGAAACAGCCGCACCCTCTCTTTTGGGCACAAAGGAAATGAAAAGCTGATCCATTTTGTGGACTGACTTTATCAGATTTATGTAATAATGTAAAATTCTGTGCGCATCCAATGTCTGCAGAATAGCCTCCCCTTAATTAGAATGCTCATGGTAACACACCGGCAAGTGTATGGTCTGAGTCAAGGTAAACTCAGAAACCACCTTTGGTAAAAATTTAGGATTTGTACGCAGAGCCACTTGGTCTCTGAAAAATCAATTAGGGCTCCATACATATAAGGGACTGAAGCTCGGAAATCCTTCGAGCAGAAGTAATCGCAACCAAAAATAGTGTTTTCCATAATAGATAGTGCAGGTCGCAACTCATGGCCGATTCAAAGGGAGGCAAAGTGAGTTTCTTTTTCTTTTTTTACTTTTTTATTTAAATCTTTACAATAATGGAAGTTTATGTCCATACAATTCAATTACATTTTTTCACAAGGTAAATGTTAACTTAACATTTGATCATTTTTATCCTGTAATGTATTCAGTAAACTAAACCTCCTAGAATTACAGAGACTGGTTATCCAGGTATAGATATTGAGGAGAATAGGAATACACTGCTGTCAGCCTAAAGCTTCAGGTATAATGACACAGTTTCATGCAGCGTATCTCTTGGCTCTGGTTCCAATTCTGTAGGAGTAAAATCTGAATCTCGAGTCCAAGCCTCACAAACATCTTATCCAAGCATTTTCAAAACAGTACAACTTAAGTCAATACAGTTCTACAAATTACAAGAATACAACAATACAAGTAAACTTTTGCACAGTTACTCAATCTGTTTTATAAAAATACAAATACACCTCCCTTAGATAACATATCCTTCTCCCTTTTCCCTTTCTAGGCAGGTCCTTAGCTCTCAGATGGGTGACACGCTTAAGTTGTTATTCTGCATAACCTTATGCCTCCCCTGTTTTTTTGATCCCCTCTTGCTCCCCCTTCCATCCCTCTCTCCACAACCTCCAAGGCCGCCACAGATTCTGGAATTTCTCCACTTTAAAATGCAATGCATGAGTAATCTTCTTCATTCTTTCTATTTCTTCTATCCTTAAGACCCACACTGGTGGGGGGGGGGGGTTCTTGAGATAGCCATTTAGAGGTGATGCATTTCAGAGCAGCCACTCTCAATATCTGACAAAGCTCCCTTTTTTGGCGCCCTCCAGCTGATAAGGTGGGAAAACCCAGTACTAGTTCCTGAAATGTGAAGGGGATAGAAAAAAACCCTACCTGCTCTATCACTGAATGCACTTGTTGCCAAAACCTTATCAGTTTATCACAACTCCAAAATATGTGGTAATGTGTACCCACCAACGTTCCCACAGGCGCCAGCATGCCGAAGAGGCCTGTGGGTTATAATGTACCGTTATTTCCGGGGTTCTAAAAAACCGAGTAAGTATTTTCCAGTTAAATTCTCGCCACATCGTGGCTGAGGAGACCTGCCAACCCCTTTGAAGTCTATGATTCCACTCTGCCCTAGTGATAGTAATTTTTGCATCACTTTCCCATCTTAACCGAATCTCCTCTAAGTTTGGGGTCTCCCTCGAATCCATTAGAGTTGTGTATAATGCAGACTGGTATCTTAATTTATCTCTAATTTTTATAGCATCCCACCAATATAATTCAAGTGAAGTAAGATCCCTGCTTATCTTTGGGAGATTGTCTTCATTGGTAAGGAAATAGCGTGTTTGGAGGAACCTATAAAAATCTTCTTTACGCAAGGAAAAGTGCTCCTGTAGGACGTTAAAAGAGAGACATCCAGCCCTGTCTATAAATTGTTTAAATGTGGTAAGGCCCTTATGCTCCCAATATGCAAACCCAGCGTCTGCTTTAGAAGGAAGGAAGGAAGGTGGGCGTATGTCTAATCAATGAGAGGGGTCCCAATGTATTCGGGGTATACGTTATCTTTTTTAAATTTAATAAGATACGTAATAAATGTTTAACCCATGGGTTATCTGTAGATGCCAAAACTTGGGGTTTTATTTCTGACGTAAGCAGAGCCCATAACTTATAGTTATGCATAGCATTCTTCTCTATTAAATACCAGCCAGAGTCTATCCTCTGTTTGGCCCATGAGACCAGTTGGGACCCTTCAGCTGCCAGGTAATAAAAGTACATGTTGGGTAGACCTAGGCCCCACTTTTCTTTTGACCATATCAGGGTCTTGAATGGGATTCGTGGATGTTTTCCTGACCAAACACATTTGGAAATTTCTTTGTTCAGTTGTGTCCAAAAACTAGGCATTATAGGAATCGGGAGTGTATGAAAAAAATAACCATCTAGGTAGAATATTCATCTTAATTACCTGGATTTTGCCATATAAAGTCAGGGGTAGCAGTTTCCATCAGGCAAAATCTGCATGCATACATTTATACAATTTCATGAAATTGTTTGCAAATAGATGGGACATATTTACTGAGACTTGTATCCCCAGGTATCGGAAAGTATTATTGCAGGCCCATTTGAATGGGAAACTCTCTCTAAGGTCCTTCGGAGGGATCCCACTTTGAACCACTGCTTCTGATTTGGTAGAATTTATTTTGTAACCAGTCAATGTGCCAAATTTGTTCAATGCATTTAATAAGTATGGTAGGGAGGTTTGAGGATCTCCTAGAAAAAAGAGGGAATCATCAGCGTAGAGTGCCACTTTTTGTTCTATTCCCCCTGCCTGCACCCCCTTGATTTCGGGATTATTCCTTATCCATATCGCTAATGGTTCTAATGTTAAAGCGAAGATTAGAGAGGAGAGGGGGTACCCCTGTCTCGTTCCTCTATTTAAAGATATCCTATCGGATAGCAGTCCATTAAGTCTGATCCTAGCTTCCGGTTTATGATAAAGTGCCCCAAAAGCTGAAACAAAATTTTCCCCCAACCCAAACTTCGACAGGGTGGATGACAAAGTGCCAATCCACCCTGTTGAAGGCTTTCTCAGCGTCCATACTAATGGCCATCTGAAAGGATGTATTGTTTTTCTGGGCTGTAACAATATTCAATAAACGCCTTATATTGTCTTGGAGAAATCTCCCTCTAATAAATCCTGTTTGATTATGGTGGATGAGAGGGGCAATACGCGCCTGAAGCCTCTCTGCCAAGATCCCTGTAAATATTTTTAGATCTACCGTAATAGAGAGATTGGACGACATGAGCCACAGTGTTCAGGGTCCTTATCAGGCTTCAGGATAATCGAAATCTGGGCCAAATTCCAGGAGGGTGGCACGGGTTTGTGCTGTAACAGGATCTCGTTACATGTACCAACCAGGTACTGCACTATTCTAGCTGTAAACGTTTTGAAAAATTCAGCTGGCAGGCCGTCAAGACCTGGGGCCTTGCCGTTTCTAAGACATTTAATTTGTGACCTCACTTCTCTTGCCGAGATTGGGGAATTAAGGATCGTCCGGGCGGAGTCTTTTAAAGTAGGGATGGGTAAGGCTCCCAGAAAGTCCTGCACTGCTTTATGGTGCCCGGAGCGGTTTCCGCTTGATAAAGGTCTGCATAAATCCCTGAATCTATTTAATATGTCGCCGGAGATGACCTAGGGGCCCTTTCATCGCCTCGCAGCCGGACCACTGCTCTATTTGCAGCTTCATGCCTCAGCTGCCATGCCAACAATCTTCCCACCCGATTCCCGTGTTCAAAATATTTTTGCCTGCCATACCTTAGTTGCCCTTCAATCTGCCTATCCAGCACCTGGTTGAGTTCCTGCCTTGCCTTGTCCAGCTCCTGCTTTACTTGTGTGTCCTGTACCACTTGATGTAAAGTCTCTAGCTGAGTGATTTTCTGCTCTAGTTGTAGTCTGGTTTGGATCCTCTCTTTCTTTAATCTAGCTGAGTATTGGATTATTTTCCCCCTTCGGCAACATTTAAGTGTATCCCACCATATCCCTTCACTTGTCTCCCCTTTTAGATTGTTTCGTTCAACATTTCTGATGGTATCCTCCACCAATTCCCCAAAGTCCTCCCTCAGAAGATGACTTACATTCAACCTCCAGCAGGACTGCGAGGGGGGTCGGTGTGGAGACCAATGCCAGGACAACTGGGGCATGGTCCAAAACAGCAATCGATCCAATATTGTATTTTTCCACCTTTTGTAACCAGTTAGAAGATAAAAAAAAATAATCTATCCTGGAGTAACCCCCATGTCTGGGGGAGTAGTGAGTGTAATCTCTCTCCCTTGGATGCATAAAGCGCCAGATCTCTGACAAGCCTAGTTCTTGATTTAGTCTCTGAATCAGTATCCCTGTGCGTGTGACCCCACCTTTAGCTCCTCCGGACCTATCTATCCCGGGTGTATTACTTCGTTAAAATCTCCACCTATGACTACTAAACTTTGTGCGTCTGTAACTGCCTCTTTAACAGTCCTCTCCAAGAAGGCCAATCTGGGGACTTCTTCATTCGAAGCGTAGATGTTCAAAAATATACAGTTTTGACCTCTATATGATCCCTGTATCTGTACAAACCTACCCTCTGGATCCATGCGGAACCTCTCTACAACCAATGGGGCATCTCATTTTATCAAGATTGCTACACCTCTACGGTGCGGACTATTTTCAAAATATGAGGCATATACCTCACCCACCCAAGATCTTTTCAACTTAAGATGTTCTGTCGCAGTTAAGTGGGTCTCTTGAAGGAATGCAGCAGTGGCCTTTTTTCTCCTGAGGTCTTGTAAAATCTTTGCCCTTTTTACTGGGTTATTTATCCCATGTACATTAAGTGTAACTATATTTAAATCAGCCATGTTCCTTTTGTTGAGGGAAAGGAAACATCATCTACTTATTAAGGGATATTACTAGCTTTCCAAGTATTCGTGAGCATCTGTGCATTATCAATACTAAATAAACAAAAACTGTGCTAAACATAATGTATAACCATTGAGAACTGGATCTAGATTGAAACATATTAAACATGAGTGCTTTCAAGATGGTTTCGCCCTGTGTCCACCCTCTTAAGAATATTACTTTATGAGGTGTGGATGGATGACCTCTTAAATGTAGGCCATCCATCTGGCTGAATGCTACAGCCTAGTTGCCAGAAGGGCCATGTATTTATTCCGCACCAACCCTCTCAATATGGAGCGTAAACGCTCTAAGCCAATCTGAGCATTTTTGGTCAGCCTGAAAAAAGGGGGGGGGGATCCCCGGTCGTCCCTTATTTAGTTTATATCACTCGGTTAATTTAGGTACATTGTTCGAGTCATAGACCCATCCAGGTATCTGATGCCAAGATGTCAAGTTTATACACTGGTTTGTTGGGGACTTATTAACCATCTGGGTCCCTCCAGCCCAACCAGGATCTCCCTGTGGTACAAGGAGGGGGAGCCCAAGAGGCCAGAAACTGCACTCCTTCCTCTTAATCTATAGGTAATCTGCTTGTGGTCTGCTTGATATTTATCAAGGTTTACTAGGGTAACTGAAATAAGGCAGACAGCAGTCGCAGGAACCGGGGGGTGGGCGGGCGACCCGTAGCCAGACAATCAGTGATTTTCCAAATCTCACTTTTATACATGATTCAGGTTTTCCTTTCTATGTGCTTGCCTTGTTTAAATTCTGGGTCCTCCTCTAGTGGCCCCTCATTAAAGAGGTACCAACCTAGGCTTGAGTTGGTTTCAAAACCTCACGTTTGCCAAGGCACAGCCCTTCGTCAGTGCTAACCCCATCGGGCCGCAATCTAACCTCCAGGGCTGTTTTTATTAGTGAGAATCATTATCCAACCAGCTAATCATTAAGTCGACTGGATCGCCTCCACCCCAGGTCCCCCGACCGCTCCCTCTCCTCGGTCTCACATTACCAGAACCCAATTCAGGAGTGCAGCCACCAAGCTCCCCCGGGTTCCCCCCCCACCAGAGACCGTGGGCTGTTGATTACCCAAAGTGGTCCCCTTCCCCAATTAAACCCGATTATTTCTTAATACTAGTAATGTTTATATCCATCAAATCTGATTTCTCTGTATTAGTCCTGTTATACCCATCCTCTTAAAGAGAAGTCAGAAATACCATTTGCCTATGAAAACTCAGTGAGAAATTAACATCAACGTGACTCACTAGTCCGTTCTGCAAAATTTCAAAAAGTTCAATGCAGCAATAGTTCAGGTCTGTAAGTTTTCCTCGCTGTATCTCTGTTCTGGTGAAGGAATAGTTTCTTGATTTCTCCCGACGGATTCAAGCACCTGGTTCGTAGTGGAGTCTCCTCAGCCATGCACCGTGTGCCACAAGCCGGAAACATCCGTGCGGTCATGCACCTCCTTTCTTTTGGTTCCCACGTTTTGCCATCCTCTAAGTTGCAGACACTCTCCCTGTGCCCGGGTCACATCCTGGGGAATCTCCACTTCCAATGATGTCAAGAATTTCTTTGCTTCAAACAGGTCAGCGAACCTTCGAGGTCCATTTTCCGTTACAACTTTTAGCTTATCTGGATATTCTACAAATGCTTTAATGCCTTTTTGTTGCAGGGCTCGAACTACCACTAAAACTTTTCTACATTGGGCCAGCAATTGTGGTGTGTAATCTTAATCAAAATATAATCTGGTGTCTCCGAACAGTATTTCTTTCTTTGACCAGGCCAGTTTTAATATGTCCTCTTTAGTGCGAAAGTCCAAAAATGCTATTACTACCGACCGAGGATGAACTTTGGGATCTTTTGGCCTAGGTATAAGGGAACGGTGAGCTCTAATTATGTTTAAGGGCTTTTCTGCTGGCCAGCCCAGTATCTCCACTAAAAAGGACTCAAAAAATGTTGGAATAGAACCAGACTCCATACCTTCTGGAAGTCCGAGAATTCGGATATTATTTCTTCTATTTCTGTTTTCGAGTTCTTCCATTCTGTTCTCCAACTGTAATTCCCTCCTGTGCAGGTCTACGAGAGCCGCGTTTTGAACATCTACTAGTTCAGAACAGTCAGTTAGCCCATCTTCTACATGCCCCATTTTTTCCTCCAAGTTTTCTAATTTCTTTTTATTCTCTTCTGCCCCCCTTTATAATCTCTCTAAAGAAGCGCTCATCTTCTGAAGAGTGGCGCACAGTTGTTTAGAGGTTATTGTACAGTCCATTTCCTCTCTTTCCTCCAAGGTTACCACAGCCTGTTGCGAGGTCTCCATTAGACTGGCTGAGGAAGGCATAGCAAAGTCAAATAACGTTTTTATCTGTTTATTCATCTGATTGGCATTCTTCTCTCTCTGTTTATGTCTGGAAGTCATATCGCTGCAATTTCCACTGAATCTTGCAGATGGATGGGTCGGATTTATTTTCGATTTTGGTAGATTTAATCTGGACGGGGTAGAGCTGCCGATTCAGGCTGCCATGAGGTTGGTGCACCCACCAGAAGTCCAAAGTGAGTTTCTCAAGTATGAAATTCAGATCCCGTGGAGGAGTGGGGTTCCTGAACAAGGGTTTCATGTGGAGGATTCCCTCCGGAAAAGTGCGGGGGAACTCCAACTGAGCCAAGGTCTTGCCGTCTACCAGAGGATGGAAGGCAGAAATGGCAGACAAGTGGACCTTCAGTGAAGAATAGCTGAGTCCCAGTCAGAGAGATGCAAGAGGTACTACATGACCTGAGGGACAGGGTATGAAAAAGGGTCCCAACCCTTAGAGGTTGCCCAGATAGATAATCTCTTCCACTTCATAGAGTACGTGGTCCTCGTGGAAGGCTTCTGGCCTCCAGAAGAACCTGAGCGACTCTAGAAGAGATACCAAAGTGTGAGGCTACTATGTCAGAAGGCACCACATGTGAAGGTGAAGGGATCCGAGACCTGGGTGAACCAGGGTGCCCTGCTCCAGGGTCAGGAGGTCGTGGCAGCAGGGTAGAGGAACCAGAGGCTCCACCACCAACTGCTGGAGCAGAGGGAACCAAATCTGGCAAGGCCAATATGGGGCTATCAGAATTGTGTAAGCCCCCTTCATCTGCAGCGTAGGCAGCACTCTCTGCAGTAGTGGGAAGGGAGGGAAGGAGTACAAGAACCTCCCTGTCCTACAAAGAGACAGCGCGTCTTGTCAAAAAAACCACCAGGCCTGGGAACAAGCAAAAACTGAGTAGTTTTGCGTTGTATGGGGAGGTGAACAGATCTAGATCTGAGCAACCCCAAAGGTCGAAGATGTCTGACTGCGGACTGTCTCAGTTCCCACTCACGTGCCCTGGCCTGAGTGAGGCTGTGTGTGTCTACTAGGATGTTTTGCATGCCCGGGATGTGCACTGCTGTGAGCTGAAGGTGGTTCTGAACTGCCGAATTCTGGACACGCTTCGCTTCCTTGCATACGGGGTACAACAGTGTGCCTCCTTGCTTGTTCAAGTACCAGACCATACACGTTGTCTGACTGGACCAGCGATGAGCCTGGAAGGAGAAGGGGCTGAAAAGCCTGAAGAGCATACACCACCATGCACATCAGCACGCTGATGTGCAAGGAGAGCTCCTGCTGCGATCAGGATCCCTGGGTCCTGTGATTCCCCAGCACTGACCAGAGGCATCTGTTATCATGGTCTGGGCCAGAAGAGGAGGCTGGAAAGGGACACCCCCCACCCCGGCAGAGACTGTTCAGATCCTGCCACCAGAGGAGATCCTGTCACATGTGGTTGGAAAGCAAGACCCTGTGGTCCAGGTCGCCCAACCTCTGATCCTACTGCACTTGAAGTGTCCACTGCTTGACACGCATGTGGAGTCTGGCGAGAGGAACAGTGGGAACAGCCACTGTCATAAGGCCCAGGAAGCGTAAAATGGACCTGACCATAGACCAGTGGCTGAAAGCCATGACCTGCCTCTGCAGCGTTTCACCCTGACCAAGGAGAGAATGGCTTGACCCTGGGCTGTGTCCAGCATTGCCCCAATGAACTGGAGGCGATGGGAGGGTGTTAGCTGAGACGTGGGACAGCTCATCGTAACTCCCACTTGGTAGAACAGAGCCAGAGTAGCTGACTAAGAGGCTTCCAGACTGTCCCTCGACGGAGCCGACAGGAGCCAGTTGTCAAGGCACAGAACACATAATGCCCCTGGCATTGCAAAGCCGCAGCCACCACCGCTAGGCACTTGGTAAACACCCTGGGTGCCAAGGAAAGGCCAAAGGGAAGGGCTTTGATCTAAAAATGCTCCCCCTGGAAGGAGAATCTGAGAAAGCAGCAGTGGACTGGGAAGACAGATGCATGCAGATACACATCCTGCATATCCAAAGCACAGAGCCAGTATCCCTGTTGAAGCAGTGGCAGTAGACCTGGGAGAGTCAGCATGCGCAATTCTCTTGTACTCTACGTACAGATTGAGTGCGCTGAGGTCCAGTATTGGCCGAAGGTCTCACATCTTTTGGGGCACCAGGAAGAAGTGGGAGTAATACCCCTTTCGGGCTTGGCCCTGAGGAACAGACTATGGCTGACTTTTCCAGCAGAGCCTTGATTTCCTCTCTGATGAGTGGAATGTGATCTTTTGGTTAGTGAGAGTGACCTGGAGGATTTTCTGGCAGTCTCTCTGTAAATTCCAATGCGTGACCTTCAGCTATTAGCTGAAGGACCCACGAGTCTGCCATGATCGCCTCCCATCCAGGTAGGTGACTGGTGAGTCTGCCCCCTATCAGCTACTCCAGAACAAGTGAGGGGGGGCGATCTGTGAGTCAAGAGGCAGAGGGGGTCTGGGAAGTGCTACCCCCGGAGGCCCTCTGAGACTTGCTAGGGGGTGGGGCCAAATGATGGAGCCCGATGTTTGCTCTGATGCTTGGCGGGCTGTTGTCTTGCCTGAAGTCTTTGCTGGCGACAAAAAGGCTGTCGGGGCTTGGTATTAGCATGGTACAGAGATTGAACAGAGTGGAGGGCTTCCCCACTCTCTTGCAGTTCCGTCAGTATATCCTTGACATCCCCTCCGAAGAGAACCGAGCCTCAAAAGGGAGCATCCAGGATGGAGATTTTAACATCCTGTGTGAATCTGGACACCCCCAGCCAGGAGTGTCCGTGTAAACAGATAGCCATCACAGTGCTCTGAGCAGAAGCACTGATGGCATTGTATGTCGCTTGTAAGGTATGACGGCAGGTAATCTCTGCTGTCCTGTCTGCTCAGTCTTGGCCTCAGAATCTGGCAGGGCCTTGAACACAGATCTGAGTTGGCCCAGGACAGCCTTCTGGTAGCATACCATGTGGGCTACTTAATTCAAAGCCCTCGGTGCCAAAGTGGAGAACAAGTAGACTTTACATCCAAACTGGTCCAGCTGCCTCAATTCCTTATCTGGAGGGGAGGTACTCATGTGCTCAGGTGTAATAGAGCGGTCGTGAGCCGCATTAATGATCAATGAATCACCTTTAGGGTGGGTGCTGAGGTGGTCTTTTCCCTCCAGGGCATGGTACAATCTTCCTGCCTTCTTGGTGATGGCTCCAACAGACAACGGTTGCTGCCAAATCGTGGTGGCTAAATCGTCATGTGGCCTTGTCCACGGAGGAATGAGGAGCTCTGGCAAGTCAAGGTGCTCAGTCAGTCTCCTATGCTGAGGATCTTGGTCCTCGGTCTTCCATCCATTGGCCTCTTGTATTTTCCAAAGGACTTCCATAAAGGAAGTGTCCTCCGGAGGAGACTTGGGGGTCTTCTTGTGTTTAGGGACCTCCAAGGGAGGGGATTCATAGCCCAAAGCTGAGGAGGAAGAATCAGACTCCCAAGTCCAAAGAAGGGCTCCTGTCCGGAGACAGAGGCCTACAGTGGGGAACCTTGTTTTGAGGTTCTGTATCCCCATTCCTCCTGTCCCCACTGCTAAAACACCCAATGTGAGGTCAGAAGCAGAGGGATAAGTCTCAACAGGAGAGAGAGAGCGAGTAGAAGATGTCGAACAGGCCGGCATAGAGGCCCTGACCGACTGACACTGGTCCAACTCTAACACAAGCTGAACCTTGGCCCTGTTCCACCAGGACTGAAAAACTACTTCATAATCCACCTGCAGCTGGGGAGGAGCAGGAGGAGGAAGCTGGAAGGCCAGCAGGTAACCTGCAACAGGTAACCCAGCGTTGGTTACCCGGATGTTGGGAACCCTGGTGTGTGATAACTTGGTGTTGGATACCCTGGTGCCGGATATCCTGGCGTCGGGTACCCTGGCGTAGGGTAACCTAGCATAGGGTAACCCAGTGCAGGGTAGCCCAGTGTCGGGTTGCCTGAGGAAGGACCCAATGGCAAGGCTGAGGGACCCAGCAGTGGCCCCAAGGGGGCTCCAGAGGAGTCAGCTGCGGACCCACGGTGGGAGGTAGCAAAGGACCCATGGGGGGTTCTGGCGTCCAGATTCTGGGGTGAGGATGCAGCCCCGACACAGGCGGAGTGACTGGAACATCCCCAGAGGGATCCGGGGTAGTGCCGTCCGGCACTAGTTGATCTATCGGGTCAGCAGGCAGCAGCTCCTCTGGATGGGAGTGGGAGGTAGAAGGACCCACCAGAGGTGACGAAGGAGTGTCCAGAGAAGTGGATTCCTCCCAGGATGGCTGCGGCCGAAGCTGCAGCAGGAAGGACTGACGCCAGACCCCAAGGTGGAATCTGAAGTGAGTGCCAGGGCTGTGCAGTCATCGGTAGAACTGGCATCCGACTTATCAGCCAAACTACTCGGCTTAGACATGGAGGGTTTGAAGGGCCTCAGAGAGATGGAATCCTCTGAATACCTGGAAGTCCCCACCTGAACCATAACCTGCACAGGTGGGGGGACCAAGGGCTGCCCCAAACAGGAGGGAGCAGGCTTGGTCGGAGGAGCAGTATTCCTACTGGAGGAAGGCCGCTCATCGACCTCGGTCCCTGGAGGGAATCGCGGCCTGGAGGGAGACTGACCCCAGTCCTGGTGCTTCTCCTTATCCTTCTTTTTCTTATGCTTGTGGGAGCCAGAAGATCCTCCTGGTGAAGACAAAGAGCTCCACACCTGCTGCACCTTCTTCTCCATGGAAGTCAGTTTTTGCTTGAGAAGTTGGGCTTCCCGAGGCTTGCTGACGACATTTCCGTGTGGCGTGGTTGAACTTCTGGCAGGCCTCACAGTCCTCACCGTCGTGGTCAGGCCCCAGGCACAGGAGACACGAGGTATGGCCATCATTCTCAGGAATCTGCTTGCCACAGGCACACTTGTTCTTCTGTGATTCAGAAGGAACTGAAGACATGCAATCCGATGAAAAAACACAGTTTTTTGAAAAATTAAGAAAATTCTAAAGTGCATACTTATCAAAAATGGCGGTCGACAGTAGCAGCATTCCACAAGGTCCGACGTGCGCAGATCTATGGCGTGAAAGAACTGGAGGGCAGGTGTGGGGACTGCCCTCTATATAGCACTGGGCTGACGTCAGCCACGTGACGCCGGGTTGGTGGTCCCCCGCTAGACACTGCTAGCTAAGTTTTCCATGTGGTTCTACTGCCTGGCGGCTCAGTCCTAATGGTTATTGCCTACTGAAAGAGCCCTCTCGAAGAAAGATCTATATGTTTGTTTCATAGTCAATAAACAAAGTTTAAAAAAAAAAGTCTCTGCCCATGTGGGCTACGAAGACACTTGAGGTCAGAGAATGCCCAGTCTGGAGATATAAAAAAAATCCTGAGAAGGGAGCCCATATTTCTGCTGCAGCTCTTGGAATGAGACACAGAATCCCCCATGTACAAAGTGCTTGAGAGTAAGTCTGTTCCAGTGTCAAAAACCTGGATCAGTACATGGTGATAAGAACTAATGGTCCCAATTACAACTGTCAGCAGGTCGATCTCGTTAGGTGAACCAGTCACTTTTTAAACCTGTAGGAGCATCCACAGTATATGCTTAGTCTATGAATTTGATACTCCCAAGAAGAGATCAGGGAATAAGGGGAAAAAGTGAATAAGAGGAAGGGCAAATACTGGGGCAGGCAGAGACTACGTAGCCTCAGTCTCAAGCCATCCTGTGTCTCCCTTTGCCTCAACCAGGTGACCACTGGGGCAACCTGAGCTGCCCGGCAGTATAACAAGAAATCTGGCAAAGCCAGTCCTCCATGGTATCTGGGATGGGTGAGGAGCCTTTTATTAAATCTTTGCCTCCCTGAGGCCCAGACAAATTAGTCAACAGACGTCTGTGCAGATCCCTTCACACAAACAAATCATCCCTCTTTGTAGCTCAGGACCTCTGTAACATCCAGGGGCAGGACTTGTGCACCAGGATGTCCACTCTCTGGCAATGAGGATGTTCCTCGTATGCTGAGGCATTGGTACCCTGTCTCTGACAGCAGGGCACGGAGGGAGGTTCGTATATAATTGTGATATCACTCACTTCATTGCTTGATGGATCTCCCCTTGAGCAGGGGATTCCAGTTCAGGGGTTGAAATTAAGTGCTGCAGTCACTAGCCAGCAGAAATAGTGACTGGGAAAATCCACTAACCCCACAGGCTTTCCACTGGACAAGTTGGTGTACTTATTAAAATGTTACCTTCTCCAATACAAGCCCACAGTGCTAGTTTAAAAATGTTTTTTTTGATTTGTAGTTTTTTCCACCCAGGCACGATAGGGGCAGGAACTCCGTCCTGCTCAACTCACCCCCGCCAGCCTGACTGCCCCAGCATCCCAGAGACCCCCCATGGCGGGGCCAGGAAGGAGGTACCCCCCGAGCACAATCCAAATCTTGGGAGGCCATTGGGAGCATGCTGGCAGAGTGGGGTCGGGATCTCACAGAGCCCACATCTGCCATTTTTTTAAATTTATTTTGCCCTTTCAGCACACAAGGCGTCTTGCATGCATGTGGAAACATGCCACACTGGCCGGCTTCTTGCCTCCCTGGCTTGCATCACCCCCCCAGCCCCCACTAGAGGGCGAGTGACAAGCGGGATGACGTGCCCTCCCTCGGCGAGTGACAAGCGGGATGACGTGCCCTCCCTCCACAAGATAGGAGAGCAGTCCTCCGGACGCTCCATCCTCTCTCGCCCATTCCAACCCCTGGTAGCCCTGGCTCATTCCCAAGTCACCGGCATGGTGTAAAGGTGTGGAGTTCCAGTGCCTCAACCCTCAGTGCCACCGGCCCAGCCAGTTAAAACATTTTTAATAGCCTGATTATAAAATCTACCAGCATTTGACAAGCGAGCCTGTTCTCATTTCAACCCTGCAGTTGTAAGGTGGGGGCAGGTTTGACCTCTACAGGGGTGGCTCCAGCTCATCCATGGGTTGGTGATACTGTATAGCAGATATCTCTGGCATATTACAGCCGCAAATCTGAGACCAAGTGAAGTATCTGCTCCTCCCATGCCTGCACTGTATTAGACCACAAACCAATTTAAACATGGGTGGCCGAGCTCACCAGACTTACAGTGCTTGAAAGTTTTGTAAGTGGTTGGGTGCTAGGTGGGACTCAGGCAGGGAATGAATTGTCGGCCATGGCCTCCACTGGGGCACTGGAGCGCTCCTGTGTTTTCTTGATAGTGGCTGGGGTATATGCACGAGGCCAAACCAGGGTGTCAACTGCAAGGCAGTGTCAGTGAAAACTCACTTTGGGCCTTCTGAATGGTGGGAGAAGTAGGACCTGATGGGACATATCTGTTTAAGCACCAAGGTACTCATTGAAAGTTGGATGACGGTCTGGTCGGGGGTGGGGTGGTCTGCTGCTGGTTGTGTTTGTGAGCCAAGCTTACTGCTCACGAGAAGGCTCCAGGAAGGGCTGCTAAAGCTGGATCTGAAACAATTCACCAGGTACTCCAAGTTTTTCTTTTTTTAAAAAACAGCTGTCATGTTGCTGTAAGGCTGCAGAAGAAAGCTGGCCCTTCAGAGGTGTGTATTTTAAAACTGTGCAGGGGCCAGTATTTGCATTTTAACATTTTTTGCCATCACGTCTTTCCAAATCACATTCAGGGTGCACCTTTTTTTTGTATATATATTTATTGCTTTTCATAGTACAGACATACAAGAAAGTCTTACCTTGGTTTTGAGTACAAAATGTTAGTGTACATCGGATAACTAGGATAGTTAACTCAGCATCCATTGTTACATCATATGATGGCTGGCATCTAATATTTAAACATATTCAAATTCAAATAACCAGGCAGCAAGAACATGGACATTAATTGCAAATAAATCTGATAAATGTCAGTGTGCTTATTTAGCACATAAACTGTACCACTCAGGGCATTAGTTTTGTCCACGTAACACTATAATTTATAAGGTTCCATTATTCCAGCAAACATCTCTCAGAGAATCCTCCCCGCACTCCCTCAGAGCTACTCAAAAATTGTTTTACATTTCTTAACACATTTTAGAAAAGTCCCCAAAGTCTCCCCTTCATAACAAGCCGGCAATATGTACAGAAAACAGAGTGTATGTATATTTAAACAAATATACTAAGAAAGAAATATTACCAGTTAGTAGCAAAGGCAACAAGCACTGGACTAAGACTAGTTGGGGTTCGATATCGCACATGTCAATAGGCCCACTACATGATGGTCAACTTACTAAAATGACAGTTAACTCCAGCATCAGTCCCCCTCATCAGAGTCATTATTTAATTCCTGCTGAGCGAAATCCTTCTGTATTGCAGCCAGTCGTTTCCCTGCTTCAGAAGGGTCAGTGCAAATGTATGTTTTCTCCGCGTACTGGATTCGTAGTCAGGCTGGAATTTGTAATGCATGGGAAGCCCCCAGGGCTCGTAATCCCGATCGAACTGCATCAAACGCCTTACGACGTTGTCGAGTGGAAAAACTCAGGTCCGGGAAACAGTGCACTCTCTCCCCTGTAGATAGCAGAACTGCTCCCTTCATTTTAGCTGCTGCAAGCTCCTTATCTCGGATATGTTGCTCATTAGTCACCGCCAAAATTGCATGCGGTTGATCTGGGGAAGGTTCATGGCGCCTGGGAGTGATTCAGTACACCTTTACCATTTCCCCTGCTATTTCAATGTCCCAGAGTTGGAAAATTAATGATTCCATATATCCCATTAAGTCCCGTCCTTCCAAATGTTCTGGGATTCCTAGAAAACGGAGAATTGCTGAGCGAACCATATTTTCAAGCTGCTCCATGCGGAGCCTCAGGAGTTTGTTTTCTGTAATAACTCCCAAAACGGCTGTAGCTGTATTATTAGCGGATTCGGCAGCTCTTTCGGTGAGATCAGAAGTCTTCGCTATTTTCGTGTCCATAGCTGCCAGACGATCTATCACTGCATCCACTTTTTTATCTAGCCGTTGGATTGTTTGCAGTAGCGTTAGCCAGTTCAGAGGTGTTCACCTCGTGGCTTGAGGCCCCTGCTGTTAGCAGATCCCCAGGTCTGTTCGTCTTCGCACCTTCACTGTCTTTGTGGAGGCTTTTTCTTTGGGTGTACCATTTTGAATCGCATTGATTTTTATATCAATCTGCTCCCTTTCAAAAATCGCACTGACTAGTATATGTTATTAAGGTTAGAAACCTCTTTTGAAGGGTTTTTTGCTCTGAAATAGAGAACTGAACCAGGGAGCTCTCTGAGAGATGTCCGTTCCCTTTGGCTTTTGGCTCCACCCCTGGGGTGCATCTTTTTAATAAAGTGAGAAAGGTGAAGCCATGCTTGAAAAAAGATGCTTATCCCCAAAAGTAATTTGTTTTTTTTGCCCATTTGCAAAGCTGTCATTTTTACACGAAAGGCTAGAAATTTAACGACAATTGAACAGGGCCTGGCATTTGGGGAATTAAGTTTAGGAATCAATGACCAGTGGGCCCTGATAATGTTAAGCTGCTCCTCTTTGGGCCAATCTAGACGCCCCCTAAACAGGGACTCCAATAATTATTCCATGGGCCCTTGTAATGTATCCCTGGCAGTCCTTGGATACTGCTGTCTCACCGGGAGTGTAGCTGAAGGTCATCTAACATCTCGGTAAGCTTCCACTCTTGGTGACAAAGGTAGCACAGTGCAGGGCCCTTCTGACTGACTGTGGCTGAAACCTCCATCAGGCTCGGTGGTACACATCACTTCCCGCAGACCTTTTCTAGTATCACCCAGTATTTTTTCCTGGCATTCCACCGTGTAGCCCAGTTTTCTCAATTCAGAAAAACAGTTTGGATGTAACTACAGACCGTACATCCAAATCATCATCCCTGTGATGGTTGGTAGGCTCTGAAGTTACTGAAGCAGAGTGACTGCAGCTGTGGGCTCGGATGTCGTGGCTGTTCGACATGCTTTTAAAAAGTCTTATCAGGTTCAGCATGCGCTCTTTCCGCTTCAGTTTGGTCAGCATTGTATTTCCTGCAAATATGAATATCTGTTTCTTAAAAAATGATATTGCTGGAGAAGGATGGTGATCGATTAAATCGCTCAGGGGAGAGAGCTCATGTGACCCATGACCGCACGGAGAGGAGGTGGAACTGGAAGTCCACAGTCACACACTCAAACAGTATTATCTCACTCAACAGGTACTTTTTATTTATTTATTCACTCCTTCAAGGATTACAAGTACCTTTGTGCCAAGCCTCTTTTACAAAGGTTCCACATCAAAGGAGGTACAATACAGAGTAGACAAGACATTCATTTACCTAGGCAGGTAAACAGCATAACACCAAGTACAAATATGTGGTCATGTACATTTGGACTAACAAGCAATAGAGCACAGAGCAGTAGTAAGAGAACAGAGCAATGGGGGAAACTAACAAGGTGCAGCCAGTGGCATTGTCGTAATACAGATAAAAGTGATGGAGTCGCAAAAAATGAGAGCGAAGTAAGAAAGAAAAGAAGGGGTGGGGCAGGGAGTAGCAGAAGTGCAAGGCGGGGACTAGAGAAGCAGCTAAGAAAGGGGGGGAGGTGGGCTAAGGAGGCAGTAGGGAGTGGGGGGGTAGCCAATTAAGTGGGGCAGTCACAGGTGCTGGAGGCAGTGAGGTATAGGTGGAGTTTGGATTTGAACGATCCAAGCATTGGCACAGATGAGAGATCACTGCTGAGCATAATCATCCAGCTGGGGGCCCTATAGGCGAAGGAACTCTGACCTTGGGAAGTATGGTAGCGGGGAACCTGAAAGTGTTGGTTTGCAGAGACTCTTGTGGATCTAAGCTTGCTGCTAGGGCAAAGGAGAGCATGGACTCCAGGTGGCACAAGACCCAAGGTGATTTTCTTTGCCATAGTGCAGGTCAGGTATTTAATGTGGTTTGAGAGTTGAAGCCAGCCAGATTGTGCACATAGGTCACACATATGTGTGAGATGGTGGGAGCCAGTGATGAGCCGGCAGGCCTTGTTGAGCATCATGGATATGCACCTAAGAGCCATTTGAGAGGCAGAGCTGTAAATGATCAGTCCGTAGTCTATAATTGATACAACAGAGCTCTGAACCACGACCCTTAAGGCATCTGGTGTAAGGTGCTATCTATGCCTGTAGAGGAGACTAAGGTGGGTATTTGCAGCTTTGGCAACACTGTCAGTGTGGGTTCCATAAGAGAGGCGACTGTCTAAAGTGATCCCAAGGTATTTAAATGTGTGAACCTGCTCTAGGGCTGCTCCATGGCAGTTTGTGATGGTTAAAGGTTGCAGCTTGTATTTGTTGTGTGCTGCAGAAAAGCATAGACTAGCATAGGTACGCTGTGCACCTCAAGCTGGATCTAATACAGATGCCCCCCCCCCCCACCTTGGCAGTGCACCACTGAAAACCCAGCTATAACTGCCTGTGGCAGTTAGGCTACACCCTCGGCTGTGATTGATGGACCACTTTTCTATCTCTTTATTTCCTAGCAAGAGCTACTGCTTTTCTCTTTGCTTTTCTTCTCCCCCACCCCACCCTAGGTTGGCCACCTGACGTAGCTCTTCACTGTCCCTGCTAAACTTCCTACTAGTTCTCTCTTTTTATTCTTTTTCCATTTCCATCCATTCAGTCCCTAGAATGATGCCAAACACCGGGAAAGGTGTTGTGTAAAGTGCATAAGTGCATTTTGTGTACAAAAAACATAAAGGCTATTTTAAATAGGAATAAATACAGTTAATAAAGCCGTTTTAAATAAAAAGGATTCAGAAGTCCTATAAAACAATAATAATGTCATGATTAGAACAGTTATAAGAAATCCTCAAGGTATTTTCATAAAGTCACACTATAAACTTGTTACTGTATAAGGTTACAAAAGTACTTGGTCACTGCAGATCACAGATACAGAGAGTCAATATCTGTGGAGATATACGTTGTACCTTTAACTAAACCAGGAGATCCCCTGACACAAACTTCCTCCCCCTTGGTTTTGAAACATGTTCAGACATGGGATAACATGTCTAAACTTGTAAATACAGAAAGGGCTTAGTCAGATGACCACCCCCCACCAAAAGATATAAAAAGCCTCTTCACCAGGTTCACTTCAGTTCAGCCCAGAGGGGCTCAGCCCTAGGAGAGGGAGAAGAGAGGCAGACAAGCTGCCGTATGCAGATGAGAAGGGTCCTAGGAGCTCTAAGAACCAGGGCTGTATTTTGCGAGAAACTACTGATGCTAAGTAGTGATTTTCTTTGCAATTTTTTCGTTTTCATTTATTATTTTTCGAACTCTTGAAAAATAAATATCACACCAAGGTGTGTTTTAAACCTGTAAATTTGCCTCATCTGAAGCATATTACCACATGCTGTGACACTGCCATCTCCGGGACTGATCCAGAGTCATCTCTACGCCTTGTCTCCATGGTGCCTACTAGATCCGCTGCATAAAAGCAATAACATCATCTGATATCACCGCTATTTTATTCTTCAGGGATCTGGTTATTATAAAGAATTGCTCAAAGGTGAAACAGTATGGTCTGCTGTTCCCTTAAATACCTGCCCCCTGCCACTGGGTTTTCCCTTGGGCTAGGTATGAGGCAGGAAGGACACCTTTCCCCATACTTTTCAGCCCAGGAAACAACTCGGCCCATGTTGTCAACTCAGCCTAACGCTCCATATCCAACCCTCCCTGGCATCTACCCCGGAGTATAGCATCCCCCACATTCTCTGTTATTTTAGGATCCCAACACCCCATATCGCTTGATAACCACTGTGGGAAGCACAGAAGAACACAAGGGGTGGAGTTGGGGTAGCAGTCCTGGGGAGTATATATGCATAGGGGCTGTTGGCATGTGACACATAAAGGCAAAGGAGCAATAAAAGCCTAAATAACCCTTTCAAAATAACCCACCCAACAAACGCAACCTTAATGACAGGGCCCCCATCACTCCCACCAAAATCTTTACAGCCCACCCCCACAAAATCGTTCACCCTCTCACATCAAATTATAACAACAGATACCAGTTATACAGCCTCCACCCACTGCATATATAAAAGAAAGTTTACAGCCAGCTGCTTAATCCTTCTGGCTAGTATTCAAAACTGGAGCTCATCACCTTCCAACCCACAATCAACAACACAATTCTACTGGTAGGATATTGGTTGAATCCCAGGACATAGGCCAAAGGAAGCTGATCTTCTGCTACCATGTGCGGGTTGATCTCAAATGCCAGTTTGAGTCAAAACAAGAAGAAGTAAGGCAATCACAGAACCCTTAAAGATCCCCAAATGCCAAGTAAGAGAAGCAACCCCGCTTCTCGACTGTCACTCACAGAGTTACAGTCTTACTGAGGAAAACTTGAGGGATGCCAAGCTGTAAGTCCTTTTGTGCAAATAGATTTTTAAGCAATACTGTTCAAAAAATGTTTTTAAGTACCGATCCTCATCCTTACCCTTGGAAATGCTCCATAAATACTTCAAAAAGAAAATGTTTTTTTCCAAGTTTAAAGCACTTTTACTCATCAAAATTATGCATTACTCACCTATGTACATTGCTCTTGAATGCCAAGGTCATCAGGAGCACTGCTTGCTGGGTGCTTGTGCACCCTAGAATCGCAAGGGTCAAAGAAAAATGGTAAATTCCCACCCAGATGCATAAGGATCCAGCCTCCCACAGGCGTGGCATCGGTGACATGAACCTCCTCTGAACCAGATCCTGAAAAAAATGGTGGGAGTTGAAAGAGACCGGTCTCCCCCCACGCAAACACGCCCCGCCACAGAGAAGGAGGGGAGCCAGGGGAGTCAGAGTTGAGGTAAGACGCGAGAAGCCGGATGACAGGGCCGGGAACACCGGACTGGAAGGGGGCATGGCTAGTGTCAGGTGCATAAATACAGTAACTAAAAAAAAAAACCCATAAAGCTTAAGACTAAATGAGACGGTGGCATACCCCACTCACACTGGATCTACACTGGCAGTTCTTATGCCCCTTTCCCTGGTATCAGCTCTAGCCATGCATCTGATGAATCAGCAGTGAGTTCAGCAACTGAAACAAGAGGCTGTTTTTAAGACAAAATAAGTCATGCAAGTTGTGAGGAAAACTTTATGAAACAGTGTCTGTACAGAAACTGCATCCAGCCACAGTAGCCACATTCAAGCTGCACTATTAAAGAGCTGTCTCACCCTGCATTTTGGAGCTGGGTGAGAGCTATCTGGCCTGCAGCCTAAGCTAGGCAACAAGTATAGTAGAGGTGTTGCTTACCTGTAGCAGGTATCCCAAGTCCAAACAGAGGATAGTGCAGAGGCATTTTATAAGCCTACAGGGAGAGCATTTCCAGGCTGTAAGGCACCAGGAATTATAACATGGAAAAGCAGTAGTGCGTCTAGTGGTAGTGAGCAAGCCACTTGAACAAGTGCCACAAAATTATGTGCCGAGAGGGACTTTGGGGAAGAGAGGACCAGGAGACACCGAATACTGCTCAAAGGTTTCCATATCTGTCAGTAGATTCAGTGGTCACTGTTACTACATTCAGGCAGGTATGGTGGAGGGGGGCGAGGTAGTCAGTTACAGAGAATGTGGCATAGTTTGCGCCATATAGGCTATCTCGGTATCAACCCTCCAACCACCTCAGTACTTTTTCGACCAACAAGGGGCAATGTAAACTAACTTAAGAAAACCTAACCCCAACTTCCGGCATAAGAAGGCCCGGATGACACATGTAAGAAGGGTCAATTCAACAATGTCTTCACAACCCGAACAACAAGGAAATGAAGACCAAAACAGAATGAATGAGCTCGGGGGACGGTAGGAGGTAATGAGTGGTGGAGACTTCGTTCAAGAAGATCAAGAATTACGGCAGGTATGTAATTTCCGTATCTTCCTGGACTAAACGTCTCCACCACTCATTCACACTAATGGGAGAGTACGGAGCCAAAAATCAACCTCCCCGAGTAGGACGGTAGGAGATAGAGCTCACTCAAGACTGAAGTCCAAAAGGACTGTCCTGCCGAAGAAAGTGAACCGTCTGGCATAGACATGCAGAATGTAGTGCTTACAAAGGTATGCACTTAAGTCCAAGTCACTGCCTTGCATATGTCTGCAACGGGTACATTACGAATCTCCGCCATGAAAGCCGCAACCACTCCAGTAGAGTGGTGTGAATCCAACCTTCCAATTTGACCTGCACCATGAATCAGTAGTGTCGAAGACATGCTACTAACCGTGCAGAAACACATCTCCTGGCAACAGGCTGATCCAGCCAAGGTGTGCTGAAAGGTAACAATAGCTCAGATTGCGTATCTCTTTCGTTCTGTCGATGCAGACTCGCAGAAACCTCTTAACATGCGAGAATGAAGGAAGTGCTCACCTTCATTCTGGAGTTAATGAAGTAAGTAGGGAGAAGCAAAACTTGACAAGTCGTAACTAAGCCAGTGACATGTTTTCTACTGGCTCAAGATAGTTCAAAAACACGCAAAAGTGTACATTCTCTGCTGAGAAATAAAGACCTGCGTTCAACAGGTCCATGAAGTACCCCAACATTTTACATGGTGGGCAACTGAAAGGGTCCAGATGGGACTTTGCACACCAGATGGTGACGTGTAGCCATTTAGCCACGCAAGTCCTCCTGGTGGAAGGTCTATGCACTGCTAAGAAGATTTCTACGATTGTCTGGGAATCCTAAAACTTGTCCACTTTCATCTCCTCGAGAACCCAGCATGGAGATGAAGGGAGCACAGGAAGGATGGACCAAAGTCCCTGTGTCAGAGGGTCTGCTCGTAGAGGGAGTCGCCTCGGGGAAACTTCAGACCGACTGCTGATCAATGCAAATTATATCTGCCGAGGTCAGTCTGGGATGTTGAGAATCATCCTGCCCCCATGTGCCCACAACCTGAGCAGAGGAGGAAAGTGTACAGGAGCGTCTTGTCTACTGCAGTGAATACATCCTGACAGAAAACACCAGGGTCTGGATTTCTGAAGCAGGATAGAGGCAGATTTGCATGGAGAGGGGACGTAAAACTGACCAGGTCCAGACTGCCCCACTCGTCAAGTAACGACTGCACAATAACAGAACTGATGCAACGTGCTCAAGGCACCACTCTCACATCCTCACGGCCTTCCTGCACAGAGGGTAGGAGAGTGCTCCACTCTGCTTGCTGATGAAAACATCACAATTTTGTCATCCGTCCAAAGTGGGATCAACTTGTGGCAGAGGGCCTCCTCCAGTACTTGGAAAGCATATAAAATAGCTCTCATCTCTAAAACAATTTACAAGAAGATGATGCTCCTCCTCCTCCTCCTGGCTCCACACCTGAGTGTGGAGGTCTTGACAATGAGCTCCCCAACCGATCAGGAGTGCAACTGTGGTGATGGTGATCTGGAATTTCAGAGGGTAAAGGCAGACCTAGCAGAAGCTAGATCAACTGCATCTAACATGTAAGAAATTTTGTCCGAGGGTCTGACATTTACGTGGAGGATTGCAGATGCATGGCTGGAGACCACTATTTGTTGCGGATGAAGGCATCAGTCCCAGCACCCACTGCATCGAAAATGGCCTGAACAGAGTTGCTTTCTATGAAGTAACCAGACATCTGAAGATGTTATTTCCTCCATTCTCTGGAGGTATCTAGGAGGGCTCCTATGAAGAGGAGCTGCTGGGAAGGTGAATCTGGCACCTTCCCTGAATCAGAAAACATCTCCTGGAAGAGAGCAATGAGAAGCTGTGGCAACTGCTTCCTGTGACTCCAGCCTGGATGGGCCGGCTTAGAGCCAAACGTCCAGGAAGTGAAGACTTGAATACTAAGGTTGTAGTGAACTCCTCCCTGAACAGGTACTTGTTTAACCTTTCAAGGCTGAGGAATGGGCGCACGCTATCTGTTATCTTGGAACCAAGCAAAGGAAGCAGGAACCTGTGTTCCGATTCGCAGTGGAACAACTTCTACTGCTCTGATCCCGCAGAGGCCCTGTCTCTTAGAGGAAAGAGGCTCTGACAAAGGCAAATAGACTGGGCTACCACCTGGGTCTGGGAAAAATCTCTGCGAAACTGGGAGAGTATCCTTCTCGGACAATCCTGATGACCCACATCCGCTGGATAGGACTTCCACTGGTTGTAAAACCGACACAGATTCAAGAGGATGGTACTGGGCGCTTTCGGGCTGTCTGCCTTCGCAGTTGAGAAGTTGGTTCCTGACAAAGGCTTCCAGGCCTCTCCCTTGAAAGGACTGCCTGTTACGAGAATGACAACGGTGACATCCCTCTGAGGGGCAGCAGGAGTCTGAGCACCCTCCAGAGCTCAACCTGAGGGCCGAACTTATAAGCATCACCAAGGAGATGTTAATCACCTTCTGCCAATGACAGCCACCCTAGCAGCAGTGCCATAGGCACCTATAAAAGCTTTTAGCTGATTATTGGGCTATATGCCCCTAGCAATGGAGTGGTAGATTCTGGGAGACTCTCGACCATTGAATTGAGTGCGCTCCACAGGAAGTACTCGTACTAAGGAATGTAGGAACTCCAGACATAAAAGTCTGCTTTGGTCCACAGATGAAGTTTGAAATGCTATGGTGGACCCCATATCCCTGAGGAAAAACTAGAAAGATCTTCTATCACAGGCTCTGCTGATACAGAAGGCTTGCATTCCAGCCCCTAAAATGAGTTATCCACTGCATCTTCGACAAAGCAGGACAGGAGAGACTTATCCAGGTCCATTTCTACCCCAGAAGAACCTCCAAAAAGCAGGTACAGGCCAGAATCACGGAGACACCACCACCCGGAATGGCGTGGAGGAGTTCGGCACCATCCACAGTACAGGCACCAGCACCACACACGGCGCCGGGCATACTGGCCTTAGGCCTGAAGAAAAGGGGGGAGAAGAAGAGTGGTACCCATGCTGGCCCCTGCAGTGGAAAATGGTGGGGGTAGGCACGCTGGTCGGCGCCAACGGCGCTGGCACTGGGCAGGGCACCGTAAAACATCCTGCCTGACCAACTCAGCCATGGCCCAGTGACTCCTGAGGCCTGAAGGCCCCTGAACTGGGTTCACTGGCCAAGTCAACTGGGCAGATGTCGTAACCCCTGCTCTAGAAGAGCAGCCCAGACGTGAAACTGCTCACCAGAGCCCCATCGAGAACAGAGACAGAGCCCAGTGTCAAAGATCACAGCTGTTAAGAATGGAGCCACAGAGGACCCCACCAAAGTCGGGTCAGGCCTACCGCTCTCCACCACCGCTGATCCCTGCGCAGACGCACCACAGCGTGACCTCGAGTGGTACCATTTCTTCTTCCACCAAGAGGAGGAAGAAGGGCTTGAGGTCGAGCGGAGCTGGGTCCCCGATCAAGGTCAGAAACAGGCCTGCTGCCTTTGTGCTTCGGGCAGACTGTCCTCCCCCCACTCAATGAGCACCGGACTGCCCGTGGTCGGACCCCCTTCCCCCGCAAAGGGGTGGCGGATCAGACACAGCCCCACTGCCATCACAGCTTTCAAACAAACTCTCCCTACTGTCACCACTACCGTCTAAGGTCGACTCTGTTGATGGCAGGTTGAGAATTTCTTCCTCCTCTTTTTTTTTTTTTTAAATAAGAACATTAAAAGTAGTAAATTAATCAAATACTGAACGACTATAGCTGCTGTCGTATAGACAAAGACTCGACTCCCGGCAGCAGAGCGACGTCGTCATTGAAGCGCACTCGACGGTGGGAGAAAAGGAACTGAGGTGGTTGGAGAGTTGATGCCAAGATGGCCTATACAGTGCGAGCCAGTCTCGCAGCACCATGCATGCACAGTCCTATCCCGGCGTTGACCCTCCTGAAGATTTGTGGCTCCTGTGGGGTCCTAGTGCCTCCGGTGTAGTCCCATTATTGTGAATGAGTGGTGCAGACTTTTAGTCCAGGAAGATCAAGAGAAATGGTGTTAATGAGTGACTTCAGCCTTTAGACAGATACTGAGGGAAGACAGTAGCCAGGAGTCAAAATTAAGGCAAAGATTTGTGGATGTCACTCAGGTGAGTGAGTAAGACTACAAGAGGGGTGACTGTACTGGACTTTGTGATGCCCAATCAGGACATTATATGGGGCATTAAAGTGGAGGTCTTAACTAGCCAGAGTGACCACTGCATGGTGAAATTCAACATAAAGCTGGAATCGCAACAATTAACCATTGACACTTGGGTGCTGCACTGCAGCAAAATGGGGGGAGAAAATGCAGGAAAGACTCAAGGACTTCCCTAAAGTCTGGGGGGTGAAGGGGAAGTGGGCAGCATTAAAAGAAGCCATTACAGAAGCCACCCAATACTGCACCATGAGTATATATAAAAAATATGAAACTGATATGTTTAGACAGGCAGGTAAGAAGGAACAGAGTGAAGCAAACAGAAAATTGTATTATATTAGGAAACTGGGTATAAGTAAAATGCTTATTGGAGGCAAAGGTAGAATTTAAGCTAGCAGAAAGGGTCAAAGAGAAGGACAGATCCTTCTTTAGATACATTAGTGAAGGGAAAAATACCAGGGATAACCTCGAAAAAGATATGGAAGAATGGGGTGAGTACAGGGGACAATGTGGAGAAGGCAGATATACTGAATGAATACTTTAGTTCGATGTTCATGATCGAGCAAGCAGGCCCACTTGCTACAGCAGAAAAAAATTTACTGGGTGTACAGGGGATACATTTGAGAAGGGAAGGATAACAAGGGTATCCCACAAAAAAAACAGAATGAAACTCAGTCTCAGTGTAGATTTTCTTTACTCCACATTTAACTTTCCAAGAGGACATTTTTTTGATAAAGCTTACTCATGACTATTCTACTCAAATTCATTTTTTTTCACACACTGGTACTCCTTTCAACAGCGATTTCTCTCAACACTCCATTCTCCCGGTTGCAGAGTTCTGACCGTCTAATGTCCTGGATGCTCTTAGGAGTCTGACGTCCTCAGACAGAATGAAACAATAACTTGCCCAGTTAAACAAGGAATAAAAAAAAAATTCACACCGAGACTGGGTCTCATTCTATTTTTGTGGGATTCCTGTGCAGTCGAGGAATTAGAGGACTCTCTCAGAACAAGACAGTAGGTTTCTTTAAGGAATGGAGCGATCCAGGATTTCGGTGCAGAGGATAACAAGGAAACAGGAACTAAAGGGACTGGAGAATCTAAAAACCAATAAATTGTCAGGGCAAGACAGGATTCACCCTAGGGTGCTGTAGGAAACTAGAAAGGTGCTAGGGGAGCCACTGGTAGGCCTCTTTGTAGAGTCAGTAGCAGATCATGTAGTGCGTGTGAGGACTGGAAGGTGTCAAATGCAGTTCCCCTACACAAAGAGGGTGACAGGGAAAATCCAGGAAACTACCGGCAAATGAGCCTGACTTCGATGGTAAGGAGATGCCTGGAGACAATTGCTGAAGAGGAGATAGTCACATTCTTAGAGGATAAGGGCTCAATGGATTGGAATCAACATGGTTATGGGCTAGTCGTGTCAGAACAACTTAATTTACTTTTTTAATGTCATGACACAAATGACAGACGGGGCCACGCAGTGGACGCATTATACCATGATTTTAGCAAAGCCTCCAACACAGTACCTCATAGGAGACTGGTAAAGAAGGTGATCAATCTGGGGCTAGAGGAAGAAATAACTAAATGGATCAAAAACTGGTTGACAGAAACCAGAGGGGTGACCTAAATGGCAAATTCTCTGAGGACAGGGCAGTGATAAGTGTGGTACCACAGGGGTCAGCCCAAGGACCACTCCTGTTTAGTATGTGTATCTGTGATGTAGGAAAGGGTATCTAGGGCAAGATAAGCCTATTGTAGTCAGCTAAAAACAAACTAAAATGGCACCCCACTGAAGGGGCTCAGTGCAGTCTGCCAGGGTAGGAACCCCAAATGGGAAACCAGAGCAGAAACATGCAGCTGTACTCAGATGTGCAAAAAATGTTGCAGGCTACATAATGCAGAAACACAGAAACATAGAATCTGATGGCAGATAAGGACCACTTGGCCCACCTAGTCTGCCCATTTCCCTACCCAACGGATAAGCTGCAGATCCCAGTTAACCAACAGCCTACTTCCTCCTACCCCCCACTACAACTGCCTTATGTCTGTCCCATGCATTCTTGGATTCCCCCACTGTTTTTGAATCTACAGCCTCCTCTGGAAGGCTGTTCCATGCATCTACAACCCTTTCTGGGAAGAAATACTTCCTCACATTACCTCTGAGGCATCCCCCTCTATCTTCAAATTGTGCCCCCTTGTTCTTGCACATCTCTTTTTCTGAAAGATGCTACCCTCTTGGACTTTGATTACCTTGAGGTATTTGAAAGTTTCTATCATGTCCCCACTATCCCTTCTTTCCTCGAGGCTATACATCTTAAGCTCCTTTAGTCTTCATATGTCTTCTTGTGCAGACCCTGCACCGTTTTGGTTGCCCTCCTCTGGACAGCCTCCACCCTGTCTATGTCTTTGCGGAGATGGGGTCTCCAGAACTGTACACAGTACTCCAGATGTCTGTACAGAGGGACAACAACTTCCTGTTTTCTACCGATGATGCCTCTCCCTATACAACCCAGTATCCTCCCAGCCCTCCTTACTGCCTTCTCACATTGCTTGCCCACCTTTAGGTCATCTGATATGACTACCCCCAGGTCCCTTTCCATTTTTGTTGTTGTCAGTATGTCAACCCCCATTGCGTACTCTTTCCCTGTGTTTTTGTTTCCCAGGTGCATTACTTTGCACTTCTTTGCATTGAATCTAAGCTGCCATACATTTGACCATTCCTCCAACCTTGCCATGTCCTTTTTCATCCTTTCCACCTCACCTTGCATATCAACCCTGTTGCAGATTTTTGTGTAGTCTGCAAAGAGACATACTTTTCCTTCCAGTCCCTCTGTAATGTCACTTAAAGACATTAAAAAGGACTGGCCCCAGTACTGAACCCCGTGGTACCCCACTAGTAACCCCCCTTTCTTCACTGTGGACTCCATTTACTATTAGCCGCTGTGTCCTGTTGTCCAGCCAGTGTTTTACCCAGGCTACCACCCTGGGACCCACTCCCAGGCTTGCTAATTTGTTTATTAATCTTTTGTACGGGCCTGTGTCAAATGCCTTGCTAAAGTCTAGGTAGGCCATGTCCACAGCCCCTCCATGGTCTACTACTTTGGTCACCCAGTCAAAGAAATCAATTAGATTTGTCTGACATGACCTTCCCGCTCTGAATCCATGCTGCCTTAGGTCGTGTGCCCCACTGGCCTCTAGGTACTCAACAATTCTTTCCTTCAGAAGCGATTCCATCATTTTCCCAACCATTGAGGTCAAACTGACAGGTCTATAGTTTCCTGCCTCTGTCTTGCTCCCACTTTTGTGAAGGGGAATCACATCTGCCCTCCTCCAGTCCTCAGGTACCACACCATCCTTCCATGATATATTAAAAAGGGTAGTCAGTGGTGTTACTAGTTTTTCCCTTAGTTCTTTTAGATCTGGGGTGAATCCCATCAGGCCCCATTGCTTTATCCACCTTCAGTTTTAGGAGTTCTTTCAGAACCCTATCTTCTGTGAAAGGACTAATATCAACCCCCCTATTCAGAATGCTTCTATTGACTGAATTAGGTATCTCCCCCTGCTCTTCCATTGTGAATACTGAGCACAAGTATTCGTTCAGTATCCCTGCGATTTCACTGTCGCTCTCTGCCCAACCACCTTCCTCTTTATTCAGCCTCAGTATCCCTGCCTTAGTCTTTTTCTGCTTCCTAGTGTACCTATAAAAGGTTTTATCCCTCTTACTAACTGAGTTGGCTATCCTTTCCTCAGTTTGGGGCCTTTGCTATTCTGACTGCCGTACCCGCTTCCTTCTGCTTTAACTGGTACAGTTCTCTGTCCTGCTCCTTCTGTGTTTCCTTATACTTCCTGAATGCAATCTTTTTCTCCTTAACCTGCCCCTTCTTTTGAGAACCATAGTGGTTTTCTCTTTCATTTTGATTTGTTTATTTGCTTCACACAAAGGCTTTTTGCCTCTGTGATGGCGGTTGTGATGTTTCCCCATCGTTGCTCCACCCCACCTTCGTGCCTGTTTGCTAGTGCTTTTCTGAGGCATTCTCCCATTTTGACAAAATCAGCCCTCCTGAAGTCCAGTACCTTCACTTTTGTATGGCTTGACTCTACAGCTAAGTTTATCATGAACCACACTGTTTGGTGGTCACTTGTTCCCAGATGGCTACCCACTTCTAGATCCGAGATCCTCTCTCTGTCCCCATTTGAGAGTACCAAGTCTAAGATTGCTCCAGTGGCGGAGCCGGGGAAGGGCGATCACTTCTAATGGCTGCTCCAATGTGAGTAGTGGTGCCCCGCCACCATCTTTATTCACTGTTTAGTGCCCATTGATTGACTGAATGGCCCCCCTTGGCTCCCAAATGTTCCCAAACTTGGCTCCACCACTGGATTGCTCCCTCCCGAGTGGGTTCCAACACTAGCTGTCTGAGCCATGCCCCTGTAGGGAACCGAGAATGGCCCTGGTCTTGGCTGTGGCTGCAGCAAAGGTGCTCCAGTTAACTGTAATTCAATTACTTAGTGCAGGCGGGCTTGTACTGCAGAAAGAAGCCAACCTCCAAAATTACAGCATATTCTGACTTAAAAGGTAAGCAGTCATCACTCACACACCCCAAGAGAAGACTGCTCACTGAAGATACCAAGTTCTGCAACAGGACTACCAGTGTAGATGGAATTACCATTATGAGACCAGATGTTAGGAGACTCAATGAGAGGTCCAGTATTTGACAGTTGAAAT
Source organism: Neoceratodus forsteri (assembly GCA_016271365.2). Taxonomy (NCBI): domain Eukaryota; kingdom Metazoa; phylum Chordata; order Ceratodontiformes; family Ceratodontidae; genus Neoceratodus; species Neoceratodus forsteri. Next base: position 1,754,412,782 of record CM057452.1, read on the forward strand.
TTATTTTTTATTTATTTCATCACTCGGGAAAACATCTTTGAGCACAATTCCTCATTTGCAAAGGTGCCACGTCTGAGACAAGGAAAGGATACACAAGACAGTACTCTATAATCATTACAGTAAATAATGCAGAACCAGCAGCTCTAGTGGAGCATAGTCAGCAGAAAATATTAGGAAGATTTGGGTAAAAACAGTTAGTAGCAAACAGCAGTTCCAGGGCGAGCATAATCAGCAGGAAGCATTGGAAGCCTTAGGTACCTGTCTGAACAGTATATAATTCATAAGCAATTCAGGAGGTACATTGTGCACAAGGTGACCAAATTAGCTGTAGCAAGAGCATTTGGAACTTACAGTGAGTTCTACTTTCAGCACTTTCTTGAACTGGGCAATTTTAGGGAGACCTACAGGGATTTCAGGTAATTCATTAAGACATAGAGATGCCGTTACTGCAAAGGAGTTTTTGTCCAGGTTTGGTTTACGGAAATGTATTTCTAGGGCATTCCTAGACACGCTCCTGGTAATGCACTGATTGTTAACTGGGTGAAAAAAGTTACAAATCACCAAGGGGGTAAGGCCTAGTACTGCTTTTTTTGTGTGTGCTAACAGGTCTGGTACCTTAGTCTTTCCTTCAGTGAGAGGCAGCTGGTTTGGGTATAAATGGAGCAACTATGGGCAAGCATGTCAGCCCCTAGAGCAAAGTGACAAGCCCTACTGAAGGCTACCCCTAACTCTGTTTAGTACAAAGTCACTTGCTGCTGTGTAAACTGGGAGGCCACAGTTCAGAAGCATGCACGACATTACAAGACACCTGGCTTCAGTGGTGAGGTTCAGGCAATCCCTAAACAGTGCGCCCAACTTCCTGCTGGCAAGACAAACGATATTATCCACACGTGGAGTGAATGATAAAGTGTCAACCAGAGTATCTCCTAAATATTTGAAATATTCGACCTGTTCCAATTTATCTCCTTTATCATTTAGGATGACTGGAGAAGGGATATTTTTTTTTCAACCAAGGCCCTGAGAACAGCATGGTCTTAGTTTTTTTTTGTAGTTTAAGACCAGTTTACTTAGCGTGAACCATTTCTCCAAAGACTCAGTTGTTTTGAAGGTCAGTGCAATTTCACCTATTGTGCTCTACTGGTGTAGATAACAGGACTGTCAGCATATAGGAGCACCTCAGATGTCTGAATGGCCTCAAGGAGGCTAAAGCCCCGGCCGAGCATGCCACTAGAAGCAACGCCAAACATGCACAAGCTGTGCCTTTTAGAAAAACAGCCTTGGGAAAGCGAGCCTTTGTGGTAAGGGCTCCCTCCTGGCTCAATGCACTCCCTTTCTCTGCTAACAGCCACACAAGGCTTAGCCGCTTCAAAAATCAGACTATGAAAATTAATCGTGCCCCCTGAGCAGTGCTTCTGCCACTTCGAGCCACCTATGGGCACCACCTCCCCGAAAGCCTGGCCCGGCCCAGACTGCTCACTCTATTCTGCTGCTTATGCCCCCTTCCCTACTACCTTCCCTATTGTCTCTCCTGTCTCCCTACCCCCCCAACTATTTACCTCTCTTACCCCCTAACACCGCGTCCACAACTCGCTAACCTGCTGGGTCTTGTCACTCTCTCCCACCTTTCTTCTGCGGCTCACCCTAGTTAGACCCAGGCTCATTCCCAGTGCCGTTGCCACTACCTATTCACTATTATTCAGTTCCTGTACCTTTCTGACTTTGCACTTTTCCACCTCATCATGGATGAGATCCCTTATAATCTGGTGTTCTAAATTTCTGTGAACTCTGTAATATTGTTGACATTACTATGCTACTGTATACTCTGGCCCAGATATTCAAAAGGGTTACGCCAGCGCAAGTCCGAAAATGCGCCATTCTGCGATATTCAGCGGGAGGCAGTTGCGCCCCCCCCAAATCACGCTGAGCAATAGCGTAATGATAATAAATGTATGCGCAACTGAAGGGGGAGGAACCATGCATAAATGGTGCAGTGCGATATTCAACAACATGCGCCATGCACAACAGGGTAGCAAGCGGAAGTTGAGCGACAGCGGAAATGAGCCAAAATAAAAAGGAACAAGGGAGAGGCGCAAAAACGCTACAGGGAAGGCACATGTTGCTGAACTATAGCCAGCCACACAGGCAACACACATACACACGGCAGGAGAGAGAAAGGGCACCTGGAACCCACAGGCTCAGGGAAGGTGTGGGGAGTCACAGCCACAGTGCAGAAGGGGGAAGTGCCACACAGCACTGAGGCCAGCACAGTTAGGTGTTCCGGTGCAGGGAAGTAGCAGCCAGGACAGCAGGGGAACACAGAAACAGCTGCCGGGGTGAACACAAGCCAGGGACAAGATGGAGGCAGTAATGAGGGGGGTGGAAAGGCCCGGCAGCGGGCGCAGCCATGGAGGAACCCGTCGGTATGCCCCCAGCAGGCAGTACCAAGCCCGGGCACCAGCCGAGCTCCACAGTGATACTGAGATCAGGGCTGCACCGCCTGAATCGGGCAATTTGAGGTGGCTCTGTGAGCTGTGCAGTGATGTGATGCAGGCACCTACAGGACGGAGCCATGCTCTGTCAGTGGAGACCAAAGTGACAGCTTGCATGTGCTTGCTCTCGCCACGGGTACCTTCCAAAGACCAACAGGGACACCATAGGCACAACCCAGTCGGGCCGCATCACACCACCTCACCCAATTCCTCAGCGCACTGCTGCCACATGCTGCGGAGTACATCCATTTCCCCAGCACACCGGCAGAGCGCACAGCAAACATACAGGAGTTCCACAGGGTAGCACATATGCCTGGTGTGCTAGGGGCAATAGACTGCACCCATGTGGCCATCCGCACACCACCTGGCCCAGAGGGGGCCGCATACATTAATCACAAGGGCTATGCTAGCATCAACTGCCAGGTGGTGTGCGATGCCAGGGGGCGCATAATCAATGTCTGTGCCACGCACCCTGGGGGAGCACACGATGCCTTCATCTGGCACCAGTCGGCACTGTGCCACAGATTCGAGAGTGGGGACATCCCCACTGGCCACTTAGTGGGTGAGTATGCAAACCACACGGACAAACTTATGGCTTGGGAGGGGCATGGTCTGAGGTGACATGAGTCGTGGCCTACATGGCCCGGGGCAGGGCGATGCTGATCACCAAACTAACCTCCACCCTCTACACACAGGTAACAGTGGATACCCACTCCGTCCCTGGCTGCTCACACCATACCGGCGGCCCGCGACCCCATAGCAGCAACACTACAATGAGGCACATGCCACCACATGTAATGTTATTGAGTGGGTGTTCGGTATGCTGAAGGCACGTTTCCGTTGCCTGGACACCTTCAGCAGTGCCCTACAGTACAGCCCCTCAAAGGCCTGTGGGCTATTCCTGACCTGTTGCATCCTGCACAACATGTCCAACGAATGTGGGATAGCCATACAGGTCAAAGAGGGGGACAGCGATGGGGACGATGAGGACGCCGGTGACAATGGTGATGGGCAGCCCCCCTGGGCAACGGGACCCCGACTGTTCCGGCTGGCACAGCTGCACCGGGCACCATCACGGAGGAGCACTTCAGCCAACCCAGGTAAGTCATGGAGCCATGTGCAACCACCAGTGGCAAAGGCACAACCCACAAACATGCATGGACACACAACAGGGGTGCATGCCGTCAAGGGAAGTAGCCGGGCATGGAACCACACACACCGCCAGGGAAGGGTGAGGTCTAACATGGCACACGGACAGACAGACAGACAGACACACACACACACAAAACTCACCAGACATGCACAAACGGTAGGAGGCACGCCGACCCAGAATGCCACCCCAGCCACATACATGTCCACAGACCACCACGCCCACTGCCTGTCATTGTACGTGTGTCAGACGCTGGGCACCATTGCACATTGGCATACAGCGTAATGCAGGCATCATCATGCACACGCAACTGTGGACAGCAGCCGGGAGGGTGTGCAGATGGACTGTGTGTGCGCGTGAAGGGCTGGGTACCCACCCGTGCATTGCCCGCTGAATAACACAATGCACACAGGGCAGCATCAGACAGTAGCCACGCTGGGAGACAGGTCAGTCACGTGCCACAGTGCCCCGGCCACCACGGATGCGTGGGCAGCCCCGCCGAGACCCGCCAGCAGTGACAGGCTGACCATTGGCCTCATGGGGTTGCACCGATGGTCCCCCAAGGGTTCCACTGCATGAACACGACCATGCTCACGCAGGGGTCTGCAGCACACCGAACATGCCTGCGCCAGGTGTGCTCGGGATGCCCACAGCTGAACCCAGTGTCGACAAGGATGGTGTCACACGACACCGGAACGGGGGGTGGACATTGCATTGCGCAGTGTCTGTGATGCATGGGCAAATAACTGTGTGCCCCCTGTGGCCATGGCAGCTGTGACTGTATGTGTCAGCCTGTCAATGGCAGCGGTCACATCCTCCCGCATCCGGTCCATCCCTGCCAGGAGCAGAATGGTTTCTCTGCTGCAACGCTCCTCTGCCTGCTGCACAGCTGCACTCAGTGCATCCACCGCCATCACAAGCCGCATCTGCTGATAGACTAATGCTTGTAGTATGCGGGTGTGCTCATCCAAGAGGTCATCTGCCTGATCAGCATGCTGTCCCTCAGGATGTTCACGGCCCTGATGCTCATCACCCCTTGAGGGTGGGCGCTGCACACCAGGGCCAGGCCTGGGCTTGTCCACAGGCAGTGCACTGACGCCTGCCCCTGACACTGTACCCCCAAGCCCATTGGCCGACTGCTGATGCTGCCCCTCCGGCTGCCGCTCCCCAGGGCTCAATGGTGCTGCCGCAGTGGCCGCAACAGTCTCACTGTCCTGTACACACACCAGTGCTGCCCCACCGGTGCTGACAGGCACAGGCTGGGACTGTGATGACATGCAGGCCTCCACGGCGGCACCACCCACAGCCATGGCCGCGATGTTACCTACTGTGTGGCCATTCTGTGGCACACATGTGTCACTGCCCATAACGTTAGGGACATCATCATCGGTGACGGACCCGGCACCAGCCCGAGTCCCAGCATGCTGGCATCCATGGTCACTGGGACACGGGCAGGGCCTCCTCCGCACCTGCTCCAACAACATCAGTCTGGATGTCCAGGCGGGCCCACTGTCGCCCTGAGCCGCGTATTCCTGTGGGGGTGGATGGGCCCTCCTCCATCTCCATCTGACCGGCCTCAGTGGAGAAGCCCACCACCACTGACCCATGCAGACGCTCAGGAGCTGTAAGGGAAAACAAAGTTGCGTTACTGCATGTGACCTACCCTGTCTCCCCCAATAGACAGACCATGACCTACCATGCAGTGACAGGCTACCACCCGTCTGGAATCCACCACCTGGAACACCCTCAATGGCGCAACGCTGCATTCTGCCAGCAACCCTCTCCTCCTGTGGGGTCAGGCGTAACACCTTCGGCAGTGCCCCACCTGTCGCAGACCGTGCTGCCCTGATGGCAGCCACCTTCTCCTTAATCCTCCTCCTGTCCGTGCCCATCTTCTTCTTGTGCTCCTGCACGGAGCGCTGGTGGCTGCCATGCAGGTTTACAGCATGCGCCACCTCCTCCCACGCAGCAGCACGGGCCTGTGGTGTTCCCTGGCGTCAACTGAGAAGCGGCTCCTGGTCTAGGTAGGCCTCGAACAGGGCATCCGTCTCAGCCTTCGTGAAATCTGGCCTCCTTTTCCTCCCACAACTCTGTTCCTCTTCCTCCACAACTCGCTCGGTGATGATTCAGCCTGTGAGAATGACAGGTGTTACCTGTGACTGTGCAGTCCCATGCATGTCCCAAAATCCACAGTCCACACTCCCAAACAGCATGCAACTCACCAATAGACTGCAGTAACCTACTATGGCCAGTACAGCCCAATGTCGCACTTTTATAGCGCAACCCATGCAAATGAGGTGAGGCGCATCTTTAAGTGGATGCAAATGCAGTGACTGCGCCACTGAATGGCTGATTAGCTGATTTGCATATGACAGCTGAATATCGCGCTGTTGCGCTTTGCACAATTATGTTGAACGTGCTGAGCCAAGGGCGCAGTTCGGTGACATGCGCACTACACACCTAACTGCGCATGCCTGTGTTGATGACGCAGGCACCTGCCGCGCTGCTGATGTGCTGTGCGTGGGAGGCAATGCAGGGCACGGCCACCATTGTGCCAGTGGCGCTACAGCGCTGTTCACCTATATGGCGTTGTGGCACTGGGGCGTCGCAGGCACACTGGGGCAACAGCACGGTAGGCCGCTACAGGAGGTGGCACACAGGCACCCAACCGCGCTAGACGCATTGGGTTCCAATCACGCTGTGGCTGTCCGTGCGCCAGAGACCCTTGACCCTGTGCCCGACCTTTGCCCCCTAGGCGCCATGCGTCAGGCATGGGTGCACCACTATCGTGCTGTTCGGTGACAGCGCAATAGGGAATGGCAGCGCTGTACCGCGCAGCATCTGCACATGGCGGAACCACGCTGCACAGCGCCATTTTGACTTAACTGAGCAGTAAAGATGGCGTGGAGGAGAGCAGTACAGTGGAGCCAGGTGGAGCTGGCAAACCTGGTTGCCATTGTGGAGCCACATGTTGGCCCACTATTTGGTGAGTGACCCCTGGACAGGGCCAGGAGTCAGGTGTGGCAGGAGGTGGCTGACGCCCTGGAGGAGGCCACCGGTATGGGGCGGACGGCAGAGCAGTGCCGCCACAGATATGGGGACCTGAGGCGGAGGGACCCGGACCTGCTTGCCCGCCTGCGGGCACGTGCCAGGAGGGGCATGGTTCCACGGCCAGGTAGGTGCAACATCCATACACTTTTATCTTCCATATGGGTATCACGGTTGCATGTGTCCAGCACACTGGGGGGGAGTGTCCGGTGTTGGCCGTGGTGTGTAAGCAGGTGGGTGGGTGGTGGGTCTGGCTGTGGGATTGCACACATGGGGGCGGGGGGACTTTGCTACAGGATTGTACTGATGTTCCTCTCTCCATGTTTGCACTTTAGGCCCAGATGAGTGCAGGCTGGTGAGGGAGAGGAGGCGCAGCAGGAGGACCATCAGTCCGGGAGGGGCGAAGGTCCGCAGAGGCACAGGGACCAGCCTGATGATGGTGAGTGCCTTACATCCATGATTACTATTGCATGCAGTGTAACAGGGCGGGCAGCGGGGCATGGCCACCATCCACTGACACCACTGCCATGCACGCAACTTGTTACAGTCAGCACTGTCCAGTGGCACTGCACGTCTGGGAGTGTGTCAATGGTGGTCCATGCGTGCACCGGGTACATGGCTGTGCCACTGCCTTCGCACCACATAGCCACGTCACTGAACAGCCACGATGGTGCTGTGCAGGACTTGGCCGGTGGGTGTGTGCAGTGGTCTGCATGGCTGTGTGCGCCTGGGTGGGCAGGTCTTGTGGACGCAATCACTGTAGGTGGTCACACACCATCACAGAGGCATGTCCCATGGCTGTATGCCACGCACAGTGGGTGGGCTGCATGGGGCTGTGCATTCACACCTACTGACTCTGCTCCCTTGTCCTAGGTGGACAGCAGCTGCAGGAGATCAGGGTGGCGCTGAGGGAGATTCTCCAGGTAGCCAGGGCGCCCCTGGAGATACTCGAATGGTTGGACAGGCTCGGTGTTCGAAGACATCATGGCGGGAGGAGGGAGCAGGGAGCAGGGCTCCCACTGAGCTTTGAACTGCCCCTGATTTCCCCTACCCCCTTGACACACCCTCACACCCTTCCTTCCCTCTACTGTTTGTTCACCCTGCCCCTTACCCACCCCCACCTTGTTTGTGTCCCAACCCACAAACCTTTGTAAATACTTGTACATAGTTTTGTTTGCTGTTTTTAAATACATTTCTTTTGATATGCCTACTGTGGTGGTCTCTGATTTGCAGCGGCGATAGGTGCTCAGCTGCAGTGGTGTGCATGGCGCCAGGGTGGTGCAGTCGTCATGTGTGTCCGTGGATGCGAGTATGGTGTGGAAGTGGCTATCAGTCACTGTCTGTGGCGTGTGTGTTGTTCCCTGTGCACTGGATGACTGTGTGCAGTGGTCCATGGTGCATGCTCTGTGTCCATGGCACACCTGTCAGACCGTCCACGGCCTGTGCAGCTGACATCCATGCATGTCTGTGACATGCACGGTCCACTGGCATGTCAGTGGTGGCTGTCCATGCAGGACAGCCACTGTACCCAGCACAATGTCGGGTTGCCTCCTGTCACCGGTGTGGTGCATGTCTGCCTTGGGTGACACTGTGGCCTCCGCTGTTGTTGTCCCACCTCCATACTGTCGCTTGTGTGTGTCGCAGGGGATGTGCACCACTGTCTGTCACTTGTGCTCCGGGCAAATGCTGGTGGCGTACAGCTCCACAGTGCCTGCACAGGGTGGTTGGCACTCCTGTGTCATGGAGGAGTGCTGGCCGTGTGTACACGGTTTCCATGGCCACACGCTGGGGGCTTGGTTGCCCCACTACTGTGTCCCTGTGTTGGTGTGCCCTTGGGTATGGGTGGGTGTTTGTCCATGCACTGTGTTGCATCCTGTGTGGTGCATGCTTCCATGCACCACTGTGGGTGTCTACGCTGGCTGCTGTGGCCAGTGCTGGGTCGGGGTGTGTCCTTGGGAGGGTGTGCAGGGTGCTGTACCACTGGTGGGGGGGTCCGGGCATGCCCTGTCACGTGTGGGGTACTCTTGTGTGCCGACGCATGGTCGGTCTCTCAGCTGTACCTTGGGGTGCGGGTGGCACTGTGTAAGTCGCTGTATCGCTGTGTGCTGCCACCCGCTGATGGGTGCTCGTGGTGGGGCTGCCTTGCATGGTTCTGTGGTGCACAGGGTTGCATTGTCAAAGTGGGGTGGTGGCATGCATGGGGTATCCTGCACTGGTGGGCGCTGCTCCTGGGCAGGGTGTCTGGGAGTCGTGGTGCAGGGTGTGCTCTGCATTGGTGGGATAGTAGCGCAGGGGTGGTCGGCCCTCCTTGTGTGCCGTCACAGCTTGCCAGGGGTGTGATGGGGCACCATGGCCCAGCTGTGGGTTGGTTGCTGGTCTCCATGGGCCAGTTGTTATTCCAGCCCTCCCCCAGTTGTGCAGTGCATGGGGTGTGGGGGGATGATGTCTGTTATGCTGTGTGTTCCTCTGCCCATCTGTGGTATGGGTGGTGGGCCCCTGCATCGCTGGTTGTGCTGCTGCATTGCTGCCCTGCTGCTGGGGAGCGTCACTGGTTGCGCTATGGCGCATCTGGACTGCTCAGCTGAACATCCCTGGTTGCGCTATGGCGCATCAGATATGCTCAGCTTCACCTCCCTAGTTGCGCTATGGTGCAGGTGGTGCGATATTCAGTCGTCGGCCGTAGGCGCATCTTGGCCTGCTCAGTTTTTGAATATCGCGCTTCTTGCGCATGGGCGCAATGGACTTGCGCTTGCTCCTGCTGTTGCACACTTTTTGGGCGCAGTTTGAATATCTGGGCCTCTGTATTTAATACAGTTTATTTTGACAATGCCTCACAGCTGCATATGTTCCCACCTGTGCTGTCTCCCCTTTTTTTTTTAAGACAAGGATCCTTCATAAATAAGCTTTTAGCTCAAAGGATGTACTTCCGACTTTCCTAATAAAATAAATAAAAATAAAGAGGAGGGGGAGGAGTATTGAGCCTTGCAGCATTCCTATTGAAATGCTTTTAACATCTGAGATACAGCTGTTAATCTTTACCCACTGTGAGCAATTGGGGCGGTAGCTACGAAACCAGGCTACCATGTCCAGTGAGAGGAGTTTGTCAAGCAGTAGCTTATGGTTGACAAGGTCAAACACTTTAGTCAACTCAATGTAGATAGCTCCCACCATGTGACTACCATTGAGGGCCTCGTGTAAGAGGTTGGTTTACTTTACTAGAGCAGTGCTAGTGTTGTGATGCTTCCTAAATCCATGTTGTTGTGCACAATGAGTATTGTACTTACACAAGCAGTTGACCAGTTGGTCCGATACTATTCGCTTGAGGACCTTGGACAGGGGAAGAGTAAAGATACAGGCCTATAGGTAGCCAGGTTGCAGCAACGTCATCCACTTGGCCATGGACATGGGTCATCTGACACTTGCCATCTTCATAGATTTGGCCATGCCTTTGATTCTGTGGCCCATAATCTACTCCTGGAGGATCTCTCAGCCATAGGCCTATCCACAACCTCCACCGAATCGTTCAAGGCATACCTCACAGACAGGTTTCGATTTGTCCAGCCTTAGGGAAACCAAATCAGTCCCACTCCCGATTCTGGCAGGTGTACCCCAGGGGTCGATCCTCGGGCCTACCCTCTTCTCAAATTTTGTAAATAACCTCCCCTCCTCCTGCTCAGAATCCCAGGTTCAAATGTATGCTGATAATACTGCTATCTTCACTTATGGCCACTCTCTAGTCCTGGTTGAACCCATCCTCCAAACTGATTTCGTGAACACTTTAAGATGGCTTGAAAACAAATCGTTCACATGCAACAACAAAACACGGTTGCAATGGTTTTTGGTTCCACCCAAAAACTAGCCAAAAATACTACTACTACCTTCATAAATGCCCTAGATGGCTCCAAAATCAAAGCAGTTGACTCATACAAATACCTGGGAGTTTGGCTGGATCCCAAGCTGGACTTTTCCCTACACCTAGATACCATCCACAACAAACTGCGCCCAAAACTTGGAATGCTTCACAGACAAAAGGACAGTCTATCTCTCCCTATCAGGAGGGAAATAATTTCCAAGCTTATCCTTCCCTCGTTCGAGTACGCGGATGAGGTCTATAGCTCAGCGCCAAAATCCTCCCTGGCCAACCTAGACACTCTATTTCATGCTTTCTGCCGATTCACCTCTAATCTCCCTTACTGCACTCATCACTGCCTCCTCTACCAATCTGTCTTCATGCCCTCTCTCGCCAACCACCGTCTGGCACATTGTACGACCCTTATCGCTAAGTTCTGGTTCCACTCCCTTCCCTCCTACCTCTCCTCCTTATTAACACCTGCTCCTAGAACAGGCTATTCCCTATGCTTATGTGACCACCGATCCTTTGCTCTGGCCACACTCCGTACACTTGCCGGTAAAATACTTTTCGCCCATCGTCTCTCTACCCTCTGGAACTCTCTCCTCCTATCTGTACGTAACCTGCCAACAGTACTGTCCATCAGATATTTCAAGCGCCTCCCACCCCCCATGCCAATGTTTCAACCCTCCCTAATTCCAGATACCACCACATTGCGGTGCAAACCCTCCTATTATTGTGCTAACTCCAGTTCCAACTCCTATCCTGTTGTCCACCATGTGTCACCATGCCGTCCACCTGGCCACACCTACTTGGACACGCTCCTCTTTCAAAGCACATAACTGTGATATATAGCTAATGTGTTATTAACTTTGTATATTATGTCAGCTGCTTGGCCCTACTCCATGTATATCCTGTAACTGCTGACTATGTTCATGTATGTTCACTTATCATATGCAGTTCTTCCCATTTGTATTATTTTAATGTTTATTGATTATGTGTACTTGTCCCTTACCCCCTGTCCCGGGTTGCACCTGGAAACGAGCCTCAGCTCAGTGTGCTTTTCCTGGTTATCAACTTTTAGATAAATAAATAAAAGTCTCCACTTTTGAACACTGGAGTGACCAATGCTGTTTTCCAGATTCCAGGGAACTGAGAATACCACCGTAAAAAATTAAATATCTCAAAAATAGGAAGGACAAGTTCCTCTAGTTCCTGAGACAGCAGTTTCATGTATATCTTGTCATCCCCCCCTTCCCACACACAACCCTGGTTTTCCCTAGAACCCTTTATCTGCTATAGTGATGGGCTTGAAGTAACATTTGGGGAAAGCAGGGTCTTGATCAGAACTTCTAGTTAGTCCTGTGCCAACACGGTCACTTGCCCCGGCACATTACTGGGAGGGAGGACAGAGCTGAGGTCAGTAAAGGCTGTCCTGAATTTGCTGGCTATCTTAGCTGGGCCATGGTAACATCCCCATCGATGTTAAGCATTTTTGAGGGTGCTTTTTCACTCTTACCCAGGAGTTCCGTTACATTATCCCAGAATTTTTTTTTCCATTACTCCAGTTCCTAGTTTGCTGTTCTTTGCAGTGTTTTGCTTTAACCTGTCCTATCAAACTGGTGCGTCTATTGCGAGCTGCCTTGTATCTTTGTAGGTGACTCAGAGAGCCCGTTTCTCTTGTCTGGTGGCACAGGTTATACCTGTCATGCATTCAGACTATTAGTTCAGGGGTGACTCACCCTGCTGTCATGCCTCGAACCACATGCTTTTTAAGAGGGGCAAATTAATTGCAGGCTGTTTTGAATTGGTTTATGAAGTAGTCAGGGGCAGCGTCAATATCTGGGGTGATGTTCAGGTAGCTCCAGTCTATCTGGGCCACCTACGCCTTCAAATCAGCGATCTTATCTTTGTGAAGGACCCTGCTGATGACAGTTCCGGGAGCTTGGTGTTTTTAGCAGTCCATACACATTGTACTGGGGAGTCGTCACTGATAAGAGTCTGGAAGGACAGAAACATCAATAGCCTATCCAGGTGAGTAGCCGGGATTCTGTCAATTAAAGTTCTGATTCCCATTTTGTAGAAATGTAATGTCAAATGTGCAAGGTAATGCACATAGAAGCGAAAAATCTGGGAATGGTGTACTATACTCAGTAGGTAGCACACTTGCCTCTGAGGTCGGGAGATCAGAGGGCTGTGGGTTCAGTTCCCACATCTGGCACTTGGGTTAATATCCCAGTACTGGCACTGTAGTGCAGCATGAGACTTTCAGATGAGATGTTAAACCGAGGTCCCATCTGCCTGGATTGGTGGTATTTCAGGTGGATGTTAAAGAACCCATGGCACTTATCGAAAAGAGTAGGGCATTTCCCCGGTGTCCTGGCCAAATTTCCCTCATTCACTAAAAATACCACCAACAGCTTAATCTGGTTCAAGGTCAGTTGGCATTCGTCTGTATCCCCCTTCCCCAGTTCGTGCCTGAAAATAGGCAGGACTTGTCTAGTGCACTTACCCGGTCAACAAAAACTAAAATCAAATTAAAAAAAAAAATATATATATATATATTGACCAAATGCAGCTGGAGAGCATAGTGTAAGAAACAATAACCTTAAGCAGACTGCTCTGTGCAACATGGTATATGGAAGGATTAGCAGAATATTGGAGTGCATAGAGAGATTACTAGCAGAAAAAGGGACATGATTTGACCTCTGTACAGATCACTGGTGAGAACACATCTGGAATACTGTGTCCAATTCTGGGGCCATCACCTAAAGAAGGACTAGGACAGAGTAGAGACAGTGCAACAATGGGGTACAAAGATCATCCACAGTCAGCAGGGCAACACTTATGATGACAGACGGAAAAGTCTCAACATGTATGCACAGGGAGACAGAACGAAGTAGGGGGACATGATAAAGACTTCAAAGTTCATGAGTTGGTTCAACAGAGTTGACACAGCAAGTCTGTTCAAATTACAAAACATTGTGTCCATCAGGGAGCATGTGCTCAAACTGGGGGAGGGTTAAAAATGACGTTGGGAAATATTACTTCATGGAGAGGTTGGTGGATGGGTGCAGCAAACATCCTGACAAGGTTGCAGAGACAAAAGGCCCATTTACACTACTTGATCTGGACTGGTGTGAGTGGTGAAGACAAGTTGCATCGGTGCAGGTCAAACAGTGTAAACAGCATGGGGAACATTGCAGGTGGCTCCGATGCAGTGCAGAACAAATGGAGTTTTGGTCGGGAGCTGCACTAATGCAGGCATTTTTTGCTGGTGTGTAAACACGTCGCTCCGCCTACAGTGGTGCAGCCCCAAGACACACCATACCACACTAAACTGTCACCTTCCTACTCGTCACTCTACTTGCTTTCATATTGATATGTACTGCAAGCAGCAGGTAAGGAGTCATGCCATCAAAACAAGGAGGCAGGTATTGTAAAAAATAAGCCTGAAGCCATTGTTCTGCATTGGAGCTGTGTTTTGCTGAGGGGAAGAAATCGCTAATAGAGTGACCAAAAAAAAAAAGTGTACAGCAGTCAGTACTGAATGCAGCTTCAACCAGATTTCTGCTAAACACTGTAGGAGACAGCTTACCCTCTAACCCCCAACCCCTACCCCAAAATGCAGAGTGAAATGCCAGAAGCGTACTGCTCAAGTTAGCACCAATGTGGGCGTTGGTAGTGTGAAAGAATGTCTACATTGCAGAGGGTGGAATGGCGGAGACTTAAATGCTAGGTTGTGCAAACGTGCTGAAAGAGAGTGGCAGAATTCAAGAGAGAGTGGGATGCATATATTGTACAGGAGCTACTAGAAGGGATGTAGATTTAAAAATGTTCCATTCGATACCTAGTCAATAAAAACAGCAATTTAGAAAAATTCACACTGAGCTAGAAATCCAAATCAAGCTGTCCACTCTTTTACAATATATGAAATCAATTGTTTCTGATTGCTGCTGAGAGAGGTAGGAGTGTGAGTTTGATTCTGTCCAAGAGGCATTTTGTTGCTGAGATTTTTTGCCCTCCCACCACCTCCACACATTAAATGCTTAGTTAGTTGGGAGCAGCATATAGGCTCTGCCCAGGGGCGGGTTGATAGCTAAAGAGCAAATAAAATCAAAAGGAAGAGGAGCTGCAGATGATATCACATAAGTGGACATTTGTACATTTAAATTGCATGATCTTGTCAATTTCACTCGGTTAGGAATAGGATGGGTTTGACAGGGGCATGGAGCAGAAAGGGGCAAGGGCTGTGGAAACATCAGGGTCATGAAGAAATGCTGTAAAAGGGAGAGAGACTGTAAAGAAAACACTAAAAGAGGGTAGAAGCATACTTAAGGAACACGTACTGTAGGATGGCACAAGGAGTGGTGCAGTGCGGAGAAGCGGTGTTCAAAAAAACTTTCTGGGAACTGTGGTGCTGCCCCATTTGTAGGCACCTCTCTGGGCTGAGGGAGGAGGTTGTCATGCTTTGAGCACAGTTGGCAGGAGTACTGGGGACCTTTCCCCCCACCCAGGGACCACCATACCACCAGCCACTGCCACAGAGGGTACTCAGTCAGAGGCCTGGATGGACTACGGTAGGTTCAGTGAGGTTGAGGAAGGTGGAGCTCAAGCCTGCTGAAGGGAAGGCTCTCCGGAAAGGGGAGACAAACAAGCCTACTCCTGTACAAACTGTATTAGAAGTAGGGAGGGATCAAAGAGCAGGGCTGAGAAGGGTTGGAAATTGAGTAAGGAGTGTAAGGGAACATTTTGGAGGGTTGTCTCATTGAATGCAAGGAGTCTGGGGAACAAAACCGCACACCTACAGGCTCTGTTGGCAGAGGTGATGGTGGACACAGCTGCCATCACAGTAAAATGGCCTAACCAATACCAGGACTTGGACTTAATGATCCCAGGGTATACGATTTACAGGAAGGATAGGGGCAAAGGGAAAGCAGGAGGGGTAGCGATGTACGTAAGGGAAGGGATAAAGTGTGCAAGGAAAGAGGGGGACAAGAGGAGGACAGAGGCCTTGTGGATGCAATTCCAGGACAAGAGGGGTAGGATTCTCAGGATGGGGGTGGTATACAGGCCACTGACTCAAGGGGAAGACCTGTACAGGGAGCTGGCAGAGCAAATTAGGAAGGTGTGTGGGAAAGGTAACACAGTGACAATGGGGGACTTCAATCTACCAGGAGTGAATTGGGGTACCCCAGCCACATCAAGTGCTAGGGAGCAAATATTCTTGGATGCCTACCAGGACTGCTTCCTGGCACAGAAGGTCACTGAGCCGACTAAGTTGGGGAATACACTGGATCTAGTTCTGGCCAATGGGGAGACTGTAAGGGAGGTGGGGGTGGAGGATCCGCTGGCTGAGAGTGACTACCACTTGGTGTGGTTCACACGTAATATGAGCAAAGAAGCAGTGGGTACAGGGACCAGAGTGGTGGACTTCAGACAGGTTGACTTTGGCAGAATGGGCGAATTCTTAAGGGGGCATCTGGAAGGAATATAGCCACACTGGGATGTGAATCAGAAATGGGAAAAAATCAAATTGGGGATACTGGAAGCTACTGAGACATGTACCAGATTGCAGAGCAATAAGGGATGGGCTAAAAAAACGAGTTGATTAAGTAGAGGAGTCTTAGAAATGTTGAGGGCTAAAAAAGTAGCGTTCAAGAAATACAAGAAATCCGGGAGGGAGGGAGGAAGATAGGGAGGAGTCTATGAAGAGATCCAAGAAAGTTACCAGGGGAGTCAGAGCAGCTAAGGCCTCCAGGGAATTGAGCCTGGCACAGGACATCAGGGATGGGGAAAAGGACTTCTTCAGGTACATACGGGAGAGAGGATGCTGCAAGGACCAGATAGTGAGGATCGGGAAGGACAGGAGGCGGGCAAAGAAAGGGGTGAATCAGGCAGAAGCACCAAATGAGTACTTCTGTTCTGTATTCATGAGGAAGAAAGGAGGGCAGCTATCGCAGGGGGTGGGCAAGGGGGTAATGGCCAGGATGATTACTGAGGGTACGGTATTGGAGGGGTTAAGAGCTGTTAGGATGGATAAGGCACCAGGACTGGACGGCATACACCCCAGGGTGTTGCGAAGGAAATGGCTGGACAGCTAACAGAACTATTCAATACCTCCCTGAACACAGGGTGGATACCACATGACTGGAGGATGACCCACATGGTACCCATCCATAAAAGTGGACCAAAGGATGAGCCAGGTAATTACAGGCCAGTAAGCTTAACTTCCATTGTGGGGAAGCTGATGGAGACAATACTTAAGGAAAGGATGGTGAACTTTATGGAAGACAATGGGCTCCATGATGGTCACCAGCATGGATTTGCCACTGGAAAATCCTGCCAGACCAACCTAGTTGAGTATTATGACTGAGTCACGAGGGAGCTGGACAAGGGTCACATGGTGGATGTCATATATGCGGACTTCAGTAAGGCCTTTGATTCAGTGTTGCATGGGAGGTTGGGAGGGAAGTTGAGATGCACTGAGGTGGGGACGAAGATGGTTAAATGGACTGAAAATTGTCTGCACGGGAGACAGCAGAGGGTAGTTGTTGGGGGGGGGCTCTAATCTCCAAGAGCTGGGACAAGTGGGATGTCACAGGAATCAGTAAAGAGGCCAGTGCTGTTTGGAATATTCATAGCAACATCTTGTATGGCGTCAGGAATAAGATCAGTCTATTCGCTGACAATGCCAAATTGCGGGTGGTGGTGGATGATATAGCAGGTTGGCAGTGGCTGCAGGACGGCCTGACCAAACTGGTGGAGTGGTCCGAAGCATGGCAGTTGGGGTTCAATGCGAAAAAGTGCAAGGTCCAGCACTTTGGAGCAAAGAACCCAGGGAGGGGTTACCAGCTGGGAGGGGTGCAGCAAGGTCCCACCGAGAAGGAGAAGGATCTAGGGGTGGCTGTGATGGGAAAGATGAACAATACAGAGCAGTGTAGGAGGGCGGCAGCGAAAGCCAGCAGGATGCTGGGTTGTACTGCGAGAGGGATCTCCTCCAGGAGCAAGGAGGTAATCCTGCCTCGCTACAGGGCGCTGATCAGGCCACACCTGGAGTTCTGTGTGCAATTCTGGTGCCCATATCTGAAGAAGGATGTGAAATTACTGGAAGGGGTACAATGCAGGACAACAAGGATGATCCAGGGATTGGAGGACAGACCATACGAGGAGAGGCTGAGAGAGTTGAACATGTACTCCTTGGAGGACAGAAGGGACGGGGGGAGATAATGATTGAGACCTTTAAGGATGTAAAGGGAATAAACAAGGCAGGCACTGAAGGGATACTCAGGCTGAGGAGGGGGAGGGACATGAGAGGGCACGGCTTTAGATTGGAGGGGGAAGATTTAGGACAGAAATGAGGAGATACTTTTTCACGGAGAGGGTTGTGGCAGAATGGAATGCTCTACCGGAGGAGGTGGTAGCCTGTAAGATAGTGGGTAGTTTCAAAAGGGGATGGGACAAGGTGAGGGAGTAACTGGGAAAGGGAGGCGGTGGGGTAGCTGCAAGGTGAGGGTGATAGCTGCGCACTCGAGCAGACCTGATAGACCAGGTGGCCTATTTCTGCTGGCAAATTCACATGTTCATGTGTTCGTATGTTTCCTCTAAATCTTTTTGTCAAACTTAATTACTGTTTTGTTTCATCAAATTGTACTTACTGGAGATTTGGCCTTTGCTGCAGTTAGCAGAGACATTGTGATCTCTGAAAGATAATCAAACACCAGGAAATCCAGCTTGCCACCATGTACCAGCTGAGGAACTAGACAGAGTATAACAAAAAAAAAAAGAAATCAATATTTTGTTGTACTGTGCATACATTCACATCCAGTTAAAAATAAATCATTTGAAAAACTTTTTTGAAAAGCATTGCAAACTTAATAAAAGCAGTGACTAAAGTAAAATCCTCACCAAGAGAACAAGAACTGAATTAGGGGGGAAGGGAAGGGAACTTTGTTTAACCAGGAGTAGTAGCACACTAAGCCAAAGCTTGTTTCCAGATGCGATCTGGGAGCACATGGAAGTTAGGTGACTTGCTCAGGATCACACAGTATGCATCTAGGCGGCTGTGGGATTCAAACCCAGGTCTCCAGATCAGCAGCTCAGAGCCTTAACCCACTGCGCTATACTGCTTCCTTGAGGCACTATAGAAGAGGCCCAGAAGAATTAGAAAAAAATTCACAAAGGAAATGAACGAGGTCCAATAATAATTAAAAGCATAGGAGTAACAAAAAGATCAAATCAAATTATACTTCATATCAATTAAGCTAATAACCACCACAAACATAATAAAGGGGGTTCTTGAAAGAAAAAACATTTTGCATGATATACAAACACAATGCACAAGGAAGAATCCCTGCCCCCATTTCCCACTGTCTCCTTTCTCTCTGCATTGATTTCCTGCTCCAAAGAGTATTCTTAGTTTTCTGCCCTACTAGACCAGAGAAAACAAGTGGTGTAGAAAATAATGCTGTACGGTGTGGCAAACCCTAAGTAAGCAATATGTTTATGTGTAGTGTCCATGTGTATGAACAATTTATATACCCCAACAACGTCTCAAACAACCTACTGCTCATCCCCAATCATGCTATAACCTGAAACATGCTGATCCTTGCTCTGAAATGTAAAATCTGTGTCACTAAGGCTACTAATCAGAAACTAGGCCTTCTATATTGCACTGCTCCCTACCTCTCAAGTAGTGCAAGAAGCACTATTGCCTCTGCCACCCTTCTCCCAGGCTTCTTCTACGGTGCCTCTATTATCTGCACCTCTAAGACTACACTCCTGAACAAACTCAAAATGGCCTATCACAGATTTGGCCAATTTGCTATTAAGGCCCCAGCTCACGCCCATCACTATGACATGCTGAACAATTTGGGTTGGCTATCTTTCATGACCTACCAGTATGTTGCGCCACCTTCAAGTTAATACACCTCCTCCAAGTATATCTAACCTACTAACCCCGAAACCCTTCGCACGAACACTCAGGTCCTCACACCTCACAATGCTGGGTCTGCCCAAGACTTGCCAAGCTGTTGGAAGAAGATCCTTTTCCTTTGCAGCACCACAAAAGTAGAATGACCTCCCACACTCACTGCTCTCATGCAGGACCATTACTCTCTTCAAAAGACAATATAGGGAAATATTTTACAAGCCTCCTGTCTGTAACGGGAACTATACTTAATCTTCTCTAAACTTCTCCAACTGCTTGCCTATACTCTCCTGGTGTGTATGATCAATGTCTAGGGCTTTGAGTCTGTACACAGACAATTGTCGACACTCTGCACTTATGTACTAATTGAATTTACTACGGTTATATTGTATGCTCATATCAGCCTTACTGTTTGTTCACCTGCGTTGCAACTGACACCTGTAATGTGTTCCGTCTCCCAATGAATTGCATGTCTAGTCTAGTCCATAAATGTATGTGACTGTCCAATGATATTTGTACATAATTATCTGTATCTGTACTGTTTTCTTATGCTTGGAACATTTGGTTCCCCGGGTTGCCCCTGAAAAAGGGACTTGACTGTCTCAGAGGGCCCACCCAGTCATCAAAATTTAAATAAATAAATAATAGTCCTGCACAAAAGATCAGCGGTTCATGTAATGGCAAACGCTTTTTTTACATACACCTTTTATTTTATATTAGATTTTCCTTACTTTCCTGTTTTTCAGGATGCCCTTTTTTGTCCTGTTTTGAGACTCCATAAGCTTTTGTTCTATTAGCTTTAAACTAGTTCAAGGAAAGCTTTGGTTTTGTGGCCTTTAAACCAGTTAAAGGAAAGCTCTGTTTTTGCTGGCTGAAGTCAGTCCTAATGTCCCCAGTACCCATAATGTCAGAGTCCAGTATCTACTGCCATGTTAATCTTTTAAAAAGGTTTGAATCAAACAAACAATCTGATGGGTCAAAACTGGTGACATGACCACAGAGTTCAGATCTTCCTGTCTTTTCTTGATTTTTTTTTTAGCTTTCTAAACTATTTGTAAGCGCAAAACACACTCCAGGGTGAGTTGTAATGCCATACCTTACCACAAATCCCGGGGGGGGGGGGAGGTTGAAAGCACTCGGCTGTGCCACATGCCTCACAATCCACATGGGGCATGCGGTAAATTAACATTACCCCACATCCTGTTATGTGTCACTGCTTACTTACTCACAAGGAAAGTGATGTTTAACAATAGGGGCCCAATTCATAGTTGCAAAAGGCAGCAGTGAAGAATGGGGAAGGGATACTCACCCTTTGGAGTTATACAGAAACAAAATTTATTGCCACAAGAGGGAGAAGGGAGTTGCCAGTCGCATACCACAATGCCATGCTAAGAGGCCATGGGAACCAGCTGCCAAATATTTCCCTCCTTGCACTTTCCCATACCTCATGGCTCACTTCTGCACTGGTGCCATTTCACTTGTTCCTGTGACTGTCTAATTCTTCCAGCTGACCTACTGGCCTCCCATCCATGCCCCAGACCCTCAGGCCTCCCTGGCATTCAGTGGATCCACCCCTTTCTAAACCCTTATTCCTGCATCATGCCATCTTGCCCTAAGTCTCACGACGACCTCTGTCCCCCACAGGCTACTCCAGTGCACACACTGGCACATTTATGACTCACCCACAGACTGACTTTAATAGTTCTTTTTTCTATATAGATGCTTTGTTAATTTTTACCCGTTTTATCCCTGCCCCGTGCCCCGGTTGTCCATGCACATGTGGAGGTATGCGCATGCCATACCTCAAGGCGCCCTCCCAATACACTGCTGCCCCCTCTTACCTACGCTACCCATTGGGGCTCCACCTGGTGGGTGCAGAACTATGGGGGGGAGGGGCCACAACCACCTCGGGAGAGGAGAGCTACCTTTCAGTTGCTCAATCCTGCCCCCATTCCGGCCCTCCAATGACCCGAGGCTATTCCCAAATCCGGTCACTGGCGCGACATGAGGTACGGCATCCAGCGCCTCAGCACCACTGGGCCAGCCTGACTTTTAGAGTTCTAAAGGTGGAAGGTGTTGCAGAACTCTGCAACTGTGTTTGCAAGGCTCCAAATGCTTTATGAATGGTCCTGTGGAACATTTGCACTGTGACCTCTGCCTAGCTTATACAGAGTCGCAACGTATTCTGCGATCCCAAAGGGAAAGGCTTGCAATCTCCACTGTACATGGCACAATGGGGCATAAAGCTGCAACAGTAGCTAAGTGGGCACTGCAATCTGTCAACAACTGAGACTAGGACCCCTCGTGTTCAAAAAAACACCTAGAATATTGTTGAGAATGTGGAGGCAGGCATATTTAAAGGAGGTCTTTCTATTTCAAATGTAAAAATTAAATTCAAAAGGAGACAAACTGGCGGAAAAAGAAAATCTCACACCAGAGAAAAGAGGCAACATAAAATAGAATAGAAAGGTATGTGTAGAAAATGCTTGCCTTACTATGAACTGCACAGCTGGCAGTGGGATATGGAGCCTATTACCTCAAGATCAAGATCACTGGTATAAATCCAGCTCAGGTAAGTAGTGGGCAAAAGCCATGATCATCTGTTACCTGCTGTATGGTGAAATGAGCTGGTGTGGTCTCAGTCCAGCTCTTAGTAGACTCTGGACAGGTATCTCCATCACAACTGGTGGTAATTTGGTGGCCATACTGTCTCACATGAGAAGTGAATGACTAAATGTGCATGGAATCTGAAGTACCCATTAGAGGTGGTCCTCTCCTGAAAGGCATACTGAAGGGGTAGTGTGTGGAAGCAAACCCTTGGAACACCTGTGCTATACCAGCCATGTGAATCAATTAGATAAGAACCTTTTTTTTTTTTTTTTAATATACCAGTACTTAAGAGTACCTCCTCCAAAGAGCCACACTCTTTAAACCATAAGGTCGGAAGTGCTAGGACCCTGCAGGGCTAGAACTTGTAGGGAACAGGGACGCCGATGTATGACACTAACGTAACACCATGTGTATGCTGCTGTATATAAGCAGAACAGTCCCCAAACACCTCAGTACCCTTTATTACTGCTGTTAGAATGACCCCCCCAAACACAAATACATCCTAAAAAGAAAACAATGTTACAATAAATATACAACTAATAGAAAACATCAAATCAGTATGGGCCCTAATGGCAGACATAGAACAAACTTACTTAAGAGTGAAGAGCTGGAAAACATTCCTATATATATATATATATATATTTTTTAACTTTACAATCTTTATTAACTTTTCCAAAAAAGTACAACAAATATATCAGAAAGTAAATAAAAATTGCAACAATAAAACAGAATGCATCGCCCTAACCCTTTAACCCCTTACATCAACTAAATCAGTAGGTAATGACATAGTGTTAATACATTACGATGTCTCCAAACTAACCACCCCCTTCCCTCTCACAGATCTAAAGGGAGCCCAGTTATCATCCTTATACAGTTACTAAATCGTTTATATATATATATCTCCATTCCAGGATAACCAATAGCTTATAAGTATAATCTGCTGGTCCACTTAAACATTAATTAACTAGGGAATGTAATCTAATTTCACTTTATGTGGTATAAAAGAGATTATAGGGTGTTTAATATATTTGAGAATTTTGTTCCATAATTTTTCGTGTATATCTCTCCTACTCTTAATATAATTAATAGCCTTAATGAGGCATACATTTTGACGAATCTGAAATAGCCATTCCATAAAAGAAGGTGCAGTATTATCTAACCAATGTTTAAGGATGAGTCGTTTAAATGAGACCCCTATCAAAGATAGCACATGCTTATCAGAAAAAGTTAAATTATTAGGAAAGTCTCCCAAGACTACAACCTTTAAATCCAATTTAAAAATTCTTAATGAGGGTATCAATTACCTTTACCTTAATTTTATACCATAAACTTAGTAAGTAGGAGCACGACCAAAACATGTGTTCCAGGGAGCCCGCTCCCTTGTTACACATTGGGCAAATGTCATTCTCTCTCCAACCCATTTTAAACAATCTATAAGGAATTAGAGATGTATTATGCAGGGTTTTAAATTGTATCAGTTTTTGATTGTCTAATGGGAGGAATTTATTTACATTTTCCCATCGCTAGGACCATGTTGTAAGATCGCTAACTGTGACCCGATTCCAATAAGGGCAATGATAAGGTGTTCCTCTTACTTTAATTGACATTAAATACTGATACAGGTTAGATATTAGGTGTATTTTGCTTCTTTCATTTTAAATATAAAGTTTTCCTTATCACTAGACCAAGGAAATGCCTCAAAATGTGATTTAAGAACTAAACTTAATATAAAAAGAGTATGAGAATATTTGTTACTCAGTGCTAACCCCTGATGGATATCTGAGAGAGAACATAGGGAACCATCCACCAAAATATCTGACACCTTTCTAGTAGGGTCACATGATATCTGACGAGGAGAGAAGGGTTTACCATGAAATACTAAGTTCAGGTTGTTTAATAGTGGCTGCTTAATACCGCCGCTAAGATTAATATTTAAATATCAACATAACTGGTTATGAATTTTTAGGGAAGTGCCAATAGTAGAATTTTTTAATATTTTAGGTAACTGGTTAAACTTCCCATAAAGAATCAAATTTGAAGATACCCCACACTTCTATAACATGCCATATTCTAACTGAGCCCATAGAAACATAGAAGTTGACGGCAGATAAGGACCGCAAGGCACATCTAGTCTGCCATTTCTTTTTCTACCTTATGAATGTGCCATCGGCCTTTGCTCTGTCAAAGGCCTATCTATTCATACTCATCTATATTGTTCCCTCATGCCTATCCCATGCCTGTTTGAAGCCATGCACTGTATTCATATCCACCACTTCCTGAGGTAGGCCGTTCCATGCATCCACCACCCTTTCTGTGAAAAAGAACTTCCTCACATTACCCTTAATCGCCTCCCCTAATCTCATGCTGTTTCCTCTTGTCCTGCTACGTTTCTTATATTGAAACATGTTAGACTCTTTCACCTTGTTAATGCCCTTATGCTGTTTGACTGTTTCGATCATATCACCTCTTTCCCTTCTTTGCGCTAGGGTATACATATTGAGCTCCTTTAATCTGTCCTCATATGTTTTCTGATGCAGTCACTGCACCATTTTGGTTGTCCTTCTCTAGACTGCCTCAATTTGGTTAATGTCCTTATGAAGGTGTGGCTTCCAGTACTGTACGCAGTACTCCAGATGGGGCCTAAACAGTCTCTTAAAAAGAGGGATTATTACCTCCCTCTTCTGACTTGTGATATCCCTACTAATACACCCCAACATCCCCCTAGCCTTACCTACTGCTTTAGTGGTCTGCTTGGATTTCACGTCATCGGTGATGATGATGTCCAAGTCTCTTTCTTCCCTTGTGACTGCCAGCAACTCCCCTCCCAGCCTATAGGTGGCTTCAGGGTTTCTCTTCCCTATGTGCATGATCTTGCATTTCTTTGCATTAAACCCCAGTTGCCACTCTTTCAACCATTTTGCCAGTTTATCCAGATCTCTTCTCATTCTGCCCTCCCCATCTGGATCATCTACTCTGTTGCAGATCTTGGTGTCATCTGGAAATAGATAAACCTTACCCTCCAGTCCATCTGCAGTGTTACTGATGAAGATATTGAAGAGGACTGGCCCCAGGACTGATTCCTGAGGTACCCCACTTGTGACTTGCATCTCTTCTGACTGTATACCATTTACCACCACACTCTGTTTTCTGCCCGTCAACCAGTTTGCCACCCAGCTGACCAACTTCTGACCCACCCCAAGCCTACTAAGTTTATTAATCAATCTTCTAAGTGGAACAGTTTCAAAAGGTTTGCTGAAGTCAAGGTA
Organism: Neoceratodus forsteri; assembly: GCA_016271365.2. Lineage (NCBI taxonomy): Eukaryota > Metazoa > Chordata > Ceratodontiformes > Ceratodontidae > Neoceratodus > Neoceratodus forsteri. The sequence goes on from CM057452.1 coordinate 1,754,438,124, forward strand.
GGCAACATCAACTGCTCCCCCTTGGTCCACCACTCTGGTTACCCAGTCAAAGAATCTATGAGATTAGTTTGACAGGACCTTCCTCTTGTAAACCCATGTTGTCTTGGATCCTGTGCTCCTATGGATGCCAGGTGTTGCACTATCCTTTCCTTAAGGAGTTCCTCCATAATCTTGCCCACTACTGAGGTAAGACTGACTGGTCTGTAGTTTCCTGCCTCCTCCCTGCTACCACTCTTGTGGAGCGGGATCACGAGCCCTTCTCCAGTCTTCTGGGACCTCTCTTGTGCTCAGAGACTCACTAAACAGTTCTGATAATGGCTCTGCTAGTTCCATGCTTACCTCCTTTAGTACCCTGGGATGTATGCCATCAGGTCTCATTGCCTTGTCCACCCTGAGCTTATATAACTCTTTTAGGACCCTTTCTTTTGTGAAGGGACTAGTGCACACCACCCTCCTCCCGTGTCCATGGTGCTGAGCTGTGGGCCCTGCCCTACCTTCTCTTCAGTAAATACTGAGCATAAGTATCTATTTAGGATATATGCTTTTATATGGTCCTCCGCCTCACATGCCCCTTATCCCCTATGATCTTAGCAATACCCCCTCTGGACTTTCTCCTTTCACTAATGTATCTATAGAAAGTCTTGTCACCTTCTTTTACTGTTTCTGCTAGTGTTTCCTCGGTTTGGGCCTTTGCCTGCCTTACTGCCTTCCCTGCTTTCCTTAGGGAAGTTTGGTATGCCTCCCTATCTTCACCCTGCTGCGTTCCCTTATATTTCCTGAAGGCCAGCCTATTGGCTCTGACCTTTTCTGCTACTGTTTTTGAGAACCAAAGTGGTTTCCTTCTTTTGCACTTCCTTTTCTAACACACTGGGATGTTGCTTCAAGTACTGCATCCTTAATGTTTGCCCACTTTTCCTGTACCCCCTCACCTGCATTTCTTTTTGACAGGGCTAGCTTAACTTTGTTGGCCATCTTATCAAAGTCAGCTCCTCTGAAGTCCCATATTTTTGCCCTGGATTGGAATGATTTAGTTCTAGTGGCCAAATTGAACCATACCATGTGATGGTCACTGGCCCCCAGGCGACCTTCTACCTGAAGGTCTGTGATCCTTTCCCCGTTAGTCAGTACTAGATCTAGGATAGCCCTGTCTCTTGTGGGTTGTTGTACCAGTTGTTTGAGGCCCTCCCCCTGCAGGGAATCCACCATGTGTCTAGTTCTGGAAGATGTTCCTGCTGGTATTGACCATCTGTATCTGGCATGTTGAAGTCTCCCATTATCAGAACCTCCCCTTTAGCTGTCATGTTTTGTATATCTTCTAACAGTAATGTGTCTATGTCCTTCCCCTGTTCTGGAGGTCTGCAGACAACCCCAGTTTGTATGGCTGTCCCATTTCCTGTTTCCAGGGTGACCCACAGTTCTTCTGGCTCCTTATGTGTATTCTGAATTTCTGTAGCTTTTATATTTTCACTGACATACATGGCCACTCCACCCTCCCTTTTTGCACCTCAGTCTCTCCTGAACAGTACATAGCCAGGTACTGAAGTCTCCCAAGTGTGGTTACTAGTAAATCACGTCTTGCTAATTGCCACTATGTCCAGTTTAGCCTCTGTCATTATTGCCTGCAGGTCTGGGATCTTTTTTCCCAGACTGCGAGCATTTGTGTACATGATTTTCCACTGGCCCGATTTCAGTGTGTTAGTTGCTGGGCGAGGTCTGGCGTTTCCCCTATGTGTCGTATGGGGAGCTGGACCATTTTCCTTACCTGGTAATGTAAATGAACTACAAACATGCTGAACTCCTGTTTGACCACTAGCTGAGGGGGGAGGGGTGTTCTTCCCATTCGACATATAGGGTGCTGCACCCCTCTCCCCATTTGCTAGTTTAAATATTCTGCAAAGTCGTCAAACGTCTGCTCCAATGCACTGACTCCCTCCTTAGTCAGACGCAGTCCATAAAATTTAAAGAACTTTCACTCCCAAAACTGTTGCCAGTTCACTACAAATTTGAGTCCTTTTCCTGGCACCAGCCCTTGAGCCACATGTTTAGCTCCCCTATCACCCCTTCCTGACCTACCATCCATCTGCCCCCCTCTCCCAGACTGGCAGGATCTCAGCGAAGGAGATGCCGGATGAAATGGATGATAGTTTGTCACCCAGCCTGGTCAAGTGTTCCTTGGTCTCCACAAACTGACCGGCTGGAGAGATCGTTAGTCCCTATGTGCACCAGGACATCAATGTTTTCTCCTGCTTCCAGAACAATTTTAGCAATGCAGTCAGTGTCTCTCCACGCTGATGTACCTGCGAGACATCTGACCATTACCCTTGGCTGGGAGATAGGCATCAACTCCTTGAATCATGGAGTCTCCTATGATCAGAAGTTTTTGGGACTTCCTTTTTGCTTTTTTCATTTTGGTTCCTGTTTTGGGCGAGTTTTGTTGTGCTAGCTCCTGTGCTGCAGTGTCCTGCTCTGCAGTGTCCTCTGCTCCTTTGTTTGATTTTGGAGACAGAAGCAGATACCTGTTTGTAGTTTTTATGTGCTTTGTGGAGGTAATATGTCGGAGAGCACCAACTGATGGGACACCCGATTTGCTCCTCCTAACCACCTGCCAACCTCCCAGACCAACTACCCTCTGTGGTCAAGATGCTTCTGTTGGATGTTGAAGAAATGGCAGGCGGTTCTTATATTTCCACTTGAATATGCAATTTGAGGCAAGCACTCTCTGCCCATACTGTCTGGAGATGAGCCCTTAGATCTCCAATGGCCCAACATGTAGGACAGTGTCCTAAATCCTGTAAAACTGCCCTTCTGAAAAGTGTTCTGCAGTACCTACAGTTAATGATATCCATTCCAGATAAGTTGCTGGGTTTATAACCTGGTCAGAGTAATTAGAAGAAAGAAAATGAAAGCAAAAGTTTGATTTTGTGTTTTGTTTGTTTGTTTTTGTATAACTTGTTATAACAACAAGTTAAATTATTAGTGCCCCTGTAAATGAGGTCACTGTGGGGATACCCCTCTGATCCGCCCCTTCCTGCTTTGCCACAAGAAATGTCATGACTGTGCTGCCGTATAAAAGGAGTGTAGTGTGGGGTTGTTGGGGATGGGGGGTGGGTGGCTGGGCCCTTCCCCTGTCAAAAAAGAACCACGGACAAAAGAAACAAGGAGGTAAGAGCAGAAACAATCAGCCAGCAACAAATGCAGTAGCCCTGAAAGCTTATCTTAATGATAGATAAAACTGTGAAACCTGTAAAGCACTACCTGTAATCATTTCACAGAAGATAAATCCTGTAAGAAACACTTTGCTACAGAGAAAAATAAAGCAGTAACAGAAGATATTCCTTGCAGAAGACAATTTGAATCAGAAGAGTAGGAAAGTAATCTGTTAGTACACGCCTGTAGGAACACCCTGTAATAATGCAGCATAAGGTATACTCAGCAACACACAATTTGAATCACAGAAAAATAAAGCAATACAATGTTAGCAACAAACAGTAGCAATCCCTGTGAGTACAAAATAAAAATAACAACACACAGTAAATCTGTCCAGCCAAAAGAAGCCTTAATCCTTTCCCTTGCTCTGGTAAGGTTATTTGCTCTGTCCTTTCAAGCAACCTAGAATAAAAGAGCTCAGGTGAAGCTAGGTGCCTTGGCCAGCAAACCTAGTTTTCCACCTCCCATATGGGAAGATACTGATTGGAGTTTGCCCTATTATCCAACCAACTGAGGTATTTGTTAGCTTGTGAAGCCAAGTAGTAAATAATAAAATTTGGACATTTTTAGACCTCCTTGGTTTTTCAGAAACATTAATTTGTTCAAAGCAATTTTAGGGGATTTACCAGCCCATAGAAATCTATTAATAATAAAAATAAGTTTTGTAAACCAAGATAATGGCAAGAAATATTAAGGGAGAAGAAAATTCTAGGGAAAATATTCATTTTCATGATGTTTATTCTACTAATAAACGATAAGGGAACCAACTCTATCTTTTTAGATCTTAAGAAATGTTAGATATCGTTGCATCCAGATTAATCCTAATTAAATTTGACTGGTCTGTACATAGACAAATTCCTAAATATTTAAGTCCTGTAGGTTTCCATGTCAATCCTAATTCATCAACTTCCTCTTTTATAAACACTTGACTTAAAGGCATCAGCTCTGACTTATCTTTGTTTAGTTTATAGTTAAAACTATGCTAAACCCGTCTGCAGTATGTAGTGCTGCTTTAATTGAAGGGATTGGGTTAGAAACATGGAGAAGAATATCATCAGTGAAAGCTGATATTTTAAAACTACAGCACATTTTAAAATTGGGATACCAGAAATAGAGGTATTATATTTAAAAAAACAAAACAAAGTAAAGGCTCTAAATACAAGTTATATAATATTGGGGATAAGGGGGCATTCCTGCCTAGTACCTTGATAAAGTCTGAATAGAAGAGAAACATTTTTATTGCAGCTAATTCTAGCTGTGGGAGCCGAGTATAATATTTTAAGTTAACTAATGAAAGTTTCAGGAAAGCCAAATCTAGACAAAGTGGCAAATAGAAAATTGTGATTAACCCTGTCAAAGGCTTTTTCCGCATCCAGGGAGACCAACACCATAGGGAGTTGTGACTCCCTGGACGTGGAGAAAATATGGGACAACTTTCTCATATGACCTGAAGCCTGCCTAGATGCCATGGAACCCACTTGCTCCTTACATACAAGTGGTTGCCAAATCTTTTTAATTCTTTGTGCTAATATGAGAGTTAGAATTTTAACATCACAATTTATCGAGGATATTGGTCTGTAGTTGGAAACCTTGTTTCTGGCCTTATTAGGTTTTGGGAGAAGTATTATTGTAGCTTCTAATAGGTAGGGGTCTGAGATCCCATTAGAGAGTATGTACATAAAAATCTTTGTAAGATAGGGCTAATAGAATCACAGAAGGTTTTACAGAAGTTGGCCGTTAGACCATCTGGCCCTGATGCTTTATTAATAGAAAATGTATTAATAGCTTCTTTAATTTCTTGCAAAGAAATAGGATCTAATAAACTGTTAGGTTTCTTTGTATAGACGAAGGTAAAGCTATCATCTCCTGAGAAGGAGGACTATTAATAGGGCCACAAAGATTTGAATAGAAATTTAAAAATTCCTCAAGTATATCTTTATGGTTAGTAAGTGTACTACTGTCTTTTTCTGAGATGATAGATTCAATATAGTTTGATAATTCCAGTTTCTTTAGTCTGTTGGCCAGTAACTTACCGAGTTGATTACCTAAATCTGAATAATTAGCCCTTGATCTGATTATCTGAAATTCTGCTTGTTCCATTGTCAATCTGGATAGCTCCACTCTAAGGTCCTGCATTTCTTGAATTAACTGGGGAGATAAGTTTGTTTGACACATTGCCTCCAGTTGGCTCAGTCTATTAGATAGATATAAAAGTTTACCTGCTATCTGCTTATTTAGTTTATACCCAAATCTAATAAATTCACCTCTGAGATAACACCTACATGCAATGCAGCCAATATTACATTTAATTTCTCAATAGACTTAGAATTCTGCTCCCAAAAAATATTTATTGCATCATTAATATACTTAATAATATACTCCTGTCTCAGAAAACTATTATTTAGCTTCCAAGAGTATTGTTTAGTTATAGGGGTTAAAACTATCTGTATTAACGAGTGGTCAGGTGAGGACCTACACATTATCTTGGGGTCAATTCTATTGCTTAGATAGAATTTAGATACCAAATAATAATAAATTGTTGAATAAGAGTTGTGTGCCTGTGGAAAAAAAGGTATATGATTTTGTGTTGGGATAGTGTGCCCTCCAGGGGTCTATCAAATTGCAAACCTTTAAAATGTCATATGATCCATGGTTAAAGTAACATTAGGTGGATGTGATCTATAAAGAGTGAAGTCTAAAGGGGAATTCCAATCACCACCTAGGATTATTAAATGGGATAACTAAGGAGAAAATTGGGAAATTAGTGACATGAAAAAGGATGCAGCGTTTATGTTAGGGCCATACAGTATATAGACCCAATAACACAATCTCTGGTAGCTAATTTTCCAACCGTAAGGGTAAATCTCCCTTCTGGGTCATTAATTATCTGTGTGAGATGGAAGTCTACCCATAAGTCTATCAAAACAGCCACCCCAGCTTTATTGGTATGTTTACCTGCCCCATACACATATCTGTAATTAAACTTTTTTTTTTTAGGTAATTTAACTCGGTGCTTAATAAATGAGTTTCCTGAAGAAAAATTAGATTATAACCCAATGCATTTAAATAAGTGAAGATCTGCATCCTTTCAACCCTTGATCTCATTCCCTATACATTCCAAGAAGCTATTTTAATATTACTGATACTCATTCTTTATCAACCAACTTATATAGTCATTTGTTATTTCTGGAAAATCTAAAAGATAGGCATCTTAGTTATATAAAAGATGTTGTACGCTCCCAAACCCATGCCCCCTCTCCAAAATAAAAATATTACAGAGCCCATGTAGCTAATAACTAAAGTATCTACAATCCAACTACCCCCAGTCCCTAAAACTGTACTCCTATTCTTTTAACCCTGTGATAAACCAATACTCACTTTCCAAGCTCACTGCCCCAACTCCCCTTACCTAATATGAGGATAAGAGAAAAGTATCATAAGGGCGGATTTATAACCAATAACACTTCTAAATTTACAAATCTAAACAGTTAATGAACAAAACTTCAGAGAAATTTCCTTCTGTACCTCTTAAGTATGCTAACCGCTGAATCGGATTCTTTTAATATAAATTCAATAATAAACTGTAAAGAAATGTATAAAATGTCTGAATCTAGTTACCTCCTACCAAAACATCACATCATATCCTGTCTTGTGATATGTTAAATTTTAATTGGCTTTATGTGATTAAAAATTATTGTAATGTAACTTACCTAAGTATTGCTTCTGTATAGCCTATCAAAATAAAACTTTGACATTTTAACATAAAGAGCTAAAAAATAATTAGTCCAGCTTAACCTCAATGTAATCAACATAACACATAAAGTTAAAGGATCTAGATGAGAACCTATTAAGACACTAAACTATAAGCAATCAACAGAGAGTGCTAGCTTAATTCCACTTTAAACCTTGATTATTCTAATAATTCTATGGCTGCAGTTTATTCCTTTTAAAAAGTTACAATAAGTTTGTAAGAGAACTGGACATTACAAAAAATATATATATCTTAACTCACTATCTAAAGTAAACCAGTCAGAGATAAAAACAACTCAGGAAATACAGGCCCGGTACTTAAAAAAAAGCTAAGTAAGCAAAAAAGGGCCATAACCATCATCTATCTTTTGACATGAGCCCTCGACATTTCCTACAAAAGACCATCCTCCAGAAATATAAAATGACAACAATGTCTCTCAGAAATAGTGATAAAGCGCTCAGCATAATGTATTAGTAACAATGGAAAGTAAACTGATCTGTGGTCCTTTAGAATGTGATTTTCTACTGCTGCTACATTATTATATTTGTACTTGTACTGCACTGTATTATGAATACTATCTTTTTAAAGGCAATACAAATTTAAATGAAAAAAAGTGATAAAGCAGCTGTGTAATAAACAACTCGGGAACAAAGTATCTCGAATATTTTAATTATCCATCCCGCCTCCAGATCCATATAAGCAAGGAATACGGGTGAACACAAAAAAAAAAACAGCAGTTATTCCTCACTGTAATGGAGAATCAAAATGCCCACAGCCTCAACTGTTCCATCCACAATCCAAAACTACACCAATTTGACCAACCTGCACCACAAAAATCTATGAACTGAAGCTTTACTTATAACTATTCTACACGTCTTAAAACTATTTCAAAAACTTTGCTGCTTGCTCGTTGTCTTGATCTAACAAAAAAAAATAAATATCTATAAAACTGTGTAAGGGTAAAGTATAACCAAAAAGCTATTGTTTTTTATAAAACATGACTGACTAACAGCTAAGCACACTTATATGAGGCCCCTCAGTGTCCTGTCAGACTACAGAAATTTGATGGTGAGGAGATGCTATAAACGAGTAGCATTAAAGAGGACAGGAAATCATTTCTAACTGGCAACTGTTTATAAAGTTCTTATTCTCAGAAATGCTATGCATTCACCTAAATTATCCATATTTAACTGTACCTGAATAAAACATGATATAAGAAGCTGTATTTTGCATTGTCTTGTTTTTATGGGCAGCAATCTGTAACAGTTCTGTCCATGGAACCAATAATTTGGAGTTTTAACTACGTCATGATTTGTGCACAGAACTCTAAACAGGGTTCTGACAGGTCAGCAGCTCATAATTAGCATTCTGTACACAAATCATTACATAGTAAAAACTCCACATAAGTGATTCCATGAAGTGAACTATAACAGAATGCTGCCAAAAAAAAAACACAACAATGCAAACTACAGTTTTACCTATCACTTTTTATTCAGGTACAGTTAAATATGGATACTTTAGGAGGATGCATACAGTTTCTGAGAGTAAGAACTTTATAAACAGCTGCCAATTAGCACAACTTTCCTGTCCCCTTTAACTCACTTAATAAAAATAAATTGAAGAAAATATCTATGTAGTAGTAAACTAATATATGACAATCTATGGACTTTCATGAACACTGATGGCTAAAAGTCCACTTCGAGATATCGTCAGTTAGTCCTTCAATCAGATTTAAATAGTTCTGGGAACAACTTAGCAAGATCATTTTTGGACTGGTCCGGAGTATCAAACAAATATGAAATGCCATCCTTTTGCACAGTTAGTTTTGCTGGATATAACGTTCTAAATCCAATTTCTTCTGCCAACAGTTTATTCACTGGAGTAAATTCTCTACGACGAGTACACATGGCCTGAGGAAGACCTTGTGAAAGCCGAATTTTCTTTCCATCCTAGGTAAAATGCATATTAATCTTTGCTTTGAGCAAAATGCGTGCTCTGTCTAGGTAATTTCAACATTTTAGAAAAAAAAAAAGGCCTAGGAGGATAACCCTTGTTAGGTCTTGGATGGAGAGCTCTATGACCTCTTTCGATTATATAACTGGAGTGGTTTGGGGATGGGCCGCCAATGTTCTCACACAGAACCTGTGCGAAGTGTATGACATCTCCTCCTTCAGTACCTTCAGGAAGACCGTAAACAACCATATTATTCCGATTAGATCTTCCTTCAAGATCCTCTATTTTTTGAACCAGTTTGGAGAGTTTGTTTCTGACTAAAGGGAGGTCTTGTGCAATTCGTGCCCTTCAGTCTTCTACCACGGAAACACAGGCTTCTGTATCAGACAGCCGTCTGTTAAACCCTTCCAAGGTTCCCCTCATTCTTTTTGATTCCTCTAAAAATTCGCTGATAGCTTCCTTCAGAGGAGAGCTCGGACATGAATTTTTCCTCAGTTAAAGTAGGTGCTGGTGTTGTTTGTGGAGGCGAGACTTTATTTTAGCCCTGTTTAGATTTCTTTGACGCAGTTGGGCAGTCAGGACTTGGCAGTGGCAAGATACCAGCCGCCTTCATTTCCACATCCATTTTTGTAGATTCTTCTTTTCCCTCTGTTTTTAATGTAGAATTAATATAAAACCTATTAAAAATGATTTACAATGTTGAGTTTAAAGGTATTCTAGGTAAAAATATGGACAGGGGAGTTGGAGCTAGTTGATGGAGCTTCTACACAGTGCAAGACATCACCCAGAGCTGGAAAACATTCCTAAGATGCACAAATTATAAGTCCACAAATTTTCAATGCTCCTGAACAGCATAAGAATTTTTTTTCTTCACAGCCATATGTCTACCTGGGGTCCCAACACAAGTGAAACAAGGAAACATTCTAGTGATACCTATGGCAAACTATGACACCAGTGCTCAAGAGTTTGAGCCGTACAGATATGTGACTGGGTTTGGTAGTACCCTATCCCATTTGTCATGCAGATAGAGTTAAAAGCATTTTTGTCTTCTCCTACTCTACCGCTTTCTGTGTCTTGCCAGTCTAATTGCACAATCAAATTTTCCTTGTGGCATCCACGAATTGGACACTCCGATGGTCCCACAATTTTCCCATCATCTCCCTTCCACAGGTGATCACGGTGGAAGGGTCAGTCACAGGTGGTGAGCAAACCTACCACTGCTTCCCATGCAAATGAGCCCGTAATGGGCATGAACATAGCCCTTTAGTGCCTTGCATGCCCAATGGGCTTATTTGCATGGTGCCAGTTAAATACCGCACTGGAGGCTCCTGGTGCTATCGGGTCTGACGGTTCTGTTCCCTGCAGTTTCTGGATCCATGTTGGAGCAATTCTACTCAACTTAGTGCTATGCTGACATGCCCCTATATTGAGTCCGACAGCACCGGTTCGCTATCCAAATGAATACAGCATCCTCGGGGTCATGGGCAAGGGCAAACACAAACCTTTGTGCTCTGCTTTTGCCCATATTCCAATATCAGGATCCAGGATTTTTCTGTGTGGGTACTAGACCTTGTACCAGGGAAGCACAAAAGATAGGTATGGATCCTGCAACAGCAAGCTCAGGAGTGATTTCAAGAAGAATGGCAAACAAACTAGAAGCAGAAGCAAAAGCCCATACTGAGACTGTACAGCCAGCACCAGTGACGAAAAAAGAGCAGGCAGGGTCACAACCTGAAAGCAAGTATGCCTTCTACAAATGGTGAGCTATACAGCAAAGAGAGTCTGAAAAGTAACAGATGGGTGCCTTGCAAGCTATCAAAGCTGAGGGATCTGGTACAGGTCCAGCAGAACATCAAAACACAAACAACTTAAAATACTTTAAACTGACAAAGCTGTGTCCCTTGAATGATACTGAAGCATACCTGATCACTTTTGAAAGGGTTGCTGGTGCCTGCCAATAACCAAAACAGTAATGGTCAATCAGGCTGATACCTTATCTAACAGGTAAAGCCCAGCTTGCCTACAGCAGTATGGACAGTGCATGGTCAGAAAACTATGACCTTGTGAAAAGAGACATCCTTAAATGATATGACATCTTAGTTAAGACCTACAGGCAGAGATTCCAGTTCCTGAAGTGCCACTAAGTTGACAATCCTTCAGAAGCCTTCATCTGACTCGGGTAACTTCATTAATGGCTCCAACCAAACGGCAAAACAAGTCCCACAGATCATCGACATATCTTCAGTGCAGTTCATCAACATCTCCTTCCTACAAACGTGCAGCTTTTGTAAAAGAACACCAACCAGAAAGTGCAGAAAAGGCCGTTTCTTTGACTGAGGACTATCAGATGGCCAGACAGACACCGCTGCAGCGAAGTAACAACCAAGGACTGATAAGATCCTCTTTTTCCCCGATTTAATGCCAGATCAAAAAAGTACTCCGATGGGGGTAACAAATCTGTCCCTAAAGACTGTATTTACTGTAACTGTGATATGCCAAGCCATATTGCAAGAAACTGCCATAAAAATGGGGATGGTCAAACTGGAGCAAATTTAGTCTTAGTAAATTGGGGCAAGTATTTAACAGATGTCAAGGTGGGAGTTAAGATTGTGAAGGAACTTTACAGATTTGGAAAGCAGACAGACCCTAGTGCACGCTGACATTCAGGGAAAAAAAACTGCGTAAAAGGACCAGGTACTGGGGTCATGTGCATCAAGGAGATACTCCTTTTTTTTTTTTTTTTAGTCTTTGGTAACCGGGTGAGGCCCACTAGGCACAAGTGCCTGTTTTCAGGGGCAACCTGGGAGCACTGGGCAGGTTAAGTGATTTGCTCAGAGTCCCACAGTATGTAAGTGGAGGTTGTGAGAATCAAACTCAAATCTGTTCTGCTAGATGTACCAAGTTCGTTCACGCCTCGTTCCTCTAACCTCTAGACTATACTGCCAGCCCTTTATCTTATCTCCCAAGTGAGTGTGAACATTAATGGGGTTTCACACCAAACAAAACTGGGAGGTAGTACCAAATTTACCTGTACCTATGGTTAGTGGAAATTACTTTCCAGGATTTGGTAAGTTAACCACAAAGGGAGTAAACCCTATTGCTTCAGAAGCTGTGATAACAAGAGCACAAGCAAAGCAAATTTCAGATACTGGGGACTCTCTACCTTTAGGTGACTCCGATCTGGACTTGTCTGAGCCCAGCTCCAAGATCCAGAAGGCCAGGAAAGAAAAAGGACGCCTGAAAAAACAGTGGCAACAAAAGACTGATGGACATATGCGGCTGATATATTAAAACGCAGAAACTAAACTGATAACTGATTGTGACTTAGTTTCTGAGCTAATGTTTCTCTCCAAGGTTATTTTAAGAAGCTGACGGTGAAACAAAAACGGGGTGAACCAATGTTTAAAAAAATGTAATGGGTTACTGTACAGAGTTTGTGTTACTTCTCAGACGCGGGAACAGAACGAACAATTGGTCTTACCAAAGAAGTGTAGAACTGTTTTGTTACAGATAGCACGTGGTAGTCCTATGTTTGGTCACTCAAAGAGGTATCACACTCTTGCCAAATTGTTGTACATATTTTACTGGCCTGGAATTGACAAGGATGTTGTTATCTACTGCAGTTCTTGCGCTGAATGTCAGAAAGTAGCCCCAGTTACTAAAAAAAAAGACAAGATTCCCCTGGTGCCCCTACTCTTGATAGATGTGCCTTTTGAGAGAATTGCAATGGATGTGGTTGACACCCTAGACTAAAGCAAAAAAGGTCATTGATTATTTTGGTAGTATGTGATTATGCTACTCGATACCCAGAGGCAGTTCCAATGTGTACTGTCACAGACCCAAAAGTGCAGCACAACTTACGAACATATGAATCTGCCAGCAGAAACAGACCACCCAGTGTATCAGTGTCTGCCCGAGTGTGCAGGTAGCAACCTAGATTGCAGCTGCCCCAACCCCCTCCCCATCTGTCATTCCCATGATGGCCTCAGCCCCCTCCACCCAGACCCTCCCTCGTGCTCTGTCCCATGCCCTTTAAAAACTTCCTACTGTCTTATACGATACCACCCACTCTGGTAGAGTGCTCCATTTAGACACCACCCTCTCTATGAAGTAGTGCCTCCTCATCTCCCACCTAAATCTTCCGCCCTCCAATCAGTCTGTGCCCCGTCATGTCCTTACACCTCCTCAGATTTAACACCCCTTCAGTGCTAGCTTTGTTTATCCCCCTCAAATACCTGAACATTTCAATGATATCACCCCCTTCCCTCCTCTCCTCCAGTGTGTACATTCAGCTCATTCAGCCTGTCCTCATAGGCCTTGCCCTCCATCTCCTGTAACATTTTTGTTGCCCTCTGCTGCACACCTTCCAGTAAATTAATATCCCTCTTCAGATATGGCCGCCAGTACTGCACACACTACTCCAAGTGCGGCCTGACCAAAGATTTATAGAGGAGCAGGATCACCTCCATATGCCTAGACAAGAAACCCCTTGCGATACAGCCAAGCATCCTGTTCGCCTTAGCTGCTGCTTTCCTGCAATGGGTAGAGTTGTTCATGCTCCCTGTTACCAACACCCCTAGGTCCTTCTCTTCCTCAGTGACCCCCAGCCTCACCCCTCCCAACCAATATTCCCTCCTTGGGTTCTTTGCCCCAAAGTGCATAACCTTGCACTTTTTCGCACTGAATCCCAGCTGCCACTTCTCCAACCATACCTCCAGTTGGTTAGGTCCCCTTGTAGTTGTTTCCATCCATCCTCTTCGTTCACCACTGCCCCCATTTTGGTATCATCTGTGAACAGACTAACCCTGATCCCAACTCCATGTGCAATATCCGAGATAAAGAGCCCAAATAGCACTGGGCCCAGCAGCACACCACTCGTCACCGGTCTAAGTGCCGAGAGCTCCCCCCCCCCACTAGCACCCGTTGCAGCTTCCGCTGCAGCCAGTTCCCTATCCAGTTTGTCAGCTTCCTCCCTACCCCTGTAGCAGTCAGCCCCCAAGCCTTCCATGGGTCACTGAATCGAAAGCCTTGCTGAAGTCCAAGTACAGGACATCTACAGCATGACCCATATCCAGCTTTCTTGCTATCCAGTCATAATATTCTATTAGACTGGTCTGACAAGACCTCCCCGAGACAAACCTGTACTGCCGCCCATCCTGGAGGTCATTACCCTCAAGTAACGACACCAGCCTCTCCTTCAGTATCGTCTCCATATGTTTACCCACTATGGAAGTGAGACTGACAGGCCGATAATTTTCTGGCTCCTCCCTAGGACCACTCTTGTGCATGGGCACCACATGGGCCACCCTCCAGTCCTGAGGCACCCATCCCATGTCCAGGGGGGTGCTGAACAGGTCCACCAGCAGCTCGGCCAACACCTTCGCCATCTCCCTCAGCACCCCGGGGTGGATGCCATCAGGACCTGGTGCCTTGTCCACCCTTAATGCCTTCATACCCTCTAGTGCTCTACTCCCCTCAATCATCCCATCAGTCATCTCCTCCCTCCCACCCCACCCTCCCAGTCCATGGTGGTAGTGGACCATTCTTCTCCCTTGTGAAAACGGAGGAAAAGTATTCATTTAGTACTTCTGCTTATTCCTCTCCCTTTTCCACCCACTCCCCTCCCTACTTTATCTTCAGTACATGGTCTCTGCACTTCCTCTTTTCCCTGATGTATCTAAAAAAGTCCTTCTCCCTTCCCTTGATGCCCTGTGCTAACCTTAGCTCCCTGAAGGCCTTGGCTAAATCTTCAGCAGGGTGGGCATACCTAAAGAGATTATTATGGATCAGGTTAGCAATTCTGGTGCTGCATTACTAAAAGATCTGTACCAACTCCTAGCTATCACTGCCATAAGAACCTCCTCTTATCAGACAGGCAGTCTTGTTGCGCATTTTAATCGAAGCCTAAAACGGTTGTTTTTTTTTTTTTTTGTTATACCGTTTCTCCTGGCATACCTGGCCTGCTCCCATTATCTGGCAACCCTATGGGACTCCGGCCACCCTCCTTCTGCACCGCACTGCCTTAGGATCCTCACCTTTTCTCCTGCGGCTTGCCCCTGCAGCGGGGTGGTGGGGAGCTTCCAACTCATCCACCCTGTCTAGATCCAGTTTCAGGTGACATCCCCAGAGCCGGTGTTCCATCGGATGGCCAACAAGCTGCTCGACCAGGATGCCTTCTTTTTCCACTTTTTTTCCCTCCTAGGCAGTGCAGCGTGCAATGCGATCGGGGGATGTACTACGCGTGCATCCGTCCGCAGCACGTCCGACGGCTGCTCCTCTGCGCCCACAGGCACAGCGTCAGTGTGCCAGCCCCCAGCCACCACTAGGGGCCAGGCAAGCACCGACTGCTGAGAAACCTGCCACCCCAGAAAATGAGAGCTGTCCGAGGACGCTCCATCCTTCTCCACCCCTGCCGACCCCTGGCAACCCGCACTCGCTCCTGAACATGGGTCATCAGCGTGGTGCGAGGTGTGGTGTCCAGCGCCTCAACCCTCAGCGTCACCGGGCTGGCCCGAAAACGGTCGTTAAAAAGATTTGTGAAATGTGATGGAGTGACTGGACCAATACTTACCTTACCTGCTTTTTGTTTACAGAGAAGTACCACAAGCAACAACAGATTTTTCACACTTTGAAATGTTGTATGGCAGACAACCTAGAGGGACACCAGATACAATAAAAAAACATGGGAAGATAGCCCCCACTCAGAAAGACTATTACATCTTAAATGTGTGCCCTGAAAAAGAAGCTGGCTAAGTATGTTGAAATTGTCCATAATAATCAGGAAGAGGCCCAAAACCAGCAGAAAGCATATTATGACCATAGGGTAAAAGAAACTATTTTTGAGCCAGGTGAAAAGGTCTTGTTACACTTACCCACAACATAAAACAAACTGCTGATGAAGTGGCAAGGGCCTTACAAAGTAGTTAGACATACTGGTACAATTAACTACCAGACTGAGACCCCCGATAGGAAAAATCCTTACAAGATATGCCATGCTAACCTCCTGAAGAAATGGGTTAAAAAAACACCACAGGTTGCTTGCTTTGCTAGTATTACCAGAAACTGCTACAGAAGATAACTGATACAGCTTATGACAAACTGGAACAAATTTCCTAATGCTGTAAAGGTGAATGTTTCCTTACACAGAGAACAAACCACATAAATTCATAACTTGATAAAGACATTTAAAACTACTTTTATCACAGTGCCAGGCCAAACAAAAGGGATCAAGCACATAATAGTGACAGAGAATGCTTGCCCTATCAGACAAAAGACACACAGATTACCAAAGTGGTTAAGAGCAGACAAGGCTGAGGAAATACAAGCATTTGTCAATGCCGAATGTTGTCTCGCTGACACTGGTAGTGCAGGAGTTAGAGATGCATAACAGAAATGGCAGTGACGTACTGAACTGACGCCAACCCCGGCCCCACCCTGCAGAGATTGACAGGTGTTGGGGTGAGCTTTTGGGTCACCAGCTATAACGCTCATGGCTTTTAACCTCACCCTACCCTGTAGACACTGACAAATGTCGTGATGTGCCTTGAGGTCTTTGGGCCTTATATTTACCTCATTCCACAAGGAAATACGCTGAGATGGGTGCAGTATTGGAGAATGGGGTGCACTTTAGGGCCGAAGACTCCAAAACACACCTCGATGCCTGTGACTGACTGGAGGGTGGGGATGGGGGTGGAATGGTGTGAGCAGTGCAGCCAATGATCCCAAGTCACACCCCTGACGCCTATCAGTCTCTACAGGGTGGGGTGTTACAGTTGGAAACCCTAACGATGTAGGCGTTTGTTGGTATTTTCACTCCAAATTTTCAGCATGGGCTTTTTGTGACCCCACCTCATGAAGAGCGGCACTATCAGTTTGTTAGCTGAAATGTGGTTTTGCACAGCGACTATGCCATTTGGCGAGACAGGAACGAAAACACATGTTGGGCAGGGTGTGAAAAATGACAACTGTATTGTTCACGAAGAGGCATAAAAAAAATCGTAACGTTGAAAATCTGGAGTGAAAATATGCAAAATTGGTGAAGTCATGAGCAGGCATAGAAACTGCGCAACACGTCCGTAACCCAATTATTTTTGGGATTTTTTTTTTTTTTTTACTTTATTTTTATCCCTCCTACCTACCCTCTGTGTCCACTCCTTCAGGCCGTCCAATGCCATTTCCAGCCCCCGAACTCAGGATCTGCTCCTAGAGTGCCTCTCCTTCTTTATCCACCTGCACAGTGGGGTCTGTCCCGGAACTGGTGATCTGGATGGCTCGGAACGGTCATCATCTAGGACCGGCGAGGGGTATTTTCCGTTTTTCTGTGGTCCCCTTTATCCCAGCCCCTAGGACACCGGCACGAGAACGTATGTCCAGAGAGATGACTTACTGACGCACATCTCTCCCAAGCGCCTGACAGCGCCCCCCCTCCCCAACGCCGTCAGACAGAGCTACCAACCCCTTGAGAGCCAGTGTTCCCTCTGGCTCTCTTAGGATGTCAGGTGCATACAGCACCCCTGGTATCCCACCCCAGAGGAAGGAGAGCATCCATTGGGACGCTCAATCCTCCCTCCCCCAGCCTACCCGAGTCCGTTCCCGAATCCAGGTCACCGGCGTAGCGCGAGGTGTGGCGTCCAGCGCCTCAACCCTCAGCACCACCAGGCCGGCCTATTTTTGGGATTTTTTTTAACCACATTTTCAACATAGGCATTTTGGGACCTCCCATCATGAACAGTGGCACTGTGATTTTGTTAATGTGTCCCAAAAGTTGATTTCCTACAGCGTCCACACCATTGTGCGCTACAGGTGAGAAAACACATTTTGGGCAAGATGTGAAAAATTACAGCTATACTGTTCATAAGAAGGTGTGAAAAATGCCAGTGTTGAAAATCTGGCATGAAAATATTGCAAATTTGCGAAGTTATAAAGGTGCATGGAAACTGTTCAACGCATGCTTGTAACAGTCATTTTATGGACTTCCATCACCAAATTTTCAACACAGGCAATTTAGGACCTCTGCTCATGAGTGCCACTGTAATTTTCTTAATCTGTTCCTAAAGGTGATCTCCCACAGCGACCATGCCATTCTGTGCCAGAAGTGCGAAAACATATTTCGGCCAGAATATATAAAATGACAGCTGTACTGTTCATAAAGAGGTGTGGCAAAATGCCAATGTTGAAAATCTGGAGTGAAAATATTACAAATTCACGAAGTTACAAGCATGCGGAAAACTGTGCAACGACTCATAAAACAGTCATTTTGGGATTTTGTTCATTATATTTGGTAACATAGGGTATTTGAGAGCCCACCATGAACAGGCACTGTCATTTCGTTATCGGGTCCTGAAAGGTAATTCCGCAGTGACAGCGAAATCACCTTCGGACTGAATAACTCCATGACAGTGACTGAATTCATGATGAGGGGTCCCAATAACCCCATGTTGAAAATTTGTGCAAAAATTTCCCAAAATGCCAGAGATATGCACCAAAGTTGAAAACCCTATTTATGCCATTATACAGCTTACCGGCATTTCTTCAGTTCAAGGTCTGCTTTGAAGAGTGTAGATGTTCCCGGCCCACCTCAAGATCGCCGCATCAGACTCCAGAGGCAAGTATGGGGTGGGGTGAGGTGTGTGTGGGAGGCAGGGTGAGGAGAGACCACGAGGACCATTTCTTCTTTTACAAGTAAAAAGGACAACAAGGGTCAGTTTTTTCTGCAGGTGCTGTTTGGTACACTGGGGTGGGCCCTGCGCGTGCCACCTGCATAACGGGGCCGTAGCTGACAGGGATTTGGCTCTGTCGGCACAGAACGGTGGGGGTATGCGATGATGCCGAGGGGGTTGGGCACCGCACACAGCACACAACAGGGGCTGGGCGATATTATGCCGATGGGGAGGGCTCCCCATCGGCAAACTAAAGTAGCGGGGGACAGCCGATGGTGATTGGGCCCATCGGAAACGAAGCTCTGTTGGGGGCGCATGATGACGAGGGGGATTGGGCACCCCCTCAGCACACACCTGGAATGGGAGGGGGGCATCATGCTGACAGGAAGTTGGCTCCCCTGTTGGCAAATGAAGTGGCGGTGGCAGTCAGTGCCGCCATGTTTAGTGAAGTACTCCACCAGGAAAGGCACGTCGGGAGGCGTGTTACTGTGCCGCTGCGTGATGAGCTTGGCTTTCATTGCAGCGGCACTTTTCTTAGATCTGGTGGCCACTTTACGTATTGCTGGTGTCAGCGCCAGCCGCTGGCTTATTGGGGAATGAGGGACGCACCTACTGATGCGTGCCCTGCATTTTGCCCACAGTGACCGCACATCCACATCTTCTACTACTGCAATATGTTGACTGGCATGCAAGTGCAAGCCAACATAAAAAATGAGAGAGCTGGGTATCACAGAAGAATCCAGAAATGATTGGTCATCACTAACAGTGACTGTAAATAAAAAAGAAGGGGTTGTAAGAATCTGTATTAATTTTAGGAAACTTAATTAAAGAGATCCACCAATATACCTTCCAGTGCCCCTGCACCCCATGTATAGGTGCCTTACCTCCACAGCAGTACTGTGATTCAAAGCTGCACCCCAAGAAGTAATCTGTAAAAAAGTTATTTTACTCATAAAAAATCCCAAAACTGAGTCCCAAGGACTTCCTGGTTTGTTTTTTTTCGGCCACCCCGCTGCCCCGTGCTCACTAGCGTGATGACGAGATGCCAGGGAGAGCGAGGAGGGGCACTCCATTACAGTCAAAGGATGCCAGCTTTCAGGTTGATTTTTAGTATTAGAATGGCCACTGTGTAATGAAACATAGGCACCAGTCGACTAACAAGGGCCTTGTTGGTGGGCTGGCCCTGTTTCATTACACGGTGACCATTCTAATATTAAAATCAACCCGAAAGCTGGCGCCCATTGACTATAATGGAGTGCACCCCACTCTCCCTAGCATCTCGTCATCATGCTAGTGAGTGTGGGGGCAGGATGTCATTGGGACCTGGTTTGGGGATTTTTATGAGTAAAATAACTTTTTTTACAGATTACTTCTTGGGGTGCAGCTTTGAATCATAGTGCTGCTGTGGAGATAATGCACCTATACATCGGGTGCAGGGGGCCAATCTTAGTGGGGCTCTTTACAGTTACTGTATGCCCAGGATAGACGATTTGGTAGACAGATTGATAAGTGCAAGTACATCAGTACCCTCAATCACACCAAGAGTTACTGGCAAACTCCCCTAGCTGAAAAAACAGAGACAAAACTACATTTTCTTCTCCAAATGGATTCTAGCAATTCACCACCATGTCATTTGGTTTACATGGCACACCCGCTATATTCCAGCGGTACATGGATGTAATTCTAGCCCCTCACTCTGGTTACTGTGCAGCTTACCTGGATGATGTCGTGGTATACAATCTAGACTGGAAAAGCGACCTGGAACACCTACAAGCAGTTATTTACTATATCACAAATGCAGGTCTATGCATTAATCCTATCAAGCATGCAATAGGCATGCAGGAAACCAGATATTTGCATTATATTTTGGGAAACAGAGAAGCCAGAGATTTCCAAGACAGATGCTTTAGCTAACAGTACTGTCCCTAAAACAAAGAAAGATGTCAGATCATTTTTAGGTTTGTCTGGTAACTACTGGAGATTTATTCCCAAGTTTGCCCAGTTAGCTACTCCCCTCACTGAACTCACAAAAAAATGGTCTACGAATAATTTGAAATGGTCCCCAAAGTATGATGAAGCTTTTCTGGCCATTAAGGTTGCATTACATTCAGCCCATTTTAAAAAGTCCAAACTTTGAGAAACAATTTCTGTTACAGACAGATGCATAAGAGGTACGCCTAGGTGCAGTCCCAAGTCAGACAGGAAGGAACATCCCATACTGTATCTATCAGTAGGAAATGGTATGACAGAGAAAATGTGCTCCACTATTGAAAAAGAATGCCTTGTTGTGAAATGGGCAATGAAGTCCCTTACGCTTTATTTGCTAGAAACTGACTTTTATACATATATATATATATATATATATATATATATATACATATATACATACATACATACATATACACACACACACACACACACACACACACACACACACACACACACACATATATACATATATTAGAGGCAAAAACTCCGTTAATGCATTAGTTAGGGTTGTTCCACAGTGACAAAGTGAGGAAATTCTCTGTTAGGGTTGAAAACCTAACTCGATCACCCCCCAGCACCACACACACACAGACACACACACATACACATGCAAGTATGGGGAGGACCAAGTCAACACAACCAATGACAGACATCCAGCAGCAGGTGACAGAAATAACAAACAATTGTCTAAATGTACTACGCAGACATCCCCACCCACCTGACCAGGTACTGCATGCTCAGTGGAGATCAACAGCAAAACTGAGGCCATGTACACCAAACGTACACATCCCTGATTGCAGCTGCACACAACGTACCACACTTAGTAGTTGCATGGCCTTATCAACCAATGCCCCACACCAGACCACACCACATGTAGTGGGCCACCTGAGCAATAGAGTTCAGCAAAACCAAGGAGTTGTACAGGTATAATATCTCTGATTATAACAAGGGTTTGAGAAATGCAGCTTTCTAATTGACTGTAAACATTGTAACAGCCTTATGTTTAGTTTTTATTAACATACATGTAGAGCCTAACCATATGATGAACATGGTTTAATGTTGTTTAAAAAACTGTTTTATTATGATCTAATAAGCCACTTCCAGGTATTATGTTAAAGGTCAGTTTATCACTGACTAGCGACATGTGGCACTGGCTATGCCTCATTCAACATTAAACCCCTACAGGGTGATTAACAGACCATTTAACATAACTGTTGGTCATGCCTTATTGCTTAATTGTCTTTATGAGTAGATACTCTCCCTCTGCTAGGCACTGCAGCAGCTTTGCAACACAGTGTCCCACCCAGTTACACCATACACTGTCTAGTTACTGGAGAATGGCTGTGAATATGAACTCATGAAGATGAACAGTGTAACTTGATCATTACAGTCATCGAAACCTTAGTGTGATTATAACTGACAGAGTCAGTGATAGAGAATAACCCCTGCTGTCCTAGTACACTTACCCCATTGTGAGTTAAATCAATACTTTTTTTTTTTGTAATTCTTCTTATTAAGTTTTCAACTTATATACACGTAAGTCACCAACATTTTAACTTTTATGCATGTGTGAGATATTACAAATATTACAGTCAAATATTACTAGTGTTATGACTTTCACTAGGGTTAACCCCTACGTGTTTCTAGTTCTAGTTTGCTGCTTCAGCCTCAATTCATAATGACTAAATAACCAAATGCACCTTCCATCTCAAGATCCTGACATCCAGGGCGTCTCTTCTAAAAGGGGTGTTCCCCCTCCACGGAGGACCGGGAAGGCCAAGCTGGGCGTAATCCACATAGTAATCCGCTCTACCCTCCCTCCAAGTGTCCCCCCCCATTGCCTCTCACTGATATCTTAGGGTACAAAAGTGGGATCCTTCTGCATGTAATATATCTGCCACCGTGTCCATCTAGCCTTAAATTTCTCCCCCTGTTCGTTCAGGTTGTGTGTGATTTTTTCCATGTTATATATTTGCAGTGTGATAACCCACCAGTCTTGGACTCTGGGTATTTTTGGAGTTAGCCACAGCCTAGTGATTGCCTTCTCTGCGGCTGCTATTAATAAAGCAAACAAATATCTAGTATTGGAGCCTCTTAACGCTCTAGGGAGGTCCAGAAATAAAAATATCTCCAGGGTAAGCGGAGTTGTGCATCTATCAGTTCCTGTAACTGGGACCGAGCTGCACCAGAAGCCTTGTAAGACGGGCATGCCCATAATACGTGTGTCAGGGTGGCACATCCTTCCCCATTGTCTCCAGCACTCCGCAGTGTAGCTGGGGGAGTAGTGCCGAGTGACCACTGGGGGTCGGAAATATCGAACTAGGACTTTCCAGGCGAATTCTCACCACTGGTGCGAGCTAGTTGTTCGGCTAGACAAAATGCAGGCTCGTCTCCAGTCCTCCAGAGTGATCTGAAGTCCCGTCTCCTGCGACCATGTGGAGCGAACGCCTTCAGTTCGGGCGCTCCTTTGGGAATTGAGTGCCTGACAGTATCATGAGACAAGGTGCTCTTGGTGCTTTGTGGCATTTTGCTGTATCTGACAATGGATCAAAGCTGGGTACCCCTCAGGGTCCCACATCGTTCGCGGTTGGCTCTCTATATAGTGTCGCAGTTGGAGATAACGGAAAAGTCCCATGTGGAAGGTGGAATTTCCCTGGATCTCTGCATATGACCAGGTATTTTCTGGGTCATTATCTGCACCAGATATTTTAATCCTTGCTTCCCAGCAAGGAAACCGTATCCAAGTCGTTGAGGTGAAATCTGTTAGGCTTGTGATCGGGCAAATGAGTATCTGATATGGCCCTAATTGTTGCGCCTTTTTATTCGTCCCAGTTTCTAAACTGCGTCCCAGCCAGGTATCAGAACTCCCGAAACCATCCTTCCCCATCCCGCCTGCATAAGGATCTGAGGTATGCCGGTCGCTGATTAGGGTTCTTTCTATCTCCAGCCAATGTGGTGTGGAGTCCCCTCTGTCTAGTCATTATATGCGTAGGGTGGTGGCTTGTTGATAAAGCCTCAAGTCTGGGAGAGCTAGACCCCACCTTGGCGGGGTAGAGTGAGTATCCCCAGTTGGATTCGGGACCTCCGAGAAGCCCAAATGAAGTTTCGTATAAGCCTATTTATATCTTTAAACATTTTCAGTGGGACACTAAGGGGGATATTTTGAAATAAATACAATGCCCTCGGTAGAACTGTCATTCTGATCAGGTCTATTCTCCTAGAAAGGCAGAGGGGCAGGGTGGCCCAGGCTTGTAATTCTTGTTTTAGCTGGGAGACAAATGGTATATAATTATATTTGTAATATTTCTTGGGGTCTTTTGGAATATATATACCAAGGTATTTCAGTTTTTGCAAGTCCCATCTTCCTGGAATAATCTCCCTGATGTCCTGTGTGGGGTTATAGTTAAAAGTAAGGATCTCCATTTTGGTAAAGTTAAGTCTATATCCGGATACCGTGCCATATGCCTCAAGTATCTGTCTCACGACTGGGACTGTGTAGTCGGGGTCCCGCAGATATAAAAGTATATCATCCGCGTACAAAGCTACACGGTGCTCAGTGTCTCCTATTTTGATCCCCCGGAGTTGGTGAGATTCCCTTATATGTTGCGCCAGTGGTTCGATGACCATGGCGAACAGCAGGGGGGATAGTGGGCAACCTTGCCGGGTGCCCCTCTCGAGTTGAAAAAACTCTGAGTGGTGCCCGTTTACCTTGACACATGCTTTGGGGGCGGAGTTTAAATCAATACTAAAAGACATTCTGTTTATATCTACACCATACCTACTTGATTCCTGTTGTACCACAATTAACATAGTTATCACTTTGATAGCATCAGTGACAGAAGTGTGGCAAACCCAAACACTAGGCATACAGCCTGAGTACGAAACAACTGTTAAAAAAAATTACACTGTGTCCATAAGTGGCATAGATCACTCATTGCAACAATAGTAAATGTATTACTATTTGAATAAGTTAGTCATCACAGATGCAATGAGATTGTCTTTATCAGGTACAACATACTCAGTAAGTGCCTACAGGAAAATCTATCCTATATACATCTCCGATACAGGTACATCATTGTTGGCTCAGTAGTGCTATGACATTTAGAAGTTGCTTGGCCTGATCCATGCAATTACACTGTTTCTTACAAAGAATACTTACTGCATCTTTAGTATTGAAACACACTGAAGGTCTATGTATGTACATCAGCAGTACACCTTCATCAGTAAGAATGCATCTGATACTGGCAGTACGAATTTCACAGCGTTGAACAGGCAATGCTTTTCCATACGTTTACATCAGCCTTTCTATCTTGAGTAAACCGTTGCAGTAAATGTACTACTATGTAAATCACATACTAAATGTAACACTACTTTTATTTTGAGCATGCTAGTGTCTTGTAGTTAATTTATGTAATTCTCTTAACTAATGTATACTCACTAGTGTTAAACCTTTCTACAACTGTCATCATGCACCTTCAGCATTTATATTGACTAACGGCACAGTACCAGTTGTGGTGTGGTGTGGTGTGGGGCATCGGTAGGTAAGGCCATGCAACTACTAAGTAAGTGAATGCGTGTGTGCAGCTGCAATCAGGGATGTGTACGTTTGGTGTACATGGCCTCAGTTTGCTGTTGCTCCACTGAGCATGCAGTACCTGGTCAGGTGGGTGGGGATGTCTCGTAGTACATTTAGACAATTGTTTGTTATTTCTGTCACCTGCTACTGGATGTCTGTCATTGGTTGTGTTGACTTGGTCCTCCCCCATACTTGCATGTGTGTATGTGGTGCTGGGGGAGGGGTGAATTCGGAGTTAGGGTTTTCAACTCTAACAGCGAATTTCTTCACTTTTGTCGCTGTGGAACAACCCTAACTAATGCATTAAACGGAGCTTTTTGCCTCTAATTTCCCTTCTTTTTGAGAATGATAACGAGAAATAGTGAATGTAATGCGGCGGCAGGAGCGCGGGGCCGGCCACATGATGTCTTGTGGCATAGTAACAGGAAGAGCAACACAAACAGAAGCGCTAACAGCGGCGCACATGGTAACGCAAGCGCAAATGACAACAGAAAGGGCAATGCACACGGTGGCATAGACGGGAACAGTCTGCCACGTGATGTGTTGTCACATAGTAACATGGTGCCTGCAAACGGAAATGTCAATGGGCATGGTGACACAAAGTGAAACAGAAAGAGAAACAGTACTGTAGACACAAATGGCAAAAAATAACAGAAACGCAAGCGCAAATGAAAACGCAAAGGATAACGCACATAGGGCCCCACGCTCCCGGCACGTAATGCAGCAGCGGGAGCGTGGGGCCCAAAGGGCCCCGCACTCCCACCACATGATGTCTTGTGGCATAGTAACAGGAACGGCAACGCAAACAGAAGCGCTAACAGTGGTGCACAAGGTAACGCAAGCGCGAATGAGAACAGAAAGGGTAACGAACACGGTGGCGTAGACGGGAACGGTGTGCCATGTGATGTCTTGTCACATAGTAACATGGTGCCTGCAAACGGAAAAGTCAATGGGCATGGTGACGCAAAGTGAAACAGAAAGAGAAACAGTACGGTAGACACAAATGGCAAAAATAACAGAAACGCAGCGCAAATGAAAAGCATAAAAGGATGACGCACGTGGTGGCGAGATGTCAACGGTAAGTGAACGGGCATGGAACACATAGCGGAAAGGGCAATGGTAACAGTAATGTAAGCGCACAGGCTGGTTTTCCCCAAAATCTGAATGGAGAAAGACAGTGAGTACAAAGAATGTATGCATAATAACGGGTATCGGAGCAGAAAATGAGGACTTGGAATACTAAATAGGTTATATCTCAGGAACCGTACGAGTAGAAAAAAAAATTAAAAGTCGTATGATTTATGACTGTCCTGCCTAGTTTTGTGGGGGCTAAGAATATTTCTGATGAAAAGTCCGTATCCCGCACCGTTTCCGAGATACGGGCCCTGAAAGGCGCAGCGAACGCCGTAATGTTATCCTATGGGAAAAAAAGAGAAGTTCGGAGCACCATAACTTTGCCTCCCTGTAATATTTTTTCACCAAACCACTGAAAGGCACATCTGTGGGCTGTTGGCTGTCTTCCCTACAAATTTCAGGAAAAAAGACCAAACCGTTATTTTGCAGCAGGGTGCCAAAGGATTCCTGTAATGCATCGGGCGCCATAATGTTATCCTATGGGAAAAACCGTCAACTTTGGAGTGCCGTAACTTTGCTGCCATGCAATATTTTTTCAATACAACACTGAAAGGCACATCTGTGAGATGTCAGCTGCGTTCCCTTCAAATTTCAGCCCAAAACTCCCAACGGTTCTTTTGCAGTGCAGTGCCAAAGAATTGCTGTCAATTTCCCACAGACTAGAAAACTACTGTCGCAATTTGCGAAAGCTTTCGTAAAATTCGACACTTTCGCGAGCACAAGTATTATCTTTCCAGAAATCTGAAAAACATATTTCTGGGGTGTTTTACCCAAAATAAAGACATGGCAGCATCCTCAGGGCCGACTAGGTGAATACAAAAAAATTAGGTTGCTAGAGGGTCCCAAATTTAAATGCCAAGCATTTTTCTGATCACCAACTGAAAACAAAATGGCGATTTGCGAAAGTAACAGGCCCATTTGCGAAAGTAAAATGCATTTGCGAAAGTGTTGAACTTTTTTTAACTTTCCCATTGACTTATAATGGGAAACTGTTTTTGAATAACTTTTGAACCGTTTAATATTTTTCACCAAATCTTCAAAGGCACATGGGGACCCCGGCTGCACGTTCCCTGAAGATTTTGGGCGAGTCGCACAAACCGTCGCGACCTGTATGCTTGACCGTGAGAATTCCAGAAAAGCATAAACACGATAAGCAAATCACGCTTAATAACTCCGCAGCCATGTATCCATCAGTACGAAACTTGGCAGATCCCAAGGCCTATGGTTCTTGATCATGTATTCCAAATTTCAGACAAATCTGTCAAACAGTTTGCAAAGTTATTAAGATGCAAAGTTTTGGGGTTTAACATAGAAATGGCCTCTACCATAATATATATATATACACACATATATATATATATATATATATACACACATATACATATACACTATATATATATATATATATATATATATATATATATATACACACACACATACACATATACAGACACAGACACACACACATAGGGGTGAGTGGTAAATGAGTGAGATAAAACAGCGTATCATCCACTGCAGTGTGATATTTTTACCCTCTGCTCTACTGTGATGATATCAGCCATTTACACACACAGGTCACAAGGTCACACTATATCATCACCCTAGGCAGCTTTCCTCAGCATGCAAGAAACACCTGTGCTGTTACCATAGACACAAATGCAGAACTACCTGAGAGGTCTCACTGCTGCCTACAGCTAACTCAGTGAGCATTACAAAACACACCTATCCCCCCCAACTTCCAGCTCACTACTACAATGCTCTCAACTTGATGCAGCCAGAATTCCAAACTGCACAGCTTCACAGAACAGTCTAAACTACTGCCTGCAGCTAACTCAACTACCACACTCTCACTTGTTCCTCAAACTCTGATTTTCACCCATTACAATTACTGTGACAATCTCAACTTCTCTGCAGCCAGAATCCTAAACAGCACAATTTCACAGAACACTCTGCCTGCAGCTAACTTAATTACCACTGAAAACAGTATCAGCTGTTCTGACACTCTGCCTCTCAGCTCATTACAATTACTGTGATGCTCTTAACTTCACTGCAGCCAGACTGCCAAACAATACAGCTTCACAAAAGTATGTTTCTAATTCCTATCTAAAACTAACTCATTTAGCATTGCAAAACACACTCATGTGTCTTTCAGAGTTTATAACACTGCCAGCCCATTCAGAAAAGCTCACACACAGAATGAGCAAACATAAACAGGAACAGAACACAAGACAGCATAACAAAACTCTGAACCTCTTGGTCTCTATTTATATATCAACACATGATGGAGAGTTATGTATAAGAATATTGTCACTCCTGCATTGTGAGCTCGGATATCTCACTCTGCAGGAGTGACAATATTTGCCATATCACACTCATGCCCATCATGTATCCTATATATATATATATATATATATATATATATATATATATATACACACACACACACTGTAATATATCACAATCATCTCTGTTGCCTTAGTCAAATGTTTAAAGATACAAATCCTAGAATCACAAGGTAGTACCTGGCACTATGGCCACCTAAATTCAAAGTGATGCACAGATCTGGAAAAGAGAATGTTAATGCTGATTTTCTGTCAAGATATGGTGCAGAAATTGAGAAGGCTGATACGTGTGTGCTTAACTGAAACGTTTGTTGTAAAAGGTGTTATGAAGAAAAGGACACTGCACATGCAAAAAACTGTAAATGTTATGAGGTATTGCTAAGAGAGACATAAAAGAAGCTATTGGAAACCTGTTTTTCTAAGGAAAAAAAATAGGCTCCCTCTTAAAGAGGGGGGGATAGGACCCTGTCCCATCCGTTATGCAGACAGAGTTAAAAGCAATAATCTATTTTGTTCTCTCCTATTCAGTTACTTGTCTGTGTCTTGCCTGTCTGACTGCCAGGAATGAACACATTTCAAAATGATGTACTTGTCCAAGGACAACTGGCCTTGCCAAAAATGGTAGTCCCAGTGTTTTTACCCGGTGGTCGCAAGAGCTCAGCTCGTAGCCCTCCCCCAGCACAGGAGACCTCTCCTCCTCGAGGACTCGTTTTGCCAGTGGACCCAGCGGTCGTGAGGGCTCAGCCCGTAGTCCTCCCCCAACAAAGGACACCTCTCCTCCTCGAGGACTTGTTTGGCCAGTGGACCCGGCGGTCGCAAGGGTTCAGCTTGTAGCCCTCCCCCAGCACGGGAGACCTCTCCTCCTCGAGGACTCGTTTTGCCAGTGGACCTGGCGGTCGTGAAGGCTCAGCCCGTAGCCCTCCCCCAACAAAGGACACCTCTCCTCCTCGAGGACTCGTCTGGCCAGGTAATCCCCTGCACAAGCAATCCGTCTCAGCTGACCCGAGGTCTTCTTGGCGCCAAATTTGAACCTGCTGGAGCCTCCTCCAATGGCGCAAGAGCTGGAAGGACCATAAACGGGAACTCTCGGCTGGTGCCCCCAAATGCTGCGCTCCGTTAGCCTTGTTTGCTAAAACTCAGTAATTTCACCTAAACGGAATGCAATTTGGGAGCATTTTACCATTTTAACCTGTCTTTGTTATTTGCTGCGCTCCGTTAGCCTTGTTTTGTTTGCTAAAAATTCAGTAATTCCACCTAAACGGAATGCAATTTGTGAGCATTTTAACTTGTCATTGTTATTGTGCACCAAAAACGGAATGCTAGGTTGCCCTCCAGTGGTGCGAAATCTGTACAAAACGTTTAGTACTGTTAGTGTAGGTCTAATTACTGGGTACATGTAATCTGCACCGTAACATATATTTCAGCAAAATCAGTCTCCGGCTGCCATCTTCACCTGCCTGACTAGCTGAAGCGTCCCTCCCCCCTCCCTGATTCGGCCCCTGCTGTGCATCGCCCTCCCTCTTGCTAATTTATACCTGTGCTCTTTTCTCCCTCAGTGGACCCGGCGGTCGCGAGGGCTCAGCTCGTAGCCCTCCCCCAGCACAGGAGACCTCTCCTCCTCGAGGACTCGTTTTGCCAGTGGACCTGGCGGTCGTGAGGGCTCAGCCCGTAGCCCTCCCCCAACAAAGGACACCTCTCCTCCTCGAGGACTCGTTTGGCCAGGTAATCCCCTGCACAAGCAATCAGTCTCAGCTGACCCGAGGTCTTCTTGGCGCCAAATTTGAACCTGCTGGAGCCTCCCCCGATGGCGCAAGAGCTCTAGCCCCGCCGCCCCCACCACCACCCTTGGTCGGCTGTCTGTTTTATAGGCTGCAGGGAGCCACGTGGTGCCGAAAATAACCTATCAGCCCTTTTTACCATCTGCAGGTTATTTTCTCTCACCACTAGTGGCTGCTCTATCTAGCCTAGCTCACTTCTCCCATTTGTAACCCACCTACTTACATAGCTGAGCCGCCTATAATCCACCCCCTTGATCTACCTACCTCCTTGTGCCACGCAACTGAAAGGTTGGCACCACAGAGAGCATTGACCTCTCCATAACTGGACAAAACCCCATAGACAAAACCCCAAATTCCTCAGCCTGAAAGCGGCTGGCCCCTTCCTCCAAGATTGGACAAACCCTAATCTCCAGCCAGTCTCTCTGTCATTTTCTCCCTCTATCCTGTCCACTCGCTCTCTTCCTCAGCCCTTACTTATCTTTCCTCTGCTCACTGGACCCACCGGGACATGGCCTCTCCACCCTGCCCCTACCTCCCTCTCAATGCCTCCCTGGCTCTCCTCAAAGGGCTCAAAATTGCTCACCTGAACTGCGTAGCCTCCCACACAACCTAACTGAGCTCACTGTGGGTTGCCCACTACAAGCCTGACATCCTGGGACTCTCTGAGACCTGGCTTAAGCCCACATACCCGATGCCCAGTGCACCTCCCAGGCTACAGCCACATCAGGAGAGACAGACCAGGCAAGAAGAGAGGTGGCGGGGTGATTCTTTATTACAAGGCCACCTAAACTTGTCCCCATTGACCACTCATCTTCCATCCCTCCTGCATGGAGTTTCTGCATGCTCTCCTCCTGCTGGGTCACACAAAGAAAATTCACCTAGTGTGCACCTACATCCCCCCCAAGGATGGTCTGACTGGTCTCTCCTCCCTGCTTGGCTGCATCGGCCCTACAGTGGGTCCCAATGAAACCCTTCTAATAGGTGACTTCAACTTGAACTGGTTGGGCACCAACCGCCACTTGTACGAGCCTCTGCTCTCAGGGCTTGCACTCACCCAAGTTATAACTAAACCGACCAGGCTCGCTGAGCGGGGGAACTCAGGATCCCTTATTGACTGGATTCTGTCCAACTGCCTGCCAATATCATGTCCTCTGGCACCTCCCGGATGCCATCTCTGACCACTCCCTACCTACTGTGTCTGGGGCATCTCTCAGCCAAAAGTCCTAGCAAATTGATTGAACTGAGAGACTACTCCAAATTTAATACCCATGACTTCCTGTCAGACCTCACGCTATTGACTGGACAGGGTCACTACATGTGACCCCTCGTGGGCCTTGGATCTATTCCTCGAAAAGCTTACCCCTTCAGAACAAACATGCCCCTCACTAGGAGAAGGGTTGGGGCACCGTCACCAAATGGCTAAATGGGGCCTATTCTCCTCTTGAAGGCCAGGGACAAGTGTTGGGTGACCTCAAGGCCTCCCAAAATAACCATGATCTGATGACATACAGGCACCTCAGAAACTCCTGCAAAAGAGCCATCCGCTCTGCAAAAAGCGAGTTCTGTAAAGCAGCCTTACTCTCCTCCAGCAGCAACCCGAGGAGTTTCTGGCAAAACATTAAAAACACTATTGGGGGTCAGCTAAGGCACAGGTCTCTGACCTACTAGTTGGTGGAGTCAGCTGCAATAACCCGCACACCATTGCAAACACCAACTCCTGTTTTCGAACTGCCCCCTCCCTCCCCAGCCCCTCCTTCTACCCCCTTGGTGCCCCCCCTCCCGGTCTCCTCCCTCGGCCCCTCTTCCAACTGAGACATGTTTCTCCTAAGGAGACCCAGATGCTTCTCTTGGGCCTCTCCCCTCATACTGGCGCTGGGCACGAGTGCCTCGAACCGAAACTACTCAGACTGGGGGCCCACCTCCTTGCCAGGCCCGTCTTGCACTTATTCAACACCTCCATTAACACTGGGATCATTCCCGACCTGTGGAAAGTGGCCAGGGTTGTTCCTGTCTTCAAACAAGGAAATCCCAAAGATCCTGGCAACTACCGTCCCATTGCCATTCTGTCCGACACAAGTAAACTCCTCGAGAAAGCCGTTGCCTCCCAGCTCTCCCAATACATCCAGGACTACAACATCCTCTCTCCTGCCCAGCACGGCTTCAGGAAAGGGCATAGCACGTCCACCGCCCTGGCTGTAGTCACTTCTCTGATCAGGGCAAGTGCTGACCAAGGCAACCTCACTGGAGCCACTTTTGTGGACCTCTCAAAAGCATTTGACAGGGTTGATCACACCCTCCTTGGCTCCAAACTCCTATCCCTTGGGTTCTCCCCCTCCACCCACGCTTGTTTCCTAAACTACCTCTCCAACCGTCAGCAATTCACCTACTTCAATCGGATATCCTCCAACCTCTCACCCGTCCGCTGTGGGGTCCCTCAAGGATCCGTCCTCGGTCCAACCCTATTCTCACTATTTATCAACGACCTTCCGTCCGTCACTGCCCATGGCCACACCACCTTGTATGCCAATGATCTCGTCCTCCTGGCCAGCTCCCGGGATATCTCCATAATAAACTCACATCTGAACTACGACTTCAAATGCAATCAAACTTGGCTGGGTGACCACAGGCTCGCCCTCAATCTCAACAAAACCCAATCCATGCTGTTCGGGTCCTTAAACAAAATAAAATCCTGCCCTGCCCCCCTGCTGATCCATGGGGTCGATGGCTCGCCCCTCGAGACGGTAACCTCCGCTAAGTACCTGGGCGTCACCTTAGATCCTCAATTGGACCTCACCTCTCACATTCGCAATGTTTGCAAGGCCACTAATTGCAAGCTTGGTTTAGCCTACCGCGCTAATAACTGCCTTACCCCTGCCGCCCGCTTGGCCCTAGCTAGGGGGGTCCTCCTCCCATCACTCTGTTATGGACTTGTAACTTTTGCACCTGTTCCCAAATCCAGCCTCACAAAATGAGACACGGCCTACAACAATGTCTGCCGCTTCGCGCTTTCCGCCCCTCCCCTCACTCATCGTTGTGACCTATACAGCCTCCTGGAGTGGCTTCCCCCTGAGAAGCATCGCTCCTTCGTTCTAGGTAATTTCATTGACAACATCATCCGTTCAAGCACCCCCCCAGCTCTGGCCCTTCCCCTTAAACCTGGCCGCACATCCTACCACCTGCGATCTATATCAACTCAGGAACGCCTGGTTCCTAGAACACACACCCTTGCGGGGGACCAAGCCTTCCACACCTATGCCCCCAAACTCTGGAACTCGCTACCCGAGCTCACTCAGTCCTCCTCCTCCCACCCAAGCTTCAAAGCCTCCCTCTGGAACCTCCTGAAACCTTCCTCCCCCTGCTCCTGCTCAACGTAGACCTACTCCCCTGCCCCTCCCCACCTGCCAACCTGACTGGACGGTGGGGGCCTCAGCATGACCTGCACTTCTCCTTCTGAATCTGGCCATGATTCCTGGACTTACCACTTGCCTAGGGCACCCCCCCCCTTTCTGCAGGCACCTTCCATTATCTCTGTTCCCCCTGTTCACCACCGAGATTTATCCTGCCTGTCCCATCCTACTCTAAATGCACCATGCCAACCCTGTCCTAGAGTCAGCCTTGAACTGCCTGTTATTTTAGTTATGTTTCTTGTCTCCTCAATCGTACATGTATGAATTTTGTGCCAGCTTTGCTCTAGAGCTAGCCCTGTAACTGCCTGTGTATTTCTTATACACTCTTCTCTGTTCCTCAACTGCTCGATGTATGCCTACCTTGCTTTAGAGCCAGCACTGAATTGCCTGTTATCTTTCTATGTATTCCTTATGCTCCCTCTGTTGTTTATGTACGAAGTATTTACTTGTAACTACCTTCCTATGTATTTCTAATGCTTCCTCAATTGTTCCTGTATGAAGATTTACCTGCAACTCTCCTGGGTCGCACCTGAAAATAGGCACTGGCTGTCTAGTGTGCCTACCCGGTTAACAAAAGCAAATAAATAAATAAATAAATAGTCCATAGTCGAAAGGCCATACTTCAAGGGAAATTATAAAAACTGAATGCAGTGACAAACTACCTGGTGTGGGGATTATACTATTAATACTAGGTAGATGTAGATCATCAGAAAAACAGGAAAAATAATGTATTTTTACATTTTTCTATTAGTACAAATTGAGTCAGTCTGCCAAAACAACAGAAACATTAGTCAGAATTAGCACAATGAGAACTCAGAAGAACTGTCATGGGGAGTAGGACTAGGACTGGACGATGATGGAGCAGGAGTACTAGCAGGAAATGCAGAAGCAGCAGCAGCAGCATGTCCATGAACATGACAAGTGCCTGGATGAGAGAGCAGCCAGTAGCTGACTGCCAGATCAGGATCAAAATCATGTAGTTCAGGACCCCATATTCCACTATTTGCAGAAGAGACTGGAGTATATCATCAGTCAGCCGTGTCCTTATTTTTGCTTTTATGAAGTTCTGAATTTAAAAAAAAAAAAACTCTTTCACACTTCGCAGTTGATACACTCATAGCAAATAGTATTTTGACTAACTCTAGAATGTGAACAGTCTTGGGCATTTTTTCTCTCAGCAGTCTTGTAGAGACCTGCAGAGAGGGCTTGTCAACTGCAGGTTTCAGTAGTGTTTTAAATGCAGCATATTTAATTTTTTTTTTATTTTCCTGCTGCTCTAAAGTGAAAACATCAAAGTATTCAGTCAAATTAGCCAGTTCAGTGGTCCCAAACTCCACAAGTTGTTCTCTTGGGAGATCAAACTGCTTAAAATCCAGACAGGATAGCTGAACCATTTGAGAGGCACCTCCACGAAATTTTGAAATCTTTAATCTATGTAAGTTATTGCTGCATCTGCTAAACTCTGCAGTTGGGCATCTGTTCCAAAACTGATTTCTGGGCAATTCCCTCTGAATATGAAAGGAACAGTCTTCTCCTGACCTCCCCTCGTTGAAACTACGTAGTCCATACACTTGTGCTGAGGTTTATAATGGTTTAGGAATGCAGTTATGTATTTCCCTGGCTTTAATTCGAGTTCCATCAGCTGGAGTAGGCAGGTCTCAATGAGTTGTGGAACTTCCAGAATTAATAAGTCATCTCTTTGAAACTTCAGTAACAGATTGTTCAGTACTGGTAAGAAGTCTTGCAGGATATAAAGAGATTTTAAAAATGGCACACTTTGTACATCTCTTAAGCATGTCTGATGTAGAACCATCATCACCAGATGAAGAAGATGCATGTTCCAGGTGCTGTGCTACTGTAGGTACGTTCACCTGAACTGCATGGGCTGAACGTGATCTACTAGCAAGTCCTCTCACCTGTTTAACTGCACTTCGGTGAGCCAGATCAGTATCTATGACATTTGCAATTTCTTGAAGTTCTCTAATTTTCTAGGGACTATAGTGATAGAATTTAAATATTCCCTTGAGAGTATTTTTCAAGCTCAAATACAAAGGTATTTATTTTCATTATAGTGAGAATTGCCATCTCCAGCTGTGGGCAACACAGTGCATGGCAATTACGTGAGGACAGAACAGTGCTCCCATAACTTTGGAATGATTCCACCTCACCCATCATTACACTTGCCCCATCAAAACTGGCAGAAATAAGTGGCCCTGGATTGTCCATATTTTTAGGTTAGCAAGAAGAAGATGTACTGAGTCTAGTGCAGCTGATACTTTATTAAAGACACCTTCTGCACGGACATAGACATAGCTTGGGTCAGAAATGTACACACCTGTTTTGAGGTGGGATCTACAAAATGCAGGAAAACATTTTTCCACTCAGTTACGTTGGCATCAGTACTGTCGTCAGTAAGAACCGTCACAAATTTAGCATTGCTACGAATCTACATCTGGGTTCTGTATATATCAGCAGATCTAGCACTAGAAAAGCCTCTGGCGCTCTTAACACTGGTATAATTAGTACCAAGCTCAATACGATTTTTCTCCTGTAAGTCACATAGCCACTCCATGACCGAGAAAGGGAGCAGATTTTGTAATGGAGTACGCTGTGTTAAACATACATCTCATCTTAATCTTAGTGGCCTCCTCCAACTGAGCAAAAGCTTGATACAGTGGTGATTCACTAATATCAAAAGTGACTGCACGTTGCCCCACTTTCCAGTATATGTTAATTCTGATGTAGCACATGCAGATTAGACTTGTCATGTGCACATAGTGACTCAATCCAAAAACTGTTTGACCCTGTGGCAAACACATTTGTTTTTTTGGAAAAAGCTGGTATTGCAATACTAGGATATTTTTCTCAAACTGTGCAATACATCATGCCCTTTATTTCATCATACCCTAACCATCTGAAAGTGCTCAACCAATGAGACTGAAGCATTCTGGCCCTTTTCTCTTGATCATATTTCTTGTGTTTAGTTATCCTGTCCACTTGCTGATCCAGCACTAAAGTGCATTTTTTAGGAAGTGAAACAGATGGTTCAGCTTCACCGTTTACTTCAGTTGACTGATGAACATCATCAGCTGCTGTTATATCCATGACCACAGAGGACGAGTCACATTCAGTATTATTTTTATCTGGGGAAGAATGTCTTTGTGTTTTGCCAGAAGAGGCTGCTGCTGCTGACCACATAGGGAAAAAAAGTTGTTGTTTATTCAGCATGTTGTCGTCTTTCTTTTCACACTTGTTTTACTATGCAAATAAAATGAATTTTACAATATCTCACTGTGTGCGTGGTGTGTCCTTGACTGGGTAGGAGACTGGGTGGGATGGGACGAGGGACACTGGACAGACTTTATTCTGTTGAAGCTTTATGCTCAAATCTCAAGTGACTGCAGGCAGCCAGGGTCAGGGAGGCAGCAGAAGGGGAACAGTAGATATCGCGTTTGTCAGGTGGTGCTTATGCTTCACTGGAGGCAGTATAGCGCAGTGGTCTAAGGCTCTGAGGTGCAAATCTGGTGACATCCAGCAGACCATACCTAGGTTTGAATCCCACAGCTTCCACTTGCATACTGTGTGACCCTGAGCAAGTCACTTAACTTCCTTGTGCTCCCAGATCGCACTTGGAAACAAGCTCTGGCATAGTGTGCCTTTCCTGGTTAAACAATTTCCCCTTTCCCTTGTTATTCTGCAAAATGCTTTTATTTAATTCCTCAACAACTGGCCCACAGGCCCAGTTCAAGGCCACATCAGCCCCCCCCCCCGCCTTTTTTCTAGTCATTTTTTTTTTGTTTCTTTTTAAGCATTTTATATTTTCATTTTTGTTTTAACCCCCTCCCCCAACAGAAGTCATGCACCAATATCATACTTAGTCTACCCACCACTCCCAGCGACAACCACCGGCCCCTCTGGGCCGTGGTCAGTCAGGGTAGCGTGGTTAAATAAACTGTTTGTTTTTTTAAAGTAATTTATATGTTTGTACAGAATATCCTTTTTTATATACTTCTTTCTGCAGCACTGTCCTCACCCCCAAACTGCCCAGTGCCCAAGTGTTCCACACACAGCAAGTCCCATACCCTTTTTGCTGAACTGTGGTCACTGTGCTGGGCTTTTGTACACAATATCCGCTCAGTCTGTATTGTATACAACACTCTTCTCACCCCAACTGCCCAAGTGGCCCACACACACACACACACACACACCACACCCAGTCCCACACCCTTTTGCTGAACTGTACAGTACTGGTGTTATTCTTGTCCATATTCCCTTTTTGTCTGTTTTTTCACAATATATTTTATTTTTTTCCTTTTGGGGTTCTTCACCAGCCTATTATTAACTAGTAACTAACTAGATATAATTGCTTTTTTTATGTCACAAGTTTTTCTTTTAGCCACACCACCACACACACACACGTAGTAGTGCACAATTCACTATTTAGCTCACTACTTGGTTGCAGCCAGCAGCTGTGTAGTAAAGTAATTATTTTGCTGAGTGCTCCCTGACGCTGCTTCACCCCACCACTTCTCCCCTTTTCTATTTCTTTTTTTTAATTTGTTGTCTGCTTTTATGTGGGATTATTGTGCAAAAGTACACTGACTGCATTGCCACTAACCATTCTGACTTTTCTTTGCCTTCTATTTCTTGTACAGTGGTTTGACCCTTAAAACGATCAGACTAGGCTGGAGTGGCCACACAATGTTCACACATCTAAATCAATCCCACAAATCTGATTTCTTTTTTTTTTTTGGTATGATTTTATATTTCTTTAATTTCTGCCTCCCTCTCTCTCCTGATACATACTCAGCTGATGATGACTCTCACAGTCACAACAATAGTCCCTGACCCTCTTTCCTTTTCTACTCCCTTACCAGTTTTTCTCTTGGCTTTGTTCCTTTTTTAAATTTCTATTTTTTTTTTCAAAAAAGATCCCAGTTCAGTTTAAACGACATGCTACAACCCAGCAATGTCCCTAATACAATTTATTAATTTTTAAAAGAAAGGCTCCGAGCTCCAGCTCTGTCCTAGCTAATGTGTCCTTTCTCCACCAAGACTTGGGTCACAATGCAAAACTGAAATGCGAAACACTGCTTTCCTCCACCTCTTCCAATAGTCTCAGCAAATACGGTAAACCAGAGAAGGAGTCAAGCTGCTGATTGAGGATTCCTCTGTCAAATCTTACATCCCAACCCCCCAATTGTCAGGCACCCACGTTCCTCCTCTGCTGCTCCCATGCTCCTTACCTGCTGACTGCCAGAAGAAGCAGCAAGTGACGTGCCATAACCCAACCCTGGTATGCACCTGCTCACTCAGCCACCAACTGTGCATTAAAAAGATCTCTCCGGCAGATCCACCTATACCACGCTGCACCAGCCCATCTCCCTTTAAAAAAATTAAAAGGTAGCTCTACCAGGTTCCAGACACTGCAACCCCTTCTGGCCGGATGACAAAGCACAAGTATTTATAACAAACTGATGCTTGTCCGTGGGCAAATGGGCGACTAAAAAGTGCTTGTCCCTGGCAGCAACTAGGTAGTCCAGGACATCAGGTAATGGGATTTGTCGATCCCTGCTAACTACACAATCAAATTTTCATTGTGGCACCTAGGAACTGGCCACTCTGATGGTCCCACAATTTCTACCATTATGTTCCTTCTTTCTCTTGATGTTTTTAGTCGTTCTTTCTCCCCTTGATTATCTGTGGTTAAAATGTGTGTGTGTGTGTGTGTGTGTGAATCCTTGGTTTGCAAATGTATAGAGTTATGTTTCTTTGAAAGGACTGCAGACAGCTATTTGGGGTTCTTAAAAAGGTGATGTTCTGTAACGCATGGGGTTAACTTTGAGATATATGTAGTTTGACCTCCACAAGCTTGTTAACAGAACTGTCAACAGTAAACCATCTCTGAGACAGAATGTTCTTTTTTGTTGCAACTGTTAAGACTGAAGGTACTGTTCAGGCTGGTCATAGGAAAGAAACTGACAAAGCTTTGCTATAGTTTGTGAAAAACACGGGATCTAACCTGCAACAATCAGGATGCAAAGTTTAAACTGCCAGGAAAAGACATCTTATAAAAAGAGAATAATCTTTTGTTGTAGAGATAGAGAGATAGAGATTTTAAAGAGAGACTCGGAGTAAAGATTTTAGTTTGTATTGACTTTTTGAAGAGTTATCCTGTACCATTTTATTACAGTGGCTCAAATAGCACCACTATAGTTAGGGTTGAGTAGCCTGTTTAACGTAAAACCCCAAATTTTGAACATTAATATATTTGGCTCACTTTGATGAAAAGAGCTGAAATTTTGTGTGTGTTGTCTAGCAGGCAAAGTCTTGCTGTGTGGCAATTTTTGCGATGGCAACTTGTGTGGTTTCTGAGATCTGCATGTGTCATTTTAAGAAAAACACTAATTTTTTTCCAATAGTTAATAGTGGGGTTTTTTTGCCCTCGCCTACAGCCTACATGGAAAGGAACTGTTGCCCCAAACTTGCAGGGGATATGTGTCATGTCCAAAGGTAATGCCTTTGACAGGTCTGGTGGAAAAATATTAAAGGGTTCCAGAGTTATAAGGCTTTAAATATTAGTTTTTCAACTTATGCATGTGCAGTATGATTTTTGAGATAATGTTTCCCCATGAAAGTAAAAATGTGTTGCTGCAAATGCTCCTTTTTGCTTGTGTGCCACTGAATTGGTAGGGCACCACACATTTTTAGTGCCGTGCCAACCCCCATCTTATTGATTTTTTTTTCTGCAAACTGACGACCGTGGCAAACACACAAGCATGCTGTTATTTCAATAAACATCAGAACCTAGCTAAACTGGACCCATTTAGCCAGATTCTGATGTTCGTGTTCTGTTTATTTTTAAAAATTGTGTCCACATATATGTTTACTTGGCACCCAAAATCCCGGGTGCCCAGCTTAGCAAGAGGAACGCTTCCGCATGTTCGCTGTATGAGAACAGCGGGGTTTTCTTGACTTCTGCAACCACAGCTGGAACTCATGCTGCAGGCTGCAGTGACAGCCATCAGCCCCCATGTCCCTGGTGTCTAGTGGCACTTGTTTGCAGTGCACTCCTGTGAGCAGCTCAAAAAACTCCCTGGAAGGAGAGGGACCAAACAGCATCAGCTGCATAATGCACCCATAGTAAAATAGCAGCGGACACCTTTCAAAAAAACAACAGAAAGCATAATATTTAGACATAATAGACACAATTAAGCTTGTGTTTATCCATCTTAAATAGATTTCTCATCTCCATTATTTGTTACTAAAAAAATTTCCGCAAAAAGAAGATCTTTAGCCCTTAAGAGTCCCTCTGTCTTTACAGCTTATTCCCAACTTCATGCTATAATGCACTGTTGTGACATCTCAGTTTGCTGCCATGGGAATAACTGTGATGTCACAAGCAGAGTACCATGACATCAACTTGAGAAGAAGCAACTGGAGCTGGTGAACACTCAAGGAACAGCTATCCTGTTTTCATGCATATGACCTCAGTAATAAATAATGGGGAATAGAAATACAAAACTAATAAAAAATATAAGCTGCTTTGTGTCCAAATACTATATTTTTAAAAGTTCTTCTCAAGGCGTCGGTGGCTCTTTAATGCAGTGACAAACCAGAACAATGCATCTGACATTGATGGTACTGTGCTGAATCTCCAACATTCACAGCAGCATCCTGTCAAACCCCAAATTGTTATTTACTAGTGTAGTACTGCCCTGACCATGTAACTATATGAAGAGCAAGCAGTAACCATCACTACTCATACTGCACCTGTGTCAGGACAGAATGGATGGATGATGCTATTCTCTCTGAATGGACGGGTGATGATGATAGTTTATTCTTCCCCTCAAGTCTGTCTAACATTTACACACTCATATTCTAAAACTGGAAACCAACTGGAATTAAAATAATTAACATGGTCACTCTCAGACACATTTGACTCGCGCTGGCAGCCTGAGCTGAGCAGGTAAAATGCTGCATTATTTTAGGGGTGTCGTCACAGGCAGACAGTGTATAATGTGTCCTGTCAGCTCCATTCACTTAATTCTGACTGGCAGCAGGTGTTAAGTAAAGCTTAGTTCAGGATCTAAATGAGTGTGCCCCGAGGAAATACCAGTTTGACTGTTGGGTGGTTGACCTGGGCTGCAAGTAAGGTGGGATTACACTAGTGCTGCAACAAGTCTAATTTTAAAAATATTTTTTCATTTATTGCGGCATGACACCGGGTGTCAGCTTGGGTTGTGCAATTATAATGTGTCTTGTCAGCTCCACTCTCACTCTACAATAAGAGATGGCAGAAAGTGTTAAGTAAAGGTGCACAAATCAAAGAGTCTGCCCCAAGGAAATACTGGGTGTGACTGTCGGGCGACAGGGTAGCAGCCAAGTAAGCCAGGACAGTACTGCTGCGCCTCTTACTATAAACAAAAAGTGACCCAAGAACATAGTGGGTGTCAGGCGACTCTGGCTTGTGTGACACACTGTGCACATAAAATCTTAGTGCCCCCGGGACAGACAAAGGCAAATGCAATATGTGGGCTGCAGCAAGGTTTTGTTAAGGATTTACAATGTTAAACAGGCACTTGCCTTACAGCTTTTCTTTCTGGTGTTACTTTCTGTATAACTGATTGAGTAACAGGGGATAAATCTGTGCACACAATCTTTATTTTAGGTGAAGCATCATATCAGCATTAAGCAAAGTAACACAATGGGCAACTGCCCATTCATAGACTGCAGATCTTGGTAAAAAGTTTGAGAAAATCTCTCTGTTGGTGTTAGTGGTACCCCCACCCTCCTGTATATTTCCCTGGTGTGTAGTGGCACCCCCCACTCTCCAATCCCCCGTATTTAATTACTTACCGCTGGTGGTTAGTGGCAAGGAATGGCATTTTGGCATGAATTTGAACATTTTCACCTACTGGGTTTATGAGGTGTGGTCATAAGAAGATTATGTTAAAAATTTGGGGTCAAAATATGAAAAAATGCCAAAGTTATGACCATTCATTGCAATTTCACTACGCCCGCTCGTAACTTTGGAAATGTTAAATATTTTTACCCCAGATTTTTAACATAGCCTTCTTATTACCCCACCTCATGTATGTCACAGCTGTCATTTTTCAACTCCTGCCCAAAATGTGTTTTCAATGTGGCGGAGAATGACCCTGTAGTTGTGTAGATAAATATGTCTTTTTCTGTTGTTGTGCCACTCTTGTATCTTGTTGCTTTGTAACTCTCCCAGGTCGTGCCTGAAAATAGTCAGTCTCTGTCTAGTGCACCTACCTGGTTACCAAAAGCTAAATAAATTAATTACTTTTTGGCAGGGATTCAAAAGTTTTCTGTACAGGATACATGAGGTGGGGTAATAAAGTGGCTATGTTGACAATCTGATCACTGCTGTCCTATAAATGGAAGTGCAGGGCCCGGAGGGACCTGTGCTTCCACAGCTACATACATATATGCATCTACGAAGGGATGAGGGCCCAGGGTCCAAAGCACCCTGCACTCCCACAGTAAAATTAAGATACTATTATACAATCATAAAAAGTAAGGAAATAAATAGCAAAAAACTGTGTTAATGCTCTAGTTAGGGTCAAAGCCACA
Organism: Neoceratodus forsteri; assembly: GCA_016271365.2. Taxonomy (NCBI): domain Eukaryota; kingdom Metazoa; phylum Chordata; order Ceratodontiformes; family Ceratodontidae; genus Neoceratodus; species Neoceratodus forsteri. Next base: position 1,754,481,520 of record CM057452.1, read on the forward strand.
AAAGTAGGGAAATGTGGCATTAGGGTTTCCAACCCAGCACCCCACCCCCACCCTGCATGCACCAACAGGCGTCAAGGGTGTGCCTTGGGATCATCAGCCCCAACGCTCATCCCATTCTCTTATACTGTACCCATATGTATAAACATACAAAATACCAGTAGATACAGGCCACGCGGTCTATCAAGTCTGCTTGATTGTGCAGCTAACCCCTTAATCTGGCAGCTGCCCACCCCTCCCACCCTTCTCCACCGTCATTCCCCCCTCACTCTGTGCCAACACCTCTTGAAGCAGCCCTACCGGTCCCACAGGAAACCATCCCTCAGGTAGTATTCCACTTGTCCACCACCCTCTCCATGAAATAATGTCTCCTGATTTCCCTCCTGAATTCCCACCCCCCCACCAGACTCAGTTTGTGCCCTCTAGTATTCCTCCCCCTCATGATCTGGAATAGCTCACCTGTATTAGCCTTGTTAATCTCCCTCAGATACTTAAAAGTCTCGATCACGTCTCCCCATCCCTCCTCTCCTCCAGGGAATACATGTTAAGCATGTTCAGTCTCTCTTCGTAGGATTTCCCCTTCAAACCCTGGGTCAACTTGGTTGCTCTGTGCTGTACCCCCTTGCAACAGCCTGATGTCTTTCTGCAGGAATGGGTGCCAGTACTGCACTCAGTATTCCAGGTGTGGCCTGACCAGTCACCTGTACAAGGTAAGGATCACCTCACTACTTCTAGAGAAAATCCCCCTAGCTATACAGCCCAGCATCTTGTTGGCTTTCGCTGCTGCCTTCCTGCACTGCACCAAGTTGTTCATATTCCCAATTATAATCACCCCCAGGTCCTTTTCCTCCTCTGTGCTCTCCAACTGCACCCCTCCCAGCTGATAGCTCCTCCTCTGGTTCTTAGCTCCAAGGTGCAGCACCTTGCACTTCTTGGCACTGAACCCCAACTGCCATGTTTCAGACCACTCTTGCAGTTTAGTCTGGTCTCCCTGCAGTCCCTTCCACCCCTCAACGTCATCTACCACAGCTCCCATCTTGGTATCTTCTGCAAACAGACTGATCTTACTCTGGGTCCCGTGTGAGATATCTCAGCTTATTTTCTTATGGAATGGGGTGAACCCCACAGATGCTGCTCAGACTTTGCAATATAGAATGATTGTTAGCAATACAGAGGTTTAAAGGGGTACTACAGTCAAAATTTGCAAAAAGATATGTTGCGCAGTGTTTTGATTTCTGTGTGTTTAGTTCTGGTGTGTCCTTCCTTTGTTTGCTATTAGGAGTTTTTTCCTCCATTTGCCTACTAGTTTTATGGCCTCTGAGGATCTCCATACTACCATGGTTTATTGCTCTTCTTTTTTCCTACAGTGCCTCCTGTCCCACGTGACAGTGATGCATCCAGGACCACAGACTCAGCAAGTAAAGCTTTACAGTCTATTTTAAAATAGTACAGCTGCGATTTTAAGTCACTTTTCTTATCCAGTGGGCACTGACTGCTAAGCAGTAAATGTAGCCATCACTTGGGGTCTAATTGGATGGGTATTTTGTAAGAAAACAGTTAAGAGTCTTTCCAATATGCTCCCCATTGTATGTTAGTAGTTAACATTGTGACTCAGGCACCCCTAATCCGGGTGCCTAAGCTACCTGCTTTTAATGCCATTGACAAAACGTGTTCTTATACTTGTCCTCAGTTCTTCCTGACACTGTAATCATTGTAATTTGCTTGTTTGCTTGGTGACGCTGTGCCCGTCACCTGACTATGTAATCTTCCGACGTGGAACCTATGTAAAGAGCTTCTGCTCAAAGGTACTCATCTGAGATTTCAATAAAAAATAAGTAAATAAATATAGAGTCTTTACTAATTATAGCACTGATTATCTAAGATGATTTGTGTGCTTTTTACAGCTGCCTAGTGAAAGCTATGCTAGTGTATTGCTATTACATAATAGAAAAAGGGGGCTCTGGAAACAAGTGACCGAATATCTAATGCACCACAGCCTGTTTTCTTCCACTGAGTGGTCATGAAGCACATCTCTCCATGTCCTCTCCATTTGGTACAGTGCGGTTGCTTCCTCCTCCTCCCTCACTTGCCACACTATCTTCTTGCTTCCAACCCTGCTGCCTGCTTTGATTTAAAGCAGCAGTATTCATTAGCAGGTGTAAAAATATTTCTTACCAGATACTGAAGGTTTTGAGAAGAGTGTACATTTTGGTTTCAGGTTCTGCATCTTGAACGAGTAGAGAGTATTAGAAATAATAATGGTTTTATGTTTATTAAAGACTTGTCTTAATAAAGATGGCCACCTTTTGTTTATACTGCTTGTGTCCCGTTACCGTGATGACGTCCTACTACCGTATTCACATATGGGCGCTCATGAGTACACCCGATTGTTTGACAGCTAGCATTTAAAATCCCTCCACTTCCATCCGTTTCCAATGCTAGCACACCATAGATTCTGTGTCATTTTAGGCAAGCCTATGCTGGAATTTTACAGTGTTGAAGTTGGCACTTGTAGAGGTAATAAAAAGAATTAGAAATTGTCTCCCCGTCTGTATTAAATTAATTAAATGTGCTTTTGCATAGATCAGTCATTATTACATTTACTGAGCACCATCGTGATCCACAGGGGCAAATTAATAGAAGGCCAAAAGGGACAATGTCCCAGGGCCCTGAGCTCTGGGGAGGCACTCTGTCCTTCCCTTACATTTAATTTTTTTTTTTTTTTTTTTTTTTTTTAATTCTTTCCCACACTCTGTGGCCTGCATTTTCATGTTGTGCTTCTCACCCCCCCATTTAACCCCTGGCTGCAGGGCAGATTATTGCTGGTGACATTAACATTTTAAAATACACAGACTGCTGTGTGTGGTCTGGATTAAAGGTCACTAAACTCCATTGCTAGGGCATCGGAAGTCTGCCCAGTGGCATGACTGTCTGTCACGCTGGCGAGCGAGCCAAGTCCACAGGCATGGTGCAGGCTGGCGATGGCAGCAGCAAGACAATAAGGCTGTTAGTCATCGGCATCGTCAGTACTACCATGTCTCCCACTCGGATCAGGATTCAGTCTAGTGCACAGCAGAAAATAAAGTCACTGTGATTGGTTTCGTCACTGTCAGGCTGGCCAGTAGGGTCAGACTCAGAACCCTGGAGGGAGTATGGTGGTGACGGACGACAAACGAGTGCAGCACGGACCATGGGGGCTGGAGCAGGAGCATCTGAGAGGGGGACACTGTCCCGTACTACAGTCAGAATTGGAAATATTGTCTCCGTGTCTGTTTTAAATTAATCAAATGTGCACTTACTTATCTCAGTCATCATTACATTTACTGAACGCCGTGACTGTGGCCAATTCACAGTGCCGCTGAGGGTGACCAATCACAGTAATGCATTTAGTCAGTATATTAGCTACTGCTGCAGACACAGTCCAGGAACAGTACAGGACAGTGCCCCCCAAACTCCTCCTGCTCTAGTCCCCTTGGTGTTTGCTGCACTTGCTTGTCATCAATCACCACCACACTCCCTCCTGGGTCCGGAGTCTGATCCTGCTGGCCAGTCTGACAGTGACAAAATCAATCACAGTGGCTCTGACAAAAAAACATGGATCACAAGAAATGCAGTGAACAGAACAATGTGACTTCTCTTGGCTGGCACTAATCGGGACAGGGACTGTTGTGTGGTGCGAGTTCATTTGGTTTTCAAAACCTCGGATACCCTTTTCACAAACCATGCATTAGCTCTTTACTCTGCTGGCTCCATTTCTTCTAAAATTTATTTCTTTACTTCCTTTTTTTCCTAGTATAAATTTCTATATAGCTAGATCATAGATTTTGCAGCAAGCCCTAAAATTAAAGAAGGACTCCAGAGGTAACCATGCAGAAACTGTTGAGCCTACCTGCCATTCAAGGAGGCTATATATAGAATTATCACAAGGAGACCCTAATTTTATGTGCTGTAGTTTCATTATTTATCTTTTCTCAAGCCAACCAAGACTTCCTATTTCCACCGCTGCAGTGCTGGCCGCCGAACCGGAAGTGGCGTACACTCCTGATCCTCCTATGAGAGGGAGTCCTGACAGCCTAGTCATTCAGCGGCAAAACTGAATCACTGCTCTCTGTTTTGTAAAGACTTATCCAGAATTATTTATCGTCAAACCACTGTTTCAGTTCTCAATTAACTTAATATAAAACAGAAACAGCTGCCTTTGCGTGTATCCTGTATTTGCTGTGTAAGTCTGTCGGCTTGAGAAAAGATAAATAACAACAAAACTACAGCACAGAAAATGAGGGGCTCCTTGCAATTCTTATATAAACAGCCTCCTTGAATGGCAGGTAGGCCCAGCAGTTCCTGCACGGTTACCTAGGGAGTCCTTCTTTCAACAGCATTCACGAAATTATGCTCTTCAACTTTGATACAGCATCCCTAATGAAGACACAGCAGTATGCAATTTTGCAGTATGTGACAGTTGTTCAAAGAGCTTTAAACTATGATTTTATGGTTCCTTTCATCACTGACTGTTATCAGGGGGTTTCTAAATATGTCGTTGAACACAAATAACAGAAACAAGAGTATGTGTTTTATTTACTGGGGAAAGATAACTCATGACCAGCTTCAGCACAGGCTACTTTCCTGGGTCACAATCACCGTGGTAAATCACTGAACAGCTGGGAAAGCACTGTACTCAAATCATTTCAGTACTATTGCAGCAGCAGCAGCAGCCACTGTGGCTCTGACCAGAGTTTGTTATGGCTGGGTGTAGTTTGATTATATTAAAAGTAAACCATTTACTCCTGCTGACTAGATCTAAACAAACACACAAAAATACTGAATTAGAGTTATTTAATTGAGGCCAGAACATAAGGCTTCAGTCTTCAGATTACTGCTACAGTACTTTCCCTCACTGAAGCTGTGTTCGCGGGCACATAACTATGACATGAAACTGGAGGCACTGCACTGTAGGACAAAGAAGAACAATAAACCACTCTAACATGGAGATCCCCGGTCATACAGCTAATAGGCAAAATACATTTAGAAAAACTCCTAAGAACAGAAGGACAAACCAGAACTAAAAAACACACAAATCAACACACTCTGCACAACAGTTACTGCAAATTTTGACTGTAGGACTCCATTTGTCAAACTTCCTCGAATGTTTGACAGGGGGACGAACAGAGATTGTGTAATTCTCAATTCAGAGGACTAGCATCACATGTTTGGGATTCACAAGAAAGTGGTCCTTATGCTGAGGCTCCAGGTATCTACTATTTGGCTCCAGGAAAGTGAATGCTGAGTCAGCTGGGGACTTCCAAAAAGCAAAGGTGGAGGACTCCAAAGCCGGATGGAGCAGTGGAACCAACACCAAAGTTGGACCAGGAAGTCCCAGAAAATCTAAAAGGTCTCACCTGATGACCTTTAGTGTTGTGGTCTAAAAATGAAGCACCTCCTGTATGTCGGCTTGAAAAGCTATGAAGGCCGGGTCAAAATCTCAGATACTTGGGGACTACAGCAGCATAAACTGTCTGAAGGCACCACAGACAGGTAGTCATCAAGAGTTTGATGTGCATGTGGGCTCACTACCATGAGCTAGGAAGACACAGGGGACTCGGATTTTGGTACTGGTGTGCAGATCCAGTTCTGGCAGTTCAACTTCAGGAAACAGGGAATCTGGCTGATCCTACCCCACATCCATAGATGAAGTGACCAAACTGTGGTCCAAACCTGGCACTGAAGAGGTCTTTGAGATTGTGAAACAGGCAGGAGAAGTCTGCGCAGAGGTTTCCCCCCCTGCCAAGCTATGCTGCAATTATGAAACTAAGAGGTTAAACAAGACGGAAGGGTATGGCATAGGAGTTGGCACCAACGTGCGCCTGGTAGGTGATGGTACCAGTGACATTGTCTCCATCTTCTGCTGGCCAAACATGAAGACCAAGTGGAGGGAGTCTTACAAAACCAAAATGAAAATGCCCTTGCTGCAGAAGATGGGATGTCCGGGTCTTGATCTGCAGTAATACTTGGTATGATGGACAAAGCACTCTGCAGTCCACACTGGGCCTTTTCTCTCTCTCTGTCTGTCTGTCTGTCTCTCTCTGGCCTTTTTTCACCAAGACCATCTGGACCAGTGTTGCCACCATCAAGGTCCCTTCTTTAGTAAGAGTGCAGACTCTGGTGTTCTGCTAAATCTTTTCTGCCACCTTTTACCCTTTAAATTCACCAAAGTGACGGTCTTTGCTCTGGGCAGGGCTTGCAAAAATCCAATAACCCGATGTCCCCAACAACCATTTTTTATGTGGGGACAAGCAGATGCCAGAGTTCTGCTTGTCCCACGGACTACCATGCTGCAGTTTAAAAATTGCAGGTTTTTACCTGCTTTTCCCTCGCTGGCCACTAGATGTCCTTCCCAGGTCCCAAAGGAGAGAGCCAAGCTAGACTCCAGAGTTACCTGACTGTCTTTGTGCGGTCACATGGAACAGCACTGTTGAATGTGTGCGCCACAGCCACACGCCACCGTGCCCCCATGCCCCGACTTGACTGTGCAGTCAGGCACGGAGATTTCAGGCACAGAGATCGGGCACCAGACAGACACTCGGGGAAGCGCCAAGAAGAAACGCGCTCAGAACTGGCCAAATACAGCCAGACTGACAGGCTAGGCAGCCTATAGCTGATGGTACTGTGCCTGTCAGTCCTGGCTATTGGACATCGCGCTTGGGGGTGGAGCTCAGAGTGTCAGTAGCTCAGTTGGCAAAGGTGCCATTTCGCTGACACTTGAAGAGAGCAAAGTAATTCTGTTTGAGCAGCATTTGGTGGCGGTTCCTGTTCACAGTCACACTGTGCATTTGGGGCCGGCCCCGCGAGTCACAATCACAAAATATATATCTTGTTTGGCTAGCAACAGTAGAGAGAGACAGAACTTAAGAAAAGAAATATGAAATATATTGAAGCATCAAAGGCAGGAGTAAGAGGATCTGAAGTCAGTGGGGGGATGTGAGAGATCTTATGTCGGGGAGATCGTTTTGTAAAAAGCAGCATTACCAAAGGCGTTTGCCTGTTGTGGAGAGAGCAGAGTCTCTGTCTAATCAAACAATCTGCAGATTCTTACAACAAAATATATATAAAAATATTTAAAAAAAGTTTACTTATAGAAAATAAAGAACTGAGGAAAAACACTGCACACTAAATTCAGGGGGCTGTGTGTGTGTTGTGTCTGACTCTGTAGACTCATGTGAAGTGAAGAAAAATAGAAAAGGATATAGCTCTTAAATAAAAAAAAAAATTAAAAATTGAGACTAAGTGGGGGCAGTGATTGTGTGTTGAACTTGTGAGACTACAAAGCATTTCTTCAATAAATAATGAGATTAATCGTGTGGTGAGGTGATAGGTGATGTGTGTGTGTGTGTGTGTGTGTGTGTGTGTGTGTGTGTGTGTGTGTGTGAGACCAAGCCTGCCCTCCCTGAGAGAGCAGAGTTCAGAGACGTGACTAATAATAATGGATATATAAAGAAAAACTATTTTTCTCTCCCCCTCCCCCCCAAAAAAACACAAAACTAACAGGTGGAAGCAGGTGTGTGTGTGGGTGCATGACCACTAGATAGAGTCTGCCCAGAGTATAGAAAGTAATGTGTGAAGTACACAACAACGACTGAACTAAGAAAACTATTAACCTACTTAACCCAGCCTTCCTTACCTAACCTTATATACACCACACCTATTCCTGGCTAGCTTAGACCGGGTCCCACTGTCCCAGTGGTGGAAGTGGAAGGGGACAGAGGCGGGGGTCTTGATTGTAGTGAGACCTTGTAGATGGCAGAGCCTCATCTAAGACTCTAGGTAGGGTAGAGGAACTCGGGGAACAACTGAAATTATAGGAATAAAAGGTAAACTGAAGGGGAAAAACTAAAAGCATTTTCTGAGCTACAGAAAAAAAACCTGAATTAACCTAGCTGTTACTCCAGTCTGCTAAATACATTGGTGGAGGAGGTGTGTTGTGTGTGGCAGTGGCCATCAGTGTGAGACCACCGAACCTGCCCTGAGAGCCTGAGGGTAGAGTAGAGGAACCTGTGCAAGAGAACAATTGAATACTTATTATAAATAAGGTTAACAGTTGCAGTATAAAAACTGAAAAAGCATTTTCAGAGATTGATACCCTCCCCCCCCCAAAAAAAGAGATAGCTACATTCAAATAAACCAAGCTTAGCTAGTACTTTGTTTGTCCTACCAAGTACTTTAGTGGAAGTGTGTGGCTGTGAGACCTAACCTGCCCCGAGAGGAGAGGGTAGAGGAACTTGGGAACAACTGCGGACTTCTGAGAAATAAACTATAGAAAGGGGAAAAACATTTTTTGTGAGACACTACACAGAAAAATATAATAAACCCTAGCTACCCAGTACTTTGGTGGAGGTGTGTGTGTGTGGCTGTGAGACCAAACCTGCCCTGAGAAGGGAAAAAGCAATTTCCTGTCGTACTACTGCTAGTACTCTGTCCGGCTCTGGACCCAGCCCCCTTCCACCTACTCTGTCCTGCCCTCTTGTAGTGCTGCATAAGCACAACAGCTTAAAGGTAAAAAAAATACACAACACACCCGGTGGCGCCAGAGGTTGAGGCGTTGAATGCCACACACGCTCCACGACGCCAATTCCGGGGCCGGACTGGGTAGCTGTGGTCGGCCGGGGAGCTAGGCAAGCTGGCCAATGACAGCTGCGCTACATCTCGGGTGGGATTTGGCGCATTCCGGCACTTGTGCGACCCTGGCGGAGGCTCAAGGAAGTGCAAGTCCTTGCAGGGATGGCCGGGTGTAGCCCGTGAGCAGGCGGACGTCGACGATATGCATCATAGCGTCAGGGGGATGCAGTCTGCTCGGGAGGGAAAGCAGGAAAAGAGCCTGCCTTGTCTGGGAGGCGAGGACCGGGGCGTGCCCAGCGGTTGCCAGCGTACTCGACAGTCCACGGGGCGTGAAACACTAGAGATTCTGAGGTTGTCCCCTACCTGCGTCCCGCCGAAGGTAAGCTTGACTCCATGGGGGCCTGTGGACTGTTCATGTAGGGTTGCGGGTAGTGGGATGTTCGCGGGTCATCGCCGAAGTGTCAGAGGAGGCAGGCTGAGGGAGGAGGATAAATTACGATTTCAAAAAAAAAATACACAACACACACAAAGGTAACACAAAATAGAATTTTATTGTGTACAATAACATAATACAACAATAATCTCTGTTTGAATATTTCACAATTACAGCATAGAAGACAGTTAAAAAATGCAACAAAATAAGCCAAAGCAAGCTACTCTATTTTCCCTTTGGACTGGGAAAAAAATCCTCATCTTCTTCAGCGGGAACAAAAAGTAAAGAGCCTGAGCCTTCTTCACAATCTGAAAGCCAGACCCAACCAATCCTGCCCTACTAAAATACGACCAAGGTTCTTGGTCTGGGTCTGTGTTTGTAGACATAACAGGCGATCAATTCTAATTTAACCGTACCAGTTTCTGAAACGAGTGAGCATAAAACAGTAGCAGCAGTTCAGTGCCATCACATTCTGGTTCAGTACAGCTAAAGTGACCTTTCATTTTAGATGATGAGGAAATAAACACTGAGAAAAGAAGCAAAGATAAAAAAATATGACGTAGAAAAAACGGCTTGAACATTTCAGCATCACTGGTTAAATCAATCAGTTTACCTGGTTAAGGTATGATGACAAAAAATGTGTCATGTACTGCTCTGTCTGTGAGAAATATCCCACTCTTGCGACTCCTGCTTATTCAAAAAAACCTAACTTGTTTGCCACTGGTTCAAATAATTTCAGAACAGAGTCCGTGAGAGCCCATGAGAAATCAAATCCACATATAATTTGTGCAAACCAACATAGTCACAAAACTGTTTAACATGCAGTCAATTTTAACATATCTGAAACTGCAATATATCATGCCATGCATTTTCTCAGATGGAGAAAGTCACCAAAAATAAAATGAGGTGTTTATTTAACACCGAATATTCCTTGGTTAAAAATTTACGTCCTTTCTCAGATATGGAGTGGCTTTGCACATTGCAAGAAAAAAATGGGGTTAAATTCGGCAGCAATTATGCAAATGGTAAACGGGCCAGAGATTTCTGTAACGGAACATCAGCTGTCATGTCTAAAACACAGATCCAGACTGTCAAAAATGCAAAATTTGTTACCGTTCTTGCAGATGGCAGTACAGATGCAAGCATTACAGAGTGGGAAAATGTCTTCCTTCGTTTTGTTGATGGTGCAGAAAGAAAAGTTACAACTGTGTTAATTAAAGCGGTACCTCTTGAACATTCTCATGCAGGTGGAGTTTTTAAAGCAATAAGCTCTGCACTTGAGTCTGTAGATCTTTCTTTTGCGGACCTTAACGATGTGAGCAAACCTGAACCAGTTCTCGTATCTGCCAACTTTCATGGTGCCAGTGTGATGATGGTCCATACAGGTGGCACCATAGCAAAAATCCGAGAACATGTCCTCACTGTTATACCCATGCATTGCATAGCCCACAAACTGCCGTTAGCAGTTCTCGATGTCATGAAAAAAAATTCCTTTGTTCAAAAAGTGGAAATCACCTTGAAATTAATTTTTAAATTTTACCACTACAGCCCCAAGAAACTTACGGAACTGCAGGAAATAGCAGATGTCATGCACACCGAGTTGGCTCACTTCAGTGCAATAAAGCAAGTTCGTTGGCCTGCAAGTAAGAAGCATTCAGTTCATGCTGTTCAAGTCAACCTGCCCACAGTAGTTCAACATCTTGAACATGTCTCAAACTCTGCTGCTGATGATGGGGCCAAAGCAAAGGCCCTTCTTAGAGATGCGCACTCAGTACAGTTTGTATAATCACTGTTTATTCTTCAAGATTTTCTGCCAATATTGAAAAATCTATCACTTGAATTTCAAAGGGATGACCTGCAAATATTAGAAGTCGCCCAACTCGTCGAGACTGCTTACTCCAATTGACTGAGCTAAAAACAAGACCTAGAAAGTTTATGACATCATTTCTAAACCAATATAATCCTGCAGAGAAATGCATGAACTATCTTGTTTCAAAACGTGGCAGTGAGGACAAGGTTGTTCCTTTTACTTTCAAATGTAACTGCCCAGAAGTAAATTTTACAACTGATACACAGTTGCACAGTTTAACAGATGCAGCAGTATCTTACATTGATCAGCGTTTTCGGAATTTCTCGGAGGAATCTCTAAAATGGTTCAGTTGCTTAGATTTAAAAAATCTCGATCCATCACGAGAAGAACTTGCACAAATTATTTAAGTAATTTATTAGACTACTTCCACAACTTTTTTTCTGAAGATCACGTAGCCAGTATAAAAAGGGAGTATTGTGCATTAAAAGCAATGCTTAAGTCTGCAGTTGATAAGCCATACCTGCAAGTGTATTCATGACTACTACGAGAGAAACCGGCCCAGCTTGCTCACATCCTTGACCTAACAGAAATGTTACTGGCTATGAGTGTGTCTACAGCTAAATGTGAGAGAGTACTCTCCATTCAGAATCTTATAAAAACAAAAATAAGAACAAGTTTGACTGATGACACACTCCAGTCACTTTTGCATATAGCAGTTGAAGGCCCTGCATTAGACAGCTTTGATCCGGATCAAGCTATCAACCAGTGGCTACTATCTGGTCCTGGCATACGCCACGTTCATGGTCATCATGGTCATGCTAGTTCAACTACTAGTTCTGCTGATTCACATGAAAATGTCCCTGAGGCTGTCACTAGTCTTGATGATGACATGACTGAATATGATGCTCCGGCTGGAGCAAGCTCAGGCTTCCTGTAACTTTTCCTGATGCTGATGCTGTACTGTCTGCTACTCTGCTGTAATGATGTTCTCACTGTGCTGCAGGCTGGCACTCTGTGCTGCTGCTGCTGCTGCAAGTACACTTGCTGTCAGTTCCTCACTGCTGATGCTAATTCTGTCACAATCCTCACGCTCACCATGCTGCTGACAAAAATAAAATCATATTATTATCCTTATTGTCTATTTCAACACTAAATAACAACTACTACAATAAATCAGTTGAGTTTTCTGTAGATTGATACTTTCCACTAAAAATATGCCATTTTATACCGGGACTACCAACTCAAGCAATGGGACAACTACTTTTGGACAAGCCACTTGTCCGTGGACAAGTACCTAATTTTAAAATTTATCAAGCCCTGGCTCTGGGTAGAACCCATTCTATTCTCCCTCGGCAGGGCTTGTGTTAACATGCTACTGAAGTCCCAAAAATGAATGTTTGAAGATTTCAAAGTACAAAAATAAAAGCAGTGTTTCAGCACTGATCCTGTATGTTGAACAGTTCTCAAGTCATTAACAGAAAGAGTGTTAGGTAACGTGCTACAATGACACTCCATCTAACTTCCGGTCTTTAGATGTTTTTGTCTGACCCCTAACACTTAAACCAAAGCATCAAACTGACCCCTACCTGGTAGCAGCCAGGATGAGCACTGCCCCAATGGTGCGGACTCCTGGGGCGATCCCAAAAGCATTGCAGCTGAAAGAGTGCGTGCACACAAAGCTGGAACAACGGTCAAAGAGTGAAAAGCCCTGCTGCATGGCAAGGGCGCGTCCCACAAACACCAGCAGCAGGACCGCATGCCCCAGCAGGCCGTTCACAGGATGGGCGCAACCAGGACTGGACGCCGGTATAGGGTGAGTGAGCCTATTACGATTAGAATGCCTGGTACACTGCAATAAGCATCAGATCTACAGATGCTCCTAGGAGACTAGCATGTTCAATCTCAACGGTACGGCTACATATGTAGGCAGGGGATGAGGAATATCAATACTGCATCTCACATCATCGGTTGGACATGTTGGACATCTGTGTCAGTAAGCCAGCACAGTGTAGCATGTACAGGTTCCATAGTCCCACATGTATCATTCACGTCAGGTACCGCAATGAGCAAAACAGGTATTAACCTTGCTGGGGATGTGCACATAGAATGCAGTGCATGCCCACTGTACATGTTGTTGAATGAAAACATCATCGGGGGGGGATATGTGTGTGGTCAATGTATCACCGACGAGAGGTTGGCATCTGAGCTACTGCAGTTATGCCACGTCTAGATAGCATAGAACGGTAGCTCCCCCTGTCCACACGCGGTGTGGGAAGTGGCCATTGTCTGTCGCCCAGTCCATGTCGCCTGTCCCTTCCTGCCCATGCTGCATCGTCCAGTGCCCTGCCACGCTTGCCATGTATGCGCCGCCCATCCAGCCTCCTCCTGCTACCATCGCCCACATTGCCGTTTCTATGTCGCCCATGCAGCAGGTGCCGTTTTTCCTTCGCTGATTTGGGCCGCACCATATGGGGAGCGCTAATATCACATAACCCCCCCCACTTTACTAATGCAAAAGCAAGCCCTGCTCTCAGAGACCTTTTACTATGCCCCCTTTATCAAGGTGCCGTTCCCGAGAGATGCAGTCGCAAACAACCAATTACTCCAATCTTCTGAAAAAAAAAACTAATTTATTACTAAATGTTGGTTGTCCAAATACAGCAGTAATCTTCAGATATTTCCACAGTCAAACAGCAGTATACAAACAGAATTACGCAAGAAAGTTGCATAGGAGTACAAAGAAGGTTTGCACTTTTATTCAGGTAAATGCTTCAATCTTCTCTATAAGTTTCAGAATTTTCTTACCTCATTAACTACACTAGCCTGGTTACTTCAAAACTCTCTCTTTGCAAACATCTAGTCTGGCTCCCTCTTTAGACAGTCTCATAAAAAATCCACAGCACAAAGAGACAGAAAAAAGTGTGCTACAGAATTTTTTCCCTCTCTCTCACCATCTCTCTTCCCCAGTGCCCTGGATGAACGAGGCTGTGACATCACTTCCCAGTACCCAAATTCTTCCGATTAGCTGAAGCTGAGTCACATCACACCTATCATAGGTAATACAGAGCTAGTAGACCCAAGTCCATAATGCTCGCCAATATCAATTGTAACCCCCCTGCAAATGGGGGTTCCCAAAAGACTTCCAGGAGCTTGCTTGAATGCTCCAAGCCTGAATGGTGTTTGGCGTTTAAGCCATTTATCAGTGAGTGTTTTTAGAACCTCTGGTACTGTCTCTTTAAGAGCTGTCTGCTTGCAGACATAATTAGTTTGTATGGGGGACTGTGTGTTTCTTCTCTGAGTACCACTCGAGCTGCTGCCAATTCACTTCATTTTTGCAGTCACTAGGAGTGCAAAGGAACCTATCTGAAAGATGTAACTGTTTGCCAGAAATTATTTAGAGTAATAATGAAATTACAGTTTGTCTAACCTGCTTTCTTTGCAGTCAGAACTGTGTCTGCTAGTTCCCATTCTAGTTTTGAACTGCTGAACTGGACCAATCAGTGTGGGGTAAGCTAGCTCTAAAATGGTGCCTTGGACGAATCAGAACTTGGACTCATAATCTGAGCCAGCCACAAGAGGATTGTATGGGCAGTGACTCTGGGAGATGTAGTTTAGACTTCAGTGCCTTTTGGACCAACAGCAGCAGTCTATTGTGAGTGACAGCCAATCCAGTCAAGAACTGGGAGGAACTCAAAGGAAGTGCCGGTTTTGTCGGTTGGAGTTTCAGTTGAGCTTTGGCAGTGAAGGAAGGAGCCCTGTGCTTTTCAGTGTGCAGTTTTAGTCAAAAACGTGTGTAAGGCCCAGAGTTCCGGTCTGCAGCTTGTGTAACAGCTTGTTAGGACTGAATCCGTCCTGTGAAAAGAATCAAAGGATCTCTGAAGAGTAGAAACCAGGCTCACCCTGTAGAAGACTGGAGGAATTGCTGAAAATTGTACTCGGTCTGTCAGAACTGAATCTGCTGTGTGTTCTCCCGGTATTGTGCAGTAATTGCGATCGGGATACAGATGCAGCCTGCCTGGTATAGTGCTTTCTTTTATATGGATGTGTGAAGAGGTTTGTGTACCTCAAGTGAGCCCTGCTGACATTGAAGGACCCTATCTTATTTGGAGGTCGTGAGTACTAATTCAGGGTCGCTCCCTGTTGAATTGCCACATTAAATCCAAATGGAATTACTGTACTGCTGACTGTTTAATTCTCCTTTTCTCTGTGTGAAAGGGCCCCTACCAGCTGCCACGGTTTGGACTAGCCACTAGGGCTTGGGTACCCAGGGACAGTAACTGATAGGGATAGGCCTGTCACAGAGCCATAAATGAGATTATTAGAGTGATAAGCTAATTAACCTGATTTCCCCTGTCCTTTATATCCCCCTAAATAAATCAGAGCTGCTTGTTTCAGCAAAGTTATACTGCCTGAGGTATTTGTCTATGTTAAAGTACTGTACTGTGATTGTTGCACTGTATCTCATTTCACAGGAGGTCCCAGTGCGGAACCAGACCTGGGGTAAGTGTATACTGTGAAGGTAATTCTGATATATTGTGTGGGCCACTAGTGGGAAGAAAGGGGTTGCAGTGTCCCAGAGGGCTGTGACCAAGTTAGTTTAACTATTGCAAACCCTGACCTCTGGGTGGAGGCACCCGCCATTGGATCCAGGCCCCTCAACCTGTTAGTGGCAAATCAGGCAGGGGTAGTAGCCCCTGGGATAGCGCCATCTAGGGGTTACACAATTATAACCCATTATACAATTTTGACCTAAATAAGTATCCAAGTATAATTTAAAGGTATTCATATTTTCGCATGCTACTACATCCAGTGGCAAATTATTCCATATTTTGCATACTTTTATTGAGAACCATGTACTTCTTTTAGTTTTAAAATGTTCTACTGTGAGTCGAAATGATGTGCCCTGGTATTATAAACAGATTACCTGAGCCTCAAGCCAAGCAGCTCCCATAATTGGTCATCATGCAGGGCTTTAAATACCAAACATAAATCTCCTCTCATTCTGCAATATTCCAATGTATACAGTCAGAGTTTCTTCAGTCTTGAATTATAATCCAAGCCCTTTACCTCATCAATTTTTCTAGTGGACCTCTTCTGAATTTTTTCAAGTGCAACTATAGAGCCCTTATCACCTGGCGCCCAGAACTGGGTGCAGTATTTCAAGTGGGGCCTCACCAGCGATGAATACAAAGGAAGCAAAACTTCACTACTTTTACTACTAATATGTTTATTTATACAGTGTAATATGCCTGCAGCCTTCTTAATTACCGTGTGACAATGACGTTTTGGGCTTAGATCATTGGATACTCTGACTCCCAAGTCGTGTTCATCGTCAACTACCTTTAAAATCGTTCCGCCAAAATTATAATTAGCATGCTGATTGTTTCTCCCAAAGTGCATTACTACATACTTGTCAACATTAAAGGTCAATTTTTTTAGGTTAGCCCAATTCTGTAGGTCATCAAGGACATACTGTAGGGTATTTACATCTTCAGTGCTTTTAACTGGGTATCCTAGACGTGTATGATCTGCAAATTTGGTCAACCAAACGCTGGTTGTTTTAAGCAACGCAATATAGATATTAAACAAGCATGGACAAAGAACCGAACCCTGAGGGACCCCACTCTGTTATCCCACTCTGAATAACAGCCCGTTATACATACTCTCTGAGTTCGACCCTTCAGGCATGACTCCACCCATCGTGTTATATTAACCCCTATTCCGATGTTAATAAAGTCATCAATAAGTTGACCATGGGGGACCTTGTCAAAGGCCTTAGAGAAATCCAGAAGGATAACATCCACACCCTCACCCCTGTCCAAAGCCCCACTTACTCCACCATAAAAACCCAACAGATTGGTCTGACATGATCTTGCCTAGACAAAGCCGTGCTGTGTAGGGTCCGGTTGAATCAACTCACAGAGATAATCTTTAATGATTCCTTCAAGCATTTTATCCAGGATGCTGTCAAACTAATAGGTCTATAATTAGACACATCCTGGCTGGAACCCTTTTTAAAAATAGGAACCACAGTTGCCTGTCTCCAAACATCAATAACCTGCCCATCCTGTATAGATTTCATAAACAGGGCAGCAATAGGGCCAGAAAGGAGAATAGCCAGTTCCTTAACAATACACGGGTGAAGACCATCTGGACCTGCTGATTTATATGGGTCTAAATTTTGTAGTAATTTCTGAGTTGTAATATTATGGGCTGGCAGTGTAGCCTAGGGATTAGAGTAACAAGCTGTGAATGAGCTTGATAACATCCAGCCGACCAGACCTGGGTTTGATTATCACAAACTCCACTTGCATATTGTGCGACTCTGAGCAAGTCACTGAACTGCCCAGTGCTCCCAGGTTGCCCCTGAAAACAGGCACCTGTGCCTAGTGGGCCTTACCCGGTTACCAAAGACTAAAATAAAACAATATATAAATATACATTATCTGACACCCTCGGTTTCAGGAGGCAACTTTCGCTCTAAGGTTACTTAAACCATGAAAAGACTTTGGTCGAGTTATGATTTGTCAGAATTTGTTTGACCCACTCACCACTAACGACTTCATCCTCCATCAGGAGGCCATGCACAATGAAGTTCAGCACCTGCTAACATTCTACTGGGCTGCTAAAATCTCCAAACTAGCCCAGTTTCTTGTCACAGTTGAGTAGTTCATCCTGGCCATCACACTTATATAGAGACTAAACTAACAGTTAACAAAAATAATTCAGACTATTCAGTGAAAAAGTAGTTTGGTCATCATATGGTGAAAAATAGGATCCTTGCTTATAAAGCTAAAGAGGTTTTCAATAGTGCAACTAGGAACATAAGCCCTACCAACGATGAAGCAGTAGTTGGTATCATGGCTGGCACCACAGCTCACACTGCTGTTAGCACAGTAATTTTCACCATGGACTGTATGGCATTTAGCTCCATGGCTGGTACTGAGGATGCCCTGTTGATGGAAATGGAAAAGTGCCCTGTTGGGGGAGATGGACAAGATCCTCAGAGGTGGGTTATCTCAGTCTGAGTTCAGGTGGATAATGTCCGTTTCCACCCAGCAGTTGCTACAATCCCAGTCATTGCTCATGGGCAAATAAGGAGGTAAGCACAGATACATTTCTCACACCCAGGGAGGAAGAGGAAGAAGAGAGCTTACCCAGCTCTCTAAAGGTCGAGTGGGACCTGGTTCATGTCTGCCAACTCACCTGAAGTTAGGTGATGGGCCCACTTCCTGAGGTCCAACTCTGTCATGGTCTAACAGAAGTTGTAGCCATCTATGTGCGGGTAGAGCCCCAGGCAGTTCAGACACATTTCATCTGGTTCTGAAGCACTAATCTTGTTACCACCACAACTGAACGAAAAGGTTGTTTTTTTTCAATGACATAATACACAGTTAGCCGACAAACAACAAAGACTGAGGTGAGAAAGAAAGGCGATAAAGCAAAGAAGTTCCTTCCCCAAGATGTGCACGCAGTGGTGGGATAAAAAGAAGCCGTGATGTTCGCAAACAGACATACTTATATATGGAAAAGCACACATGGTGCCATATGTCGGTACTGTTTGTTACCCTCACTATCCTCTAAATTAGTCCTGCCTCTGGCCTTAAGACCAACGAGTGTGAGACTTTCTGGAGGAGAATGACTCTTAGAAGATCCCCAGTGTTACCAACAAGTTACTTTTCACACGCATCGTAATTCCATACAAAATCTAAGAATTGCAGTAACGGAGATGAAGGGGAGTAAGCAAAAGATGAGATTCTGATGGGCCAATGATCAAACATTACGATAGGAATATCTTTTACATATATTGTAAAAAAGAAGATTGTCTGCCAGTGAGGGAGACTCCTTTCAGATAAGGGAGACTTGACAGGTCTGAAGTCTCCACAAAAATCCCAAAATGTGGTTAGGATGCAGATTTGAAAAAAGGGGTTTTCCCGTGTTACCTACTGCTTTGGTAACACCTTTTATAGGTGCTTTCTCCCTCATGCAGCCTGACATCAAACTGACTGGCAACAAAACGTGATACCACAGAAACGCAGGTAGTCTTGAGAGCCACAGCCGTTCTCTGACGAACCCGACCTGCCAGACTGCCACCCGCAGTCCAGGTCTGAAGCCACCAGCCCCTCACAGAAACGCAGGTAGTCTTGAGAGCCACAGCCGTGGTTCTCTGACGAACCCGACCTGCCAGACTGCCACCCACAGTCCAGGTCTGAAGCCACCAGCCCCTCACAGAAACGCAGGTATGGACTTGCCCTCAGGGACTGATTACCTCCAGGAAGGGAGACCTAGCTGCCAATTTTTTCGCCCAGCCACCCACCCCCTCCCACGGTCCTGATTAAATACACATAAACCCCACCCCGGCCTTCCAGCTCACTCCTACTGGCTATTGCCAGCCACGCCTTATTAGTTATCTAGGCCATAATTTTTTCATTGGTACCCCATCCTCCCACAAGATCCACTAATTTTCTTGGCCCTCTCAAGGAACTGTTGCAAATCATGTGGTTTCACTGGTAAAAGGAAATATCTCCACGTTAAGAATGCCATCTGCACCTATCCTTCTCTATAGTTGCCTTATATTACTTTGTTATACTCTACCCAAAATTTCGGTTTGCAACTCGGACAAAGGCCAGTTTCCCCTCCTCTATCATCTACCAAGATATAACCTCCCACATTAGACCATGATATTCTACATCTGGGACGTCTCCTCTATGGTCATGCCCCTCCTCCCACCAGGCCATAACTATAGAACACGTGCAATTCCCAAGGATGGTGTCGGCTCTATCAGTTCTCTATGTTTTATCCCTAGCAAATAGCAATCCTGTCCTTAACACAGCCACCGCTAAACCAATGTACACTAGAAGGAGTAACAAAAGAATGTTTAGCAGGCTAGACACCACCTTAAAAAACTACTACTGCTTCTCCTACTCTGTTCGGGAAAAGTTGAATTAAACCCAGGTCCACCTATTTCTCTGGACGCCCCTGCGGACCTCCCTCAATATAAAGGGATTAGCTTTCTCCATATCAATGTCTGTAGTCTGCTAACGAAGATCGACTCTGTACAGACCTGGGCTCTACATGCATCTCCTGCTTTCTTCATGGTAACTGAATCCTGGCTCACACCCTCGACCCTGGACAAATCTATCAACGTACCCGGATATATAATCTACCGCTGTGACAGACCGACTAAAGGGGGAAGGGTTGCAATATATGTCAAAAGCAAATTCACAGTCACAATCTTTGACTGTACCTCAAAGGCTAAGGAATTTGAATGCCTTGCTCTAAAATTATCACTTTCCAGCGAGAAATCACTCCTTATGGCAGCATGCTACCGACCACCGTCTGGAGGCTGGGCACTTCTGCCACACCTTCAAAACCTTCTTGACTCTGCTGATACTGAGTGTATTCTAATGGGGGATTTCAATCTAAATTGGAATGACGACAGCTCTAAGAAATTGAAGGATCTATGCGATGTTAATGGTCTGTTACAAATGGTGACTGATATAACCAGACCTAACAGAAAAAACCCTGCGCGCAGCACCCTCCTGGACCTTAGCCTAGTAAACAAACCTCACACTATCTTGCACACTGGAGTATTCTTCAATGATATAAGCGACCATTGCACTACTGCCTGCATCAGATATCCTTCCCAAATGAAAACGGCCTCCAAATTCAAACTGGAAAGATGCCCGAAAAAGTTCTGCAAGTACACTTTCCTGAAAGATCTAAGCAACATTCGTTGGCAAGATTTCTACCTAGCCCCCACCTTTAACGAGGCATTTAACATCTTTCACAGCCTCTTACTGGAGCTAATAGACAAACACGCCCCACTAAGACTGATCAAATCAAAAAATAAAACTCCTGGCTGGTTCTCTCCCATACTGATGAAACCACTTAGGGATAGGGACAACTGGTGGAAAAAAGCGAGAAAATCCCACCTGAAGGCTGATTGGTTAGCATTCCGTACCACTAGGAATGCTTGTACCAAGCTAATTAGGTCAGAAAACCTAGGTACTTCCAAAAAGAACTAGAAGACAATAAAAACAACTCTGCCAAATTTTGGAACATCCTCAAAGAAGTCAAAGGTCAGTCCACTGCAACACCCCTTCCAAACAAAATTGTATCTGAAGGTACCACCTATACGGACAAAGCTGATATACTAGAAAAGCTTAATGATCACTTTGCCACTACAGGTCTTGCCTTTGACACCTCACCTATCAGCAAACTTAGCCCGGCAAGAGACTACACTGTTGGCTTCACTGATAATGACAACCATAACCAACTGCATCCACCCACTTTAGCTTCCTCACAATTACGTTCAAGCAAGTGGAGGACCTTCTCCTTTCTCTGGATACAAAAAAAAGAGTGAGGGTGCAGATAATATTGAACCTTATTTCCTAAAACTTGGCCATACCTATCTGACCACCCCCATTACACACTTATTCAACACCTCTCTGATTCAAGGTGAGCTACCTATCTTGTGGAAAACTGCCCACATCCTACCATTATTCAAAACTGGGGATCCGAGTGATCTGAACAATTACCGGCCTATTTCTATACTATCCATCCTCTCTAAATTACTTGAAAATATTGTCAACATCCAACTTAGAGAACATTTTGATTCACCAAAGTTGCTAAACCCGGCTCAGTCCGGCTTCAGAGCCAAACACAGTACAATCTCGGCTCTTGCCAAAGTAACAACAGACTGGCAAATGGCCTTAGACTCTAAGAAGCATGTATTTGCCCTCTTCCTTGATCTAAGTAAGGCCTTCGATACTGTGGATCATACCTTCATGCTTACTGCACTGAGTAACATCGGACTTGACAGTTCTGCCTTAAATGGTTCACCAGCTACCTAACCAATAGGTTACAACAAGTCAAAGCCATAGGAAATCTGTCCCCACAAAAATCCTTATTCTGAGGAGTCCCACAAGGCTCCATCCTGGGCCCTATCCTCTTTGCAATATACATCAATAATCTGGACTCGCAGCTGGGCACAGCAAATGTGCACTTATTAGCAGATGATACTGTACTCTATACCACAAATTCATCCTTGGATCTGGCCCATGAGTACTTACAGAAAGACTTCGTCACCCTCCAATACAAACTTCTCACTCATAAGCTCCTCCTCAACGCCAAAAAGACTAAAGCAATGATTCTCTCACCAAAGTCTACTTCTAGATGTCCACATATCACACAGATCCGAACACTCTTAGATGAACCCCTTGAAGTAGTTGATACCTTTAAATACCTAGGGTTCTGGCTGGATAACAAGCTCAACTTTCTGTGCCACTTAAATGAAACCTTGAAGAAACTAAGACAGCGATTAGGTTTATTCTATCGCATTAAACACCTACTCATGTTAGAAGCCAGAATGAGACTAGTACAAACTACATTCTACCTATACGGACTCGCTGACTTCCTTTACAGTCATTGCCCATCAACGATGCTAAACAAACTGGACACCCTTTACCATCGGGCTTTAAGATTTATCTTAAATCTACCCCGTAGTACACATCACTGTCATCTACAGTATACCAGGTTTCGGGATGGACCTCACTCTCAATTAGAAGAAAAAGGAATGCTCTCCTCTGGTTTTTTAAAGCATTATCTGATAACCTCCCTGCATACATCTCGAACATCTTCAAACGGGCTAAAGGTTCCTATGGCCTGAGACGCTTCTCCTTAATCTGCTTCCAGATTCCTAGAGTGAAAACTACCCTTGGCTCAGCAGCAATCAACTTCTCACTTCCATCACTTTGGAACACTATGGAAGACTTATTAAAATTATCCTCACTTCCAAGCATTTTCACATTCAAAGCTCTATTAATGGATTATCTGAAGGAATCATGCAACTGACCCCTAAGCCTCGGGTGCCACTCTCCAATCCTACGCCTAAGTATCTCATCCACCCCACATTCCTAACAACAGAAACCTAGGACCTACAAGCCTAGTTCCCTTAATCCAAGATGACCCTGCCTATTCTCTACCTTTTACCTATTCTGTCCTCCTTTTGGCTGCCTACTCTTTCACCCCAATTTCTACCCTATTCCTTAATACCTCCTTATTTTTATCATTTAGGTATGAGCTCTTACTCAGCGGAGACTATATGGGGTTGTTGTCTCTTCTCATTTCAGTAAAGCTTATCATTATATACCTTTGCATGTTAATTATGTTGACCGGTATGTATAGGCACATATTGACCGGCACCTTCACAATGTTTTTTCTTTTCTTTTTTGCACCGTTGTCCACCGTAACTGTAATCTTATGAAGTATACGGTATTGTATTTATGCCCAGGACCACCTTGAAAATGAGCTTGCTCAATGGTGTTTATGCCTGGTTAAATAAAGTGATTGATTGATACCACGTTGCTGATCTGACAATCAGTTCAGCAGTTGTGTTACAGAAAATGTCATGTGACACAGCAAAATGTCTGTTAAAGCCGCTATTGGATCCTTTCTTTTCTTACTCTGAATTGTCCCTTGCTTTGCCAACTACTAGTAACAAGCATGACAGTTTGTTTTTTGTTTGTTTTTATTCTTTGGTAACTGGGTAAGGCCGCTGGGCACAAGGACTGTTTACAGAGGAGCGCAGGAGCACTAGGGAAATCAAGTGTCGCAGTATGGAAGCAGAGGTTATGGGAATCAAACCCAGGTCTGCTGGATGTACCAAGTTCATTCACAGCTTGTTGTGCTAAACTCTAATATGTGCTGCTAGCAACAAGAATTATGGTGGTGGTGTATGGCACAGGGTCATAATGTTGCAAGACATTATGCCATAGCAATATGCCGCGCTGCAAATACAGTGCAATATATTGCAAATGGCATAATTCTTGTTTTAGCGGGGGGCCTTGCCCCAACCCCCCACACACACTGAATTATCTAACTCGGGGGGCGGGGGGGGGGAATGCAAGCAAATATCGCACAAAGTGCGAAAAAAATTAAATTCCATGTGTCTAGGACCAGGAATCAAAACCCGGTCCCAGACGCATTGCCTGCCTCCCTTGCTGCCGGAGGCTCATCCCATCGAGCCACAGCAGCTGCTCGGTGGACCCCTGTCCCAGCAGGATTCTTATCCTGCACTGGGAAGAGTGAGAGAGTGCACTACCGCACACACCTCCTTTCGCGGTTTTTCACCCTCTCACTCTTACCTACCGCGCTGTTCCTATCTCGCGGTCATGTTGTGCGCTGCAGAGCGTGCAACTTTTTGACCCGGTAGAGTGGTGTACCACAAAATCTCAACTGGTGAAGCTACCAAAGTATTTCAGCAGGAAACTGTACCTCCGTTTCCCTTTTTAAAAATAATATAAAAGCTTCTTCCACTAATAAGAACGTAATTTGTATATTTATGTGAGTTCAATATCCTTCATTTCTGTTATTAATTTCAGGCGATAATTTCTCTACAAGGCTCAACTTGAGAAAAATGTAATAACTGCCTTTATTAATTACAAAATCAGAAAGAAAAACACAAACAAGTTGTACTGTAGCTTCTAATTAAAAATGCTATATTTTCACTTTTCCTAAAATAAAAGAAGTAAAAGCAAATAAAAAATAGTAAAATATCATCTTTACCATAGGAAGCAACATAAAAAAAGTTTCCTCATTGTAACAGCAGAGACCAGAACATTTATTTGTATTTATAATTGGCAGCTGAGAAAGGCACTCTGAGATGAAGCTTGTCAAATGCAATCCCAGGAAAGGGTGCGGGATAAAAATAGAGATAGTAACAATTATATAGACAGAAACAGGGTGTAATTACATAAGGTACTGTACAAATGAACTGTGTGAATTGTTAGGTATGAAGAAACTGTAGAGCTATGAACTTGATCTAGGTCTGAGAACCATCAACAGAACTTACTCTATGACCTTGAGCAAGTCACGTAATGCTGCTTAGCCTCCTCTCTCTCTCTCTCTCTCACACCACTCTGCTTTCCTTCGACTCCTTCAATCTCACGGTTTCCCTGTGCTCACCTAAAGTCTACTGCCACTGTTCATGACTTGTGCAGAGCTTTAGAACACACCATGCATGAAAGGCGCTATATAAAACTACATGCTTTTCCTAAACCAGGAAGGTGGAGATTAAAAGAAATGGTGTAGCCACCAGTAAAGTATCCCCCCCCAGGGTAAGAACAAGTGTACAAGTGGACGGGGAGCAAGTTCAAAGGCTGAGCAATGCGTTCCACAAAATTCTGTACTTGTGAGCAAAGAAGGGTGGCGTTCCGAGTGTGGGATTCTCAAGCATGCTGAAAGCAAAGTTTGCTACAGCAACTGATGTTTGAATACCAGTGTGAGAGCAGCACTATGAAGGCACTAACTGCAGTGCTATCACAGTGTAAAGTCTGCTGCAGGCCTGTCAAGGGGATCCAGCTAGACACCATGAACAGGCATTGCACACTCTCGGGCAGGGTTTTATTTAACTCCAAAAACTGATTAGCGTTTTGCTCATAAAAGTGCTAAAACATTGTGAAAATGCATAGCACTTGCCTCACTGTGTTTAACAAACATAACACTTCCAGAAAACCTATATAAATGCTTTCTGTACAGTAAGCATTGTCCCAAGAAAAAAACTGCTAATCAATTATTTAAAACCCTGTCAGGAGCAAAGTACAGGATCTGTTGAGCAGTATAAGGGTCGTGTGCACAAGTTCAACATCCCTGTACTGGAATAATTACCATGCATATTACCTCAGTCTTTATACCAGTCACTAACACCACTTTTTCCATCTGATTATCATGCCTTTTATAGACATAGATACATAGACAGTGTCGGCAGATAAGGGCCTATGGCCCACCCAGTCTGCCCATTTAAGTTTGTAAGTTCAGTTTATGTTTTCCAGGAAGTCTGTTGCCCCTTACCCCTGACCTCCAGAATTCCTTTATGTCTATCCCATGCATTCTTAAATCCCGTGATTGTTTCAGCCCCCACCACTTCCTCTGGCAGGGTGTTCCACTTGTCCACCACCGTTCTGAAGAAATTCTTCCTCACGTTTCCTCTGATACGTCCTCCCTCCAACTTCATCCCATGCCCTCTAGTCCTGGAACATCTTTTCGCTTAAAATAGTGCATTCCTGCACCCTGTTCCTCCTGTAAGATACTTGTATGTCTCTATCATATCCTCTCTCCCTCCTCTCCTCCAGGGAGTACATGTTCAGTGCCTTCAACCTGTCCTCATGGGACTTGTGATACAATCCATGCACCATCTTTGTTGCCCTCCTCTGAATCTTCTCTACCCTGTCTATGTCCTTACGTGGTAGGTCTCCAGAACTGCACAGTGTACTCAGGTGCGGCCTCACTAGTGTCTTGTATAGTGGAATTATGACCTCCCTTTTCCTGCTGGTGATGCCCCTGCCTATGCATCCCAGCATCCTATTTGCTTTACCTGCTGCCTTGTCACACTGTTTCCCTGCCTTGAGGTCATCAGAGATGATAACTCCAAGATCCCTTTCCTGCTTGGTGCATGCTATATCCTCACCCCCCAATTGATATATTTTGCATGTCATTATCAAAACTTTACTTCTCGGCCGGCCCGTCGGCGCAGCGGTCGGAGTTCAGCTTGCGGCGTGGCGACCGGGTTGAGGCGGACGAGTCGTCGGAGGAGCTGGCGAGGAGAAAAGATTGGCGTCCTATGGACTGCTCTCCTTCTCTGGGGAGGTCGAGGCAGCATCCGGGCGATGGGGACCCCTGGCCGGAGGCTGGGGGCACTCACGCTGCCAGCCCGCTTACGTCAGGGAGGAGGCGGGGTGGGCGCTGGCATCATTACGCGTCCGCCTCCGGGAGGAGGAAACCGAGGAGGAAAAAAGAAGGAGGGTCCTCTGTCGGTGAAGCCTCCCCGGAGGCTTCAATGCACCCCTGCCGCCGCACTCCCAACCAGATATTGGTTCCACGGCACTGGAGTTGAGGGGTCTGGTGTCGTGGCCCCGCCCTCTGGGGGGAAAGCCGGGGGTGACCGGGAGGGGCGGCAAATGGGCAGGCAGTGGAAGCTCCGGGGGCCATGACCAGGCTGAAGGAGGACGGAGGACCCCCACAAAAAAAACAAAAAAATAAAAACTTTACTTCTCGTGGTGAATGGAGGCAGGGTACTTTTTAGTAAAGGAGCAAGCGACAGCCCCACGTGAACTGGTGCCCTGTGGAGCTACAGCAAACAACTCTCCTCAGCAGCACAAAACAGCAGGAATTGTGACGTTTATAAGGACTGCAGTTCCTGGCTTAGAAACAGCACACTTCTGTGGTCACGTTCTTCAATATTCACAGCACAACATGTGCATTTATTGTTAAGTCGGACCTTCACCTGGGATAATTATGTAAACAGTGTTATAGCACCCATGTCTCTCACATGTATCCCAGTATGAAACTGCCAGAAAACAACTGACAGACAGTGCGGTCTATAGAATGGGTCAGGTAATTGCAAACAGGGAGGTTGCATAGTTACCCCTAAAGAAGACCAACAGGCTCACAGTGTGATGTTGTGCACATGTGGTGACCTCCCAGTGTTACAGTCCATGCAACTACAAAAATGGGCAAAAGCAGAAACACACACGACATACGGGGGCCCATATTCAGAGCCTGGGAAAATATCACCACAGCCTGTTGCGCTGCACATGCAATAGCGCATGGCCGTCTCTAAGCAATACTCAGTCTGTTACTGGGGTGCACTAGAAGACTGAATATCGGGCCATGTCAATGCAGTGCTCAGTGGACCTGTGGCGCACTGACAAAGACCAAGGCTGCATATGGCCCGCAGGAGATAGCGCTGCACTGCCCCAAACAGGATAACACCAGGTCTCCTGTGGGCCATATTCAGCCCGAGCACGCAAATTAGCTCATAGAGCATGCAAGGTGGTAAGGGGCCATCTGCATGTCAACTATGGGCTCATTCGCATGTGTAAAGAGGACCACTGGCACCGCTGCAGGGTGGCAGTGAAAATGCCCTGGTGGTTTAATATCCACTACCACCCCCTCCAACTGGCACAGTACAGGTATACCCCTAGTAGTTCTGTGTTACCCCAACCCCCCGATCACCTTCCTGCCTTACACCAGTATATCCCTGGTAGTCTAGTGGCCCCCCAATCACTCATCCAGCATAGTATAGGTGTATCCCTGGTAGGTTTGTGTTCCCCCACCACCAAACACCTTTCCTGCTTCTTCCCACTATATCTCTGGTAGTTTACTGGCCCCCCACTCCATGATCACCCATAAAGCATGGTATATAGTATATAATATATAGCATATCTAGGGGGACCAGTAGTAGGAGAGAGAGGTGGTTATACTGCCCTTGTACAGGTCACTGGTAAGGCCGCATCTAGAGTATGGAGTTCAGTATTGGCGCCCACACCTCAAAAAGGACATTAACCTGCTGGAGAAGGTCCAGAGGAGTGATAAAAAGAATGTATTTATTTATTTAATTTTGGTAACCGGGTAGGCCCACTGAGACCAGTATTAGTCACTTTTTCAGGGGCGACCCAGGATTAATTACACATACAACAGGCTATATCATTTACATTAGATCCATCAACATACACTTATTTACAGTTCATAAGAGGCAGCAAACATTGTATGAACAAACTACATAAAGCGACTATTGCTAGTTCTCTTGTACACATTAGGTAAGGTCAACTGTCATATTCAAAAATCATGCAAACAACAGGATCAAAGTTGAAATTCAACAATTACAAGTGCATTGGTTTCATTCCAGCAAGTGTGATTTAAGTCCATTTTTGAAGCCCCCTAGTGATTCACATTCTTGGAGTTTAGGTGGAAGCATGTTCCATATGGGAGGAATGAGGGAGGAGAAGGCCCTGTACCCTTGAGAGGACTGCGTCCAGGGAACCTTGAGGAGCTGTCTGCTGGAGGTAGCTGGTCAGCAGGGTAAGGCATACAAGGAGAGATTGAAGGCACTGAACACGTACTCCCTGGAAGACAGGAGGGGGACATGACTGGGACCTTCAATGACCTGAAAGGGATAAATAAGGTTGATAAAGAGAGTCTCTTTAAGCTGAGTGGCAACCATAACACGAGGGGGCACAGTCTTAAGTTGGAGGGTGGGATGTTTAGAGGGGAGGTCAGGAAGCACTTCTTCACAGTGAGGGTGGTGGACACATGGAATGCGCTGCCAGAAGAGGTAATCTCACTGAAAACAGTGGTCAGCTTTAAGAGAGGCTGGGACAGGTATATGGGGAAGGTAAGGGTCATAGGTAGGGAGTATGGGAGGAGTGTGGAGGGAGGCAGGGACAGTAGCTCAAGCTGTGAACCCTGCAACACGAGCAGACTTGATAGACCAAATGACCTTCTTCTGCTGGCTTTTTCGTATGTTCGTATACTTGTATCCCTGGTGGTTTACTGGTCCCCCCCACCCTGATCACCTTTCTTGCCTTTTACCAGTATATCTCTTGTAGTCTAGTGGCTCCTCACCCCTGATCACCCATCCCCTGTGTATAAAGTACAGCCCTGTAGTCTACTGGTCCCCCAACCAAACTCCAAACCCCTATCCACCGAGGACACCTGCCCACACCCCTCACCCTGCTCGCCACTCACCATTACATCGGGGGCAGAGAGGTGGCCAACACAGCCCTCTTCTCGGCCGACCACTGTCTGACAGTGATACAGTGCAATCATGTACACAAGCTTCTAGACAGATGACAAAAATGATAAAACAGCAGTAGCCCCAGCACTGATCCCTGAGGACAACTGAGTACCCTGGCCCTCTCCACTCAGAGCAAAGCCCATATACCAGAACCCTCAGCTTTCTGCCCCTAAACCAGTTAGTAATCCAGCTTGTGCATGCCTCGTTTATACCAAACTGGTGTACTATGACCAAAAGTTTGCCATGTGCCAATGTCAAGGGCCTGGCTGAAGTCTAAATACACAACATCTATGACCCTGCCCACCTCACTGGCCACCATCCCCCCCCCCCAAAAAAAAAGCTTATCAGACTGGTATGGCATGATCTGCCCAAAATGATTTCTGTAGGACTATATTCTGATGCTTTTGCAGCAAAACATGTGAAAGCAAGAAGAATGGGGTCACTAGAGGGGAGATAGATGTCTGCACTGCCATAAAGGCTTTAAAATGTAGGTCTGGAAGGTTATAACCAGCAGTTATTTACTAAACTGAATGAATCTGAAACAAAACTTCTTACATTTTAAAGTAGTGGTTCTATTTTTTTTTTACTGTTTTAAGAGTTTGATATCAATACAATAAAACTACTGTGACACAATGAATCGAAAAACATTTATAAAATCAGTACAATGAAAGAAAGACTTATTTCAGTGATTATCGATATAAAAAAAAAATCAACATTTTCTAAAAATTAAAAAAAAAAAATAATAATAAAGTGCCAAGTCATAAAACTGACAACATATAGTGTCGATTTCTCCATAATCCTAGCAACTTCACTGGTTGAAGCATATCATGTGACAGTTCCATTAATTCAAATACATGCATGATTTGTCACCAACTGAACAATCTACCTAGCAACAACCTAACTACACAAAAATAAAACCTTGTTTCATAACAAAAAAAAACCTTTTTCCACTTTATAAGCACAATATCCCACTTCAGGACGTGTATTTTTGAGAATTAATGCACTTCCCAGATGCACATGGGGTGGTCTGTAAACCACTGGGACAGGGAGACAAGCGCGAAAAGGAACTAGGAGCAAAAATAAAGAAAGAAGTAGTGGGGATCTCAATTTGCTGGACATTGATTGGAACATTCCAGCTATTAAGAGCACCAAAAGTCAGGCCCTGCTACATACATTGCAGAACTGTTTGCTGGTGCAGCTGTTCAGGGAACCCACAAGGCAGGCTGTCATTCTCAACATGGCACTCACCAACACAAAAATGGAAGGCTGAGGTGGGGTGGAGGGAACCAGCAGGGTCAACTGACACAACACCATATGGTTCAAAATGGCCCAAGGCACCAGTATGCCTTTGTCAAAGGCTAAAGTACTGGATTTCAGAAGAGCAGATGGCAACCGGAGGAGGGAATTAGTCTGAAATAAATCAGGGACGTGGAGGAAAGATGGGTAGAAGTTACAGGGGCCATTCATAAGGCACCAACATCATGCTTGAGAATGGTCACCACGACAAACAGGTGCAAGACGTCAATTTGGTTCCCTAAGAAGGCCAGGGAGGTGGTGAGGGCCAAGAGAAGGGCCTTCACTGAATGGAAGGAGAAGCCAGGGGATGAAGAATGGAGCAGGTACCAAGTAAATTCAAGGAAAGCCAAGAGGGCAATCAGGGACGCAACCACAGACACAAAGCTGTGCACTGCGGAGCTGGTCAAAGACAGGGAAAAAAAATTTGGGATATTTCAGGGTTAAAAGGGAGGAGAAATTGTTAGGCTGGCAGAGGGGAGCAAGACAACAAAGAAGGACATGCAGAAGGCAACCGTTTATAATGACTACTTCTGCTCAGTTTTCCCAGTGGAAGACAGGAGGCCTTTGCCAGAAAGGTGCATAAAGGCTGCTGAAAGAGGGATTTCAGAAATGAGGCAGAGAGAATTTACAAGTGAAAAGGTGAAAAAAGGGACTGCAGCCCTGAAGACAGATAAGGCAGGATGGGATGCATCCAGGGGTGCTCAGGGAACTAGCATAGGAAAAGGCTGAACCCCTGGCTGGGGTAATTAATAGCTCGTGTCAGGCAGAGCATGGTACGAAATTGGCACCCTCCTGCCAACCAAATGCTAATAGATTTTGTATTGGGCCAGTAAAAATGTCCTTTAGTTAGCCCTGCTGGGTAGTAATAGAGGCAGTAACCTTTCAGTATGTACACCACTTCAGCTAGTGGAATGCCTGTGGGGCCACTGGATTTTCTCAGTCATCAGTCCTGCTGGCTAGTGCCTGAAGAACTTAATTTCAACCTGTTAGGGGTGGTTCCAAAAGACTGGAGGGTAGCAGATGTGGTTCCGCTCCATAAGGGTTGGGATGAGGAGCAATCAGGTAACTACAGGCCTGTAAGTCTCACCTCTATTGTGGGTAAACTGACAAAGACAATAGTCGAAAAGAACCTAGTGGACTACCTGGAGAGGAATGGGCTCCAGGAAAATAAATGACACAGGTTCGTGTTGGGGAGGACTTTTCAGACAACTTGATGGTATTCTCTGACTGGGTGTAGGGCAGCAGACAAGGGACAAGCAGCAGATTTACTGTAGTTTTGAATTTAGCAAGACGTTTGACTCAGTGCCACACATATGGGTCGCTGAAGGAGCTAGAAGATATACTGTAGGTGCAGCAAAGGACACAGATGGGTGGGTAGCTGGTTAAGAGAGTCATATCTGGTGAGGGATGTCACAAGTGGTGTGCCACAGGGTTCAGTCCTTTTCAATATGTTTATCAGAGACATAAGAGAAGGAATTCAGGCCAAGATCGTCTCTTCACAGATGACACTAAGTTCTGTGGTAAACAGTGGGGGGGGGTAAAGGAGTTGCAGGGGGACCTACAAAGGTTGGAAAGGTGGTTCAAGGTTTGGCAGCTGGAATTCAATGCCAAAAAGTGCAAAGTGACGTATATTTAATTATATATTATTTATCTGAATATTGGTAACTGAACCAAGGCTCGTTTCCAGGTGTGACCTCGGGGAGAGGGAACAGGAAATACAAAGATAAACGCATCCACAGTAGATTGGTACAACATGAAGTATAAACAGAGTACAATTTAGCATGGTACAAGTGCACATAATAAGTAAACAAAGCAAAGGTACAATGAACAGCTTTGACACACAACTAAAGAGAACAAAACAGGTGGAATGCATGGCAGTGCATATGCAGAAATGGAAGAAGCCTGGCGCAGGCTGAGGTACAATGCAGGAGCAAGCCCAACAACAGGGATGGTAGGGGCTCCAACAGGGAAGGATCAGGGAGGGGAATTACAAATTCAGATGGGAGGGGGAGAAATTGTAGATGGTGCCTGAAGGAGACGGGGAGGGGGAGAGATGGGACGGAAGCAGGTTTCAGAGGCAGGGAAGAGATAGAAAGCTGAATGCCCAGCACAGCAGTGAGGGTGAGGAAGGGAGAAAGCACAAGGATCCCTGGAGCAAAGAAAGTATGAGGCAGAGGGAATGGCAGAGAGGAGTGAGGACAGGTTGTAGGGCAGGATCGCAAACCCGAATTCAGAGATGAAAAATAACATAGAGAACAAGAATCTTAGAATGGAATATTGGATAAGAGAAGTTAAACTGGCATTACTACTGAGGTCAGCAGTGACCCAGGGGTGGGTGTAAGTCAGGAAACATGAGTGGGGGGTAGCGTAAGCAAAAATCCCATATAGACACTAGGTCCTGGAGTAAGTCAGGGTTTACAGGCAGATTAGATGGGCCAAGCATAGTCTCTTTCTGCCATCACTTCCATCACTTTCTATGTTTCTGTCTTCACAACAAGCTCATTCACCAGACGGACATAGTGTCTGATCCCAGGGCTTGAACGTCAACTCCAATCCTGGGTCAGCTGTACAATTAATCCCATATGTAGGATCTCAGGTCAATAAGGATGGTAGCTCCCAGGTTTGTACAATCTCCTTGCAAGAGGTCACCCTTCAGTTTTGCACACAGTATCCAAGACAGGTATATGATGGTTGTCACAGCAGATGCCGTAAGAAACTGAATTTATCATTTTTGACCATGAAAGTTACACTAAATTGTAACAGTTTATTTCAAAGTGCATCTTGGGGTGGGTTACATGGACTGGTTTTGACAGGGGGACGTCAAGAGAAAGAAAAAAAAAAAAAAAAATCGGCTACTCTTGCCATGGGATCTTTAACTTCCACAGGACCAGCCACCAGAGATGGGCATAAGGGTCCTCATTTAAACATCCCATCCAAAGTACGGCAAAAGAAAGCGTAGTATCCACCCTAGTGTTGCACTATTGTGTCAGTATTTGGTATTACCCCAAGATCCTGGATTGGGTCCACAACCTACGAACTTCCCATCTCCTGGCCCTCTGGCAAAGGTGGTGAGCATGCAAAACTGTGCAACCTAGTGAGCCACCCTAACTGGATTGGGTCTGGAACCAGAATGCATACGGAACCGGGTTTCCAAAACTGGAATGCATCCAGAAATATGCCAGAACCAACAGGAATGCAGTCGCCTGTGGCTGTAGTTCAGGTGACATCCAGACTGCCAGACCATACAAACAGTAAAAACAGAATCAGTTGATCTAGCTGGACTGGACAGGCCGCAACCCGAGTGGTATGGCTGTTCTGATTGGACCACTTAGAAAAATAAAGAAAGAACACACCTCTGGCTAAATTTTCAAGTGATTTCTTTACTCACACTGTGTCCACCACCCGTACGTAGAGCCTAACAACTAAGCTTCGTCAGGGGGCATGGTGAACTGAACTGTGCAAAACACATGCATTAAACAGCCCTAAAACGTTATAAATATTTGCACGTTCATTAGATTTCTTAAAGTTATATACATTGCACAAAACAGGTGCTGTAATCAAGAGATGCTATGGATGCAGCAGTGCAGAGTTTACCAAGTCCCACAAAGGAACACCTAATTCTGCTCAACATTTATAGCGAGTGTGACAATGTTTTTAAAACCGTCAAGAACATGCATAACACCTCAGAAATAAAATACAAATGGGGACTGGGTATCCTTATAGTTTGTTGTTCCAACTTACTGTAACTATTTTTTAATGACATGATTTACTGGTGCTTAAATGCACACATTTTACTGGTAATAAAGCATGATAGTTAACATGATTTCTGCTTTGAAAGGTCAATGTGCTACAGGGCAGAAATCCTGTTCTTATCTGTATGAGAAAATAACGTAATACTCCAGAGCGCTGTTATTTCAAGCATTAAATGTGGTCATCCACTGGGACTAGGACATGAGACTGCTGGACAATATTGGTAACAAGTCCTCCGGCTCATACCTGATGTGGCTGTGTCCCCCCAGAAACCCGACGCACAGCCTATTCGCACAGTTTTCTGGTCGGAGGAAAAATGCCTTGGTTTGAAAGTTAACTGGTAAACAAGCCGGGGGTTAGGAACATTCTCACTGCCAGCCTCAGCCAGGGGGGTTAAACCCCTTCTTGTCTGTCGTAGAGTGCAGATTCCCCTCCGTTTCAAATGACAGCCACACAGCCCGTTAGAAGTCCCATACTTGAAACCAATTCGCGACGTTAGCCTAAAAAGCATTTTAAGAAAAATATTGACAAACAGGGTTGTTACATGAGTGGCCCAAATCTGCCAGCACAAACTAGAAGGAACACTGCATTCGCAACGTCCCATACAGCCGCCCAGCGTGACCGCGGGTAGAGAGCACGTAACGCGCGCCGACATATTGTAGAGGTCAAGACCCGGAAGCGGCGGCATTGACAGCCACCAAAAAAAGTAGGGGCGCGCTGAGTTTCGCTGTGTTTTTCTTCTTTAAACTAATTTTATTGTACCTTTTCTGGATACTGATTTACGTTGGTGTCAATACACTGACTAGCCATATGAACTGTAATTTGCTAGTGGCGAGGTAATTTAAACTGATACATGTTCCTGTAACGCTTGACACCATACACTACCTAAACAGAGTGCTAGGGAGTAGGGCTGTGCACCGGCTGAGTTTTGATATTTATATTTGTTTGCATATCAATGTTCGCAAACAATTTTATTTTATATTTTGGACTTGTTCTGTTGTTAATGACATAACCAATGGTTTGATAGGTTTCAAAAAAATGTGCAGATTTATCAAGAAAATATGCAGCCATGTATTGAACAGTAGCAGTCACAGGTGTTTCGTTTTAGTTTAAACCAAGGTCTAACACTATTTTATGTAGTCTAACACAGCTACAAATATGTAAGAGTGATATTTGTAAAAAGTGCAGTATTTGTGTGTATTTGTCCCAAATAGTATTTTTTTTTTGCACAGCCGTACTAGGGAGAAAACTGTATAAACATAGAAACGTCCTAGTTCTTCTGAATCTGGGGGATCTGCATGAATACAGTCGCTTCTGTTTTGTGTTCACTGCCCTCAAGTTCCCGTTTTTCCTGTACTGTTATTTTGAGATAATTGGTTTTATAGTTTTGAATAACTGCTATTGGGTGGTTCTTGTCCTAGAACAACCCCTGTTTTTTTTGGTATCTATTGGTCTTTGTAACATGGCAATTTATGCTAACAAAAAGAACAGAAAGCCACGGGCAGAAATGCATCATGTGACCAAAAGCCAGCGGGGATTACTCCCCTAGTATACAATGGCAAGAAAGAATCCTGACTTCTGATTGGTCAGTTGGCCATCACAGCAGGGATGCTATCCTGGCATAAAATCCCTGCTGATTGTTTGTATTTGCATCTTCTCTTAAGAAACAAAAATATTTTTACACACTAACAAAAACATTCTTTAAAATATTTTTTTATTCTGTATAAAACAACAAGCCATTGTATAATAGGAATAATGCCCTCCAGAGTGGGTGTTATGCAGGGATAACGTCCCTTCTCGGGTGTTAGGTGGCCTCAGGCCCAACCACCCAAGGTGGGATGTTATCCCAGTACAACACCCACCCACTCTGTCAGGCATTATTCCTTTAGTAATGCCTGCTAGTACAGTACCTGGCACTGCCACATTCAAGTCCAATCGCACACAATAATGCCCGCTGGTGTAGTACCTCCAAACACTGCATAACAACAACGATCGCATAGTATATACTTGCTGGAATCCTCATTTCCCACCACCCCCAGTGAACTCTGACTATCCACGAATAGTCCCTGGACAAATGTCCTCCATCATAGCAGGCATGCTGTGGTCATTTGAAGTGCTCTCTAATTCCTCTTTCACCTCATTGGTGATCGCCCAGGAAACGGAGTTCAGTGTCACATAAGCGTTGGTAAGAGCTATAATGTTACCAAGGCTTGAGGGTAACAAAAGCCAGTTTACCGCAATCTTCTCATGGAGCAGCTGCTTTCAAAGCAGAGACATTTTGCCCTACAGGTGATGCTCCCAAAATTGTGGGTATGTAAAAATATGTAGAATAACAGCACCCTCCTGTGACGACCACGAGTTTAGATTTTCATTGTACAAGCAAGACGGACGTCCATCGGTGTGGAATTATGCAAACATGCAGTTAATTTTGCATTCTATATACAGTATAGCTTATTTGTAAATAGTGCTGTGTGACAGTTTTACAGTACCATTGCTAAATAGAACGTACAGAGTTCGTAGTGGTAATATGCCGACTACAATTAATAATCCAGGTTTCCATTTATGTAAATTTAGCATTCCCAGAATGCATAGTAAAGAGTCGACACCATGGTTTCTTGAGTGTATTAAAACTTTATTTTACATGTTTCACCTCCAAAAATATGTTATTGTAACATTCATTCACTTGCCTTAAAACCAAGCATAGTGTAATGTTTTGCAAAAGTAAATGCCACCATATCAGCAAATATGGTTGCAGTGAAAACATACTTTTTTTCTTTATTTCCAGAATATTTATGTATTGTCATAAAATGCATGTGTTCCTCCACAAATTTTTTTGCACAGTGTTAGACCATGCTTGCTATGTTACAAGTACGTTAATCCACTCCAAAGTCAGGCTCTACGTAAGCATTAATCCACTCTGAAGGTGGCATCTAATGGGGAGTTAATGCATGGTTGGGACCTTTGTGGTCCAAGGCCGCAGGCCGAGTGCCTACAACGGACCAACCATGCATTAACTCCCCATTAGATGCCACCTTCAGAGTGGATTAATGCGCTTGTAACATGGTCTTGCTATGGGTTTGGATGTCACAGATGTCTTTGTACTGCTGTCATTAATTACACCATGACAATATTCAAGTTATACAGCTGCGTTTACTGTTACTTTTAACACTTACTGCTACCCTGTCTTACATACATTTATGTTTTTTTCATACTTTGGCACAGTAGTACCTTGCTATACTCCTTGACAAGTCCGATAAATTTTATTAATTTTCTAATGGCTGTTCCTTTATTATGCTTCTTAGGAGGACCGCGATTCCCTCATTTTAGTCATTGGCCGTCAAGTTCTCTGTCTCATTTGCATACAGGTTTGCCCGGTTTATGTCCGTCTGTTACATTTTTTACCTGTCGCTCTTCTCTTTCCACTAGTCCCTGCATTACAGCTCTTGCATTTCCCCAGTCTCTTCTTCTCTGTTTTCCGTGTCACTAGATTCAGCTGCATAATTGCAATTTACTGTTCCATATATGCTGAACGTCTCAAACGTTACTCTGCTTCTGGTTGCTCGCTCTCTCCCTCTGTGTTCCTTTCGGTCAGGTCCCGTGTACCTCACTACTTCTCTTACAGGTTCCTGATATGTCTCTCGCTCAACTATTCTACGTTCTCTCCTTCTCACTATTTCACTTTCTCGTGTTGGGCTACTTGTTTGCCACACTTCTTTTCTACGTATTGATATCTCTGCGTCCACTTAAGCTCAACCTTACTAACTCATTCTCCATTTCTACCTCGTTCCCGTTCAGTCCTACACATTTTCTTCTACTATGTGTCTGCTATACTTCTCATGCTGATCCTATACCCTCTCTCCTTGCTCTTCCTAAACTTCATTTCTGCCGTTCTTTGACTTTCGTTTTTTTTTGCACACTGCTACTTTTTCGCCTCTGGCTGCTTGCTGTACTTCACAAGCAACACGGCATTATCGTGCCATAATGCCGTGTTGCTCATGTACCACGTGATTGTTTTCCTCCTTCTCTGCACTATTAATTTTGCCATGTTACAGTAGGGAATTAATGCCTGGTTGGTGGTTGGAGGCATAAATTCCCTAGTAGAGCCCACCTTTGTCATGGACTAATGCTTACTTTGAGTTAGCTGGTTGTACGGAAATCAAGAGCGCTTAAAAAGGCACTGTGGTGCAGTGCTGGATTTTGTCCTTGTTTGTGTATTACCTGCACTCCTGGATCAGCCCTTAGTATAACTGAAGGCAAAATGCAGTCCATTTAGCTGGACCAGACTACGGACGCTCTCCATGTAGCTGATCCACCATCTGCCCTTACCCCCACCACCACCACCACCATCACTACACAGTTCAGAGCTCCCAGATCTTCAGGGATTCCACTGTTTTGCAGGGATTTTAAACCATCTACAGGAAAATTCTTCCCATAGATTTGCATTGGTTATACAGGAAAACAGAGCAATTTGGCTTCCATAGAAATAATGTAATCTACAGGAAAGTTGCCCTGGAGTTACAGGGAAAATGCCAAATCAATCTGGGAGTACTGACAATCTCAGGACCAAATACGGACCTCGCCCCCAACCATCCTCCCTGCAGTTGGACCAGCCCCAGCCAACCACCCTCCCTGTAGTGGGATACCCCCCCCCACCTGACCCTACCTGTTGCTGGATCTATTTGAGCTGTCAGACCATGCTGTCCTTCCCAGCATCTGTTGGTTACTGATTCCAGTGGTAGAGTGGGGATGTGTATGGGGTGGGAGGGCAGGGTCAAATTAAGTTTTGCAGCCGCTAGCCAGCAGGGCTAGTGACTGGGAAAACCCACTAACCCCACAGTCTTTTCCACTGGCCCTGTAGGTATACTTATTGAAATGTTACCATCTCTAGTACAAATCCACAGTGCTAGTTAACAGAAATTTACTAGTCTGATACAAAATATGTCAGCATTTGGCTTTTGGGCCATTGCCAGTTTCAACCCCTGAGGTAGTGTCGAGCAAGTGGAGGGAGGGTACTGTTGGGGTCTGTGGAGGGAGGGAGTATTGACAAGGGCTGTGGTAGGATAGGGTACTGTGTGGGCCTGTGGAGGGTGGGAGATACTGGAGGATTTTACTGTCTGGGACCATGTGGGGGATAGGGCTAGTGGCAAGGGCTGTTGAAGGAGGTGGGGCTAGTAGCTGGGGGTGTGGAAATTGGGTTAGCTAGTGTCATGGGCCATGAAGTTAAGGGGCTAGTGTCAGGGGCTGGAAAAGGAGGGTTAGTGGCATGGTCCATGGAGGAGTAAGTGTCTGAACTCGTAGCAGTAGTGTGTTTCATGAGTAAGGGTGGTGATGGTGTGAGGGGGCATGCATGGAGGGTATGTGTCAAGGATCTGGGTGGGTCTCCAGTGACCATGGGTGGAGGGAGGCACATTAGAAAGGAGGGAATGTTAAAGCGGCTGTGGAGGAAGGGTTTATCAGTGATCAGAAGGAGCGAGGTAGGGGCTTTGTAGGTGTGGGGGTATTGGGGGACCAAGGAGGGGTTGGGGAGTTCAGGGGCACTGGGGACATAGATGGGGTTCAGTGGGCTGTAATGGCAAGGGATTCAAGGATTAGGGGCAGTGAACCAGTTGTCCCTTCCCATACAACTGGATGCTCCCCCCGCAGACCAGCCACCCCCTTGCAGCTAATGCCCTGTCCATGGACCAGCCACCACCACCACCCCCACACCCACCCAGGAAAAACAGACTGGCTGTGTGGTCTCGGCCTCAATCTGCAGTTCAGCAGAGGGCTGGGGAATGGAAGGTACACGCTGCCTTTAGACTCTACAAGGTGGCAGATAAGTTGCAGGACAAAGCATTTCCCCCTCCTCGAGGGAGGAAAGCCGTCCATGGCACACTCGATCCTCCCTCTCCCAGCCAGCCCATGAACAGTCTTTGTCCATTTCTGATCCCTAATCACCAGTGCCTCAACACGCCACACCACTTGACCAGTTGTTGAAAAGATAATTAAATGGATTTTTCAAAATTCTGAACAAGTTTATTGAAGCATGGTAGCTTTATGTCATTTTGCAATAATCAATGCATCTAAGATTGAGAAAAAAATTGTGCAAATAGTATGCAGCATGGTAAAGCTGGTCCACCCTGCAGCGGTGGCACTACCATATACATCTCATGTGACCCTGGTTTAGGAATGTTTCCAGAGCATCAGAGAGCCACCAAGGGAAAGGCATGATAAGCATCCTTTGGACTAATCTTCTCCTGGGGGGAAGGGTTGTGTAGCCCAGAGTAAGTGCAACTCCCAGTAGCGACTTGGAGTACAGTGCCAGCACAGAACCATGCTATGGGGCAGAGATGTCGGCAGATGTCTGTAGGGTATGTGCCAGAGTGTGTGCATGCCACGCTGATGTTATTGCACTTCTGTGTCTCCATGGGCAACCATACACTGAAAAAACCCTGTAGCAGCAGCACAGTGATGCCAGAGCCCTCCCAGGCACCATCTCAGGCTCTCTCCGAGGGATTCTGGGGGGACCAGATTAGCATCTGGGTCCTCCCCCTCAGGCCGGGAAGGAGCCCCACTGTGAGGGGCAAGCCGCAATCTCTTGGATTCTCCCAGCAACTCCCTGGAGTCAGCATGAGCATAGGGGCAAACCTGAAAGGGTCCAGACTGGCAGATGTGGGGTCTATCCCCAGTCTCCTCCAGGTGAATGGAAAGTTTCATTTTTATTTTCATTTCATTGATTTGTTTAACGGGCAGTTACATAGGAATAAATTCCTTTTTTCAGGCACAACTCAAGGTTTAGTATGTAAACTATAACATAATACAATACAGTACAAAAATTCAGAGACTGTAAAACTCCACTTCAGGATAAGTCACAAATACAAATGTTACATCACAAGTTAAAAATACTTGCATACAGACAATCTTTTAAGTATAGGATAACAAGGCAGTTGAAAAAGCACTGTAGGTAGGTAAACACCTAATCTGAGATGGTACGTCATTCCCTATAGAGGCTGCTGAAAATGAAAAAGTGTGTGGTCCGCTCTGAGTACAAACTAAAGGAACACTAAGGGAAGGGGCATTCACTGAGGAACAAGAAGCAAAACCGAGCCTTTATTCATTCAAGTACCTATGTAAATTAGGTGGAGTTTCTGACTTTTGAATCTTATAAACAAGCGAGACATGACCGATTTAAAGTTCAGAGAGATTGGAAGCCATCACATTCTACTAAGTATCTCACAATGGTGTGTCATGTTAGGAGCTATTAGGGCAAATTTTCCTATTCTGTATATTAGGAAGGATTTCTTAGATAAAGTACTTAATGGGGCAGAAAAAGGGGAGATATTGCTGATGGGGGATCTGAATATGCCAGATGTTAACTGGAGTGCAGTTGCAGCAGCCACTTCAAAGAGTGAGGTTATTCTAGGTGCCTTACAGGGGGCATGCCTTAGACAACTAGTATTGGAGCCCACTCGAGAGGGAGCAATCTTAGACCTGGTTCTCTCAAATGGAGATGGAGAGAGGATCACAGATGTAGAAGTGGGTAGCCATCTGAGGAACTAGCGACCATCAGAACAGTATGGTTCACATATAAACACAGCAATAGAGGTCAAGCCACACAAAGGCAAAGTACTGGACTTTAGGAGGCTGACTTTGCCAAAATGGGTGAGTGCCTAAGGAATGCACTAGCAAATGGGCAGGAAGGAGGGTGGAAGAACAATGGGAATAATAAAACTGCCATCACAGAGGTAACAAGCCTTTGTGTGAAGCAAATAAACAAAACAAGGCGATGTAAGAAACCACTATGGTTCTCAAAGGAAGTGGCAGTGAAGGTTCAAGTGAAAAGAAAGCATTCAGGAGTACAGGAATACCAGAAGGAGCAGGACAGAGAACTGTATCAGTTAAAGCAAAGGAAGCTGGGAAGGCAGTCAGAACAGCAAGGCCCAAACCGAGGAAAAGATAGCCAACTCAGTTAGAAGGGGATAAAACCTTTTATAGGTACATCAGGGAGTGAAGGAAGACCAAGGGAGGGATAGTGATGCTTAATAAAGGGGAGGGAGGGTGGGCAGAGGGTGACTGTGAAAGGCAGAGATACTAAACAAATATTTTTGCTCAGTATTTACAAATGAAGAGTGGGAGGTACCTAAAACAAACAGTAGAAACACTCTGGATACAGAAGTTGATACCTGCCCCTTTACAGAAGAAAGGGTTCTGAAA
This sequence comes from Neoceratodus forsteri, assembly GCA_016271365.2. Classification (NCBI taxonomy): domain Eukaryota; kingdom Metazoa; phylum Chordata; order Ceratodontiformes; family Ceratodontidae; genus Neoceratodus; species Neoceratodus forsteri. The sequence continues at coordinate 1,754,524,186 of CM057452.1, forward strand.
GAACTCTCAAAACTGAAGGTGGACAAAGCAATGGGGCCTAATGGGATTCATCCCAGAATTCTAAACGAACTAAGGGTAGAACTAGTGACACCACTGACTACCCTTTTAACAAATCATGGGAGGATATGGTGGTACCCGAGGACTGGAGGAGGGCAGATGTGATTCCCCTTCACAAAAGTAGGGGCAAGGCAGAAGCAGGAAACTACAGACCTGTTAGTTTAACCTTAGTGATAGGGAAAATGATGGAATCACTTCTGAAGGAAAGAATTGTTGAGTATCTAGAGGCCAGAGGGGCACAGGACCCAAGGCAGCATGGATTCACAGCAGGAAGGTCATGCAAGCGAATCTGATAGATTTCTTTGACTGGGTGACCAAAGTAGTAGATCAGGGAGGGGCTGTGGACATGGCCTACCTAGACTTTAGCAAGGCATTTGACACAGTCCCACATAAAAGATTAATATACAAGTTAGCCAGCCTGGGAGTGGGTCCCAAGATGACAGCCTGGGTAAAGAATTGGCTGGAGAATAGGACACAGAGAGTAATAGTAAGTGGAGTCCACTCTGAAGAAAGGGGTGTTGCTAGTGGGGTACCGCAGGGTTCAGTATTAGGACCGGTCCTCTTCAGTGTCTTTATAAGCGACATTGCAGAGGGACTGGAAGGAAGAGTATGTCTCTTTGCAGATGACACAAAAATCTGCAACAGAGTTGATGCATAAGGTGGGGTGGAAAGGATGAGAAGGGACTTGGCAATGTTAGAGGAATGGTCAAATGTATGGCAGCTTAGATTCAATGCTAAGAAGTGTAAGAGTAATGTACCTGTGAAACAAAAACCAGGGAAGAGTACACAATGGGGGGTGAGATACTAACAACAAAATGCAAAGGGACCTGGGGGTAGTCATATCAGATGACCTAAAGATGGGCAAGCAATGTGAGAGGGTAGCAAGGAGGGCTGGGGGGATACTTGGATGCATAGGGAGAGGCATCACCAGTAGAAAACAGGAAGTTATTATCCCTCTGTACAGACAGCTGGTGAGACCCCATCAGAAGTACTGCATGCAGTTCTGGAGACCCAGTCTCCGCAAAGACATAGACAGGATGGAAGCTGTCCAGAGGAGGGCAACTAAAATGGTGCAGGGTCTGCACCAGAAGACATATGAAGAGAGACTTAAGGAGCTAATATGTATGCCTCGAGGAAAGGAGGGAGAGAGGGACATGATAGAAACTTTCAAGTACCTCAAGGGAATCAACAAAAGTCCAAGAGGGTAGCATCTTACAAAAAGAGGTGTGCAAGAACAAGGGGCACAATTTGAAGATGGGAGGGGCGGCTCAGAGGTAATTTAGAGTATTTTTTCACAGAGAGTTGTGGATGCATGGAATGGCCTTCCGGAGGAGGTTGTGGAGTCAAAAACAGTGGTGGAATTCAAGCATGCATGGGACAGTCATAAGGCAATTCTAGGGGGTGGGGGTAGGAAGAAGTAGGCTGCTGGTTAACTAGGATCTGCAACTTATCCATTAGGTAGGGAAATTGGCAGACTGGGTGGGCCAAGCGGTCCTTATCTGCTGTCAAATTCTATGTTTCTATGTAGAGTCTGTGACTATTGAGGCATAATTCACCAGCGGCATTAGATTTTGATTAATAATAGACAGTCTAGATTTTAATGTTAAAAAGTTATGGATCCTGTATAACACTGCTATTTTTACATGAATTTTAGATGTGATAACTTCCTTACACGGGCCAAACTTCAGGTAGGGTCTAAAGTGACCCCTAGATATTTGAAAATATTGATATTCTTGTATGTACTGTAGATCCATCTAAGGCCACCACCTTCAGTCCGCTACCATAATCTCTTAAACTGTGGATAGTTCTGTCAGGGTGTCAAGCCGTTCTCAGGTTCTTGGTGGTAATAAACCAGCAGAAGAAACAACAGATAAGCGGCATAAGCGGTAACAAACTTGTTTATTACACAAAAGCGGACTTATGTCCTAAAGACAGGTCTTACCAAATAGACACTGGGAGCCAGAGTTTCTCAATGCCCCAGGATATGAAGACGGTCTCAGAGAGAATGTGTAATATAGTAACTTATATAAAGTGATAATTACCATATTACTTTCGTAGGTATGTTAGATACATTAAACAAACCCTGTTGGCCAAAAGTTAGGTGGCTCCACAGTGTTGTTTATAGATATACAAAACGTGTAGAATCAGCTAAAATAAGAACAAAGACCTATACAGCGAACAAAAAATAAGTGCAATATTACATAAATCTGCATGATGGCAGTGTAGGCTATACAATGATTTCTCAGAAAAATATACAAAGAACACAGACACGTATTCTCGGCACGTTACTTATGCATTTCTGTAATAAGCATAGTAATAATATTGGCAACAGTCACAACTATGTCCCTGGTAAATTACAGTTATATGGTAAGTGCCAATTCCCTAAATGTTAGTACTGATTTTTATGCATATAACATAATAGATATTGTCAGCGGTGCACAGTGGGTTGCCAGTAAGAGTGTGGGGACCAACCATAACATTCCCCCCTCTTGTTACCTTACTGAAAAGCAACAATGCTAGTGGGTAAGTAGTGGGCATATCCATCATTTACAGACCCAACGCACAAGCCTTGTAAAGGAATTTGAGTTGTTCACGGTGTTCTTTTAGACTGCATCGTAGACAGCGGAGTATTTATATCAAAAAGATAATCAAAAACAGTTGTATAATAACAAAACTTTTAAAAGTTAACTCTAACCATGTATTGGAAAGTGCGGTGCTTAAATCACCATCATGGATAAGGGTGTTAAGGGTTTCTCTAGCTTTGGAGATGTTATTGCTGATGTAGATTAGATGGGTGTCCTTTCTGTCTAAAAGTGTCTTAAGAAACAGAGTCAAGGGATCAATATGGACATTGAAAATGGGTAAATACTGAGACAGAGCAAGCAGTAGGGAGGCAGTGTAGTGCAGTGGTTTAAGGCCTTGAACTGCAAATCTAGAGACCTGGGTTTGAATCCCACAGCCTTTCTTGCATATTCTGTGACCCTGAGCAAGTCACTTAACTTCCCTGTGCTCCCAGGTCGCACCTGTAAACAAGCTTTCAGCTTAGTGTGCTACTCCTGGTTAAACAATTGCTGCAAACAAAAAAAAAAATACTCAGGGCCAGTATCAATAACATCAGGTTCCGGGATGGGAACAGGAGTAATCACTGTATGACCAATCACAGTAGTCTGACGAGGAATAAAACAGAAATTAGGAAACAGTATGTCACAGGTTTTAGACCCATATGCAAAAGATTTGTGATCAGTAACCACACAATACTGCCCATCATAATTATATGACACTCTCACTGTAGGAATCCTCCATTTCTACAGATGAATTGGGCCAGTGAAAGACTGATTTGTAAGTCTTGTAGTGAAGCAATGAGCCTCTTCTGCGTAGTTCTGGTAGAGACATCCAGTGTTGCCCACCAGTGATGATGTAGTTAAAGCTGAAGATGCTGTTGCCTTGAGGTACTAGTTTCATTTGAAGAAATATCCAAGTCCAGAGTAAAAGACCAATCAATGTTGTCCAGTGAGTAGCCACAAACCGGCTTGATGATATAGAATACGTCACAGCAACATAAGTAGTGGCATCCTTTTTTGGCACAGCAGTCTGTATGAGACGCCATCCAAGCATCCAGGGTGGGATGGAAGACCAGAAGAGGTGGAAGGTCGATTCTCTCTTGGTAGTTGTCCTCGACAGGATGCCCAATGGAATGGATGGAGGCCAGTCTGTCGAAAATGGCAGTGTCTGGATCAAAACATGGTAAGGAGACAGTGAAGGTCATGAACATGGTGTCATGGATGTTGCAGCGGTTGGCAGTGTAACATGGGCCCCTGTTGGGATGGTGTGTGACATAACCTAGATTTCTGGCAGTAGACATTGGTATAGCGTTAGATTTAGACATACACATTGTAATACAAGCAGTAGATCTGCAATGTGGACAGTACCATTTAGCAAATCTCCTGTCATGGGTAATATCTGGAATACATCCAGATTCCAAAATCTCGTAAGAGATTATTGATAATGGTTATGACATAAGAGCCATAAGCAGAGCATAAAAGTAAGGGTGGTAATATGTTGCTTGTCTGCTTGTCTGCCTCCTTGTTATTTTGGAAAACAAGTTCATAGAAACATAGACTTTGACGGCAAATAAGGACCGCTTGGCCTACCTAGTCTGCCCATTTCCCTACCTACTGGATAAGCTGCAGATCCTAGTTAACCACCAGCCTGTTTCTTCTTACCCCCTCACAAGAATTGCCTTTTGTCCGTCCCATGCATTCTTGAATTCCCCCACTGTTTTTGACCCCACAACCTCCTCAGGAAGGCCGTTCCTAAGCACCACCCTCTCTGTGAAAAAATACTTCCTCACATTACCCTGAGACGTCCCCATCTTCAAATTGTGTCCCCTTGTTCTTGCACAGCTCTTTTTCTGAAAGATGCTACTCTCTTGGACTTTGTTGATTCCGTTGAGGTACTTAAAAGTTTCTATCATGTCTCCCCTGCCTCCTTTCCTCAAGGGTATACATGTTAAGCTCCTTTAGTCTTTCCTAGTTTGGCTTCTGTTGCAGACACTGCAGCATTTTAGTTGCCCTCCTCTGGACTGTCTCCATCCTGTCTATGTCCTTGTGGAGATGGGGTCTCCATAACTGGACGCAGTACTCCAGATGGGGTCTCACCAACTGTTTGTACAGAGGGATAACAACGTCCTGTTTTCTACTGGTGATGCCTCTCCCTGTGCATCCCAGTGTCCCCCCAGCCATCCCTACTGCCTTTTCACATTGCTCACTAACCTTTAGGTCATCTGATATTATTAACTCCAGGTCCCTTTCCATTTTTGTTGTTGTTACTACCTCCCCCCCCATTGCGTACTCTTACCCTGGGTTTCTGTTTCCCAGATACATTACTTTGCACTTCTTTGCATCAAATCCAAGCTGCCATACTTCTGACCTTTCCTCCAACCTTGCCAGGTCCCTTCTCATCCTTTCCACCCCCCCCAATTGTGTATCAACCCTGTTGCAGATCTTTGTGTCATCTGCAAAGAGGCATACTTTTCCTTGTAGTTCCTCTGCAGTGTCACCTATAAAGACATTAAAAAGGACCGGGCCCAGTACTGAAACCTGCAGTACCCCCACTAGTAACCCCCCTTTCTTCAGAGTGGACTCAGTTTACTATTACCTTCTGTGTCCTGTTGTCCAGCCAATGTTTACCCAGGCTACCACCCTGGGACCCACTCCCAGGCTGGCTAATTTGTTTATTAATCTTTTGTGTGGGACTGTGTCAGATGCCTTGCTAAAGTCTAGGTATGCCATGTCCACAGCCCCTCCCTGGTCTACTACTTTGGTCACCCAGTCAAATAAATCGATTAGATTTGTCTGACATGACCTTCCCACTGTGAATCCATGCTGCCTTGGGTCCTGTGCCCCACTGGCTTCTAGGTACTCAACAGTTCTTTCCTTTAGAAGTGATTCCATCATTTTCTCTACCACTGAGGTCAAACTGAGAGGTCTGTAGTCTCCTGTCTCTGTCTTGCTCCCACTTTTGTGAAGGGGAATCACATCCACCCTTCTCCAGTCCTCAGGTACCACACCATCCTCCCATGATTTGTTAAAAAGGCTAGTCAGTGGTGTCACTAGTTCTCCCCTTAATTATTTTAGAATTCTGGGGTGAATCCCATCCACCTTCAGTTTTAGGAGTTCTTTCAGAACCCTTTTTTCTGTGAAAGGGGTGGGATCAACCCCCTATCCAGAGTGCTTCTATTGATTGGATTAGGTACCTCCCCCTCCTCTTCTTTTGTGAATACTGAGCAGAAGTATTCGTTCAATATCTCTGCTTTTCATTAATTTTATTCTTAGTGTTATTTAAACTTTTAGCAATGCCGTGCAAGTTGTACACAGTGTATCTCTCTTCTTGACCAAGCCCATCTACTCCATGCAATGAAGGTGGTAAAGCACCATTCTTCATGCCAGTCTGGACTTTAACTGTTTGGCTTTTAATGGCAGCAGTGTCTGCCCAGTTCCAGATCGACATGCCGGATCTGAAGAGTCCGGATATGGTGTCAGTTGCACCAGTGACATCAGAAGTGGCACGCCTCCTGCGTGATGAGGTTTTCTTAGTGTTGGGATTAGGTCTAGACATGAATAAACCTAAGTGCTCAGTAGTATGTGGACGAGCTACAGGGTCATGTGTGCATGTCTGGTATGCAGCAAGACTATCTAATAACATGATGCTGAAACCCCTATAAGTGATGGTTTTAGAACACATACCAAATTCAGCCATATTCCAATGTGTGAGATTAAAAATAACAGTAATGTGCATAAATTGCACATTGTTCACAAGTGTACCTGAAAGTGAGGTGGCAGTGAAACCACTAGATGGTTCAGGTTCCTGTGTGGGACAGTCAGTAAGTTCTGCTTCAGCAGGGGGTTTTGCAGACAGAAACATTGCTGCTGTAGCCATGTAATTGCAAACACAAGAGTCTCTTCCAGGGTCTTCTGGGTATTTATCACAAAAAGTGTGATCAATCAAAGCAGTAAGATTGTATAAACCAGTATTTATTTATTTCAGTTTCACATTTAATACCTTTGAGCCATAGGCTCCTTTACAAAGGTTCCAAGTCAGACAGAATACAGAACAGTACAATGGTTACATGTAAACACTGGTGGACAACACATCAAAATACAGTAGATATAGAACATTCTTAATTGATTACAAGTTACAGTACAGTTAAAAAAGTGCAAAGATAACAGCAGCACTACAAGTGTGTGGTACGACGCTTTGTGGGATACAGAGTACAGACTTGGGGTCAGAACAGATCCCAGGCTACAATGTTAGGAGAGTAGAAGTATAAGCAGCCAGAGGTGGCCAGAGAGCAGCCACAGAATATCTGTATTTAGCTTGGCAAATGGACAGAGTACCATTTAGGATGATTCTGGTATTAGGCCAGCCTTGGAAGGTACCTTTCTAAAGGCGGGCAACTGGAAGAGTCTGTCCATGACTGTCAGTTTGCCAGTCAATTTGGAGGGACAATTTATTGTGTGCCATAACCATGGCGGTCAGGTAGACTTCTGTGCCTTCCTGAACAGTAATTAATTTATTGGGAACATCTATGCTGACTCCTTCAGGGATGATGGTGTGTTTGTTTTGTGGGGTCATGTGTCTTCCCTCAGGACGATCAGGAAGTGGAAGGAGTCGCCTTAGACGTGTGTTGTAGTCGAATATAGTTTTCATATCCTTGCCATGGACAAAGGGGAGTGCTTCTAGAAGGAGGATCAAGTGCAAGATAGCCATCTCGCATGGGTACCTGTAAGGAAGAAAGAAAAGGTCAGTGGGTACTATTCCGCCCAATGGGGTTAGGAAAAGTAATTATTCTCTTTTGTATAGTTTGAGCTGATTAGCATGCAGCCATTTATCAGTAGGTTTCTTCTAACTGGTAAGTCTGACTTGGTAGACTGCGAGACTGAGTTTGTTAATGATGGGGTGGGGCCTTCCAACTTATTGGAAAAGAGATGAACAGGTGTGCAAATCTGAGTACCATTACTTGATCTCTGATTTGCCAATCCACCTGTTGTGCATGTTTGTCAAAGTGGAACTTAGATTGCTGTTGGCTTTGCCTATGTGATGTGCAGTGTACAAGTAGGTCTTGATGATGTCATCTCTCAGTTTTGCGACATATATGTCCACGGACACTATCTGCAGTGGGTGTGTTCAGATCAATCAACAGGTGCTCAGGTAATATCATGGTTCTACCAGTCATCACCTCAAAGGGTGTGTACTGGGTGGTAGCTGAAGGAGTACCCCTAATTGCCATAAGGAGTAAAGGCAAAAAGGAATCCCAATCCTTGGGATTGTCCTCGATAAATTTGGATAGCATTCGCTTTGTCCAACTGTTGGCTCTTTCTACCTGACCTGAAGATTGTGAGTGGTAAGGAATATGAAACTTCTGGTGTACACCAAGACGTTTGAGTGTTTCTTGCATCAGCTCACCTGTAAAGCTGATCCCTTGATCAGAATCTACCTAAAGAAGTAGACCACACCTGGAAAACAATTGTTCTACCAGGACTCTTGCAGTTGCCATCACTGTGCATTGTCAAGTAGGAAAAGCCTTGACCCATTTGGAGAATAGGTCAGTGACCACAAGGGTGTACTTGTTGTTCCTGCTGGTAGTAGTCAAAGCGCACCATGTAAACCAAAGGGCATGGTGGTGAACTGATAGAATCCTATAGGGGTGGCAAATGCAGTTTTATCTCTGGATTCTTTAGCTAAAGGTATTGCCAGTAACCCTTGGTGAGATCAAGGGTACTGATATACTTTGCACTTCCCAGTCTGTCCACCAAATCATCTACCCTGGGCATAGGTCACCTCAAATCCATCTTAATTGGTGGAACACGGCATATAATGATATCTGTCGGTTTGCACTTGCTGCTCCCAAACTCACCCACCGATGTGAGCTCTATGACAAACTCAACTGGCTCCCCCCTGCGGAATTCCTGATCCTTGGTGTGAAGAACTTCACCAGGAAAGTGCTTGCGCAGGCATACCGTCGGGACTGAGGCATCTCCTCCCAAAACTGGACACCATCCCTACAGCTCAGGTCACAGACCACCAAGTTGCTTAAGTTCCCCTACTCGGACCCTTATGGGGATCGTGACTTTGCCACTTTTGCCCTAGGCTCTGGAACTCCATTCGGACTCTGTTCCTCTGCCCCTTCCCATGGGACCTTTCGCTCCTCCTGTGGTCCCACCTAAAACAAGCGACAAGATGTGACTGCTCCTAGTCTCTGTAATGTAATACTCTGCAGTCCGAGTCCATGATGGTCTTTGAAATATGTATTCAGTGATTCTAATGTCTATCTATGTCCTGTAACAATTTGTACTATGTGTGGCAGTATCTCTGCTTTTATACAAGCGTTATAGCTGTTTTTTACTGTATCATGCTGTTTTGCCAATGTTGCCATGTATGTATACTGTATGTTTTGTGCTCTCCCGGGTCGTTCCTGAAAATAGGCATACTACTTGTCTAGTGTACTTACCCGGTAACCAAAAGCTAAATAAATAAATAAGGTAACTGTCAAATTCTGAAACTTGATTAAGTTTCCTGAAATCAAGGCAGATTCTGACACTCCCTTCTTTTTTGTTTACAGTTACCATGGGAGATGACCAAGCACTCCTCAATGATATCCAGCTCTTTCATTTTTTGTATTTCCTTAACCACATCAGCTTTTAACCACTCTGGCAACCTGTATGACTTTTTCCTAATAGGACGAGCATTCTTTGTCACTATTACATGCTCAACCCCTTTTGCTCGGCCTGGTACCATAGTAAAAGTACTGTTAAAGATCTTCAGCACATTACGAATGTCTGCAGTTTGTTCTGAGGTTAAGGAAACATTCACTTTTACAGCATCAACGTTTACAGTTTATTCTAGTCTATCATAAGCTACATCAATATTTTCCTTATCCGTTTCTGGTAAAACTAGCAAGGCAGTTTTTGGCATTTTTTCAACCCATTTCTTGAGGTGGTTAACATGGTATATCTTAGTAAGGTTGTTCTTGTCAGGGGTCTCGATCTCATGGTTAACAGTGCCAGTACGTCTAAGAATCTTATATGGCCCTTGCCACTTCATTAACAACTTATTTTCTGTTGTGGGTAACAGTAGCAAAATCTTTTCACCTGGCTCGAAAACTTTTTCTTTTACCCCATGGTCATAATATACCTTCTGCTGGTTTTGAGCCTCTTCCTGATTACTATGGGCAATTTCAACATGTTTTACCAGTTTCTTTCTTAGGGCACACATATAAGAAGATACAGACTGTTTCTGAGTGGGATTATCGTCCCACGTTTCTTTTATCACATCCAGTGGCCCTCTTGGCTGCCTACCATACAGCATTTCAAAAGGTGAAAACCCTGTTGATGCCTGTGGCACTTCTCTGTAAGCAAAAAGCAGGTAAGGCAAGTACTGGTCCCAGTCTTTCCCTTCCCCTTTTACAAACCTTTTTAACATGTGTTTTAGGGTTTGGTTAAAATGCTCAACAAGACCGACTGTCTGAGGATGATAGGTGAAAGTTCTTATGGCAGTGATACCAAGCGGTCTGTATAGCTCCTTAAGCAGTACAGCACCAAAATTACTACCCTGATCAGTAAATAATTTCTTTAGGTATACCCACTCTGCTGAAAATTTTTGCTAGCTCTGCTGTAACTTTTGGGGCTGTAACAGTACGCATTGGAACTGCTTCTAGGTATCGAGCAGCATAGTCGCATATTACCAGGATAAGTCTATTACCCTTTTTACTTTTGTCTAAAGGACCAACTATATCCATTGCAATTCTCTCAAAAGGCACATCTATTAAAGGTAGGGGTACCAGGGGCATCTTGTCTTTTCTAGTGACTGGGGCTACTTTCTGACACTCAACACAGGAATTACAATAGGTAGCAACATTTTCATGAATTCCCGGCCAGTAAAATCTATACTGCAATCGTGTAAGGGTGCAATCCCTCCCTGAGTGACCAGCCATAGGATTATCATGTGCTATCTGTTAACAGTTCTGTTCTATACTTCTGGGGTATATTATAGCCAATTGTTCTGTCTGTTCCTGTGTCTGAGGTTTAACCCAAACTCTGTACAGTATTCCATTACATTTTTTAAACATTGGTCCACCCTGTATTGGTTTTACCCCTATCTGCTTGAACTAACCTTGGAGAGAAACATTGTTAGCTTGCTCTGAAAGAAAATCACAGTCAGCTATCAGTTTAGTTTCAGCATTTTCATATTTTAACCCTTCATGTCCATCAGTCATTTGTGCCACATTTTTTTCAGGCTTTGTCTTTCTTTCCTGGATTTCTGAATCTTGGAACTGTGCTCAAACGAGTCCGAATCAAAATCATTGAAAGGAAAAGTGTCCCCACCATCTGAAATTTTCTTTGCCTGAGCTCTTGTCACCACAGCTGTTGAAACATCAGGACATACTCCCTCGCTGATCAATTCAGTAAATCCTGGAAAGTCATTTCCAATAATCACTGGTACAGGTAACTTTGGTACCACCCCCACTTTCATTTGGTGTGACACACCCTTAAAAGTCAGAGTCACTTGGGTGGTGGGATAGTATCGAGTGTTCCCATGGATGCAGATGACACCAGTACCTGGTGCCTTTGCACAGTGTGTTCCCAGCACTTTAACATGCACTGGGGTTTGTCTGCTTCCCGAATCAATGAGTCCCCTTACAGTCTTATTCCCCACCTTCACATCTGTTAGGTACTTGCCCCAGTTTGCCAAGGGCAAATCTGCTCCAGTGCCATTCTCTTTATTACGACAGTTTCTTGCAAAATGGCCTGGCCTATTACAGTTATAGCAGATAACATCTTTTATCACAGATTTGCTACCCCCACCAGAGTTCTTAGCAGGCTTGGAATTTAAATGGGAAAAAGAGTTTCTTACTGGTGCTTGGCTGTTACCTCTCTACTGTGGCGTCTGTCTGGCCATTTGGTAGTCCTCAGCCAAAGAAACAGCTTTTTCCCCATTCTCTGGTCGGTGTTCCTTTAACCAGAGCTGCACATCTATAGGCAAGATGTTGATGAATTGCTCCATGGCAAATGTGTCGATGATCTGTGGGACTGTTTTGCTCTCTGGCTGGATCCACTTCATCAGGAGTTGTCGAAGTTGGGTGAAGGCTTCTCTAGGATTGTCAACCGAGTTGTACCTCAGAGATCGAAATCTCTGCCTGTAGGTCTCTCTGGAGATGTCATACCTTTTCAGGATTTCACTTTTCACCAGGTCACAGTTTTCCGACTGTGCAGTGTCCATATTGCTGTAGGCAAGTTGGGCTTTCCCTGTCAGGTAGGGCACCAGTCTGATCGTCCACTGCTGATTTGGCCACTGGCAGGCTGCGGCAACTCTTTCAAAGGTTGTCCGGTAAGCCTCAATATCATCTGAGGGACACAACTTAGTAAGTTTAATGGTCTTTAAGTTGCTTGCATTTTGTTCCTCCTCGGGATCTGTGCTGGATCCTCTGCCTTTGATAGCTGGTAAGGCGTCCAGCCATCGCTTCTCCTGTCATTGCATCTCTTGTCTCATCTGTTGCTTCTGTCGCTGCATCTCTTCTCTCCTCAATGCTTCTAACCATTGAATTTATTTTTCTCTCTGTGTCTCAGTCTCTTTTTGTTGTATAGCCCACCATTTCAAAAAGTCCATCAGGCTTTTAGGTTCAGTCATTGCCTGTTCTTTTTCCGTGACTTGTGCTGGCTGTACAATCTCAGACTGGACTTCAGCTGCAGAATCCATACCTTTCTCTGTGCTTCCCTGGTACTAGGTCCAGTACCCACGCACAAATCTCCTGTTTTAGGGTATGCACAACTTAAATCCCACTTAGGCTGACACCATCTGTTGTCGAGGCACAGGTCAGGAAGCATAGAGAAAACCCAGGAGCAGTTGTAAAATTCCACAAAACTGTTTATTTGTAATTGCAGTGACATAAAATAAAATAAACCTGATCAGAATAACTGTACAGTAGCAGAATAAAATGTCTTGTAAAAAAATCTACCTTGCAGCTCAGCTTAGCTGTTTTTATATATTTTCCAACCCCCATCCTCTGCAAACATCTTATTCTTTGTTAGTTTCTGGAGCTGCTAGAACACTGTGAACTTCCTGAGATACCTCCAGCCTTTGCAAAAGGCTCAGGCATTTGAACTTAAATAACCTCTGGCTTTTTACAGTTATCTTAAATTATAAATATGTACATTTCAACAGTAACACAATTCTCTAAATAAAAGTGATCTCATTATTGGCTACATTTCCATGCATTAATTCCCATTTATTTTTATATTACCAGAACTAGATATGCAAGGGAGGAAAGACAGCAAGAGAAAAGAGAGACAGTGAGAGGCAAAGGATTGCAGAAGTGTTCGGGTTTATCAAGTCTGAAGGTCTCGCAGGAAAACTTGGTTGCGCAACCAGACAGAGAGTGAAAAGAAAAGAATACAGATCCTTGCATTTACACACTTTCTCCCTAACAAATGGGACAAGGTCCTGTTCTACCCTGTCAGAGTCATGTGATAGATGCAGTTTGCCTGCATATCTTTTGTAGGGATTGTTGGTCGAGAGTTCTTGTTCAGTTACTTTGTCTAGGATTGAGAACACTTTTTTCAGCTGAGGATCAGATTTTTGTGCCGAGAACAAGTCCAGTGGCACAAAATATTCTGTTTTCTTCTTTCTCGTAGCAATCATGTGTATAGCTGCCAGAGCTACAGGGTGAGCCATATCCTATATGTCCCGAGCACCTGCTTTCACAAGAGTGCAGTCTGCTTGGTCGTTGAAGATGTAGTATGCATCAGACTTTGAGTGGGCCTCCTCCTCCTTGTGAATGAACACCTTGTGTTTAAACTGTTGAGTCAGATTGTGAATATATACAAAGTGTGCTTTGTATTTCACAGGGGTGCCATCAGAAGATGTGAAGGAGTTCTTCTCAGAGAACGGTAAGAATTCAGTCGGCAAGCAACTGACCCAGTTAGAGTCTGTGAAGATAATGGTATTTGTGGTACCATGGTGTATCAGTTCAAGAGTACAGGCCACAGCTGCCAGTTCTGCATACTGAGAAGATGCAACACTGCAGCGTTTGTATGCATGGACAGTGTTGCCATTATGGTACATGATGAGCACTCCAAATCCAGCTATCTGTTCTCTGTGGTAGTATAATGCAGAGCCATCAGTAAAGACAAGACACAGGGAAGTGTCAGCAAGGAGTTTTGGAGTAGCAGGAAGAAACGGTCTTGGGTCAGGTAAATCAGGAGGCTGGAGTGAACAATCATGTGGCGCTTCTTGGTACAGAAGGCCATGGCCTAAAATTGATGGTATTTTGGCAGTGTATACATGTATATCGTGGCTCTGGAGAATAAGAGACCAGTGAGTCAGTCTGGGAACGAACCTCAGAGTAAAACATTAAGTTACGGGGGTGAAAAAAAAATATTGCGGTAACGAGGAACTGAACCCGGGTCCACCGCACCATGGTGGCCAAGCTGCTGTTGGCTTAGCCTTCCACGCCACATGAGCAGCTCAGCCAGCTTCTGTATTTTTTCCTTTGTTGTGATACCTGGACAGGGCTAGCGTAGCAGTTTGTCACATCCTCTACCTTACCCCCGTCTTTCCTGTTGGGTGCGCACATGTCGGGACAGCGAAGCTGTTGGGCACGTGTGTGTCGGGATACTGAACTCAGTCCCATGAGTGTCCGGATTCAGAATTTCAGTATCCTAATTAGATACCCTATTGACTCTGCTTTATTAATAACATTTATAATCGCGTAAAAAAAGAAAGAAAAGTATAGGCCCCAAAATAGAACCTTGTGAGACACCATACTTGACCCTATTCCTGTCAGAAATACAGCCCCCAAACTTGTCGGCTTGGTATCTATTGTTTAAATAATCCCTAAACCATCTTAAAGTTGGTTTGCTCAACCCTAGCTGTTCCAATCTTCTAATTCTAATCTTCAGCGCAGTTTCACTGAAGTAGAATCCTGGTTTGATCTCCATAAACTTGTTCTCAACTACAAAAAAAAAAAAAAAACAAGGTTATGATATTCACCAATCCCGATAAACACAAATTAACTCCATTGTCCATCTTCAATAGCCACAGTACACCACATGAACAGGTCAGTAACTTTAAATATCTGGGCATAACCCTTGACAGCTCCCTCTACTTCCATAAACACATAAACCTGGTCTGTAAGGCATTTAACTCCAGAATTGGACTCCTTTACAGACACAGATACTGCCTGACCCCTGATGCCGTTCGTCTGGCAGTAACAAGTTCTGTTCTTTCAATAATAGATTATGGGCTAGTTATCTATGGGTCCGCAACTGACACTGCCCTTAGTAGAATCAAAATAGCTCTTAATAAAGCTTGCCGACTGTTTGCAGTTGTGGACAGGCGTCCCTACACCTGCAATCTGTATGATCGTACCAACTGGCGAACTTCAAGAGCAGGATCTCGTAGGAATCCCGCCTGATGGCAAAAAATTACTTTCGGGCTCTTCCCTCCCTCCGCACAAAAACTCCTCGTATGTGCCTCAAACCCTCAGAGCACGAGGAGCACCGCTAAGGTTTCCTTTCAAGTCCCTTTCTGCCGGACAGGTCTTGGGCAATGGACATTCATGTTCAGGGCGCCTACCTGGCTAAATGGCCTACCCAACCATATTCTGTCTGAACACAAGTTAGGCCCTTTCAAACTCAAACTCAGGCAGCACTTCCTCACAGTTAGTAGCTGTGATTGCTCATAGTACTCTGTCAAGTCAGTCTGCCTAATTGCCTCCACCCTTTCCTCTGTTCACCCACCTTTCCCCCCCTCCCACTCCCATTTTTCTTCACTAATTTCTCTTCCTTCCTCCCCACCTGACCTTTTCTACTCCTCCTAATTTCCCCTACCCCAACACCACTCAGTTTCCTGCCCCCTTACCCTAAGCTAATTTATGTGACAAAGACATGTATGCCTAGGCTCTCTCTCTCTGCACTGGCCTACTTGTTGCTGGCTCTTGCCACCACCCTAGCTACTTCCTCCCTGGTCTGCTTCTGATGCACATGCATTCGGAGCTTGACGCTACTGACAATGTCGCCTTACTGACAGCACCCCCTGCCTACCCAACTGCTTTTACTGCTCCTGCAACTTATCTGTAGGTGCCATTGTTGTAATTGACTCTGCAACATGCTTGGAAACTCTGTTAATGTTAACTCTATAATGATGTAAAATTGTGAATCTGTGCTCTCTGTATCACCTGACTTGAATTGTTGTTTGAAGTTTTATGAATTATTGTATGTTGTTGTATTATCTGTTTGTCCCTGTACACTCTTGATGTGGGACCTTCATAAATGAGTCTCTGGCTCAAAGGTACTGTAATTCCAAAACTTAAATAAATTGAGAGCGTGGCCCTCCAGATTGAATGCCTTGGTAAAGTCCACGAACGCAGCCCCAGTAAGGCATCCTTTTTCCATACCACTGTGGATGCGTCTGTGAACCAAGGCAGTCTCATTCACGTGCCCCCTCCTAAAACCATGTTGATTTTAATACATTAAAGCATATTTTTCTATGTTCTCAACCATCTGATTATATACCAGTTTTTCCTGTATTTTGGAAACAGCAGACAAAATAGAGATTGGTCTGTAATTACCAGAATCAGAGTGTGGTCCAGACTTGTGAACCTGTGTAACATAGGAGTCCTTCAACATATCCAGAATTTTTCCCAAAGAGAAAGATAGATTAAATATCAGGATAACAGGATATGCAATCTCAGCCGCAGCTGAAAAATGTAAAGTGTTACTTTCTGGATCTTAGTCAGGGGGACCCCTGCCCCTGCATAAATCTATTTGTATGGATAAAAACCAGACCACCAGATTAGATCAATAAATGATGGACTAGCCAGTTTGGCTGAAACAACCAGACCAAGTGGAAGTTGAGAAAGTTTTGCCAGTCTGGCTGGATGAGACAGGCTGGTTTTTACTGATTTAGTCCAGCCCAGTTCCAGCGGTCTGGCTGTGGTGTCATCATATGTGGCACAGCACCATGTCAGCATGGAACAGCATGTTATTGTCAGTATCTGCAGTGCATGTGGCACAGCATGGTGTTGTCAGTATCTGCAGTGCATGTGGCACAGCATGGTGTTGTCAGTATCTGCAGTGCATGTGGAACAGCATGTTGTTGTCAGTATCTGCAGTGCATGTGGCACAGCATGGTGTTGTCAGTATCTGCAGTGCATGTGGTGCAGCATGGTGTTGTCAGTATCTGCAGTGCATGTGGCACAGCATGGTGTTGTCAGTATCTGCAGTGCACGTGGCACAGCATGGTGTTGGCAGAGCTTATGGCAGTGTGGTGACACCAGTGTACATTGTACTGCGCAGTGTGCCACATATCCTGCAGATACTGCAGTATACTATGTGGTCTGCCAGCACTGCACTTTGCCTCGTGCACTGTCATCACTGCACTGCGCCATGTGCATTGCTGTTACTGGGCTGTGCCATGTGAACTGCCATCACTGTGCTGTGCCACATGCACTGCTGTGATAGCACTGTGTCACATGGCACTGCCATCACTGGCGCCCAGTGGCATCTCTCTCCTGGGTGGGACAGATCACTTTGTGGTGTGGTGGCCAGCATACATGAAAATTCGGTGGCTAAAAATAGTTTTGGGTGGCCACTTTTTTGTGTTCAAAAACATTCTTTTAAATTTAGTTCCTTACAGTTTAAAGGGATGTGACCCTGGAGACTCCTCTGATCTCCCAGACCACAAACAAGGAAGCTCCCCCTTTCCCAGCCAAAGTGACTGAAAACCTGAGCAGTGTATGCTCTCTCCCTCTAGTTCTCTGGTGCAGTGGTGATGTGGGGGGGCTGCGGTGTGGTGTATGTACCCACTTCTGCTGCAGCCCCATGTGACTGCCTGGCACCAGAGACATTCTTATAAGTAGCATGCACTGACCTTTGGGCTTTCTGTGTGACCACTGTGGTGTTTGTTTTCTGTGTGCAGACTCAGGCAGGGCAGTGGTAGCTAGGAAGGCTCTCTGGGTGGGAATCTGCGGTGGGAAGTCTGTTTCCCATGATTGTATGCCTTCCTCCTGGAGCCACGGGGCGAAGCCGAGCCACATAGCAGGGCTGAGACGTGCAGCGCTTCTGTGAAAAAACGTTGTGTTCCCATGCTTGCCCGCTGAAGCACATACTGCTTAGAAAACACTGACCTTTCTGTACATGCAAGGACTTGCTCCCCGCTCGCACTCGTCTGCATAGTGAGTTTAACATGGAAACAAGTGGTCAGTATGACTTGCCAGATTGCATTTGGCGACCTAGTTATTTGTCCCACCCTGTCTCCCTTTCCCCATCCTGTGTACATGATCCCTGGCATACTGTGACATCTGTGTACCTCACCCTATGCCAACATGATCTGTGGTGTGCAATGGCAGCCCCCACCCAACCTGACAACTGGCACTGCCCTTCACTATACACCTTGCTCTTCCACTGTCTGAACTTTATGGCTGCATTAAAGTTCAGAAGGTCAGCCATGGAGTGAGGGAGAAGGGTATGCCCCCTGTACGGCAACACTATTACAGCGAAAAACGTTGATGCCAACAGCATCAAAGTTTTTGCTGAAATAGTCTGCCCGAGACCCCGGCGTTCTGTCTCCTGGTCCTGCACCCCCTTCCCAATTCAACACCGGCTCACAGTTAGAATCCTAGAGATCGGAGGGTGTGGGGTGCAGATCTCCCCGATGAAAATACAGCCAGGGTTTCCAGTCGGATTTATATTGACCACAAGTTTCGGTCGACATAAATCCGTCGCTGTGATGGCGGTCAACAACTTAGTTGTCAAACCGGCATCATAGAGCCAGGGAGAAGGGAGGCTGTGCTGTTTGATATGTTTTGGTAAGGGATAACACTAGACACCAGGTATCATTATTTTGGAAGGGTACCACTAGACAACAGATGTCGTGTTTGTATGGGATAAAGTGAGGGAGGTGGCTGCCACAGGACATGGAAGATCATGTTGGTATGGGTGCCACTGGACTCCCAGCTATCGTTTGGTGGGCTAGAACCTGAGTCCATGCTGGGGGGGGGGCTGTGGAGCATGCCCCGATGTCTGTTGGGCAAGGATGGGTTAGAGAGCATGGTGCTGTGTTTGATGGGAGGGCTCAGTTGACGGGGGTGAGGGAGCTAGAGTCCAGTAATGGATGGTGGGCTCAGGAGCATGCCACAGTGGCTTGGGGGCTCACTAGCCTGGGGAGAGAGACCACACAACAGTCCCCAAACCTGAATACCACTAAGGCAGACAGTGCTTTCATCAGCTGTCCCCCACCCTTCCAACCCACTGTCAGGCCAGCAGCCACTCATCTGCCAGCCACTCTCCCTGCAGCTGGAATGCCCCCCACAACCACCCACCCACCCTGCAGCTGCCCCCCTGACAGCTACGGGGGTACTTGAGGCACCAAAGATGGAACCGATTCGTGCTCCCCAGCCCTGTGCTGCAGTTTGGGAGAGGACTGGGTAGTGGAAGATTCAGGTGACTGCAGTGCTAAGTGCCAGCATGTGACACAGTGCACTGCCGACCGTGCACGTGGCACAGTACAGTGATGGCAGTGCACATGGCGTAGTGCAGTTTGGTTACATTTCAATGACAGAGCCTCCAGCTGGCTTCAGTTTCATGTTCCTAAGTGGGGAAGGGGACTCCTGGACTAAATATTTCGACATCTCACAAACCAGCCCTGGCAAGCTCCCACCCCTCCCTACCAGGCCAGCACTGGGTTGCAGACTCTTGAGGCCCGACCCTGGCCTCCAGCTTTCCAGCCACTTCAGCATTCTTTCTCAGCCTTTTCCCAGCCATGTTCTTATAATGACAGCATTCTCCCCATCCCTGGCCTCTAGCCTCTGATCCCCCCAGCCATGGTGAAGTCCTGACCCCGCAGCCAGTGGGGCATAGTACTGAGCATATCACCTATCACTGCCCTCTAATTCATGAGTTACCCATCCCTCACTTAGCCCTGACATCAAGCTCCTGAGATCCCCTCCTTCAGCCATGGCAGGATGCTCCTTAGCCATCCCTGCAGCTCTGGCTCCTGAGCACAACCTTCTAGCACTGGTGACAGGCTCCCTAGTGCCCCCTCTAGCACTTACATTGGCTACTGAGCCCTCTCAGCCATGGTATTAGAATCGAGTCCACCTCCCTCCCTCCCCCAGGCTCCCATGCCCCCACAACCAGCATATGCCTCATGCTCCACCTCCCCCCCCCCAAAGAAATGGGTAGCAAGCTCTCCAGATTTCCATTTATTAGCAGGATTTGCTAACCATGACATAAGGTCCAATTAAATGCAGCCATGTGTGGTTTGGGGATTCAGGCAGGGTGTCGAGGCATTTCAGCAGGTCGGAGCCCCAGTTTGGTGTGCTGGGGGCCTTCCTGGTGGTGGTGGTGTGGAATTCTGTTGGGTTATCCTTGGGGAGGGGGGGGTTAGGATTAGGGTTAGGTGGGTGTGTGTCATGGATCTGGAAAGTCGTGTCAATCCCATACTCCCCCTTGCAACTGACCTCCCTAGAACAGATTGGCAGTAAGCTGCTTACACACAGCTGGAACCCCTCATTCCACAGACCAGCCACCATCCCACTGCAGGACTCCCCCTTACCATAGACTAGCACCACCCTGCAGATGACTTCTACCCCCCTGTTTCCCCAACCCCAAACTGGTACCCCCTTCCCACAGACTGGTCGCCTCCTTGCAGCAGACCCCCCCTCCCAAATACTAACATGTGCCCCCACACACACAGTTTGAAACCCTCATTCTGAACACCAGTCACCACTCCACAGCTGGACCCCATTCCCACAGACCAGCAGCCCCTGTAGTTGACCACCTTCCCCCATGCCTTCATCCCCAAGCTGGAACCCCCCATTCCCACAGATCAACCATTCCTCTACAGCAGACCTCCCAATGTACTATTGTGTGCCACCCCCGCACAGCAAAAACACCATCTAACACTACCCCTTGCAGGTGACTCTCCAGAACAGAGTGCCACTAGTGAACCCCTCCTTCCACAGACCAGTCACCATCCCACAGCAGCCCGTCCCAGTCCAACAGCCCCTACTTTTGACCCCCAGCTGAAACCTCCTTTTCCATAGACAAGCGGATCCCCGAAACATACTAGCAATCTGCCCCTCCAGAGCAGGAACTCCAATTCCACTCCCTTTGCACCCCAGAACTGAATGGCAGTGAGCCTCAAAATGAACAGCTGCCACTCCACAGCTGGACCCCCCTTCCCACAGACCAGCAACCCCTGCAGCTGACCCACTGTGCTCCTATACCCCACTGGATCCCCCATTCCCACAGACCAACCACACCCCATGGCAGAACCCTCTTAACATAGTAGCATGTGCCCGCCCTCACAGCAGAAACCCCAATCCCACACTCTCTTTGCCTAACAACATTGATAAAACAGCTAGAACCCCTCATTCACACAGAAAAGCTACCACCCCACAGCTGAACTCCCCTTTCCACAGACCAGAAACCCCCTGCAGCCCCCCCGATGCTCAGATCCCCTGCTGGACCCATCCATTCCACCAACCAGCTGCTCCCTACAACAGACCCCCCCAACAAACTAACGTGTGCCCTCCTGCCTGCACACAGCAGAAACCCCCATGCCACATTCACCCTTGCAGATGGCTTCACAGAACAGACTGCCATAGCTAGAACCCCTGGCCCAACAACCACCCAACAGCTGAATCCCCCTTTCCACAGAACAGCAGACCCCTGCAGCTGACCCCTCTGTGCCCCATCCCCAAGCTAGAATCCCCCTTCCCACAGGCCAGTCACCCACCTGCAGCAGACACCCAACATACTAGTGTGTACCCCCCTTGCACAATAGAAACCCCAGCCAACACCCCCTTGCAGCTGGCTCCCCAGAATGGACTGGCACAGCTGGAACCCCTCATTCCACAGACCAGCCACCACCCTACAGCTGACCCCTACCCAGCAACCAGCAACCCCCCCCCTGCAGCTGACCCCCCAGTTGGAACCACCCTTCTCAGAGACCAACAGGACCCCCACCCCAGATATACTAGCTGTGTGCTCCCCTCACAGCAGGAACTCCCATTCCCATTCCCCCTTGCAGCTGACACCCCAGAACAGACTGGCAGTCAGCCTCCCACATGGAAGCACCAGGTTTGGTCGACGACGACAATGCTGACCTCCCCTACAGCGACGGCACAATACCAATGCAGGTATTGTGCCGCCTATTCTCAAGGTGTTTTCTGTGGGGGCTGTGACCTCCCCGGACTTTAGGATTCTAACCCCACCCCACCCCCCGGACTTTAGGATTCCAACTCCAGGTCGGAGTTGGTCTGGGGAAGGGGCGGAACACTGGGGGAAGGTGAAACATGGAAAAAGGACCATTACCGTAAATGTCGCCTAATGTTTTTTTTTCCTGTTTTGCCATCGGGATGTCGATGAAAAGGAACGCACCATCCCACACACAGCTGGAACCCCCAAAGACCAGCCACCACCCCACACCTTAAACCCCCTTTCCATAGACTACCAGTCCCTTACAGCTGACCCCCCCTCCAGTGCCCCCATCCTCCAGCTGGACAGCTTTTCAACAGACCAGCCAACCCCTGCAGCAGAACCCCCAACATGCTAGTGTGTGTGCCTCCTCGCACAGGAAAAATCCCCACCTTGCAATCTTCTTTCAGCTCAGTCCACCAAAATAACTGGCACACCTAGAACCCCTCATTCCACAGACTAGCCACCACCCCACAGCTGGACCCCCCTTTATTACAGACCATCAACCCCTGTAGCTGACTCCCTGTGTTCTCATCCCCCACCTCGAACCCCCCATCCCCAGACCAGCCACCCTCCCTGCAGCAGACCCCCCCACCATTCTAGAGTGTGTTGAAACTCCTATCCCAGATTTGCCCTTGCAGCTGACTACACAGAACTGACTGGTGCAGCAG
The DNA here is from genome assembly GCA_016271365.2 of Neoceratodus forsteri. Classification (NCBI taxonomy): domain Eukaryota; kingdom Metazoa; phylum Chordata; order Ceratodontiformes; family Ceratodontidae; genus Neoceratodus; species Neoceratodus forsteri. The sequence continues at coordinate 1,754,546,672 of CM057452.1, forward strand.
GAACCACTGTACAGATTTACCTCTTCCTTTCCCACAGTCAGGCAACCTCCTGCAACTGACCCTCCTAACATACTAGCAGAAACACCCATCCTACATTCATCCTTGCAGCTCCACATAAGAGGCTGGCACAGCTGGAACTGCTCATTCCACAGTCTAGCAACCACCCCACAGCTAGACCTCTCCCTTCCCACAGACCAGCAGCCCCTGCAACTGACCCCTCCGCCAGTTCAGGAAAGGGCCAGGGAGGTGAAGATGTAGAATAGTGGAGAACCACTGCTCTGGTGATGCCCAGAGCCTGTCATCCAGACCCCTGCACCCTGCAGACATTAACCCCACCCCAGATTCACTGAGTATGGGGTGCTGGACCTAGTGTGCTCCATTGGTGGCCATGAACATGGCTGTCATATATATTTTTTTATTTGATTTAAAAACAGCAAGGAGATTGAGCTCGCCACGCAAAACAGGTGGATGTCAATGGGTCGCTTCCGGGTCTTGACATCCACAGTATGGTGATGTGATTTACGTGCTTCTTGATGACACATTACCATTCTAGCCTTTCCTTTTAGATGATCAGTGTAGCACTATGAACTGTCCCCCGGGGTATGGAAACTCTGACTTATTGATTCCCGCAGAAACAGCCAGACATTGAATGGCAGGTGGCGCCATAGATGCATGGTTACAAGTTAGGAATGCACAGAACTAGAAGGAAAGAATAGAATGACATTGTGTTGCTGTGGAGCATGTAAAATGCACCACCATATTGTAGATGTCAAGATCTGGAAGCAGCGTATTGACATCCACGTTTTGGGTGGCATGCTCAACTTCCACAATTTTTTTTTTTTTGGTTTGTTTCATATATTTATTGAAAATTTTAGGTAACACAACAAACAAGTAAGATACCAAGAAAATTCATACCACTACAAACAGAATAAACAATGTTAAAATCATTCAAAAAAGACAAGACCTCGGTCAGAGACAAATGTTACCACCATCCCCCTGTGATGACACACCCACTACTGCATTAATCTCTGGCCACAGGTGGAACCATTCCACATAGAGATAGGTGACATCAAGGATTCTTTGTTCCTTCCCTGTTACAACACTTTCCCAGTTTGGTACTACCTGAGTACAGTACCATACCTCCCCAACTGGAGTAGCCAAGAGCTGTCAAGGGTAGGAAATACTGCACTGGACTGACCTGGAGACCTGCAGGAACATGAGACACTGGCTCTGTGAGCAGAGACACCATCACTTGCATTGTTGAGGGCAAAGGTAATACTGAAAATGTGAAATAAATCTCTGAAACAGCCATGAATGGCACAACACACTTTTTGAATGAATGACAAACAAATCCACATGAAAACAGAAGTACGGTTATCACATGAATTCTTTCCCAGCAGAGCAAAACCATCCCACTAACCTTCTCGTATTTCCTTTTCCCTTGGAGAGTGCAGACATTCGCCATCCAGCAGCCCTCTCGCGCATTCACTTTTTCCCCTGGAGACTGCAGGCATTCGCCACCCACCAGCCTTCCAGCTGCCAAACAAGCTAGTCCCAGGATAAGCAACCTCACTCTTGCCTTAATCCATTAACTTGTTTACTTTAAATATAAGGAGTGTGGTGACTACTGGGTCTGTTCCTCCGAGCAGGCAGTCAACTGTCACCTTCTGTCAGATACTCTCCCCCTGGTATCCAGTTGCACAGTTACCCAGCACTAGGCCATACCTCAGGCTCCAGTGGCATATGCTTCACTTGCCTTAAGGGAGTACAGTGTCTGCTGAACCTATACCTCTAAATAGTCTGCCCACTGACCCCTTCTGCCAGATACCTACCCTAGTACCTATCCCACAGTTACTATATTCATCACTGTGCTTTAAATCATTGAAAAATGGTTAGGCATTTCTACACGTTAATTACTGTAACACAAAACGTTCAGGAATGACCGTGGCATAAAACATATTGGATACTGGTACATTAAAAGCTGTGACCTTATCCCCACGCAGTCCTTGCAAAGTTCAGTCCTTCAGATGACAAAAGTCTCCTTAAATTCAGAAGGATGAAGTAAATTCTCTGTAAATCAATGTCACTCTGGCTTTTAAAATAGTCCCCAGACTGTATCAGTAAGGTTTGTACAATACCACACTCCTTGGGTTTCTGAATAAATTCTTTTGTTGAAGTTGCTGAAGAATCATTGAAGGTTTGTTGTTGGAGGGCCCTCTTGAGTTGGCAGTTTCTTGGTGTAATCAGGAGAAGCAAGAAATTCTTCAAGGTGCAGCTTTTCTTCTTCTGTGAGGCAAACTTGGCATAACAGGATCATCAGGCACTTGAAGCAACAGGCTTTCTATTCTGACCCTGTTCTCACTTACTGCCCTGTCTGACCCTACACTGGAATTCAGATGATTCCCTAATCCTACGCTGTATTTAAATAAAGGCTGTCACTTTCAGGCTCTATTACTGCATCACGCCTCTTCTAACAAGGCACCCACTTGGCTTGGGCACCTTCCTTCTCAGTCGCTTGCCCTGTTCAGACTCCCTGCACACTGTCTGTTTAGCTACTTTTATTACCAAAACTAATTTGTGGTCACTGAGTGGACACTGACCTGTCCGGTGGCTCAGCACCAATCAAAATTCTTTCTGAAGCAGCATAAGCCTCAATGGAGTACTCAGTTTTGAAAATCAACTGCCCCCTCAACATTCTAGAGCTTCCCTTTTTTTATATTTCTGAGTCTCAATTTAAAACACATTTTTTATCATAAAAAATAAAACACTTTCTTTAAATATGTTTTCACTCTACTGGCTAGATAGCAGTCATCTTTAGCTCTCTGCTGAATTTTTTTTCTGCACAAAATTATCTATTTGAAAACCAAGTTGCTAAGACTAACAATCTTTTATTAATAAATTGACTAATCACTTCTAAGCATTTTCTCGTCACTTTCTATTAGACACAGTTGTTTTCCCTTTCATTACACTGACCACAGCAGTTTTTTCACCCAGGAATTGAATATTCATTTTCCCCACGATTAGCTCTACCTTCTATGCAACTGACTGCATGGATTTACTTTCATTCAGGAGCACTCTCCCTTTCTGAGGTAGCGACTCCCTTATTTTGCAGTTTTATCACTTGAAACTATGTTTATGTTGTGTTCACTCTGCCAAGTTTGGTATGAATCTGACAAAGTAGATACTTGAAGCAAGGGTTTTGTGACACTACCCTTTGCAGACTGTGTGAGAGACCCTGTGGCACCATGCATTCACTGTAAGCAAAAGTGTCCTTTTGTGTCCAGGACCATCTTGAAAATGAGCTTGCTCAATGATGTAACCGCCTGGTTAAAGTTTGATTGCATTCTAGCTTAAAGGTGAACTAGCCTAACATTTCATGGTGATATGCATGTACAGCTCATGATGCTTTGCATTATAGGGGTAAGTGTGATTTTGTATTTTTTTGTGACTATGTAACTTTCTGGTACAGAGCTCCATTTTAAACTGCTCTGTTTGTATTTGTGCACATGTATAGAAAATCTGTGTATTTCCATTATCCCCCCAGGACTTCCCTTAGCCTCTCCATGGCTTTACTTCCCTTAGCCCCTCCATGGCTTTAACTATTTAATGTATTTTTCATGTATTTACTCAAGTGTGAAGCTGTGGGTTCCTTTTTTTTTTGAAACACTGAAGGACATCTTCTCTGAACCACCTGTCATAGCCTATAAGCAGCGCCCAGCCTCTCAAACAATAATTCATAAGAGACTCCCAGCAGATCATAATAACTGAGAATCAAAAGGGACAACACCATGCAACATGGCAAGATATAAGACCTGCACCCACATATGCACACAGGCCACCATCAAGACAAGCCAAAATAACATAATACAAATTAATGGATCCTACACATGTCAATCCAGCAATGTGGTTTACCTAATTCAGTGCAAGAAGTACACAAATGGATGCCATATTGGGACACTAGGAAACCACTGAAAACCAGGAAGAATCACCACCGGCACACAATAGTAAACCAGGTTAGTAGCACACTGGTAGGAAACCATTTTTTCACAAACAGATCACTCTCTCTTGGATTTATCTGTCTTAATACTAAGAGGCAACTTCAAAAACACACAGGATAGAAGGACATGGGAATTGAAATATATAAAACAATTTAAATCTAACATTTGGGGACTGAATTGGGACATCAGATTTATGACACACTATGGTAAACTGTAATTTTCTGGTGAAACCCCCCCCTACAAATGGGGGTTCCCGAAAAGTCTTCCTTGAGCTTGCCTAAATGCTCACTGCCAGGCTGGTGTCCTGTGTTTTAACAGTTTAAATGTATTGCCAGAGAGTGCCTGTATAGCCATTTCGCCTGTCTCTTTTATAGCTGCCTATTTTGCAGTGTTGTAATTGTTCTGGCTAGTGGCTTAGTGTTTCTATGCTCGAGTCCCACCCGGACTGTCAGATAATCGCCACGTTCTGTCATCGTTAATTGTGCAGAGGGAGCTCTGTTAGAAAATGTACTTATTTGCTAAATATTTATTAGAATAGTAATAATATTGCAGTTTGTTCTAACCTGCCTTCTTTGTGGCATGGACAGTTCTGTTTGTTTCCATCATCTTGGTCCTGGACTGCTGAAATGGGCCAATCAGTACGTTTGGGGACTCTCAAATGTAGCCTGTCCCCATGGGCTTTGTGGGAGCAAATTTCTGTAGGAATTGCAGTTTTTGTATTTTGGTGCCAAGACAAACCTGGAGGGGGGAGCCCTTGTTGTGACTGACAGAAGAATCAGCCAACCAAACCTTTTGGATCCTGGGGAAAGTCCCAGGCTGCTTGCAATTGCTTCCAGTTTGAGTTGAGAAGTGAAAGAAGTAACAGCTCGAGATAGTCGAGCAGCTTTTCTGCATAGATTCGAGCAGGAGAACTGTGAAAAGGCTGAATTTTGGCCTGCCTGTCTGCCTGCTGTCCATGAGAGGGAGAAGGGAGATTATTTGGATTGAATCCAAGTTGTGAGAACGAATTAATGCCACTGAACTGTGACCAGGCTTGAAACCTGAAGAAGACCAAAGATTTGATGAATGCGATCGGCCTGTCAGGATTTTCAGCCACCTCTGAACTCCCAGTTTGCACATAGTCTCTGTTATTGTGACCGGATAGTAATCTGCCTGGTACAGTAGAATTTCTTACATGTAAATGTGCTGTGTGCTGTTAGTGGGTCATGATTTGATTCCCCACTATGTGCTGAACTGTGTTCTGCTTGCTGGAGGCGGCATCCAGCTCCAATGGACTAAATCTGTGTTCATCTTCATTTGGCCTGGGCATTGCCACACTGGCCCAGCCAGAATATCCGCTACACAGAGAAAGTCATCGATGAGAGACCTGCCTGGGGATCAGCCCCCTGCTCAACGCCTTGAACAGGAACGACGCCTCGGTGATTTGTGTGGGCCCTGCTTCTCCCGGCACTTCGGCTCAACAACCTGCAGTCTCGATTTCATCCTGCCTGTGTCCTGTATTGGGTATCGTGAGTAAACATTAGGGTAGCTCCCTGCAACAACAACTAAATCTAAAGTGTTGTCATCTGATTGCCTTGTTGTATTTTCCTTCACGAACTGAGCTCTCCGGCTCCAGATTGCAAATAGTGTGTGCTGTGCATGTTGCTTTCTTCCATCACAGGGCCCCAACCAGCTGTGATGCTGGCCTACCCCGGGCATCATTCCTGGCTAGCCCACCTCTTCCCCACATGGGTACCCAGAGTGTGTGACTGTGTAGGGACTCTGAAGTGCATGCATAACTGTCTGACTGATATAGCCTTTAAGCAAATCAACCTGATTACGCCCCTCCCTTGTTCCAAGTCCCCTAAATAAATCAGAAGTAACTATTTTTGCATTTGACCTGACTGTGGTTCCAGTTTGTGCCAAAATACTGTACTGTTGCTATTTGCTGTGCATAACCTTGTTTTACAGGGGGTCTCCAAGGTCGAGCTAGAGGAACCAGCCCTGGTGGTAAGCGCAAACAGTGTGCATAATTGCCTGATGAATAAGGGTCATTGTGAAAATGATTATTGTGTATTGCTCAGGCCACTAGAAGGGAAAGGAGGGGTTACAGTGTCCCGGAGAGCTGTGCCCAGGTTAGCTTGACCTCTAACAACCCTGACCTCCGGGTGGAGGCACCCGTTTCAGTACCCAGGCTCCTTAACCTGCTACTAGCGAAGCAGGCAGGGGTAGTAGCCCTTGGGAAAGCGCCACCTAGGGGTTACACTTGTTATTGTGGACTGAATTGGGACATTGGTTTTATGACACACTGTGGTACACTAATTCTCATTATTGTTTTTTTCTGAGTTCCTGCCTGCTCTGTTTTTATTACCTGTTCCTTACTTCATCCCTGCCTCTCCTACAAACTCTTCAGCTCAGTCCTGTCCACTGCCTGATTGTTTTTACACCTCACTGTTTATACTACCTCACACTCTATTTATCTGGGCCTTTGTCATTTTGTTTGTTCTAATTTCTCGGCTTCCATGCATTTTTTAGGCATCTCTTGTCTATTCTACCCTTTCAGTCTACCTTCTATTCCTTTAATCTCAGATCTTCCTTATCTGTGTTCCTGTCTGGTCCTTTTATTATCCTCTGTAGCTTCCTTTTATCTCCTACAGACATGTTCCTATTTTTTATCTCCTACTAACATGTTCCTATTTAGTACCCCATTTCTTCTCACACTTTTTTGTTACTTATATAAACATTTATCTCTAGTCCCCTTTTATCCCTTTCTTACTTCTCTTCCTGCTATTTTTTATGTATTGCTCCACAGTAGATATAAATACTGCTTATGTTGCTCAGTTTTGCTTTTCACCTGAAGAAGGGGCATGTGTGGCCCCAAAAGCTTGTGAATAATTCCATCTTCGTACAAGACATTTGTTGGTCCAAGAAAAGGTATCAAACCTTCCATCATCTCCTTTTTATTTTTAAATAAAACTTTTATTAAGTTTTCCATAAAAAGTACAGACGGAAAATCATTAGCAAAGCACATATTCCACATTGTTTACAACACTATTCAAAATATATAGCTACCCTTTATGACTCGATTGATTGATTGATATCTCAGGAGCCTTTTTCTCTAGGTAAGAATAATAAACAATGATGTGCACTTAAAAAGGGATTGCGATGGCGCTGGGTGCCTGCAGCTGCCACTCTGCATTTTCTTTTATTTATTAACTACAGAGCAGCTTTTCTTATTTTAGGAGTGATCTTTTAAAATACAATAAAACATTTAAAATCATCAGGCAAACCAAATAAACGACTGGACCACCAGGGCCTGTTACAGTAGCCAGGGTGATCAATTACTAGCCCACTGGCTACCAATGACTAAGATTACCATTTTTAGTTATTCATACTGTATTTTATATACAAAAATTGCCAATTATATAAAAATTAGTAAAACTGCATGTGTGTGAGGAAAGCCAGGGCCAGGAGTCCTTTCCAACTCCACCCTGCACTGCATCCTACTATCACAATTACTAATATGCTCACGCTGACTCTGACATCTAATCTATTTTAAATGTGCTGATTATTTATTTATTACAATTTTAGGTTCTAAATCTGCTTTTTACATTACTGCAAGGGCCACCCCATACCTAGCTGGCAGCTCCGACATATTCTAGCACTCAAACCTAAGTTCTTGACAACTTACTTTTGAGATACACTAAACCTATCTATCCTTATTCTATTAGGTGTAACAGTCTTATGAGGCTGTTACACCCTATTAAAGTTAATCACTGACCCACATACATACATACGGACTAACTGTAAATAAACAATTTAAGTATAAAAGACTACAATTTTAGAAAATGTACCAGTTTACATATTTCCTATATAAAGACAACAATTTGATTAAAAAAGGGGGGGGGAGACTTTACACAAACAGTATGTGACCAACCAGATCAAGATGGCAGCTTATTAAAGAGCTGTACTGTTGGGGTGCTGGTTACCTTTACACTAGGTGGGAAGGGATTGTCATTCTCTGCCCCTTCTATGGCAAGAACAGACATGTTTGTGGTCACCAACAGAGCACACTAGGTCCAACATCCCATGCGGTCTACGGGATGCGGGGGTCTGGTAGGCAGGCCTTGGGTATCACCACAGCAGTGGTTCTCTGCTATTCTTTATCTCCTGCTCCCCAACCTTCTCTCAAACCAGGGCTGTCAACTGCAGGGGGTTACTGGTCTGTGGGAAGGGGGAGTCCAGCTGTGGGGTGGTTGCTGGACTGTGGAATGAGGAGTTGCAGCTGTGCTGGTCTGTTCTGTGGAGTCAGCTGCAAGGGTGAATGTGTGAAGGGATTTCTGCTGTGTGAGGGAAGGTGTATGCTAATATGTTAGAGGGTCTGCTGCAGGGAGTGACTGGTCGGTGGGAAGGGGGGTCCAGCTTTGGGGTGGTGGCAACTCTGTGGAATGAGGGGTTCTGGTTGTGCCAGTTTTTTCAGTGAAGTCAGCTGCAGGGAGTGTTGGATGGAGGATCTGCTGTGCGGGGCACATACTAGCGTGTTGGGAGTGTTCTGCTGAAGGGGGGTGGCTGATCTGTGGGGAAGGGGGGGTCCAGCAGGGGAATGGAGTCACTGCTTTGGGTCAGCTGCAGTGGGTTACTGGTCTGTGGGAAGGGAGGTACAGCTGTAGGGGTGGTGGCTGGTCTTTGGGGATTCCAGCTCTGTGTGGGAGGCTCACTGCCAGTCAGTTCTGGGATGTCATCTGAAAAGGGGACTGTGGAATGGGGGTTCCTGCTGTGGAGGGGAACACACAGCTTGTATGTTTCTGGGTTCTGCTGGTCTGTGGGAAGGGCGGTTCCAGCTTGGGGGGTCAGCTGCGTGAGGTTGCTGGTCTGTGGTAAGAGGGGGCAGCTGTGGGATGTTGGCTGGTCTGTGGAACAAGGGGTTCCACCTGTAACCATCTGTTCTGGGGAGTTATCTGCAAGAGGCAATGTTGGATGGGGTTTTTGTTGTGCAAGGGGGGCCCACATTAGTATGTTGAGGGTCTGCTGCAGGGGGGTGGCTGGTCTGTGGGAAGGGAAATTCCATCTTGCAGATTGGGGCATGTGGGAGTCAGCTGCAGAAGATGGCTGGTCTGTGGGAAGGAGGGTCCAGCTGCGTGGTGGTGGCCGGTCTTTGAAACAAGGGGGTCCTGCTATGTGTGGGGAGCACATGCTAGTATGTTGGGGGGGTCTGCTTAGGGGTGGCTGGTTTGTGGAAAGGGGGTTCCAGCATGGGGATGGGGACATAGGGGAGTCAGTTGCAGGGGGCTTCTGGTCTGTGGCAAGGGGTGTCAAGCTGTGGGGCGGTGGCTGATCTTTGGAACAAGGGGTTCCAGCTCTGTGTGGGAGGCCGATGCCAGACTGTTCTGGGGTGTCAGCTTCAAGGGGGAGTTTGGCATGGGAGTTTCTGCTGTGAGTTAACACATAGCTTGTAGGTTTGTGGGGCTTCTGCAGCAGGGAAGTTGCTGGTCTGTGGGAAGGGAGGGTTCCAGGTTGGGAATGGGGCATGGGGGGTAGTCAGCTGCAGGGGATGCTGGTCGTTTTAAAAGGGGAGTCCAGCTGTGGGATGTTGGCTGATCTGTGGAACAAGGGGTTCCAGTTGTATGTGGGTGGCTCACTGCCAGTCTGTTCTGGGGGGGGGGGGTCAGTTGCAAGGGAGAGTGTGAGACTGATACCACCTCATAGACCCATGACACATCCACCTAACCCTAAACCTAATCCACCCCCCTTCCTACACATGATCCAATAGAATTCCACGTCACCACCTAGAATGCCCCCAGTGTGCCAGATTGGGCCTCTGACCTGCTGAATTGTATTTATTTATATATTGAAATCTCGGATTAACACCTGTGAGCTGAAAGCTCTTTACATAGGTTCCACGTCAAAGATTAAAAAACAGAGAAAACAATACAATGCTGGTAGGAAGCTAACACATAAATGACTTTACAGATGCAGAAGGGTAACCAAGAAATAAATCGCATCAACATTTAGAACTAGAGAGAGCAGGTATACATTACATTGTTCAGTGTAGCCACTGTGCAAAAATACAATCCAGAAATTGGGAGACAAAAGAAACAGACAGTAACGACTACGGGGGAGAAGAGATCAGCCCATGAGGCCTAGTCACAAGGGTGGGCATTTGTATACAAGGACTACTACAGGGGAGAAAGGGAGGATCAGCCCAGAAGGCCTAGTCAAAAAGGTGAGGAGTTTAGGAGAGGTAGGGTGCGGAGATAGGTGGGCATAGAGGGTGAAGGGAGTGGGTGGGGAGATTAAGAGAGGCAAGGAAGTGCTCAAAGTCATGAAGAACCAGGAGGGAGGCAAGAGTCAGAAGGTTAAGTGCAGAACACTGAATGGGACTTGTTAATGGAAACAGTAACAGCTGGTGTTAGCAAGTAGATGTCCAAGCTTCCGTTTAAAGGAGCCCAGTGTGGATGCAGAGGATATGTCAAAGTGAAGGGAACTGATCCATAGCGGGGCTCGGTAGGTGTGTGACCTTTGACCTTGGGAGGTAAGACAACGGGGAATTCTGAAGACCTGGCTGTCCGAGCTTCTGGTGTGACAAGGGTTGGTGTAAGGGAGGAGGAGCTCCCATACCCTAGGGGGCACCATCCCTAGGCCATACCTCTCAACCTCCTGCCTCATAAATCAGGGACAAGGCTTAAAAAAATCAGGGACAAAGGACCCAAATCAGGGACACATCTTCAAAATTAAAGATATCCACCCAGAAAGCTGGTAGACTATGGGGCTTGGTTCATAATGCATTTTCTAAAGAAGAAAAAGTCTGTAACTTTAATGCTTGACATTGTTTTGTGCTTACAGTCCACACTGTTTAGCCACAAAAACACAAATTTTAGGAGGGACAAAGTAAAATTTTGAGGCAAAATCGGGGACGTCCCTGAAAATCAGGGACACTTTAGAGGTATGCCCTAGGCTTATTTTTCTTTTGCCAGCAGAGATGTTTGGTACATAAGTCTGCCTTTGAAATTGAGCCAGTTAGCTTGAGCATAGAGGTTGCAGGTGTGAGTCAGTCAGGTGGATCCAGTTAGGAATCGGCAGGCTTTGTTAAAAAGCAGTTTCCTGTTATCTGTTTACTGCTGTCCCCAGCCTGATCGACAAATGACTTCTTCAGTAGTCATCTCCTGAAGTGTGGCATAATAATCCATTGTTGTATAAAAGTTATTTTACTCGTAAATTCCAGTGTTGGCATGCCAGCAAACAAAACGCCAACTTACTTGTATTACTTGGTATGAAAGAACAGAAGCAGGCCAGAGCCCATCGAGACTGTTCCCCACACTGTGTGGGACATTATTTATCTATTATCCCTCAACCAAATATCTAATTTGTTTTTAAAGACAGTGGCACTAGTTGCCTCTACCAATTCTTGTGGCAAAGTGTTCCATACAATGGATGCTCTTATTGGAAAAAAGTTTCCCCTTTTGCTGGTTTTATAAGTTTTTACTTCAAGCTGTTTATTATGCAGTCTCAGAACATGTCTCCTTTTGTAGCGTGTTAGACCACATTTTTCCATTAGATCTGGTGAATTTATTAAATTAAAAACAAAGGGAATTCACCTCTTAATCTTCTAGTTTGAAGAGAGAAGAGACCAGTAGCTTTTAATCTGTTCTGATAATCCAAGTTTGTTAATCTTGGAATCATTCTAGTTACACTCCTTTGAATCTGTTCAAGAATTGCTATTCTTTTTTTGGTTTGGATTCCAGAAAGGGGAGCCATAGTCTGGATACGGTCTAATGTATGCCCTGTACAATGGAATAAGGCATTGTTCAGTGCGATTAACAAAAGTGCGTTATATTTGCCTCAAAAGTCTGTTGGTCATGCAAGCAGTTCTAACACAGTGATCATTTGATGTATGTTTATTATTAACATATATCACTAAATCTTTTACACAATTTGATGAGTGAAGTGGTAGTCCGTTCATATAATATATCGTTTTTGGATTATTTACACCGAAATGCACTACTAAACATTTGTTTTGATTAAACTGCATATGATTTTCATTTGCCCAAGGTGTTAATTTTTCCAAATCCTTCTTTAATGCAGAAATATTTTCTTGATTATTAACCTTGCCCCCCAATTTAGTATCGTCTGCAAATTTAACCATGAAGTTATTTGGCCCTGTTTGTAAATCAGTGATAAAGAGATTAAACAGTGTTGGTCCCAAGACCGACCCCTGTGGTACACCACTTGTCACACTACTGGAATCAGACAAGATATCATTAATTCTGACTCTCTGAGAACGATTTGTCAACCAGTTTAAAGTCCAGTTGACAATATCAGGTGACAAACCTAGATTGTGCTTTTTAGTAATGAGTTTTTCTTGTGAGACTTTATCAAAAGCTCTACTAAAGTCCAAAAGAATTACATCAGTAGGGATATCCACATCTAGTAGAATACTTATATTATTGTAAAAAGATATCAGATTGGTGGTGCAGGAATACTTAGGAGTAAACCCATGCTGATTTGAATAATAAATCCTAATTTTTTACAATCTTAATCTATTAGAGACTTCATTACTCGTTCCATTAATTTACCAGCCACTGAGGTCAGGCTAATTGGACAATAATTTTGCACAGAACCTCTATTGCCTTTTTAAATATGGGAGTAACTATTGCTGAATGCCAACCATTTGGTACAATGCTTTCTTATGAGATTTGTTGAAGATAATTGACAAGGTATAGAAATATTTATAGAGGTTTTGATCAGAAACCATGGATGAATACCGTCTGGGACTACTATTTTTTTTTAGTTTTTTGATAGCCTGTATAATGTCAGTTGGATAGAACCTATGATAATCTACATGGTGAACTTTAAATGTACTAACAGGTGATTTTTGAGAGAAGACAGAACAAAAGTACTCATTAAAGAGATTAGATGTTTCTATATCAGATAGAGAAGGGCTATTGGTTATAATGGGACCAATGGTCCTTGATACACTTTTTTTACTATTTATATAGGAGAAAAGAGATTTGTGACAGTCTTTTGTGTGAGCTAGTTTAAATGCTAACTTATTTTTGCCAAGTTAATAGAATTTTTAAGTTTTTACTAGAATAGTCTGTATTTATGTAATGAGTAGTTTTAAATGGAACAGAACTATTCTTAAGTTTCCTAAAAAGTTAAATTGTTATTTTAATCTGATTTTTAATTGTCTTGTTGAGACCAAGGGATTTTCCTTTATTATTACATTTCCTCTTAGATGGAATAAAGGTATTTTCAAATAATGTACAATGTTTTTAAAAGTCCTAAGCTTGTTGTATTGTTGTACAATTAAGAAGATTAGATTCCCAGTTTATGTTTGTAAGTATTCATTGATTTTAGAAAATTTGCTTTATTATAATTTTTGTACAGTATAACTTCCTTTGTGTAGTTTTAAACTGTTGAATTTCAAAAGAATAGATGAATGATCACTGGTTCCAAGTGGATCCCAAATTTGTAAATTGCTAATTTGTTGCTCTCGTTAGTAAATAATAGATCAAAATATTAGGACCTCGAGTGGGTTCAGTAACAGGTTGTTGTAATCCAGTACTAACTAACACATCTATTAGTCCTTTCTCGGCATAGGACTGTCCTGAGAATGAGTCCCAGTTAATATGAGGGAGGTTAAAGTCACCAAATATTACAGTATCTTGAGATTCTGAAAAATGTGTAATTTCTTTAAACATATCGGTTGTGTAATCTGAATTTGCAGATGGAGGACGACAGATGTTATCAATAGTTATATAGGACTGCTCCTTCAATAAGATTTTAACCCATATACTTTCCAAAGGAAAGGGAGAACACACTTCAAAAGAAGGGTATCATTTCGTATGTACATACAAACTCCACCGCCTTGCTTATCTAATCTGTTTTTATGATATTAACTTATAACCTGGAATTTCTCTGGACCAAATTGAGGATCGTCCACCAAGTTTCAGTTACTCCACCACACCTATATTTAAAGTTTTAAATTTGGCTTGAGTTCTGCTAATATGAGTTGGTTTAAAATTTTGCATTCAAAGCTAGGAATTTACATTTAGTTGTAATAATATTTTGGTAAGTATTCAGAGACTTGGGAATAGCCCCATTCTCCCCCATTGTTTTTAGTTTAAACAATGATTTATGATTTTAGTGATACTTTTCCCCATAAGTGTACTACCCCTACGACTGAGATATAAACCGTCCCAGCAAAACAAGGAAGAACGATCTGAAAATGATTCCCAGTGGGTAATACAGGGTATATCCTGCTTAAAACACCACTTTCTCAGCCATTCATTTACAGTTTTGATTTTCTGCGTCATGATGGATGTTGCTCTCGGGACAGGTAGAATTTCAGATATACATACACAGCATCCCATATTAACTTCCCAGTCCTAATACCACAGCCCCACTTCCGCCCACGCAGCCCTGTTTTGTGATGTCACAAAATGAAGGCTGCATGAGCACTCTCCATTGAATACTATTAATCTGATATTTCCACCTATTTTTATACCCTTTACAGTTGGGATTTTATTAAATCAAAGCGATTGATCGACTAATAGAGTGCAGATAGAAGACGTATGGGAGGAAGTGGATACCAATAATCCTGGGTTCACAAGAGAGGAAGAAATGGAGCAGCTGGTAAAAAACATAGGGGAGAGTGTCTGTGAGGTACTGAGAACAGCAACAAAACAAAGGGCCAAAGAAGTTTATGCCCACTCAGGAGATGTTTGTGAGGAGAGAACACCCATTGCCACCACCCCTGAACCTCTACATTGGAGAAAGTCTTTTCAAGTGTTACCCACCTCAGCAGAGAGTCTGGAAACTTCCCTACTCCACACAAAGGTATTTCAGATAAGCACTCCATCTGCGCTGCCCCTTTTTAAATCAGACCCATTGTTGATGTCTGCCTGAAGGGAGTCAATTCTATAGGGCATGGAGTGCCATCTATCTCTGTCTAGAAGGACCCACAGGGGTATAAGGAAACCCTGGAACCACCTGCAGAACCCCATGGGAGGGCAAAGCCAGCCATGAGACTACTTGAAAAAAATGCCCAAGTATATGTAGGCCTACTGTAAGGATGTGTGGCTTCCCCCGGGACAAGCCCCAAGAACCCAAGTGATGGTGTTGCCTCTATGGAGTCAGGCAGAGAGGACTGTGATGTGCATCACTATCCAGAGCAAAATTATCCCTATGTATCCGAGTATATGTGGGACCTTATTGAAAGGAACAGGAAAGATTGGACTAGAAGGGCCGTTGTGGAAAAAAACGTGGCATTACTTACAAAAGTGATGATGCTACCAAGGAGGAGGCCCAACAGGTAGCCCAAATCACTTGGGAGGAGTGCTCCAGGGGTTACCGCTGTTCAAAAAGTACACCTTGGTTCATTACCCTGAAGAGAATGTGGTACAGTATAAACTGGAAAGCACAGATTATGCACCAAGCCTGACCCAAGGTACTGTACTACTTTTAGATTCCTTGAAACTAGTTAACCCAGTGTGTTAACAGAGCAGCCCAACCAGTGGGGCTCCAGACAGATGCCATAATGCCAACAAGGAGTTCCAGCCTGATGCGGAATGTTTTCAAGTTCAAAGTTTGTAACTGTTTCAGTGCGCACAGGCCTTGCAAGTGAAGGGGGATCCTGAGCTCTGAAGACTTTGTGAAGTCTCATCAATGATCAAGCCCTCCTGGCTGAAGAATTCACTGTCCAGTGCACCACCCAAAGACGACACTAAGTATCCCAGTAGGGACTGCCGGTTTGGGAAGATATCTACAGACTGGTGAGGTGCAATCTTTTTATTCTTTGTACAGGTGGGTCGAAGGGTTTTGGGGTTTCTTCAGGACATATGCATATTTTTCACCCATTGGAGTACCAGTATACCCAGTGACAATTACCCATTGGTTAAATTACATTTTCTCTGTGGGGCATTGTGACTGCTTGGGAAAATACTGTAAGGGCACCTTTTCCATTTAGCCTGGTTGGTTGAAAAAAAAAGAAAGGAATGGGGGATTTGTATAATCCTGTAATGGAAAAAAGTAAAAGCTATTTGGAATGGTACCCTTTATTGGCAGTGGTAAAGTATCTGATATTGTCTATGTTGTGTGGGGTATTTTGTTTTCTCTTCCACAGGGTTCCTGTAACCATATTCCAACCCCTCAGATAAACAGGTTGGAAAAAAAGGGAAATGTGTGCCAAGGTGATGCCCACTAGGGAAATAGATGTTATTTGAAGTATGCAAGCAAGATATGTTTAGTGATAGCCAAAATGATTAGCATAGGCTGGGAGTGACATGTATAGAAGTTAGAACGGATATGCAGTACTCTTACAGTATTAGAGTATAGGGTGTACCATAAAGTGCTTAGTGTTAGCATTCAGTCTGGAGAAACAGCTAGGATGTTAAATCCCATAGATAGTTGCACCACTGTCACTAGTCTAGGGCCTTAACGTAGAATATACTACAGTATGTTTAGAGTAAATTTGCACATAAAGCATAGAGGTTTTATAGCGTGAAATATTGTAGTGTAACCCCCCTTACAAATGGGGGTTCCCGAAAAGTCTTCCTTGAGCTTGCGTAAATGTTCACTGCCAGGCTGTTGTCCTGCGTTTTAGCAGTTTAAATGTGATTGCCAGAGAGTGCCTGTATAGCCTGTGTACTGTCTCTTTAAAGAGCTGCCTGGCTTGCAGTCATAAGTAATCTGAGAGGGAGCTCTGTTGAAAGATGTAATTATTTGCTGAAAGTCATTTAGAGTGATAATGATAATGTAGTTTGCCTAACCTGCCTTCTTTGCAGCAAGGACTGTTTTGTTTATCTCCACTATCTTGGTCCTGGACTGTGAATTGGACCAATCAGTACTGGTGGGACCTAAAATGGAGCCAGACTACAGGAGCTGTCTGGAGTCAAAATCTGTAGGAATTGTAGTTTTGGGCTTTTTATGCCTTTTTGCACCTGAAGGGGGAGCCTTTGTTATGACTGACAGGAGGATCAGCCAACCTAACCTTTTGGATCCTGGTCAATTTCCCAGGCTGCTGCAGCTGGTTTCAATTTTGAGCTGAGAAGTGAAAAAGTAACAGCTCAAGTGATTTCTGAGCAGCAGATCTGTGTAGTTTTGCATTGGAGAACTGTGAAAGGGCTGAGTTTTGGCCTGCCTGTCTGGCTGCTGTCCCTGAGAGGGAAAATATAGTTTATTTGGACTGAATCCGAGTTTTGAGGACTATTTAAGCCACTGGACTGTGACCAGGCTTTAACCTGAAGAAGACCAAAAATTTGCTGAATGCGATCGGCCTGTCAGGATTTCCAGCTGCATTTGAATCCCCGGTTTGTGCGGAGACTTTGCGATCGTGACCGGAGAGCAGTTTGCCTGGTACAGTAGAATTTCCTTACATGTAAATGTGCTGTGTATTGAAAGTGGGTCATGATTTGGTTCCCCACTGTGTGATTTGTGTTCTGCTTGCTGGTACCGTAGAATCCTTTACATGTAAATGTGCTGTGTATTGAAAGTGTGTCGTAATTTGGTTCCCCACTCTGTGAACTGTGTTCTGCTTGCTGGGAGCTTTATCCAGCCTAATTGGACTGAATCCGCATTCATCTCCATTTGGCCTGAGCCATGCCACGCTGGCCCTGCCAGACTACCCCACTGCACAGAGAAAGCCACCGACAAGAGACCTGCCTGGGGATCAGCCCCCGCTCCACGCTTGAACAGGAGTGACGCCTTGGCGAATCGTGTGGGCCCTGCTTCTCCTGGCACTCCAGATTAACCACCTTCTGTCTCAGTTTTCATCCAGCCTGTGTCCAGTCTTGGCCATCGTGAGTAATCATCCGGGTAGTTCCCTGCAACAACAGCCTAATCTAAAACTGTGTCATCTGATTGTCTTGTTGTTTTCTTTTCACGAACTGAGCCCTCCGGCTCCTGATTACAAATAGTGTGTGTTGTGCATGTTGTTTTCTTCCATCACAGGGCCCCAACCAGCTGCAACGTTCCTGGCTAGCCCACCATTCTCCATCTGGGTATCCAGAGTGTGTGACTGTTTATGGATCCTGAAGTGCATGCATAACTGTTTGATTGACAGAGACTTTAAGCAAATTAACCTGATTACGCCCCTCCCTTGTTCAAGCCCCTTAAATAAATCAGTTCTAACTCTTTTTTGCATTTACCCTGACTGTGGTTCCAGTTTGTGCAAGAGTACTGTACTGCTGTTATTGCTGTGTATAACCTTGTTTTACAGGGGTCCCCAGGGCGACCAGAGGAAAGCCCTGGTGGTAAGTGCAAAAGTGTAGGTACTTGTGTGGTGTATTGGGGTATTGTGAAAGTGATTATTGTGTATTGTTCCAGCCACTAGTAAGGAAAGAGGGGGTTACAGTGTCCCGGAGGGCTGTGCCCAGGTTAGCTTGACCACTACCAACCCTGACCTCCGAGTGGAGGCACCCGTTTCAGAACTCAGGCCCCTTAACCTGCTACTAGCCAAGCAGGCAAGGGTAGTAGTCCTTGGGATAGCGCCACCTAGGGGTTACAGTAGCATTCACGGCATACATTATTCTAGCTGTCAGCGTATACAATGATAGTGTAAGTTTCCACTGCATGAATCTTTTGTAACTGTTCACCGCATGAGTTTTGTAAAATGCTTCACTGCATGTTATGGTGCAGTACATATACACGTTTGGCAGGGATACAAAACAGACACAGGCACAGTGTTGAGTTAGTTGCCCTAGGCTGGGTTGCCGGGGTTTGGATTGGTTTGCCCTGTGGTTTAGGAACTGATGTGCCACTCTGAGTCTCTTGAGCGCAGTGCCCTCGGGGGGAAGGGTCTTGGAGGTTGGGGCCATAAGCGGAGCCAAGAGGGTGAGGACCTTGAGGATTTGGGTGCTCACGTTTTCCTTCTGCTTTTGAGTTCGATGCACAACTAGTGTAGTAAACAGCAGTTGGGTGCTGGCTGCTAGAGGGGTGGCCAACCCTCTACTGGATGGGCCTCTGAGCAGAAGGTTGTATTACAGTGGCTCGGTGCTCACTGAGGACATCGAGCCTTGAAAGGCAGGTGAGTGTTTCCTCCACTCAGGAGCAATGTAATATACCTTTAAGAGTGTCTGACAACCTCTAGGTTGTGCCAGGTTTTCTATGCCCTTGGAGGACTATGTCAGCTGGTCTGACTTGGCATTCTAAAGGAGGAGGAGTCAGCGTTCTTGGCTGAAGGGCAGAAACTGCTGAGTCAGTTTGGGTGGGAGGCTAATGCCTGGCACACTGTGCAAGCTCCCACTGTCTGAAAGTCTTCTCTGTAGACCCTGGTGCAAAGAAAACGTACATGCTCGTGGCAGCAACCATAAAAAGAAGGCCCTTAAAAGGAGGTTGCCCATCCCCAGCAGGAGAAAAATCTGTCTGAAGAAAGTAATACAGGTCTGTGAGGAAGTTGGTGCCAGGGAGTCCAGTGGGCAAAGGATCTGAGGTGATGTTAAAGAGCTGCTGACGCCTCAAAGAAAACTTTGAAAAACATGATATTTAGGTACAATTCAGCCTGCATTCCATATATATTCTGTAGCTTTCTTCTCCCTATTTATTTCTAAGGAAATTTGCATAAATACACAATCTTTATACCTTAGAGTTCATCTGCCTCTTTAGTTTACTTCCTACTTTAAGTCATAATCCTGTGTTGTGACATCACAATCTGTTGCCATGGGAATAACTGTGATGTCACAAGGAATGTATTATAACTTTAAGTAGGGAGAAAGCAACAGGAATATATGAACTCTTCAGGAGCAGAGATCCTGTTTTCATGCAAATTACACCAGTAATTAATAATGGGAAGGAGGAATACAGAACTAATGTGAAATACAAGTCTAACTGTGCGTAAATATTATGTTTTGTTAAAGTTCTCCTGGAGGCATCGGCTGCTCTTTAAATCTATTTTTTCTTGTGAAGTGACTTGTTTGGCACTCAGCTGTACCCCCACTCCACACACACATACACTCATAGACACACCCATACACAAGAAACATAGAAACATAGAATTTGACAGCAGATAAGGACCGCTTTGGCTCACCCAGTCTGCCCATTTCCCTACCTAATGGATAAGCTGCAGATCCTAGTTAACCAACAGCCTACTTCTTCCTACCCCCACCCCCCAGAATTGCCTTATGACTGTCCAATGCATTCTTGAATTCCACCACTGTTTTTGACTCCACAGTCTCCTCAGGAAGGCCATTCCATGCATCCACAACCCTCTCTGTGAAAAAATACTTCCTTACATTACCTCTGAGCTGCCACCCCATCTTCAGATTGTGCTCCCTTGTTCTTGTGCACCTCTTTTTCTGAAAGATGCTACTCTCTTAGACTTTGTTGATTCCCTTGAGGTACTTGAAAGTTTCTATCATGTCCCCCTTCTCCCTCCTTTCCTCGAGGCTATACATATTAAGCTCCTTAGGTCTCTCTCTTCATATGTCTTCTGGTGCAGACCCTGCACCATTTTAGTTGCCCTCCTCTGGACTGCGTCCATGCTGTCTATGCCTTTGTGGAGACTGGGTCTCCAGAACTGCACACAGTACTCCAGATGGGGTCTCACCAGTTGTCTGTACAGAGGGATAACTACTTCTTGTTTTCTACTGGTGATGTCTCTCCCTGTGCATCCCAGTATCCCCCCAGCCGTCCTTACTGCCCTATCACATTGCTTGCCCACCTTTAGGTCATCTGATATGGCTACCCCCAGGTCCCTTTCCATTTTTGTTGTTAGTATCTCACCCCCCATTGTGTACTCTTCCCCTGAGTTTTTGTTTCCCAGGTGTATTACTTTGCACTTCTGTGCACTGAATCTAAGCTGCCATACATTTGATCATTCTTCTAACCTTGCCAGGTCTCTTCCCGTCTCACAAGAGAGGGGCAGTGACTGGCAAGTTACAGATTCCTGTCAGAAAGCAGGAATTTTACCTCAGAATGTGTCCTGGGGGCCAGAGTGCCCCTTGAGAGAAGTCACTGAGGTGCCTGTTGGCACCAAAAGTGATGGCCGGATGGGCAAAGTGCCCTTGTTCAAGCAAAGCAGATAGTCTATGTGAATTGTCAAAGAATAGACTCTGTGGGATGATGGAGTGTGTTTCTGAAATCCCTCACAGGATCGTTTTAGTGCTGCAGAGTGGCAGCTATTGAGACTGTGAAGTTGCCAGGTGGCCAGTAAATATAATAATGGGCTAGGAGATGCCTTGGAGTCATCAACTCATGCTGCCTGGTGTGGGGTGCTGCATGCGTTCTAGTGCCTCCATTGGGGCCAGTTATTTGTCACTAAAGTACCCCACCAGGATTGATCCAACCCTGAAGTGCACGAAAGTTGTTCACCCTGTGGTGATAAATAATAGATTGTGCCAGCTGGAAGAACCATAACATCTTTATGTGAGCTCAAGTGAAGAATAAAGGATCCTGGGCCCAATTTGCAAAGAGGCACTGGATCAATGCAAGCTGTGTCTAACGGGCATTTTATGTCAAATCACGTTGCAGTAAACAGCATTTGCCTGATCCTGGAACAGTCGTAACTTGCACTGAATTTTCCAAAAATGATGAAAGACGCAAGCTGCACCATAATAGGTGGCCCAGTGGGCAGGATTGATGCAAGGTATGTGAAAAAAAAAAACTGGCTCAAGAAATGGCAATATGGGGAAAGAATGATGCAGAAAAGGGCTAGCAGACAGTGCAAAAAAACTTCATGGATAAAGAGACGGACATCCTCGTTGAGGAGGTGGATGTGCAGGTTGACCTCCTGCTATCCCGAGATGGGAACAAGGAGCTGAGGGATCGACAGAAAGAAGCCTGGGATGAGGTTGCCACCAGGGTTAATGCAGTGGGCCATGTGAAGTGGTCCATCATGGAACTCCAGAAGCTGTACCAGGACATTAGGCAGAAGTCCAAAGAAAAGATGGCCCACAACAGGCAGTGTGCAGTGGCAACTGGAAGTGGTCCAAGCCAGCAGATCTCCTTGAGAAGCCAGGAAGTGTGTGTGTGTGGCAGCACACCTCAGCAGCCACACCATCAAGGGTGACAGCAATCTGGATGTCTTCTGGCTACAGAGTTTGGTAGATATGTGAAAGGGCACAGTAACTGCAACAGGGGGAGCTAGGATTCCAAGCTCAGAGCACAGGCTCATGGTGGTGTACAGTGCTGTAGGTGTGCACAACACAGAATGACCTGGGGGGACCAGCATGCCTTCAGTGATGCACAAAAAGTGTGGCAATACCCAAGGGTGGCACATGTGTAAAAGACCACACACACGCCCCACAGATGAACATGTGAATCACATATGTTTCCTACGTAGCTGGTACACATGTCCAGAACCAGGCATGCACAGAAGGGATGGAAGCCCGACCCATGGCATGAACAGTGCCTGATACAGGCAAATGGAACATAACAAGGCTGCCAGAGGGTCATGTGGTCCATGGCTCCTAGCTATGCAGGATGGAAACAGGACCAGACTACATGCAGATGTGAATACTGTTATGGCAGCCCTGGCACGGGGGGTGCAACATGGTGTAGGCCACAGGCTGGTAGCATGGAGGTGGATGACAGGTAGGAGTGTTGTGTAGGAAGGTAGGGGCAATAGGACGCCTGCACAGCTGACTACAGTGGTGGCATGACCCCAGAGGCCACAATGGGTGGCATGGCAAGACAAGGTAATATGTAGGAGGCAGCAGTGCTGTGAACTGCAGGCTGACAGAGGCCTAGAATGAACGATGTGAACATAGCGGATGGTGGGTGTCCGGGTATGGGTGTCCAACAGAGGTATGCCTGCACAAGGTACAGGCACAGCCTGGGCTGCAGGGGTTGCATGTACGACCAAAGGTACGAGACGCTGGGGGTGGGTGATTGAGGGGGTTCCAAAGGGTACAGGAGGTGTTGACCATGATGGACGCTGTGTGTGGTCCATGGCACTGGGTGTGGGGTGGAGGAGGGGTAACACCATGCAGGCACAGCAGCCTGCCCTGCAGATATGCTTGCCACTAATGTTAGTCTGGCCATCCAGCACCCCACCTCTGTATTGTGGTACAGTGGTCTGCACAGAAGCCTAGACAGCACACATATGCAGCTGACACCACAGGCGCAGTGTGCTGGGCGTGCCATAGTGCATGCGGCTTTTGTATTGTCTGGAACCTCCCCAAGTATGACAGCGATCCTGGGGCAGTGTTTGCCAGCACAGTGGCATCATACTAACATGCTACCATGCGCACACCATACCGTAGTGTATGATGACAGTGCAGTATGGGGGCAAACACACCTATGCCACGTGTGGAAGGGAGGGCACCCTACGTGCACCCTAAGGGCAGAACGCATGCAGGCTATCAGTGCAACCACATCGATGCAGCACACTATGCACAGAACAGTAGGGTGAGCATGACATGCAATACAGGATACACACTGTCACAACACAGCATGCACTCTGTGCTGGTGGCCAGGACCCCAGAAGGGTGGAATACATCCCAGTGTAATGATACACAGTGCACACAATAGACAGCAACACAGTGACATGGGTCACGACACAGCAACTGACAGAGGCTATGTTTTCCCACAGAAACTACCAAGGAGGAGGCAGAAATAACAGTACCTGGCATAAGCAGCACCATTGCACTGCCATTACGTCAAGGAGAGGGGCCTGCTGACACAGACTCATAGAACACAGATACCATGCGGTGCTTGGAGACAGAGGACATTCTGGACCAATAGAGCAGTGACATGACACAGCCTCAGCGTGACACAGATGGTGCCACACAGGGTACATGGGCCGACAGTGAGGGGTCAGAGACAGACATGACAGACACAGTCCTGGAAAACATCACCCAAGACCTCAGCCCATTACCATCACACCCCCTCTGACAAAGCCTCTGGGTGAAACCGGTTAGGGGACACAGTCTTCCTTCATTGTGCTGTTGCTACTTTTTGCTTTTTTGTGAGTACTTTTACACTTGTCACTTAATAAATGTGTTTTGCAGCTTACACTGGCGCCAGTCTTTCTATGTTTGCTGCTCATATATTTTTTAACTGGACACGATGTGGGTTACTTGTGTAGCATGTTTGTTTCATTTCATTACCATCAGAACTCTTGGAGATCACATTACAGCAAGCTGCATAGAACATACCCACCGAAGCCTTGGAGGATGGAGGATGGGGACCTTGGCTGATCTTGCCAGACCATTCTTGACAGCCAGGAGGCACAAACACTAGAACTGACAGCAATACGGGCATCCATGGATACACGCCACAGCCACATGGCCAGGATCATGGCCGGGGTACTGGATGCCCTGAGGACAGTGCTATGCCAGAGTGCAGCCTGGCATGTGGATAGCATGGCATTAGTAAATGGGCTCCAGGTATGTACACAGCAGCACACGGATGTAGTGAATTATCTGATGGCTGTGCTGGAGAGGAGCATTGCTGTGCAGCAGGAGCAGACCAACACCCTCACCGCTGCAGAACATCACAGTGGCATTATTGCACAGGGAACACAGCAGTACAATGAGGCAACATCACCATGGACAAAGTGCCCATGAGATTCTGTTGACCAGTGAACCTGCTAGCTTGTACCAAGCTGCCCACACCAGCCACCAACATAGTGGGCACATAACCCAGGCGTTCAGTGCCCCAGTAGACAGTGCAGGTCATAGAACCATGTACTGGTTTCCCAGTTCATCTGTTGACACTGACCCTAAAGGATTCAGGCCACAGCAAGCACAAAGTCACCATGTACAGCGCACATGGTGCCAACAGCACAGGGCAGTCTAGTACACCATGGGCAGTGCAGCAGAACACACAGCAACAGTGGGCCCATATCACCCAGGTGCAACAGCCTGATGGTGGTCCACAGGACCAGGCCACAAAAGCACCCACAAAGTAGGCCAGAACCGCACTGCAGTCACCAGCACCAGAACAGACCACATCCCAGGCCCCAGGCACCCAGCCACCAACTCAACCCAGGGACAGTGATGCACAACCTACCACTACCCAGCCTGTGGCACAAGGGCCAACAGGCACCCAGACTGCCAGCACAGTACAAGCCGTGGAAGGCACAGACAACACAGGGCACACCATCAGCACCTAGCACACAACATCAGTTGGCCCTGCAACACATTGGGCAGCTAGCACACCAGAGCCTGCCAGTGACAGCCGGCGGAGCATCATGGCCATAACGGGTTCAGCCACCCACGGCATCCCTGCCACAGATGTACACCCTCCAGGAAACGGAGAAAAAAGACAACGCACACTGGGATGCAGAAACACCACATGAATCAACACCCAGTGATACAGGGGCCACAACAAGGCAGTCACAGTGGACAATGGGCCACCACACATGGAAAGCAGGAAGGGAATCATCCAAGAATAGGCCACTGGTGGACACCCAGCGCCCACAGAAACAACTGAGAAAGACAGATATACCCAAGACTCTCTGAAGGCCGAGGATGGGTAGACCACAACCACAGTAAGCCATATGGACACTGCATGATGGACCACTGTGCCATGCATGGGAAACTGTGGGATTGTTCCAATGGCAAGCCTGTACCATTGAGTTCTATATAGTAAGACTAGAGGGTAGACTTGCGCTGTCGGCTGACGCTGACGTCTGCCATATTGCTGGGGGAGACGCTTCTCTCTACCCACATCCAGCCGGACAGCACGATAATGAATCTGAAGATGTACGCTGAGGGAAAGGACATTTATAAATAAAGAAAGTAAATGCAATTATTGAGATTCCTTTTGTCTTTTTTTAACACGTGCATGCTGTTTGCGATTTGCAGGTGACTTATGGTTGTTATTTATGTGGTCTCCAACCAGGAAAAAAAAATGTACCATGGTTAAATTCCCGCTGTGCTAGGGTTTGATACAATGTTTTCTTTTTTGCCATGCACACAGCTGTGTTTATAAATAGCTGTCAAACATTTGAGGAGCTTGTGTGAGGAGAGATCATTATAGTGAGACAGAGACATACAGAATGTAGAGAAGACAGTCTGTTCGTCAGAAAATCACCATCTTGAACTTCCGGTGATGTCAACAGCTTAATGGTAGCCTGATTCATCTGCTCCACTCACCTCTTGAGTAAATCAGCAGCCATCTACCAGCCAGAAGTATGAACTCACCGGCTAAAGGCACGACATCGAAGGCTTTACTTCTCAGAAAGCTGCAAACACCAGCACAACAGCTAAAAGAGCTGATAACTCAAGAAAAACTAGGCTCACTCATGGAGGCGGCGGACCCTGAAGGCCACGTGGCAAGCATGCAGCCATCAGATGAAGAATGCTCTGAATTAATTGCCTCAATCCATCAAAGAACCAAGACAATTACTAAAATAGACCAGACATTGACAGACCTGAGATCCGACATTGGGAGACTTGAGCACAGGACTGACCAGCTCGAACTTGGGCTCGCATGGCCGACACGACAGACTGGTCCTGAACCTCATGGCCCTCGATAGAGAGCTCACGCACTGTCTTGATGATATGAAGGGGCCCAGCTGCTGGCAAAATATCCGAGTATATGGGATTCCAGCAGGTGCAGAAACAGAGGTCTCAGATGTTGTCTCATTCTTGCAATCGGTGTTACGGGAAGCTGTTCAACTACTACACAGTTTCGACTTGGTAATGGATTGGGACCACCGCTTACTGGCCCCAATATCCAGCAGCATTGGAGCGTGGACACGCTCATTCGTGGCGAAACGATCCTCCTACATTACCAAGGAGGAACTCTTAAAGCGGGCCTGGAGAAATTGGAACATTACTTACAAAGAGCACCGCATCTCCCTGGACAATGATTACACCACATCAGTGCAAGAAAACCGTCAGCTGCTGTGGTCAATCCTCATGCAGCTGCGAGCCAAGAATTACACAGCGCAGGTTCTCTTCCCTGCCAGGCTTCGGGTAAAGATGGACAGAGGCACGTGCACTTTCGAGGACCTGCTGGCCACATTCACCTTTTTGGAGGGGATTGGAATACCCATCCCCTACTTGACCAAAGAATGCCTAGAGAAGAAGTTGCTGAAATCTGTGTGGTTGGTCACCCGTAAAGGCCTGCCTCAGAGCTACAGCCCTCAGAAGAGCCGTCAGACTGCCCTCCGATCAGACCTCTGTGCCATGCTAAAAACCTGTGGCTCCCCATTTCTGATTGATGGCATTAATTGTAGTGAGCAGGGTCAGCCATTCGAACCCACCGGCTCAGTGGACATGGACAACTCACCAGTGGATACCTGAGCTGTCATGGATGTGTTTTTTCTGGCCGGGATCATTTCAATAACTCTGCTTAAACTCCAGTGATACTTGCCACCTATATTGATAGTCTACAACGCTATCGGATGAGCATCCGCTTAAGTTTAATAATTCAATGGGAGAATGGCCCATTTGCTGATCACTCCTATTGACTGTTTTGCCAGGGCTGACACAGTGAGTAACATCAGGTACATGATGAAAAGGAACATTATAGCCTGTGGGGTGTGTTTGGGGATCTTTTCTCTTCTGTCACCCATTAATGTCTTAACTCACGGTACTGTGCAAATGAAAGTGACCCCCTTCCCCAACAGGTGCTGGGCTTTTACTCCTATATAGAAGTAGCACATCAGAGACTATTCCAGAGATGAGCGGACTATCCACCCTCCTGCCATACACCAAGACCCCTGTACTCTGTTCTCTTCCATCCCTGGGCCCAGTCATAGTTGGTCTGGGAAAATATGGAACCCTCATCAAATTATGTTTCTACAGTAATGAGAGACTGAAACAAGTGAGGGGGAGCACCATTTTGTCTCCCCATAGTACCTGTACATATTTGATGTGAATGCTGCATGTTTGGGGAATGGACTGGATTATTGATGAGTGGGGGCCGGGGCCCAGGGGCAGGTGCAGTGGGTGTTTACTTACACCATTGACTCAATTAATTGCCTTTGGCCCATTGCAATAGGCAGAAAAAACTTGATGGGTGGAGGGAGGGGGTATACCCTCCTACTCCGGTAACTAGTGGGCTCGGGGGAGGGGCCGGGGAACAGGTGGCCAGAACATTTATGTTATGTAACAATTTTCTGGAACCTGCTGCTGACGTTAGTTAGGCCAGTGGGCTGGGGAATGACTTCTCACCTCAGCCTGTTTATCTTGTATTTCCTTTGCCTCGGCAAGGAATGGTGTGTCACAGTTGTGACACATCCCAGCCCACGGACTTACAACTGGGCTGACCTAGGAAGCCTCATGTGGAGCTGGGCAGGGACCCTGAACAGTCGCCCCTGTTCCATGACTCAGGCAGGCCACATGAATAGTGGCAACTTTTTTTAGTCCAGTATAACCCTTGTGGGAGGGCTTACAGAACCCACACTGGTTCACTGAAACAGTCTGTGTGGCCCTCCTGAGTCTGGTGTTAGGTTGTTTTATGCTATCAGAGCTGATGATCTGCTTAATGAATATTTTTTCTCTACATTTGTGGAAAATCAACGGAACACAAGGTTAATTGTGCCATCTAGTGGCAAAAGTTATTTTGTGTTTCAGCAAAGCTTGTTGATATATTGGTCCTTAGTTATACATATCATATCATAGAATTGTATCATATGAGCTTGACGGCAGAAAAGGATCATACCGGACCATCTGGTATGCCCTTTTTCCCCCTACATTGCCCCATAATTGCCAGCCCTCGCCCTACCCCGATACTCAGCCTCATATGCTTGTCCCATGCCCTCTTGAACTCTTCCACCGATTTAGCCCCCCCACCACTCTGGTAGCCTGTTCCAGGGCTCCACCACCCTCTCTGTGAAGAAACACCCTCTCACATTGCCCCTGAATCTTTTTCCTTGCAGTCTGAGGCTGTGCCCTCTGATTTTGACCCTCTCCTTCCTTTTAAGTAAACCCTCTTCTCCCACTTTATTTAGCCCCTTTACATATTTACAAATTTCAATCATGTCTCCCCTTTCCCTCCTTGTCTCCAGCGTGTACAGATCCAACTCCTTACACCTATGCTTATGTGTCTTTCCTTGCATACCCTGCACCATCTTGGTTGTCGTTCTCTGAACCCTCTCCAACGCATCTATATTTTTGAGGAGATGTGGCCTCCAGAACTGAACCCCATACTCCAGGTGCAGCCTCACCATGGCTTTGTAAAGGGGCAATATTACCTCCTTCTTTCTGCTAGTAATGCCCCTGCCTATGCATGCCAACATTCCATTGGCCTTTCCCATCGCCCTGCTACATTGGATTCCTACCTTAAGGTTTGAGGAGACTATGATCCCCAGATCCCTCTCCTGTTCTGTTACTTTATCTTCCTCCCCACCTAGGGTGTACCCTGCTCTTCTGTTCCTACTCCCCAAGTGCATTTCAGCTGCCACGTCCCAGACCATTTTTCAAGCGTCTTTAAGTCCTCCCTCATGTCCTCCACCCCCCTGAGGTGTCCACCCTATTGCTTATCTTTGTATCTTCAGCAAATAGGCACACCCTCCCCCTCAAACCCTAAGCAATATCACTGATATAGATATTGAAGAGAAGCAGACCCAAAACTGGCCCCTGTGGCACTCCACTCTTCACCCTCCCAGAGTGCACCCCGTTTAGCACCACCCTCCAAGTTCTTCCTGACAGCCAGGCCTTCACCCAGCTTGTTATTTTCCCACCCAACCCCAGGCTTTCCTTATTGCTCACCAGCCTCATACGGGGACATGATGTTTTAAAAATTGTTACTAGTTCTGATTTGCTCTATATTTTAATTGGACACATTCACATGTTTTTGGCATTTAGGCATCATTTGCTCTTACTGCATAAACCAACAGACTTAGATCAGAAGGCATCATTTCTGTATCTTTACTATGGTTCATAGTAACACACAGGTTATGTCATATAATATCAATGGAATTAATCACCCGATAAAAAGGAAACAAATTTTAAAATATCTCAAAACCCAGCGCTGTGATATTAATTTTTCACAGGAGACTCCTCTAACTCCAGTTGAAGCGATGAAACTCAAATCTGGAGACTGTTCAGTAATATATCATGCCTCACTAGAGAGGGATAAGAAGAGGGGAGTAGTGATACTCCTTTCGTCCACCCTTCCCTTTGAAGAAGAGGAGGTGGTGGTAGACCCGGGAGCCTGGTATGCCCTGGTTGTGGGCAGAATACAGGATACTGTGGTCACTTTGATGAGCGTGTATGCTCCCCCAGGCGCCCCATCGGCTTTTACTCAGACCCAGTTCAGCTGATAAGGGAGAAGGCCAAGGGGTTAGTGATAATGGGAGGAGACTGGAACCTGTCCCTTAACAGGGAACTGGACTCCACATCCCAGATTCCGAACCCCAATAATAGGACAGCCCGCTCATTAACAAAACTGCAGATAAGGGTGTGGTGGACATCTGGCAAGTGAAGTACCCTACGGCCAAATATTTTACCTATTATCCCCCACAGTTTAAGACCTTTTCCAAACTAGACATGTTCTTAACTTATTCCAAAGATATGACGTCATTCAACTCAATGTGGGTGGGAACTGCTACCCACTCAGACTACCAACCTGTTTTCCTAGAAGTGGACTTAATGCTCCCAAAGAAAAATACTCATTAGAGACTAAACGTCTCCCTACTAAGGGACAAGGAAACGACTGCAGAAATCTAAAAACTAATTAAAAAGACGGTAGAACTTAATGCTAAACCCAGAATATCCCCCCAGATTTTATGGGATACTATCAAAACTATGGTGAGAGGCAAACCGATCTTGATATCTGCCCATAAAAAAAAAAAAAAAGAAAGATGGCAACAGGTTGAAATGTTAACAGTGTAGCTGAGGTCATTAGAGGCCATGCAGAAACAAAAATGGTGCAAACAGAGGGAGGGGGGAAATCAAGGACTAAGGATTAAAATATAAAATATACAAAAAGTAGAAACCGGAAAATCCTTGTGGTACCTCAAACTGTCATATTATGAGGGAGGTACTAGGGCGACAAAGCTCCTGGCCTGTCGTCTCATACAGCAAGCAACTAAATCAAATATTATTATAAAAATTAAACACCACATAACAGGTCAAATTTCCTACCGGGGTGAACAGATTGTTGAGGCCTTTGTCTCCTATTACAGGTCTCTCTACCACCTTCACAAGGAATCTCCCTTGGAGGAGAAGCTTAGCTTCCTCCAAGCCTTGAACTTAACCACCCTGACAGGGCTAAACCTTGATGTCCCCAATCTCTCAATCAGAAATTACAAATGTAGTAGAAAACTTCAAGCCGGGGGAAGTGTCCTGGCCCAGATGGTTTGGAGGGAATTTTATAAAGTCTTCTCCAAAGAAGTAGTCCTGCTCCTTTGTGACACATATAATGAGATCTGGGGGGTAGCAAAGCAGTGCCACCATCGTGGAACTATACTACCATTACTGTTCTTCACAAGGCAGGTAAGGACCCCTCGGAGTGCGGTTCGTACCGCCCCATTTGCCTCCTAAATGTGGACTACAAGATTTTTACAGCTATACTAGCCACACGGCTCAACCCCCTTATCCCCCAGATAGTTCAGCAAGACCAGACAGGATTTGTCACGGGCAGACAAGCCCCAGACAGTGTTTACCAAACGATAAACATTATAGACACAATTAACAATGACCAGACTCCCCACCTGTTTGATGAGCCTAGATCCGGAGAAAGCGTTTGACAATGTCTCTTGGAGCTTTGTTTTCCTTGTCTTAGAACATCTTGGCTTCCCACTGTCCTTCATCAAGGGACTAAAAAGCACTGTACATGGCTCCTCAGGTGTGGATACGTGTCAATGGTGGCATTTCCATGAGGTTTGCCCTTTGTAGGGACACACGCCAGGGCTGTACCCTATCACCCATATTATTTGCCCTATACATTGAACCCCTGGCACAGGCTATTAGGGACGATCCATGCATATCAGGAGTGAAGTTGGGTGACGTCGAGCACAAAATCTCGCTCCATACGGATGATGTCCTACTGTATCTTACTAAGCTGGATGGATCGATCCCCTGGGTCTGGACACTGCTGGAGGAGTTTGCCCACCATGCGGGATACTTCCTGAATAAAACCAAATCAGAGGTGCTTAAATTTTACTACAACCCATCCCCCGAAGCCTGATACATTTTGCCCCTTAACTGGAACACAACTAAAATAAAATATTTGGGAGCGCAGATTCTCAAAAACCTGAATAAACTATTTTCAGCCAACTTTGATCCCCCTCATAACCCATATTCGATGGAAGCACCAAGTGAGGATGACAGTAAACCTGTCGACCTCCCGCACAGCGACGGCACAGTACTGATGCAGGTATTGTGCCGCCCAAGCCCCCAGTGTTTTCTGTGGGGGGCTGTGCCCCCACACACCCCGGACTTTAGGATTCCAACTCCAGGTCGGAGTTGGTCCAGGGAGGGGGCTGGACACTGGGGCAAGGCGAAATATGGAAACGGACCATTACAGTGACTGTCGCTGTAGCGGTCATTTTCCATGTTTCGCCGTCGGGGTGTCGGGCAAAAC
Organism: Neoceratodus forsteri; assembly: GCA_016271365.2. Taxonomy (NCBI): domain Eukaryota; kingdom Metazoa; phylum Chordata; order Ceratodontiformes; family Ceratodontidae; genus Neoceratodus; species Neoceratodus forsteri. The sequence continues at coordinate 1,754,579,071 of CM057452.1, forward strand.
GGGGCCACCCTATTCGACAGGATATAGCTAGATGGTCTCTTCTAAACTTTCCCTGTACTCTCATATACAATCAATTACCATGAACATATTGCCCAGGTTTCTGTATTTATTTCAATGTATATCCTTAAGAATACCCAAGACTCTGTTCCAAACTTGGCAGAAGATTATTACACAGTATGTCTGGTCCCTGGGTAGACACCGAATTAAAAACCTTATTATGCAATCAGATAAGAAAAGTGGAGGCAGAGCCCTCCACAACCTGGAAGATTATTATTTAGCTGCACAGCTTCGCTTTGCCCTCTCTGAGGCCCACTGGAAGACAGTGGAAGTGACAGCCGTGGACAAAGTGCTCTTGGGCACAAGGGTTATGGGCCCTTTGCTTCAGATCAACATAGAGACATCCCTCTACGGACAGCCCATAATACACTGCAAGCTGCATACAGAACTTGGGCAAAGTACAAACTTAAAACTGCATTGTGGCCCCTCCAGTGGTTTGCCTGGAGTAATACTTTCCTGCCGTCACACCAAGACCTCACATTTAAACAGTGGTCAAGGACGGGGTTGTGGTATTTAGGACAGCTGATGGGGGGAGTGGTGCAGGAATTTTATTAAATTAGAAACACCTTTCATCTTCAGAATTCAGACCACTTCTACTTCCTACAACTTAGATCATATATTACTGAACTTCAAAAGTATGACCGGACTCCTTCCAGCCCCCATCACATACTGGAAATATTTCAAGATGTTTTATGTCAGAAATTCTTGAAGGGTCACATCTCGGCTATATATAAGGCCCTTAGGAGTTTGTATGCAGATTGCAGTCTGCCTCTAAAACACAGATGGGAGCAGGAGGCCGAGATCCAGCTCACGGAGGGAGAGTGGGACAGGATCTGTCTGTTAGCCAGTAAAACTATACATTAGTCACCACTTTGGCAATAATTTGAATGGAAGATCAGGACACAATACATTTATACCCCAGTTATAAAAAGTAAATGGAACATGGGTCGCCCCACAAGTTGCTGGAGAGGTTGCGCAGACCCTAAGGCACACCACTCCCACGTTTTTTGGCAGTGCACGGCCTTGCAGCCCTATTGGCAACAAATTAAATTGGCGCCTAATAATTTATTTTCCCTGGCTCTACCCTTGGGCCTAGCACAACTAGTACTGGGTCTGCTACCTCCAGAGATACATGGAGCTGACAAAACATATTTATGGAACATCCTAGTGGTGGCAGCCCATAAAGCTGTTACACATAAGTGGCTCTCAGAGTCTCCCCCACCCACACTTTTCAAAAGTTGCTCTGCATAGTCCAAGACATTAAAAAAATATGGAAGATCTGACATACAGAGTCCAATTGAAATCCCACATTTTTGTCTGTAGGTGGAGTGGACCCAGTGGACTATTTGGAGAGACGCTCTCCCTGAGGTTCTCCCATGACTGAATAATTCATTGTCGAGCAAGAATATATTGCATACGTGGTTCCTGATCTTCCAGAGTGGGGGGGGGGGGCCTTGTCTAGTCTTTTTCAGAGGATTGGACTGCCTAAGCATGGATGGACAAAAGAGGGTTTTCCTTTTGTTAGAATGTACCCAGCAGAGACCCGAATGTAATGTAATGTCTATTTATAAATTGAATATAAGAAATTTTTGATAGAACTGATGCTTGAATGTATGCGTATGATATGATACCGCCTTTATATGTACTATGTCCAAATATTTCAATAAACATGAATTAAAGAAAAAAGAAAATCACCAGTTTTATTGAGAAATTAGTATTATTAGGCAAGTGTTCAGTTACTTTACCATATTTATTTATACTCGAAAACAAAATGTTTTGCTGATAGATTGTGTGCCTGTGAAGTGAATGAAGTGACAGTTGTGAAGTATTTTGACAGTTACGGTTTTAATTCAAAAATATTGACAAGATCAACCAGTAATGTATTTATTTTAATGTCAGGGACAGGTGGGAATGAGTGACAAAGCCTCTTTTATCATCTATAATCCAAATGACAGTTAATCTGTGACTGGGTAACTGAACAGGAGAAACAAGAATATAAAGTAGTATGGTAACTGTGCTTGCTTCTGATCACTGGAGGGGGGTAATAAAAGGATCCAAAGGGTGCTATGTGGCTTGCTGTGTGTGTGTGTGTGTGTGTGTGTGTGTGTGTGTGTGTGTGTGTGGGGGGGTTGGTTTACTTAAAGTCGAACAGAGAAGGGATAGTCAGTGTAGTATGGGTAGAAGCTGGTAGTGGTGCAATTCAGTGGTTGTGAGGAGGCAGTATTCATGAGGGCCTTCTGGATACTGGTGTGCTTCCCCATCTATAGGCACCTATTCAGGCAGAGCTGGCAGAATTCAGACAACCTCCTCCCCCCTTCCATGGTCCACCTTGTCTCCATCCACTACAAGGTTGCCCAGTAGGAGTGGATGGACTATGGTGGGGTAAGGGAGGTGGGTCAGAGTCATGTCCCCCATCTGGTGCAGTTGAGGAATGGGAAGGTCCCATATTGACACCTGAAGTTGTGACCAGGGACACTGAGCTGGACCTCCATAATGAATCCCCAAGGGTGACTGGCAGAGGACTACAGAGGAGGAGGAGGAGGAGGAGGAAGCAACTGCTGGTGGTGGACATCATAGTCTGATGAGTGGATTTAGGGACAAGTAGCAGGGTGGATAGGTAGGTTAACTACCTTCTGAGAAGCACAGCTCAGACAAATAGCGAATCCAGAGGATCACAATGGTGGCAGCATGGAGGCGAGAGACGGATAGTATTGTCCATCTGGGGATAGTATAATAGTATAGGATGAGTTAAAAGAGTTTGGTAGGGGCCTCAGGAAAGTAGCATACTCCGTGACCTTCTCCGATGTGATGTCTGTCCGCAGCAAGGGGGAGTCTGGTAATCTCCACACCTGGGACTTCAACACATGATTGAGAAACTAGTGTGGAGAGGAGGGCTTTGGCTCCACTGGGGACAGAGGACCCACGTGGATGGATGGATGATGCACCTGCATGCATCCATTGAGTGGACTGTTGACTTTAGTGAACGGTATAGATGCTACATTGGCAAGCATCTAAATTAGCCAAGAGGATGCCAGATGGATGCAGGGAGACTCGAACTGCCTCCTCCACAGGATGATGAAGTCAGCACGGATGAGCATAACATTTTGAGTTAATCAAAAGTAATTAAACTCATAAAAGGTATAATGGTGATGGCCTGATGGCGCAGCAGTAGCGTTACCACTTACTACGCCATTGATTCGGGTTTTGAAGCAAGTCTGAGTTGTTGGGGGGTTGTCCAGTGGGAGGTGGATTGAGTGCCCTAGGGGCCGTTTTCCATCTCCGAGAAGGGAGGGCTGTGGGTCTCGCTGCTTTACCACCACTGGGTGACAGTGGGTGATGGTGCAGCAAAACAGCAGAATGAATGGGGGGGGGGTCTGGGGCAATGTTAGGAAGTATTTTTTGCACAGAATGGGTGGTGGATGCATGGAACAGCCTCCCTGAAGATGTTGTGGGTGCAACAACGGTAGGTGAATTCCAAAATGTATGGGACATGTAGAAGGCAACATTTGAGGTGGGAAGGAGGAGGTATGCTACAGATTAAATAGGATCTGGAGTTTATATAGTAGGTAGGGAAATAGGTCAGACTAGGTGGGCCAAGTGGGCCTTTTCAGCCATCAAATTATATGTTTATGAATGGGAGGGAGGACGTTGGCCAAGTTTCAGAGCAGAGGCATGTCTAGGCATATCCCTGTATCATTGGCCCTCCCTGTGTGTCAGCCTTCTCAGGGTCGGGCACCACAAAATGGAGAAAACTCTCACTTCCCCTGTAGATGTGCCCTGGTGAGTGATTCCATAACCGGGCATCATGTCAGGTGGTACAGCCAGATGCAAACATATGGATCAGAGTGGGATAACCCTGGACCCTCTCCTTCCCATCCGGGGGGGGGGTTAACCAAGGCAGGATTGGCGATAGTACACCAATTACCTGGAGTTACTAGCGTCAGAAGATCACGGTCTACTTAGGGAATCCTCAAAGAAAGGGTAGGTTGTGGTAAAGGAAAGTGGCATAAAGTGCAAAAAAAAAAAAAAATGGTAGAATTGCAGTTAAAATGAAGAAGGTTATTATAGCCTTAGAAAACGGGCTTTTTATTTGGATGCATCTGATTGGCTGGTACCCATTCCACAGGGGTACTTTAACTTTCAGTAGATGCCCATCAAGTAAAAAGTCCCAGTACAAACTTGCCTCATGCCCAGCCAAGTATCCTTGTGCCCAGCCTGCTTCGTGATTGGTCGAAGCACTGGGCACACAATTGCAAACTTCCACCATTTTTTTCACATTGATTAGCGAGAGAGTGAGAGCCCCCGCTCCCACTCACCATACACACTCTCACTCCTGAAACATGGCACCACCCAGTTACTTCCCAAAAGAAATATGTGTGCCTATTTTTCCTGCTGCAAACTACAGTAGAATCCTGATTAACCGAACCCTCATTATCCGAAAATCTCTAACGGACTGTTAGTTTGTCTCCCATTTCACTGAGGCAATCAAAGAACCTTCTAACAACCACAATTAGTTCTGCTTTACAACTCATTACTGTCGTGGTTGAGACAGTGACAATGCAGTGGTAATGAGTTGATAGCTATTATACAATGGCAAGAAAGAAGCTTGAGCTGTCATTGGTCACTGTGGGACTGGACCCATGGTGTTATCCTGGCATAACACCATGACTCTAGTGCCAACACAGGGATGACCACATCTCACTGTACAACATACATCTCTCTGCTGCCTACAAGCAGCTTTCGTGGTACAGTACCTGCTTTGCCAGTCGGCGCTTCCCTCGCACACCCGGAAACCCACCCCCACCACAGACGATAACCCCGGAAACGAAACCCACACACATCACAACAAAACAAGTATTCATATTTTTTCTTTTAAAAAACAAATTCTAGCCCCATACAGAAAGCGAGCGAGTGCCCAGTTAGCGAGCGAGTCACAACCGCATTTTCACAAACTCACCGCGACTGTCACTCGCTCACTCGTAAATGCACTTTCTTCCTCTCCTTCTTAAAAGCACTTTGTATAACATCTCCCTACCTCCCATGCAGGCATCCGGAAACAAGCTTCTGGCTGGCAGTAACTCAGTTGACTGAGGGTGGGTGGGTGGGGAAGACGGAGACCTACAGAAAGTGGCCCGCATTAGGCCAGTTAGCGGCAGACAGCATTTTCAAAAAGTTATCACAAGCGCCACCTCGAATACACTTTTTTTCCTTATCAAATTGTAAACAGAGTCAACCCTAAGAGGATGCCTTGTAAACAGAGTGAACACTAACAAAGATTGCTACATCTCTACTTACTGGCTAAAGTAGAAATCTGCACTATTTTGTCATAATGTAATCCTACTCACTGCAAAAACAGTAAAAAATATATATATTTTTAATATATGTTCTATCCCTTTTTTCACTTTTTAAATTGAGCCATTGTATAATAAGAATAATGCTCTCCAGGGTGTGTGTAGGTAGCAGGATGGCCACGCCTGGCATGTTGGATGCACCTCGGCCGGCGGCCTGCCCAACCACGCCAGGCGTGGCATTATCCCAGCACGACACACACCCTGTTGTGCATTATTCCTTTATTATCACTTCTTAAAGCAGTTAAAAACACTTAAGCACCCCTATACCTGTTGAATCACAGCGGGACACAGGCAAACAATGGCGAGTCGTGATCCACCAGCAGCAGCTCCACACTGCACCGCATCTCTTCCATCCCCAAAAACTGTCAAAAGAAAACGGAATGTTCTACCGATTGCCCAGAAGCTCAGGATCATCTCCCGGCATGAAAGTTCTTAACTGCCACAATAAAGAAACAGACAATCAAGGACGTCATCTACATGTCAGCTGACGCCTGGCACAATGTCCGGTGTGAGACAATTCCAAAATCGTGGGTGAAGTCCCAGATCTTGTCACAAGACGAGAGGGGAAACAGAACTTAAGTGTGGGTGTCATGCGACAGTGCTGATTGGGGACATGAGCACTTGAATGAGGACTCAATCATGGACCTGGTACAGAGTAAGAGTGGCGTAGAGGGTGACACAGACTACGAGGAGGAGGAGGAGGAAGAGGGACCCCTACTGCAACCTATCCCAACACACTGTGCGGCAATGCTTTATTTTGAAAGTGTCTCCGTTACATGGAGTCTCAGCCAGATTGCAATCCTGTGGAGCTTATGCTTCTTTGTAACTTGCAGTCCCGAGCCAGCAGAAAGCGCTTCTCGGGACTAAGACAAAAGCAGGTTACTAATTCTTTTTTTATTAGCAATGTGCATCCTTAGTACAGTACTGTGCTCTATTAAACATTTTAAGAATTCTAAGAATTTGCAAACTGATTACAGTATTTATGGTTATTTTACCTTCTGACGTATGTGCAATAAAATGCTTACTTTTATTTCTGATTAATGTGTCTTTCATTGCCGGTGGACTTCAGTCGCGATTATCCGGACTCACGATTATCTGAACTATTCTTATATTCCCCAAGCAGTTCAGATAATTGGGATTCTGTTGTTCTGTTTCATTTTTTTATCTTCTGCAAGTAAAACTTTTCCTGACATTGCCTGCTCTGCTGCACTGAATTTATTTTATTTATTTATTTGAAAAAGTTTCACCAGCAAAAACAGGTGACCACAGACCTCTGCCGGACTATATATCCCCACAGACTAGACACTCCTCTAACAGTTTTATGATCTGACACAGATGCCATGTGAGCAGACCTTTGTTTCATTCATTCCTACAACCTCAACTTGCTTACTGGGTGACCGAGCAAGTCAGTTGATATCCTCTTGAAACAGGAACATGAATGTGGTGGGCCATACTGTGGTTACAAACAACACAGGTCCCGGGCTAAGTTGCATGCTGTAAGATTATGGACATACTGCTGTAAGATCCTTCTCTGCTACTATTGTATGTCCTATCTATGTGTCTTATAATGTATGTTTGTATTCTGAAAACAAATAAAACTATTAACTGAAAAAAAAAACAACAACACAGATCCCACTCCAGCAGACTTGGGTTTGATTCTCAAAACCTCCACATGCTGTATGACTCTGAGCAAATCACTTAGCCTCCCCTGAAAACAGGCAAATGAATCTGATGGGCCATACTGGTTACCAAGAAACACAGACCCTGCACTCCAGCAGACCTGGGTTTAATTCCCACAACCTCCACTTCTTGCATACTGTGTGACTGAGTAAGTCACTTAGCCTCCCCAGAAATCAGGCACATGAATGTGGTGGGCCATACCTTGTTACCAAAATAAAATAGAGACCACACACACTCCAGCAGACATGGATTTGATTCCCATAACATCCACTTGAATGTGTGATTCTGAGCACGTCACTTAACCCCCCCAGTGCTCTGGGATCACCCCAGAAACAGCAGTAAGTCCGTTTGTTCCATACCACAAAGCAGCACCAAGGGCAGAACTCCTCTTCCCCATAAGTGCTTGCCTACTTCTAAATCTTGGCAAACTGCTCCCCCTTCACGCCAGATCAGCAAACCAACATGCGCTGGGGGCAGACTGGATGTGTAGCAGGGGGGAAGGGAGGGGGCGCAGTCAGTGCAGAGGAACCATTCGTTTTTCTCCCCCACAAGTGCAATCAGGAATTCTAGTGCCGCCCATTCATTCTATGAACTTCCTCAGCTGCTCATAGTAGTCTAACAATCTCACCGCCACAGGCCCGAATGCTGACAGTCATTCCCAGTAGTGCTTTGCAATATCACAAAGCATTTCTAGGAGCGATTGCTGGCATTTGGGGCCAAGGCGGTGATAGTGTTGTACTACGATGGGTGGCTGAGGAGACTCTCAGAATGGATCGCACTTCTTTTGAGAACCGGAAATTAAATGAGTCACATGTGCAGCTGGTTACTGGCTATTTAAAACCCTGTGTAGAAATGCGGAAACACCCTGTCTTGATGAAATGACCCAGAACTCTGGACAGGGCGTTTAAAGAATAAAAACAGTAAAATATACCAATACACCCCTTAACTGGACCGCTGAGCACTGATGGAAAAAAACAAAATAAATGTCTGCTTAATACAAAATAGAAAGAAAGTAACCACTGCCCACTTTCTTACTTCTGGGTCTTGTTGCAATCACATTCTCAAACACATACGAACATACGAATTTGCCAGCAGAAACAGGCCATATGGTCTATCAAGTCTGCTGTAGTGTGCAGCTAGCACCCTTACCTTGCAGCTGTCCCACCCCCTTCCCCTTCACAATTACCCCCCGCCTTGTCCCATCTGCTTTTCAAACTACCCACTGTCTCACAGGATACCACCTATTCCTCCAAGATTGTTCCATTCATCCACAACCCTCACCATAAAAAACTGTCTCACTATTTCCCTGCTATATCTTCCCCCCTCCAATCTAGGACCATGCCGTCTTGTGTCCCTCCCTCTCCTTAGCTTAAATATCCCTTCAGTACCTGTCTTGTTTATCAATTATATCCTCCCCCGATCCCTTCTCTCCTCCAGAGAGTACATATTCAACTCATTCAGCCTCTCCTCATGTGGCCTGTCCTCCAGTCTATTGGGGCCACCCAAAAATAAAGGCTGGAAGACTTTGCGCTCACCCCCAAAGTTACTCAGACTACAAAGAGCAACAGTAGCTGCTAGTGCATGCTTTACACCATTCTCGTTCAGTTAAACAAATATTTTAAGACATGTTATTCGTACCCAGGTGCACCACAATATGTCGTTTATTCCTGACCCTATCCACACACCTGTTAATATACTTACCCACCCTACTCGCCATCAATCCCATCATACACTCAAGACATATGCGGCTTTACCTGATGCCCCAGCCTCCCATGCACCCCTGAACCGATCCCCCTTCACTGTTTCCATGTCTATAGACCCATGTGCCTCACTTGATCCTTGCTGTCCCTTATCTTTAACTTCATCCACGCTTATCTCTTCTACCACTGCCATGTCTATCTTTTTTTTTTTTTTCTTTCTATTTATCCCTCCTTCCTACCTCGGTGTCCACTCCTTCGGGCCATTCATGCACTCCAGCCCCTGAACCCAGGATCTGCCCCTAGAGTGCCTCTACCTCCTTCTATCCTGCACAGCGGGGTCTGTCCCAAAATTGGTAGTCTGGGTGACTTCGGAACGGTCACCATCTAGGACCGCCAAGTTTTTTTTTCCATTTTCTGTGGTCCCTTTCCCAGTCCCCTGAGACGCCGGCGCAAGGACGTACATCCAGTGAGGTGACGTGCTGACGCACATCTCTCTCAAGTGCCTAACAGCATCTCCTCTCTCCGACTCTGTGAAATGCAGCCGCTAACCCCTCGAGAGCCTGTGTTCCTACCGGCCCTCTCAGGACGTCAGGTGCATATTGCACCCCTGGTATCCCACCCCAGAGGGAGGAGAGCATCCATTGGGACACTCAATCCTCCCTCTCCCAGCTGACCCCAGTCCATTCCTGAACCCGGGTCGCCGGTGTAGTGGGAGTTGTGGCATCCAGTGCCTCAACCCTCAGTGCCATCGGGCCAGCTGCCATGTCTATCTTATTCTGTCGCTTTACCTCTACAAATCTGATCATAGTCTCCATTTCCTATGTCTGGTTTCCCAAATTCTACCATAACACCTACTGTACCTTGTTGCTGGCTCCACATGTCTCACCTGTTCTATGCTTAACCCCTTTCATACACTCACCCACCTCCTATGTAATTACCTTGCCTGTTATGGCTACTCCCCCCCCCCTCCATTTCCATATCTGTCCATTCTCCTTCCTTCCTGCATCTCATCAGCGTGGTTGAGCCTGCAGACAGCCTGACTGCTTTAGAAATGTACTGTGAATAAGGATCAAAAATATGGGGAAAAGAATTGACCCACGGCAAAGCTACCACAAAAAAATGGAATAGAATGTCAAGAATAAAATAATTAAAATAAAATAATTCATTATTTCTTATTCATTAATAACATTATAATATTAAGGTAATGAAAATCAGTCTGTCACGTGATGAAGAATGTAATAATCAAAGTTTTCAAAACAAATAAACATGTTGTTGATGCAAATTAGAGGTACTGAAAATGCCAGTGAGTTGCCGTGCATATGGATGTATGCAGTTATTAAAAAGGGATCAGGAAGAAGTTTTCACAGGTAATAACATTCAAAAAGTAAAATTAAGTAAGAAAGTGCAATATTACAATAGCAGATTGAGTGAAATATTGTGTTTTGAATTAGCCACAGTTGTGATACAGTTTTTTAGATCTATTGTACTTAATATCTATCTCACAGATGACAGTATTCAAATGTTGTTCTACATGCTTTACATAATGAATTTATTTTTTCCTTACAGTAATAGTAGTCGCACATGGAAACAAGCTTTGGCTAAGTGTGCCTTTTCTGGTTATAAAATGTAGATTAATAAATAAATAAGGCACTCCCGGGAGTTAGATTATCAGTCGATCACCCCTAAGGGCAATATGGCACTCAGCTGCGCCTTGTGCCACATTACACCACTAGTGGGTAAATAACAGAATTTTAATCTAACTCCTGGTCATGCCTTCAAACAACATGAAGTCTTGCTGTATTCTGACAATATGCAGTTAGCCCCAGCACTTGAGCTGCCCCGGAGAGGAAAGAGTTAACTCTATGCAAAAGCATAGAACGTTGAGCTCGAGCTTGGTTTTCAAACCTCTGTCTCTGGTACATCTCGGTGTGACCATCAGATTCTTTACTCTACCTAACTGAGAAGTCGCTCTGGAGATCTCTCTTTCTCTTCGGTTCGGTGCAAGTAAATATCGGTCAGTTTATTCAACCGTTTCATTACTTTTTTTGCGTCGAATCTCTGTCTATGGTACAGGTAGTGTAAGTAGGTAGATAGTGAATTAAAATTGTGAAGAAATAGTTTTTGTTCAGTTTCCTGTTAGTCGGTCCGCTTGAGAACTGAAATCTTTCTGTGAATTAGCCTTTTTTTTTTTTGTAATTTTTTATTTATAGTATTTTGGTATACAAGTATACATCATACTCATTTCCTGAATGGGTATATAGAGATACATTTAGTTATTACATTACATAGGATAGTGACTATCTGTTCGGTTGGTACATCATTTGGGAGGTATCCCATCAATAATATTTTCAACAATATCAAATAATAATGGAGCTTTCATGCAGCCAAAGCCCTATTTGACTTCTAGAAATTCATAACATCAAATTTAACAGACCTCAGGTCATAATAAAAGTTTTAGCCTCATTCTGATAAAAAATAAAAGAATCTCTACTCCGGAGTAACTCCTTGCAGATCTGGGAGCTTATTAGTGCTATCCGCAGCCAGATGGGATTTTGCCCTCCTTCATATAACAAGACGGAATATACTTTCCGTTAAAACGATGCCCCAGAATTAATTTCAGATCGACTGCTAAGTAAACACTGAACATGCCCCTCAATGTGGTGTGACAAGTTACTGGGTCTTCCAAGCACAGCTATTCTGCTGATCATGACAAAATAGAAGCAATAGTTAGCCCAAAATATTTTGACATCAGTTAAATCATCTCAGTGGGGCACGAGGCTTTGCAGTCATAATACTACATCGTTCATAGTGTAAAATGAGCTTTGAAAATCCACACCTACTAAGCTTTCCCCAGACTTTAAAGAACGCTGTTCAGCATTTACCGTGACCAAACCTTAATAACAGATTGTCCAATACTGGGAGAAAAGAAAAAACCTAGTGGAGAGAGCATGGTATTTATTTACTATCAGAAGCTCAGAGTCTCTGCAGAGTTTTAATGAATGATAATTTCCCTCTCTCAGGACGTATTGTCTCTAAGTTAATTTAGTCCCCTTCCGAATCTTCTTCTGATGGTTGAGCTTCCCGTTGTCTTTTGGAGAATATATTTTCAATGCAAGTCCCAGCTTCTTTTGGATCCGTAAACCGATATTGACGCCGGTTTATAGTGAAACACAATCGGGCAGGGAAAGCGAGGGAATAAGATATGTCCATCTCTCGAAGGTGCTTTTTTACTGTGTCAAAGGCCTTCCTCCTCATGCGGGTAGCGTACGAGATGTCTGGGAAAAATAAAACACGGGCCTCGTCCACATAGATTGGGGCTTTGTTTCTCAGGACCCCCAACAACAGATCTCTCTCGCCCGGGGAGCGCAGTGTGAGAAGCACCGTGTGTGGGTTTGCCAGTTCGTTAGAGGGTCGCCTCAGATTAATTCGGTAAGCCTTGATTATTTTAAATTCTGTTAACTCAGTTATGCTCTCCAACCAGAATTGCAGATATTGCAATAAGGATTCACCTTCAGACTCCTCGGGCAATCCAAGAACATGGATATTGGCAGCTCGTATTAAATTTTCCAGCTGCTCCACGCGGCTTCTAAGTGCTGCTTGCTCTTTGAGCGATGTCGCCGTGGCGGCCAGGGCCTTTCCCGCCGTAGCTTCAGTCTGTTTGGTTGCTTCCCCCAGAGCTTCCATTCTATGCTCCATAGTGATAAATTTTTCAGTAAAATTATCCAACTTCTGGTCCATCTGTTGTACCGTTTTGGTGAGCGCTTGCACCGCTGTTTGGAGAGTCGACAGTGTAGCTCCATTTGCATCTGAGTTCGAGGCATGAGATGGGCCTGGAGGATCTTCAGGCGGTTTGGTAAGTGAAGATCGTGGAAGGAAGAAATCCTGCTTATTTGTCTTCGTACGACCCATTATGAGCTTCAAAAAACACGATTCTGTTGCAGAAGTTCCTCTTTTATTGATGTGTTATGGCTGTAGATAGTTCCAAGCTCATAAAATTGTAACTTTTATAGTTTTACTACTGTGAATTAGCCTTGTTTGAATTTCTCTTGTGGGTTCCGGTTCATATTGGTATCAGAAATACAAATTTTTTTTCGTTTTTTTCCACAGCCCATGACACAGTTGGTAACCGATAGGACAGTGTTACCTGGCTTGAAAGCTATTCAGGGTAACTTTTTTCAAGAGAAAGGTCATGTCTGAGAAACCCAAGAAGAAAACCGTTCCCACTGAGTTTCAGCTCTGTTCCGAGTATGGGGAGGCTTTTGCTAAAGCTGATCCCCACCTCGTATGTGTGTATTGTCTGGGGTTTGACCGCCTCAAAACGAACTGCCAAATTTGTAAGGACTTTCCTAATGCCACTTTAGAAAAAGGTTAAGTAGGCTGAAGGAAAGGAAAGGGAGGCCGAGAAGTCGGACGAACCTGAGGAAGTGCCTGCTGACACGGGCGATACCCCCTTGGGCAAGAGGAGATCCGATTCCGAGGGATTGGTTTCGCCGAAGAAGAGAAAGAACTCAGCCAGTTCGGATCAGGTGCCACATGTTCTAGCCGATGAAGAAATAGCTAAAGCGATAAGCATAGTCCAATCGCTTCGCCCGGTTCCATCCGAACCAACACCTTCAGGAAAGTGATTGTTTCTGATGGTTCCCACTCCATCAGAATTTGATCCGGAGGCTTTTTATGAGGAATGGGAGGAAGACAAAGATTACCCAGAGGAAGAGGAAGATGAAGATGTTTTTGTAGGCCTAGATGAGCCTATTGAACCAGACATTTCCCCAGACAGGGCTACCAGTGTCTTCCCCTCCCAGACTTTCTGAGTCCCCTTCCGACATTATGTTTTACAGAAAGGTGGCTGACACTCTCCAGCTACTGGTCGTGGAAGCTGCTGAGGAAACAGAGGAACCTGATTATGTAGAAATGATGGACGTCCCAGAGTCCAAGAGGCTGTCTATCCCCTTTCACAAATCTTTGGGGAGACAGACTCAAAAGCTGTTGCAAATGCCTTCTTCCATACTCCCTGTGGACAAAAGGATGGATAGGAGGTATATGCTGTCAGGTTCAGGTACGGAATTCCTCTACAGTCATTGCAGCCATGTTGGAGTAGTGCAGGCTACAGCCTGTGACAAGGCAAACATTCCTTTGGCTTCACCCCCCCAAGACAAGGATTCCAGGAAAGTGAATGCCATGGCCAAGAAACAGTACTTGGCATCTTCCTTGGTACTCAGACTAACCAATTACATGGCCTACACAGCCAGGTACCAGAAGTCCAGATGGGATACAGTGCTGGAACTGGCTAAGAAGGCATCCCCTCAGCTAGCCAAAGAGCTGGAGGAGGTGGCTGCTGATGGAATTGAGGCATCCAAGGTACAATTCCATGGTGCTGTGGACTCTAATGATATGGCATCAAGATTCATCTGTTTCTCTTCGGAGATCTGCTTGGCTCAGATGTACTAGCCTCTTACAGGATACCCAGGCTAAGGTTACGGATTTCCCTGTGATTGGTAATTCTCTGTTTGGGGAGCAGACAGAGTCTTACATGAAAAAGATGGATGAGTATAGGACAGCTTACAGGAGTGCTGTGGCCAAAGAGAGGCAGGCCACTCCTCAGAAGCAGCAGTCTAGGGCTGGCAGGGGCAGGCCATTTCAAAGGCCTTTTTACCAAGCCCAGGCCTCTTCTTCCCCTTTTCAGCAGAGAGGTTCTTTAGAGGGAGAGGCAGAAGGGGGGATGACTAGAGTTGCATCCTCCTCCTTGCCTAAAGCTCCTGCCAAACAGACACACTAATGTGTCAGCTCAGGTCGCCTCCCCTATTTCTGTAGGGGGCAGGCCTAGAAGTCTATCACTTCAGACGGTTGGGTCCTGGAAGTGGTAAGCCAGGGACTGGCTCTCAGTTTCTCAAAATTCCCCAAAATGAGGGCCAGGTCTTTTCCTCCTGCATCAACCTCAGAAACACTTGCCCTAGAGGCAGAAGTGTCCTCCCTTCTAACCCTCAAAGCTATAGAGAGCGTTCCTCCACATCACAGGGGCAAAAGACTGTATTCCAGGTACTTCCTTACCCCAGAAAAGACAGGAGAGTGGTGACCCATCCTAGACCTAAGATATCTAAACAAACATGTCACAAAGCCAATGTTCAAAATGGTGACTCTGGGAATAATTCTTCCCTCTCTGAGACCAGGGGACTGGCTAGCCTCCCTGGATCTCAAGGATACCTATTTCCATATACCTATTCATTGCTTCCACAGAAAATTCCTCCGGTTCGAGTTGCCATCAGGCCATTATCAGTTCAGGGCTATGCTGTTCGGCCTTACCTCAGCTTCAAGGGTGTTCACAAAGTGCCTTGCAGTGGTGGTAGCCTTCTTCAGAAGGCAGGGCATCTCTGTCTTCCCATATCGAGATGACTGGTTAATTGTAGGCCAGTCCCTAGGTCAGGCATTTTCTTCAACTCCTGGGCTACATGGCAGCTTCTACTGCAGTGACTCAGGGAGCAAGGTTCCAAATGAGGGACATTCAATTCCATTTCAGAGCTTTTTGGTCCCAGAAAAGAGACTCTCTCACAAAACTGATTCCAGTGACTCAGACTCTTATCCAGGCTCTCCAGTGGTGGTCAGATCAGGACAATCTCAGGCAAGGTGTCCCTTTCCTCATTCAGACACCACCACCACTGACACTGACCACAGATGCCTCTCTCCTGGGATAGGGAGCCCATCTAGGAGCCCTAACTGCACAGGGCATTTGGTCTCAGTCCCTCCTTCACATCAATCTTCTAGAACTCAGGGAAGTGTTTCTGGCCCTTCAGACCTTCTCAGACACAGTAAAAGGCAAGGTGGTACAAGTCAGGACAGACAGCACCACCACTATGTGGTACATAGACAAACAAGGGGGTACTCGGTCCATGGCCTTGTGCACAGATGCCATGAAAATATGGTCTCTAGCTTACTCTCTTCAAGCTGCTCTGATTGCAGTGCATCTTCCAGGGAAGGGCAATGTCCTGGCAGATGCCTTAAGCAGGATTTCTCAAAGTCACCACGAATGGACCCTGAACCCCCAGGTACTTCAGGTAATCTTCAGGAAATGGGGCTTTCCAGAGATAGATAACTTTGCAGCCCCAGACAATCAGTCTTGGGGACTGTTCCCCTTGGTGCTCTCCTGTTAGATTGGACAGGCAAATTTCTCTATGCCTTCCCCACTTTCCTCTGATCTTCAGAGTTCTGGTCAAGATCAGGTCCCAGCCCTGCACAGTGATCCTGGTGGCCCCGGGTTGGGCCAGGCAACAGTGGTACCCTCTGCTTCTGTCTCTAGCTGCATTTCTTCCCTTCGTTCTACCCAGGAGGCATGACCTGCTGACCTCCTATCTGGGGAGGATATGTTGTCCCTACCTTCACTCCCTCAAGCTCAATACTTGGCTCTTGAAGAGTTAGACTACGCAAGGTTGCATCTCTCACAGGGGGTATTGGATATTCTTAAGGTTTCTAGAAAACCTTCTACCAGAAAAACTTACAGTTCCAAATCGAAGAGGTTCAGTATTTGGTGCTCTCTCAAAGACATACAGCCAGATGTGGCAAGCATTGCCACAGTTCTGGACTATCTGATCCACCTCAATAGCTTAAGCCTTCGGCCTGCCACCCTGAAAGTCCATTTGGCAGCTGTTTCTGCTTTTCTTTCAGCAGGGAAGGGTTCTTCCCTAGCATCTCTTCTCATCCTGTTTTCAGTAAGTTCTTTAATGGTTTGGCTTTCCTAAACCCTCCCCTTAGGAAGCCTACTCCATCTTGGGACTTGAATATCTGTATTGCACAGCTTATGCAACCTCCCTTTGAATCTTTATCTTCTACCAAGCTTAATTTGACTTGGAAAACTGTGTTCCTAGTGGCTATCACTTCTGCAAGGAGAATCACTGAATTGCAGGCCTTGTCAGTGGAACCCGATTTCATCTCCTTTCATAGGGTCAAGGTAGTCCTCCGGACAAACAAGAGGTTTCTACCTAAGGTGATTTCAGATTTTCATCTGAACCAATCTGTGTCTCTGCCTGTCTTTTTTACTGATCACTTTTCATCAGGGGAGAGAAGATTACACAGTTTAGATGTTAAAATAGCACTTAGTTACTACATAGACCATAAAAAGGCCCATATAAATGATATCACCCAGCTTTTTCTTACCTGTGGTGAAGTGGAGAAAGGTAGACCTGCCACTAAGAGTTCTGTTGCCAAGTGGATTGTCTTCTGTATCCAGTTCTGTTACTCAAAACTAGGAAAAGAGCTACCCTTAGGCCTGAGGGCACACTCGACACGGGGTACAGGTGTTTCCTTGGCAGCTGCCAGGGTTATTCCCTTGGTGGAAATCTGTAAAGCAGTCACCTGGAAAACAGTTCACACATTTACCAAGCATTACTCTCTGGATATCCAGGCTAGGAGTGATGCTAGGTTTGGCACAGCAGTACTGCTGAGCCTGTTCCCAAAATAAGGTTCTCTTTCCCCTCCTCCAAGGGGGTACTGCTTGGTAGTCTGCATATTGTCAGAATACAGCAAGACTTCATGTTGTTAGAAGACAAAATTACTCACCATAGTAATGTTGTTTCTTCTAATGGAGTCTTGCTGTATTCTGACCTCCCTCCCTGCCTCCCCTCTCAGAACCTCTTTTTGGGATGTGGGTTGGCAGGTACTGTGCTGCACCCCAGAGGTGTACCTTGTCTCCTGCCTGCCTGGTGGTGAGTTTTTCTTTAATTTCTGTGTAATATATGGTTTGTTTTTACTATCTACATGGTTTTATTCCTGGGTTCTTGACTTGAGTCTTGTGGACCGCAAGTATGGTTGCCTATAGCTTAAAATGTAAAACAATTTCTTAATCAGCTAGTTAGTTAGTATTGATTGTAAGAATCAGACGGTTATACTGAGATGTACCAGAGACAGGGGTTTGAAAACCGAGCTCAAGCTCAACATTCTATGCTTTTGCATAGGGTTAACTCTTTCCTCTCCAGGGCAGTTCAAGTGCTGGGGCTAACTGCATATTGTCAGAATGCAGCAAGACTCCATTAGGAGAAACAACATTACTATGGTGAGTATTTTTTCCCTTTTGCTTAATCCTTACCAGCCCAATACAAAATCAGCCAACATTTGGATAGTGGGCCGGTACTAGGCTTGACCCTTGTGAGAGAGAGAAAATTCAACTTCACTATTTTACTCTTTATTTTGAAATTTAAATTATTTTTTTAACTTTCTTTTTTCCTCCTCCCCCGCTCTCAGTGTCCCACTTCCTCTGGAGTCGCCAATGGTGCCTACCCTGCTACTCCTCAATCTACCTGATCCTGCAGGTGATACCCATGGAGCCATGGATATACCCCCCAGGCAGGTACGAGGTGGGGCCCAGCACCCCGAGATCTTTCTTGTCTTGTTGGGGCACCCAATGGCAGGACAAGCAGGTGGGAGTCGCGAGTTTGCACCGCACTCATCTTCCCGTGCTCCAGCGTTATTTTCCTTTTTCTGTGGGCACAAAGCACGCGATCGCCAAGGGCTAAGCACTGATGTCCGCTACACCCCAGCCTCTCTGAACAGGTTGGATGCTTGCTGTTTCTCCGCATCCACCAGAGGTCAGCCAAGCACTGAGTCTCAACCCCCCAGAGAAGGTGAGCAGTACCCTGGATGCTCAAGCCTCCTTCCCCTGGCTGGCCCTCCATCTCCCAGCCTTGTTCCCGAACCCGGGTCGACAGCATCACAAGTGGTTGTGCTACCACTGCGCTGGTGGTCCAGCTAATTATTTTTTTTTTTTTTATAGATTTCCAAAGGATCCAAACATGAGACATGAATGGAGCGAAACATCAGATGGGAACATTTTCAGCCAAACAATAAGACCGCAGTATGTTCTGATAATTTTTTTGAGTCTTGTTTTGATAGTCTTATGGTCTGACCAGTTCTAAGACCAGTGTTCCAATGATCTTCAATTTCCATCAACATCTTTAGAGAAAGGTAATATATTATTAATAAGATTTAATACATTTTTTTAATGAGACTCCAAACTGATATCTACTTCCCTTCTATGATGCCAAACATAATCTAAATTATGCTTTTATAACAGCAACCTGAGGATGATAAATATTAATTACAAATGATAATGTCTCATATGTTGTTTTTAATGTTTGATATAATTGCATGTACACAATGAAATGGATATGAGCAAACCAGTGTTTTGACACTATGGGTCAAGTAAGCAATAATACACAACAGGGTCGATTGTATACTGCAGCAGTGGACCGCCCCGGTGCATAATGAGGCCCAACACTGCATGCAGAGTGCCTTATAGCCCCTGGATGATCTGGTATTGCCCAATACCGCCCTTCCTGGAGGATAATATTGTGCTTTGAAAAAGGGTCACTGCATTTTATTTTATTTTTTTTAATTCATTGTTAGATGTTTAAACTCAGATATGTCTGCTTTGTGACCACCGGCAGAAATTCTGCAGAATTAGTTGCCGTATTGGTCCTTGAAATAAAAAATTCAGAAACAAATTTTATTTATTTATTAATTATTCAGAAACAACCTTTAAGCAGAAGTTCTTTTACAAAGGTTCCACGTCAGAGAATACAAACAAATAGTTGAAAATACATAATATACAGCACATAATAATAAACAAACCTACAGTTTACTGAGGTGCAACACTAGCAATTTACAAAAGTAGATAGTTGAGGTGGTATTGATCCTTGGCAGGGAACAGAGTAGACGAGTTCAAGGGAGAACCAGGGGCAGGTGGGAGGGGAAGGGTGGAGGTGAGCGGAAAGGTTAGCAGTCTGGTACTAAACTTTGTCAAACAGGAAAGTGGAGATGGTGAGTAACAGTGAGGCAGGTTGAAGAAAGCACGAGGGTAGGTGGTAGTAAAAAAAGGGGGGTAGAGGTCAAAAGTGGTGGGGATAACAAATCGGAGCAGGGAGGGAGGGAGAGGAGGGGATCTGGAGGTGTGAGGGAGGGAGAGAAAGGAGTCTGATGGTATGGGGTGTGGTCTGTGAGGACAGGTAAGGAAGTGGGGGGAGTGATGGGGGTGTGCAGGGGAGGTGAGGGTTGAGGGGTGGACGATATAGGCTGCTTAGAGCAAGACTTTTAGGGGTGGATGATGTTGGTAAGTGCAGAGACATCTTAGAGGAGTTTTCATTGGGCAAGAGCCATATTAGGTGCCACTAGGACAATCACAAGCGTTCCTGGAGAGGAGGTGTTTGTTAAGTTCAGACTGATAGCCGCTCCTCGTGAGACTTCCAGGCACTCATTGAGCCATAGCAGGGCTCTATATGCGAAGGTCCGCTGTCCATGTGTGGTTCTGCAGAAATGGACATCAAGCAATCTTAATGCCTTACTCCTGGTTCCGTACTTTGGGTCAGCTTGGTAGAGGAGGTTAGAGATGTTGGGAGGTGGAGCCCAAAAGCACCTTCTGGCTGAGTAGGCAGGTTTGGAATTGTATTCTGTGCTCCAGAGACAGCCAGTTGACATGTAAGTACAGAGAACAGGTGTGGGTGAGTCGGTCATGCACCAGTGGCAAGTCTACACGCCTTGTTTAGTGCCTTTAGTCAATGAAGGAAAATATCGAGCTGGTGACAGAGAGATGGCGGGCATTTGGGGGGGAGGCTGATGACTAAATAAGACTCCTGAGTTTGGAGTTAACAGCTTTGACCACCATGTCAATATGCTGCAGATAAGATAGGGTATCGTCGATGGTGACACTTAGGTACGTAAATGAGTGAACCTGTTCGAGTGGTACGTTGACTTTGTTTTTGATGGATAGGACAGGGATTCTTCTCTTTATCTGTGCTCTGGATAGGAGCAGTGTTTTAGTTTTTTTTTGTAATTGATGAGTAGCTTGTGTGCACTGAACCAGTCCTCAGTCTTATGGAAGGAGGTCTGGAGTTACTGTTCAAGATGTTCAATGTGGAGATTGCTACTGAGGAGAACAGCATCCTCTGCGTACAGGATGATTTTGCTGTTGCAAGCCTTGGGAAGATCATTCAAAAATAAACTAAATTGGAGGGGTCCCAGAATTGATCCTTGAGTAAAGCCCATGAATACCTCTTTGGATCCTGATATGACTTTGCCAATTTTGACTTTTTGGGATCTGTGCGACAGGTAGTCCTCAAACCAGTCAACAGCATTTGGGGCCATTCCCAGGTATTATAGTTGATCCAAGAGGAGGGGGGTGATTGTGTCAAATGCCTTTGTTAAGTCAATAAAGACTGACCCAGTTAATTTGCCTTCGTCTCGTGCTTGATGCACCGAGTTGGTGTAATCAACCAGAGCGGTGGACGTGCTGTGACTCTTTTGGAAGCCATGTTGCTGGGGATATTGCAGCTGGTACTTATGTAGGTAATTGGTTATTTGGTCTGCTACAATCCTTTCCAGTGCTTTAGATAGTGGGGAGACAATTGATATGGGCCTATAGTTAGCAATGTTTGGACCAATCCCCACTCTTAAAAACAGGTAACCAGAGCTTGCTTCCAAACGGTATGGAATTTGGCTAGAGTGAGTGATTTGTTAGAGTTTTGTCATAGGGACTATGAGTTCATCGAGGGCAAGTAATACCAGCTTCATATTGATCCCATCGCTTCCCATCCTAGTCTTGCCCAGAGCTTTCAGAACGTAGGGTCTTATGACCTTGGTGGACACCCATTTGAAGCAGAAATTAGGGTGGTTTTGCGTTTTTGATTCTCTACTAAGTTGGACTCTCTCTCGCTTCAGATAGTCGGGCAGTAGGATGGAGCTTAGGTCTGTGAAAGAGGCATTACATGCTTCAGCTACAGTGTGCGGCTCCATAGTGGGCAGGCCGTTTAAGTTGAGAGGCTGGGGTTGCTTTTTTTCTTCCTTCCCAAGGAGGTTATTTATATTCACCCAGAATTTTTTTCCTGTCTCCCTAGCTGTTTTGCAGCTGGATCTTCTGATAATTGCTTCCTGGTAAGATATGTACATCTGTTTCTGGTGGCCCTGTAGGACTGATGGTCATTTATTTTCCTGGAGGACCTGGCATTGGCCTAGAGGTTCTCTCTCTCTCTCTCATGAGAGTAAAAAGTTCCTCGGTGATCCACCCTTTGGTGTGTCCTCTCACTTTCCTTTTTTTTAGTGGGGTGAATCTGTTACAGATATTATTGAAGCTGACAACAAAGTAGTTCAGGGCTAGGTCCAGATCAGGCAGTGCATCTAAGGGTGACCAGTCAAAATATGCTAGGACAGCTTTGAAAGACCCTAGTTGTCCTCTCATTAGGACCCTGCTTTCAACCGTGATGGGTGGAGGTTTCCTAAGGTTGTCTGGCCACCTAAGAGTGACTGGGGACTGATCACTTAATGTATCTGGCTGCACTCTAACCTGAGTTATTCTGGAGGGGGAGTTAGAGAGAATCCAGTCTATGAGGGTACAGTTGCCTGTCCTGTAGATCCTCCTGGTGGGTTCTGTGACTAGTTGCAAGGGATACAAATTGGTCACGGCGTTCTTCAGATGGGTTGCATCATTACTGAGCCATTTGATATTAAAGTCTCCAGTGATGAGTTCATGGATCTTACTAAGGGGGATCAGGGCATCCAGCACTTTGACAAGGCCTCCACTGGCCTTTTTTGGGGGTAGGTATACAGAGGTAATTACCAGTGATTTATTCTTCTGGCCACATTGTATTTTAACTGCTAGTGTCTCATGGTCATCATAGAAACATAGAAACATAGAAGTTGACGGCAGATAAGGACCGCAAGGCCCATCCAGTCTGCCCATTTCTTTTTCTACCTTATAAATGTGCCATCGGCCATCATCCCTATTAGTTATGGGGAGCACATTCCTATTGAGCGAGTCTCTAACGTAGATGAGACATCCACCACCCCTTTTGTCCAGTCTGTCGATACGGAAGATTTGATAACCTGGTAGTGCGACTTCTGGGTTATTTGTTTTGCCCATCAGCCAGGCCTCTGTGAAACATAAGATGTCCAGACTGTGCAGGGCAGCCCATGCCTAGAGTTGTGTTAGCTTGGCAAGCAGGCAGCAGATGTTCATTGCTGCTATTTTAAGGTCCTTAGGTTGCTGTTACCAGTTCCATAGGGATTTTGTGGGCCTGGATCTGGGTGCACATTGCCAGATAGTAGGAGCAGGATGGGGGATGGCCTTCCGGGTTAAGAAACAGAGTGGTGGCGGCTTTCCCTTTTACGAGCTTAAGTTTAACTTGGTTGGGATGCTTACATCTTGGGGGAGGGGGCCGGAGGCGGTGAGAGGCACAGTGCACTGTAGTCAAGGGTCGTTCCATATTTTAGCACCATTAGCAGCTCAAGGGGTATAACTACCCGAGGGTGGTAGCTCATTGGTAATGTATCCACTCTTATCCTCAGAAATACACCTGCATCTATGCTGGCATATTGGGGATTGGGGGGATTGGAGGTTCCAGGGGGATTAACTAGTCCATAGGTCAGGAGAGTAACGAGGAGAGTTAAGAATGTGTTTATGACCATTTTCAAGGTAGGTACAGGCAGTGTAAGCTTTGGTAAAAGTAGGAGCTGAGAGCAGTTTAAAGAAAGCGAAATAAGCTAAAAATAGGAGGTGTCCTATCTTGTAAGCCTAAAAGATTGGCAATTTAGAGAGAGATGTATCGACTGGGAAGTATACCTTTAATTCAGAGATCAGTTGGGTAGGTGGCCACTCAGGTAGTGAATTTTGGTGAAGTGGGAGGAGTTTTAGAGTATTTAATAGAGGCTGCGGTCAGGGTGGGCAGGCGGGAAGAAAATACCGGTTCAAAAGAAACAAGTCCGATTTAGCACTTCGGGCTGGGGAATCCCCGAGAGCGCCACACTAGGGGCAGACTGAGACTTGATCCAAATTCCAATCATTGCTTTTCTGCCTCGGTTTTTAGCCTATCATGGGTAGTTGCAGTCTATGCTGTATGCGAGGGGAAGCCGCGGAGAGAGACGTACCTTATTTCTGCTTGTGACCCACTTCAGGCATTGAGGACAGTGTCAGGAGGCGAGCACCACGTCCCGGAGTCCTAGCCAGGCAGCCAGTTGCCTGATCAAGGGCAGTGTTCTGCAGAGAGATTCAAGAGAGGCAAACGTTTAGCAGGGAAGGAGAAATCAGTCAGTGTGGGGTGAGCACTGAGAAGACAATAGCAAGAAATAGTCACGGTTTAGCACTAAATCGGTGGGCGGGGGTGTGGAGCAGAGAGAGACAGAGAATTGCAGTTGGGAAAAGTGAAAAAATTATAAAGCAGAGTACAATGGGTAGGCACTTGAAAGAATTAGAAAAAAATGGTTTGATACATCTATGTTGGTCCAATAAAAGGTAACAAAAGAAAACAGCTCTACACACACACACGCACACACATGCCTCTTTTCATCCAGATACTCATGTCAGAACAAGCAGAACAGATATCCTACATGAGCAGGTAAAGATAGAGGGAGGATTTTTCATGGTTAGCAAAGGCAGAACTGTTATGAATATTATGAACAATGAATGTTTATAATTTGTTTTTGTGTGAAATGAGAGTGTGATAGAAACATAGACTTTGACGGCAGATAAGGACCGCGTGGTCCACCTAGTCTGCCCATTTCCCTGCCTACAGGATAATCTGCAGATCCTAGTTAACCAACAGCCTATTTCTTCCTACCCCCAACAAGAATTGCCTTATGTATGTCCCATGCAGTCTTGAAATGTCCCACAGTTTTAGACCCCACAACCTCCTCAGGAGGGCTGTTCCATGCATCCACCACCCTCTCTGAGAAAAAATACTTCCTCACATTGCCCCTGATGTAGGTAACATCATAACTATCTGTTGTAATACACGTTCATCAAATTGTGTTTTCTAAACAAATCTGATTCCGTACTAACACTTTCAAGGGAAACATAGTTGTCATTATTGTATGTTACCATCTGAAATTATCTGTTGTACATTGGTTTTCAAAAACCGGCCTCCGGAATGATACCCTGCTCTGCCGCTGTCCACACTGCCTAATAGTGTCTACCGGGGAGCTGGGGCTTGTCTAACAGTGTCCATTGAGAGTTGGGGGGGTGCAAGCCTGGGCATGGAGGGATGGTAGATGGAGCAGGGGCTGAACTCCATTGGAAGATAGGGGGCCATGCACAAAAATAATTAAAAAAAAATCATGACTTAGCGCTTACAGCCAATCAAGCGGATTTTGTAACGTAATTATTTCCAGACATATTCTTATAATTTTTTTTTTTTAAAGACTGCTACAGCAAGACACACATTGCACATGCCAGACAACAAAGTTCAAACAAGCTCTTTAGAGGGTCAGCCACCATCGCATACTGTTTGATCACAATTACTCCCTTGAATGTCCCATGTCTGATAAGTAGAAGATTGATCAGCTGCAAGATGAGCTATGGGGTCTTAGGAAAACAATTAAAACCATAAGACCACGTGAAAGACAACTGACACAAGTGGAAAAAAATTGACCAACATTATAGAAGGTTTAAGATGGCAATTCTTACTGCTAAGTGACATTGCAGGTAAATTACTAGAAAACTCAATTGTTAGCTTCGATAGAACTTCTTAAGAATGAACTAAACAATCACTGCAGAGAGCCACATTCAAGGTGTTACTGGGACAGTATAAGAAACATCTGCTTAATGCTTTATTTTTATTCACCTAAGACATACGAATATGTTCATAAATTTCTTTCCATGCTACACTTGTGTACCTTACGTAGTTGGATGGAGGTATCCAGTGGAAGACCCTGCTTCACAGAAGAATCATTCAGTCGACTACGTTCTACTTAACCACCTGACAGTAGATATTGCCTTGTAATAGATGGGATGGTGATTCATAAGCATACAGAGTGGGACAACTCATTACAACAATTCCTAGGATTTGTAGACCTTGGGGAAGGAAATGTTGAGAGTGAATCTACAGTATGGTGGTGATAGAGGCTTTGGTTTTCCTATTAGTTTCCATTAGCAGCAACTGGAAATTACCTATTGGGTATTTCCCTATAAATGGACTGTCAGCAGACATGCTGAAAACACTTATCATACAATGTCTAGTAAAGCTGCATGAGGTAGGAGCTATAGTAGTAGTAGTCACATTTGATGGACTATCAACGAATCTTAGTGCTGCAAAAATGTTTGGAGTTCAGATTAATGACGGATTAATTACTCCGCATTCCGTCCATCCCAGTGTGAGCGTCCGCAAAGTGCATGTCATCATTGATCCATGCCACTGTCTAAAGATAATTCGTAACCTGTTGGAGGAGAAAGAAAACTCTGCATCTGACACTAGGGTATGTAGGATTGACTGCAACAGATAAAAATTAAGAAAGCAAAAAGACATGACAGGGTGTGCATTATGACAAAATGAACGCACTTCTCAAAGGGAAATGGTATGACCGGCCCAGTTGCACTGAGGGTTGAGGCGCTGGACGCCACACCTCGCGCCATGCCGGTGACCCGAGTTCAGGAGCGAGCTCAGGCCCCCGGGGGTCGGCAGGGGAGGGACCGGATTTAGCGCCCGCTGGGCTGCTCTCCTGTCCCGGGGGGAGGGCATCAGGGAGCTCAGCGCTCAGGCGGCCCCTGGTGGAGACTGGGGGCGCTGCAGTGGTGCAGAGCTGCATTGCTAAGCGTACCTGGCCCAGTGGCCGTCGTCAGGGTGCTGCGCGCATGGGACTGAGGCGGGCACAACAAGAACACAGGAAAACCCCGCTCTGGGGTTAGGCGACAGCACCAATCCCCATGCCCATGACATGGGTCTAACTTGTCTGGCCCTCGTAGATCCTCCGCCTAGGGCCCACGTCAGCAGCTGGAGTCTACAAAGCTAAGTGCACCCAAGGTAGGAGGGGCGGCCCCACCCCAGAAGGGTTAAGCTGGGGGTGTCAGCTGCGGGGGCGGAGGAGAGGAGGGTTCAGTCGGGGAGACTTCAGGCAGGGCAGGATAGGGTTGGATGCCTGAGAGAGGCTCCCAGAACCGTGACTGGAGGGAAAAAGAATTGGCAAAAAAAAGGGGAAATGGTAGGCACGAGGCACAGCTGAGTGTCATTAAAAACACCTGAGAAATGCGATTATTTCACAATAATGGTACACCACTGAGTGTCTTACAGCTCTTATAATCTGGTATTTAAGTATATAATTTTACATGCGTGAAAATAAGATGAAAATATTTAAAAAAAGTAGGACTTTTCCTTGAAATATTCTTCTATTTAAAAACTGAATAAAAAGAAATAGTCCCTATTCTGGTAACTGTGGGATTAGATAAAAACATCAAACATAAAGAAACCTATGTGTGACATACATTTTTAAACGTAACCTGTGTTTTTAAACTACAGATAGTAAAATGAGAGTATGTAGAAAATCTCTATAAAGTACAAGACATGGAAGGACTGCGTGCTGCCAATAAACTACATCAAAAACACATCGAGTGGCACAGTCAGAAAATGAAAGTCTGTATCACAAACATTAATTGCATCTGTTGCTGCATCACTACGCTGACTTTCCGAGACTCTACCCAAATTTAAGGATAGCTTAGTTTAGTAACAGCTAAATGGATAGGAGACATAGACAGGTATGCTTTACATACCAAAAAGAACTATCAATTTAAAAGACTTTGAATTTACTTTATGGTACTAGTAAGATAGGAAGAGACTGTATTTGGTTGTGACTCACCATACAGATCAGAAATGTAATCAGTGAATAATACCCGACAAGGTGGGAGGTATTGGGCAATACCGGACTGCCTAGTGTCATAATTAGGACATATGCGTAGTTCCTTATAGATCCTGAAAGGCCACTGGTATGTCCGGTATTGCATATACCACCCATCCAGGAGAATATTATTAAGTAATATACCAAGACAGGGTGTGGGTAGTGCTGGGATTTACCAGTGCCTGGTGTGTTGTTTGGTCACAAGGCCGCATGCCGAGTGATCAAAACACACTAGCCATGGGTTAATCCCAGAATATCCCACACCCTGAAGTGGGATATTGCGATTATTCAATGGCACCCCTTTTTTTGGCAAGAAAAAATAAAGAAAAATATATTTTTTTTGTATTTTAAATTATAATTCATTTTATGCTCCATTAGAAAAAAATAGTTCCATATTGCCATGGAGATCCTGCCTAGCTTCATCATTTGTGCATAGATGCCGATGGTAGTCGTTCCCCACACTCTATATCACCCTACCTAGATGCACATCTCCCCTTCCCTGCGATGCACATATAGTTGCTAGGCTTTTTCTGCACATGTTCTGCCACCGTTGTTTTAAAAATGTAAAGAACAGGTGGCCATTTAACTTTTATTCAACATTCCCGCTCTACGCAAAGCACTGCTACATTCCGTATATATCTGCAGCCATCCCCATTGACCTAAAGGGTTATTTAAAAATGAGAGAATTGGTGAAGCTAGGAAAGTGTTTTAAATTATAATGCATGTGGTAAAAGTTTTAGAAATCAGTGTTGAAAAGCCGAAGTGTCATGCTGGGCATGCACATATGCATATTCCAGAAGCCGAGCATATGCATACTTGCATGCCCTGTATGAGGGTTCAGATTTTTAGTGATTTGGGGGGTTGCATCAGTTGCCGTGTTGCTCAGTAAGCAACCACAAAAATGATGCATTTTAAATGTTTGCTCAAGAAGATGACTTTATGTCTACATATATCTTTCATCAACAGATTATTCGACATCCTAACTTCTAGGAGCCCATTCGGGAAGGGATACAAAGCTCCCAACAGAAGGGTGTCTGAATGCAGCTGGAGACCATTCATGGAGTATATGATTGATCAGATGGAAACACTAGCCCTAGGTAATGGGAAACAAGTAATGAGAAGCCTTAGAAAAACAGCAGTGCTTGGATTCATAACAACCACTACAGCACGCTGGAGTTGGCCGACAATCTAATAGAGCCATCCGGACCACTGCGGTGAGTGCGAAATTATGAAGCAAAAATGAAAAGAGTAACAGTCTTGTTATATATATTTGAGCAAATTATGAAAAAGTAAGACTTTGATGCAGGTAGCAGCAAATGTCCAACAGCAGGTGTTATAAGAACATATCTATTGTATTACATGTTTATCAAATTGTGTTTTGTAAATAAATTTAATTCCATATTAATACTTTATTTTTTTATACTTTTTATTTATTATGTCCAAGTACATATACAATATATTAAACTTGGTTCCATGCACTATAAAGTTACACAATATGAGTCTTCTATTAAGGATAATAAGCATATCACCCTTTGTTACATCATTGGATGGTTAACAAATAAAGATCTGTATTTTACATTTGTAAACACAAGTGTTCTCAATATATTTCTTAAATGGCTACTTCGCCATGACCATGGACCTTTTGCTAAATATCTGTACCCGAAAAGTCCCTGAGTGAAACACTCTTGATGTTGCCTTAAATGGTGTATCATAAGTCCAAGTAAAAACGAAAATTTATCCCAATAATAGTGGAGATGTCTACATGTACATTTGCTCCATACGCAGTAGTTAACAGGTATATACCACTACTTTTTCTCGATAAGTAACTTATAAGCTGAGAATTTAGAAATTAAACAGAGGGTTTCAAATAAGTAACCCTACTATATTAAGTTTTTAACAGGTAACCTTTAACCTCAGCAGTTATTCAATTAACTTTGAAGGCATCATACAAGTAAATGGCCCTTATTTTAAACAGATTAGGCCCTCTCAGTCCCCCTCAGTCTCTGAATCTTCAGAATCCTCGTGACTGGCAACGTCCGATTTAAATTTCTCAAGTCTCTTCCCTGCCTCCATCGGGTCGTTGAAAATAAAAGTTTTAGCTGCATATTGAATATGCAGTTTCACAGGGTATAACAATACATTTGCGATCCCCAACTGACGCAGCTCAGTTCTCACTGCATCGAATGCCTTCCGTCTCTGGCGTGTAGCATAGGAGAGGTCAGGGAAGAAGTAAATCCGAGAGCCATCTGGTAGGTGAAGTTGTCCCTTCTTTTTAGCCACCTGTAGGATTAATTCTTTAATGGTCGGACCAAACGTGACCATCAAAATAGTTTGTGGTGTCCCTTCTTGCAGAGGTCTGCGCCATGGGGTAATCCTGTATGTCTGTGCGATCGATCCATCCATTGAAATGGCAAGAGTAGTTTGCACTAGAGTGGTCATATATTCCAGCAAGATTTGACCCTCAGAGTTCTCTGGGATCCCTAGTATCCGCACGTTAGCTAGGCGGGCACCATTCTCCAGATTTTCTAGTCATTGGCGCAGTAGACGGTTTTCGCTCACCAGACCTGCAGTAGCTGTTACAGCATTTTCAGCCATCGTGTGTGACAAATTGCTTTGTGTTGCCACTCCTTCCAATTTGATTTCCACCATTGTGACCCACGAGGTAAAACCATCGACTTTCCTGTCTAGTTCCTTGATGAATGCTTCCAAATCTTTGACTGCTTTTAGAACTGCTGCATTAGAGGGTTCAGTGTCCGAGCCATGCAGTGGGCCCTGTTGTTGCTGCTGGTTCTTAGTCCTCCCCATGTTGCCTCCAGTAAAGTTGACAGAATTACCGTATTTTGCACTTTAGCTGTGTTTTTCGGGTGCAGGATACTTAAAGAGCCGAAATCAAACCTGTACGATGCCCAAAGCTTCATTTTATAGTTGCAAATTTACAAATATTGAGCCTGTAGGCTGGAGCTCCTGTAGAAGACGTCTTTACCAGTCAGCAGCTAGCCACGCCCCCCCATATTAATACTTTAAAGGAAAACATAGTTGTTATTGTATGTTACCATCTGAAAGTATTTGTTGTACATTGGTTTTCATATGCAATGTATTACTACATTTAAGCAATAAAGCATGATCGGGATTACGTTAATTGTCTGTCACTCACCCTCTTGGGGTGTAATGTATCACCCTGTAGGGGTGTAATGTGGCACGAGGTGTCGATGAGTGACACA
Source organism: Neoceratodus forsteri (assembly GCA_016271365.2). Classification (NCBI taxonomy): domain Eukaryota; kingdom Metazoa; phylum Chordata; order Ceratodontiformes; family Ceratodontidae; genus Neoceratodus; species Neoceratodus forsteri. The sequence continues at coordinate 1,754,609,713 of CM057452.1, forward strand.
TGCCCCCATAGGGTGATTATTGACATAACCCATGGGGTGGCATTATTGCTATTATAATACAAATGTTTTTTTTTAACCTTGTTCAGCATATGGTTAAGCTCTACATGTATGTTAATACAAGATTAACATAAGGCTGTTAGAATGTTTGCAGCAAATCATAGCGCTTTATTTCTCAGACTCTTATAATATTTTTTAGATCCATGTAACATTAAATTTGCATATTCTTTCAGAGACATCCTTACAGTAGCTATAAATTTAGCCAGGACCATCTTGAGCCCCTCTTCAGTTGTATCCGCAGCAAGGGAGGTTAGAATAACAACCCCACAGCAAGGCAGTTCAGGGTTGCATACAGGCAGCTAACACGTGGATTGTCTGCAATTTCTAAAACGCGGAATGCTGTCGCTCAGGATCTTACAGAGTTTTATACTGATCAACAGAACCACATAACAGGCCATATTGAGTTGTCACTGTTTAGCAAGAAGTAATGTCATTTACATTAGTTTGACTTCAGGTGTGCTATAATGAAAACATCTACAGCTAGGCATAGTAGGAATAAAAACAAATGAAAATAAATATATATGATCCTAAATATACAGTATGTTTAAAGTTGTATGTGCCGATTGTTTTAGGACAATACATTGTAATTGAAAATTGCAGGCCATAGTTTAGGATCGTTTGTAGTATGGAACATCGATTCTGAAAAAGCATCAGAGATGTGCACACAGCACTTTAATAAAGTGAAGCACTGATTATATATTTTGGTGAGCCTTCATATCTGTGGGTTGCAGAGTGCAGGATTTTTTACAGTACTTTCATCATTGCTTTTATCCCGGCACCTCTGTCCATGTGCAGCCTTTTTTCAATTTTACCATTTGTAGTATACGTCAATTGATAGTTTACTTCAAGCAGGGAGGGTATAGGGTGTGAAATGAGTCTCTTCGAGGATGACTCCAAGATGGGAGCAGTAGTTGAGGGAGAAGAGGGGAGGTTGGCCCTGCAAGGGGACCTGGACACCCTGGAAAGCTGGGCTCACACATGGAAATTAAATTTCAATATCACCAAGTGCAAGGTGTTGCATCTTGGTGGGAAACCCTAAACACAGGTACACCCCTGGGAGGAGGCGCTGGAGGCCTCAATAGGAGAAAAGACCTGGGGTCATGGTGGATGCATGTATGAATAACTCTGAGCAGTGCAGGAGCGGCGAGCAAGGCAAACAGGATGTTGGGATGCATCGTGAGGAGATCACCTCTAGGAGCAAGGAAGTGATTCTGCGCTGTACAATGGACTGGTTAGACCACACCTTGAGTACTGTGTACAGTACTGGAGACCACACTTGAAGAGGGACATACAGCTCCTGGAGAGGGTACAGAGGAGGGCAACTAAGATGATACAAGGGCTAGGGGATTTGACGTATGAGGACAGACTTGAGGAGCTCTGCCTGTTTTCATTGGCGGAGAGGAGAGACAGGGGGACATGATTGAGGTCTTCAAGTACCTCAAGGGAATAAATAGGGTAAACATGGAGGGGATATTTAGACTACAGCAGGGAGGTATCACCAGAGGGCATGGTTTGAAGTTGGAAGGTGGAAGGGTGAGGGGGAAAGGAGGAGGTTTTTCACTGAGAGGGTGGTGGACCCTTGGAATGCACTGCCTGGTGAGCTGGTTCAGAGATCCACAGTGGAGGGCTTCAAGAGAGGGTGGGACAGACACAGAAAGTGGATGTATCAGATGATGGCCTGTCCCAGGGGGATGGGGATGGATGATAGGGGTTTCTGGAGCACAAGGGATGGGAGGGCCTCGGCACCCAACTAAGGATCTAAGGTTCGAGCAGACTCGATAGACCATAAGGCCTAATCTGCTGGCAAATAGTATGTTAGTATGTTAAGCAGCTGTGCAACTAAAAAAATGGTGAAAATATTTACCAATACTTTTTTTATACTATTTTGAATTGACCCTTAACTAATGACTTGTATGATACCTGTGAGATTGGTGGGAATAGAGGGACACTCAGAAGTCAGGTTTGGCGAATCAAAATACATTTTTGTTTATGTACAGCAAAATAAGCGGACTGGATACAGCAAAATAAAGGAAAACAAAAATAACAAAGCAATATCACAGTTAACCACAGTTTGCTATTAAATAATTGTTTAGAGTCACTCAGGTTGGGCAAAAATCCCACCTGGACTATAAGGATTAAAGACAGTTGCACCTTATTACCTGGGTCAGCATGAATCTGATGTGTGCACTAGGTTAGATTCCTTTTATACCCAGAGTCAACCATGTGACCACATCAGGCTCCACCAACTTACAGAAATACATCTTATTTCTTTCAAGTGACCTTATTATTTATATCTAAACGCTATAATGAAAAGACAACTCAGATATCTTTTGACTGGGTGGTAGTGTTCATAATAAAACTTTCTCTATAACAAAATTGGTTGTAAGGTTCTGGTGCAGGCTCCTCCCACAGAGCTATCCAGTGTATAAAAGGTGGAAAGACAGGGCCAGCCGGGGCTTAGTAGGACACTGGAAGACTCTTGGGCAGGATCCTACAAACAGAAACCTCAAGGTAGGCCGCATATAACTTTATACAGTTTCATATCACCTTTTCATTATGTGAACAACATGTTGTAGTACCTCTACTGTTAACGTTTATTCAGTGCAGGCCTTCTAGGCCCAAATATGTTGTAGGCCCAAACAGGATGCATTTTCTGACATCCCTTCAGTTATTTTCCCATTTTCATTCTAGTATAAAAAAATATTTATGTAAACACAAAGGGGAAAGTTTTGTCTTTTTAAAATGGGAAAACTAATGGAAGTAATTGAACAATGGAAGCTGCAGGGCATTGCGAGAGGTACAGCAGTGGACACCTTTTGGTATTTCAGTATTTGGCTGAAATGTGAGTTTGTGATTGAATTGTTCTCTTGGTTGTATTTTAACTTGGTTTCTTTGCTTTACAACAAACACAGAGTAAGATAGCAACCAACAAACTGTAGCACAGTCTTGTCTAACTGGGACATAAATGTTTCAAAGGTCCCAAGTCACTACGAAAGGGGGGAAATGCTATTTTTATACATTTCTCACTTCATTTCTTCTTAGCACCTTAGTTATAAGGAACATAACTTAACTGAAGGCATGTTTTTTCCAGTCACGAATGTAACAGCACTTCCAGGCTAAAAACGAAACAAGGCGCTCCCTTTTTCATGATGCTTTCCTAGACGAGGCAATCCTGAGGAGACCTGAAACAAAGGGATAGTAAGGTGACCTGCCTGCAAATGGTGAACTATAGTGGTTAAAAAAGGGTATATGAAGGAGAAGAGAAGAGACACTGCTGCAGCAGACTTTAGGGAAGAAAAAAGGGTCTCTCAGGATGCTAGGCACTCTGTGACAATACTCTTCTTTCCATAATTTGAGTCCGAGTTAGTATTTTTTTTTTTTTTGTTTAATAAATGATAGCTCCATTTAATGTGTCTTGGAGCAGTTTTTCGTGAGTAATCTTGGCAGCTATTGTACATCACTTGACTAAAATCAATTCCATTGTGAATAAAACGAACTGTCATTCAGCTGGCAGTGCGCCCTAACCTTATGGAATAGCAGCTGTTTTAAAAAAAGCTGGAACTAGCGATGAAAAGCGTGTCCAAGTCATATTAAAAGAAGCACTCATTTTAATATTTTAAATAAAAAAGTGCCAAAGTAGTCTCGGTATGGAAAATTGAGTCATTCTACATTCTGGGAAGATGTTTAGTTTATCATTGTGCACGATGTCTTTTCACTTACAGGTTATTTAAGAAATAAGCCACGAGGGTGCAATTATACCAAGGTTCATTTTTTTTTTTACTATGATAAAATACAACTTTTAAAGAGGTTGCTTTGTTTGTTTATTTTTATTCTGTTTTTTCCTGGGCTGCAGATGGTTTGGATACATTGGATTATAGTCTCATCAACAGCCAGTGATCACCGGAGGATTTACGCTGGTGGTAAACTGCCAGTCTGACGATTTCATTGGCTGTTCACTTATGTCCATGGTATAATCCTTATTTGTTAGTAGGTTCACCGCCCCATTCCCCTTGTAGTTTCTCTGCACCCACCACCCATGTATTTCACTAAGTTAAAAAATTCAGTGTCCGCTTTTTTTTGTTTTGTTAACTACCTCTGTTTCTGTATAAAATACCATACTCACATTTCCCCTTATTCTACCCCACTTTAATTTTATATTGTGCCCTCTCATTCTTGTACCACTCATTGACTGAAAGTTGCATAGCAGCAAGCAAAAAGATGGCAAATCCTGTATGTGACATCATTAAAATAAAGTAAGATGCAAAGGCCTTTACTTGCGGAAACCTTAACTGGGGGTGGGGGTTAAGCCTTGGTGGGATAGGTACATGCACATGTAGACAGTTTTCCTTTAAAAGGATAAGAGGTGGTGATTTGGCAATTTGCATCACTGTGTTTGTCATCTTTAAAAATAATACAACTTTTTTATATCTATATACAGGCCCAACAATGAAAATTATCGATAAGAACTGGAAGGGGACAGGATCAGTTGTGTTCCAGGACAGTAGCTGCTGCTTGTTGTTTTCACAGGGTTCTTGTGGATTTTACTTGGTAGAAGGTTAGTTCTTTTCTTTCTTACTTCCAAGGGGCTAGCAGTGTATTGTTTTGGGGGCTGCTGGAAGTTTGAAAACTGGTTTGGTGGCTGTAAGTGGGCTCATTTTGTGGATGTTTCACTGTGTAACAGGCTCGCGCTGGTGAGCCCTATTTCTTCTGATTTAAAACCTATTTGGTGGGATTTGCTTGGGCCTGGTTCTTTGGCTGCTGGGCTTGGAGGGAAGACAGGGCTGATACACTCTGTCTCGGGAGTCAGGTGTCTGCCCAAGACCCCGCCCTCCCCACCCCTCCTCCCAGAATTCTGCTAATTTATAGGGGAACACCTGCCCTGCAATTGGAGGAAAAGGCTGCAAGTGCAGCTCATGTAGTTCTAGCCACTGGGGGTTGGATTTAAAGGCTGGGAGAGAGGAGCTTAGGGAGTTGTTCATTTCCCTTATAAGTTTAATGTGTTGTACTGCACCTAGTAACAGGGTTACTGGTGTACAGTGGGACTGTCTCTAAGATTAGTGGGTGACCTGATTAGGCAGTAGGGTGTATCTTGGACTAGGGGGAACCTGGTGGCTCACCCAAGGAAACCTATTTGGAAGGGGATGGAACCACACGTCATTAGGGCCAGCATCTTTGGGAGGGTGGTGGGGTGCACAAGGTGTGGAGCAGCCATGATACTGGACTGGACTTGGAAGTTCGGTGGTTGCCCAGTGTGCTACCAGCTGGCACAGCTTAGGGAGGAGGTTGCCGGGATTAGGAGACAGCTGGGGAAGGGAGCGGTATGGTTGGGGAAGGGGGCTGGGGATCTCCCATGGGGTTGCACCAAGCACTGGGGGCAGGGTCATAGGGAAAGGAGTGCAGGAGAATACTCAGGGGTCACATAGGGACCCTGGCAGAGGGGGTCCAAAAGGACACTACCAAGGAAGCAGGCACGTAACTGGGGACCCTCACAAAGGAGGGACGGAGGGACAACATTCTCAGGGAAGTAGGCAGATGGCCAGGGCTGGACAGAAGGAAGCAAGGCAGGGAGGTGGATCAGACCTTACACTCAGTAACTGCTTCAAATCTCTTGTTCTGCTCGAGGATGAGGGGGGTGATGTAGCCATGACAGGGGTGGTTAGAGACGGAAAGGGAGTGGGGAGCAGGAGGCAGGGGCCAGATAGCAGGAAGAACAGGGGGGGACCTGGAATGCAGAAAAATGGGGGGAGCAGTGAATCAGAGCAGGAGGGGCAGGGGGAAGAGGGAGGAAAGCGCAAGGAGAAGGACCAGTTGGGAGGAAAGGTAAAGGAGAAGGACCAGAAGTACAAGGAGGATTCAGTAAAGGGAGCTGAGGATTTGAGGCCAGGGAGCACGGCGAGCAAGGAGGAACTAAATGGAGACAGCAAGGAAGGGAGGATGAGCCAGGCTAGTTTAGCAGATGGGGAGAAGGATCAGTCCGAGCAGTGAGAGGGGAGTTAGCAAGGTACAGAAGGATACTCAGGAGGAGGAGAGCATAGGATTGGAGGAGGGGTGGCCATGGTAAATAAGAAGGGTGGCATGTGGCACCCAGATGAGAGAAGAACAAGGAGCGGCTGGGTGGGCGGGCGGTAGAAAGGATGAGGAACATGGAAGGGGGGGAAATGGAGGAAAAGGAGCGGTCAGAGTGCTCCTGTTGGGGGATTCTATGATCAGGGGTATCAAATGGGATAGGGAGGGAGAAGCCTGGCCAGTTAGAACAAGATGCTTCCCTGGACTAACGGTGCACAGGGCTAAGCACGAGGTATATCAGCTGGCAAAGGATTGTGGGGGTTCTCCGGACATACTGGTCCACCTGGGTACAAATGACATTGAGGGAAATAGCGAGCTAGAGATACAGGCAAGATTCAGGGAGCTTGCCAGGGTCTGTCATGACATAGCATGCACGGTTTCCTTCTCAGAAATCCTGCTGGTGCCAAGGGCTAGTGGGGAACACAAAAGGAAGATTAGGGAGATAAACCAGTGGCTCAGGGAGTGGTGTGAGGCCAGAGGGTATGGGTTGATGGGGACTGGGGAGACCTGGGAGGATAAGGAGCTGTATGCTAGAGATAGACTCCATCTCAATTTGGAGGAGGGAATCCTTAAGTTGAAAATAGAGGTTCATTGGTGAAAAGTGGGTTTAAACTTGTGAAGGGGGGGATGGGAGAAAAGGCTGTCAAGGGGTGCCGATAAGGGAGGGACTCTGTCTCCACCCCTGGGGAGCTGGAGGATTAGGGAAAAGGCCGACTGGCAAAGTGCAGACCAGGGAAACAGAATCCCATGGGAACACGAGCAGGAAATGGAACTATAGGGAAAGGTGGAAGGTGTCCTGCTAAATGCCAGGAGCTTGGGCAATAAAATGCCTGAGCTCAGGCAATGCTAACTGAGGGAGCAGTGGATGTGGCAGCGGTCACTGAGACTTGGGCCACTGCAGGACACGACTGGGACCTGAACCTGGAGGGTTACACTATGTTCAGGAAGGACAGGGGGAGGGAAGGGGAGGAGGGGTAGCAATGATAGTCAAAAACTGCATTGGCATAGGGGGAGTAGAGGAGGCGGAGGGAACCGTGGAGGCGATTTGGGTCACCTTGATAACAAGGGGGGACAAGAGAGTAAAAATAGGAGTGGTGTATAGACCCCCTGCCCTGGCGGAGGAGCTGGAGGACAGTCTGGTGGCAGATGTTGGGAGACACTGCAGACTGGGCAGAGGAACGGTGGTGGTGTTGGGGGACTTAAACATGCCAGGAACAGACTGGGAGACTATGACATCCTCTGTGACCAGGGAACAGAGGTTGTTGGATGTCTTTCAAGACGCGTTCCTAACTCAGCAGGTGAGGGAACCGACCAGGGAGGCGCGGGTACTGGATGTGGTCCTGGCAGACAGTGACCAGATTGGGGGCCTGGAGGTAGGGGACCCATTGGCGGGGAGTGACCATGCCACGGTCTGGTTCTGCCCTGGACCTAGGAGGGTGAGAGCTGCACAATGACGGTAACCGACTCGGGGCGGATTTAGGAAATGGGAAGGATCCTTAAGGAGCATTTGGATGGGATTGGGTCAGACATGGACGCTGATAGTAGGTGGGAAATCATCAGAGAGGGGTGCAGGATGCTACCAGCACCTGTGCAAGAGTAAGACAAAATGCGTAGGGCCCAAAAACCCTGCTGGTGGACCAGGAGGTCCAGGAGGTGGTGCGGGAAAGAAGGCAGCCTATAAGCAATTCAAGTGCTCAAGGAGTGAAAGGGATCGAGGGGAGTACGAGCTGATGGCTAGAAGGGCCACTAGGGTGGTGAGGGCGGCTAAGGCAAGGAAGGAGCAGAACCTGGCCAGGGAAATTAGGAGAGGGAACAAGGGGTTCTTTAGATACATTGGGGAAAAACGAAGGGTGAAGGGGCAGATTAGCAGGATTAAATCAGGGGAGAGATGGGCACAAGACCCGGGGGAGCAGGCTGAGGTACTAAATGAGTACTTCACCTCAGTTTTCACCAAGGAAAATGGGGGTGCTGCATCATACATGGGAGGAGACAGAGATACTGAGGAGGGGGGACCCTTACCGATCGGCAGGTCTGGGGAGAGGGGGAGGCATCACTGGCAGGAGGGGGGAGGGCTAAGCAGGGAGAAGAGGTACCGGAAGTGGAAATCACAGCAGAGAGAGAGTGAGGGAAGCCCTCAGCTCCCTTAAGACGGAGAAAGCACCGTGGCCGGATAAATTACATCCCAGAGTGCTGAAGGAACTTGCGGATGTCCTGGCGAAACCCCTGGCGGAGCTTTTCACCATCTCTCTGAGGACAGGGTGGGTGCCCCAGGACTGGAAGGTGGCGCATATAGTGCCTATCCACAAGGGGGGATCAAGGAGGTGGCAGGGAACTACAGGCCTGTCAGCCTGACATCGGTGGTGGGCAAGGTGATGGAGGGCATTGTCAAGGAGAGGCTAGGGGGGGACCTGGAAAAGTCAGGGTGCCTGGACGATAGACAGCATGGATTCAGTCTCGGGAAATCGTGTCAGACAAACCTTGTGGAGTTCTATGACTGGGTGATGAGTGCCTTGGACCTGGGTAGACCAGTGGTCGTCCTCTTTCTAGACTTCAGCAAGGCATTTGACTCTGTTCCTCACGTGGGCCTGTTGGATAAGCTGGGAGAAATGGGGTGGGGAACCAGATGATCAGATGGATAGGCAATTGGCTCCAGGACCGGACCCAGAGGGTCATAGTTGGTGGGATAGTCTCATCCCCAAGGAGGGTCATTAGTGGGGTCCCACAGGATCAGTCCTGGGCCCCTTCTGTTCAACGCCTACGCTCTGACATAAGGACAGGAATCAGGAGTGAGATGAGTCTCTTTAGGATGACTCAAACTGGGGGCGGTGGTGGATGGGGAGGAGGGAGGTGGCCTCACAGGGGACCTGGAGGCTCTGGAAAGATGGTCTAGAAAGTGGAAGCTGAGGTTCAATGCAGGGAAATGGTACTCCACCTGGGGCCAGAAACCCGGCCAAGTGTACACCCTGGGGGGGAAATGCTACAAGTCTTGATGGCTGAGAGGGACCTGGGGGTGGTGGTGGATGTCAAGATGAACAACTCTGAGACTTGTAGGAGGGCAGCAGCCAAGGCCAACAGGATGCTGGGATGCATCGCTAGGGGGATCACCTCCAGAAGGAGGGAAGTGATACTCCCTCTGTATAACTGCTTGGTGAGGCCGCACCTTGAGTACTGCATGCAGTTTTGGAGGCCACACTTAAAGAGGGACATTAACCTCCTGGAGAGGGTCCAGAGGAGGGCAACCAAAATGATTTGGGGCTTGGGGACAGGACCTATGAGGAGAGGCTCAAGAGCTAAATATGTACACATTGGAAGAGAGAAGGACCGGGGACATGATAGAGGTCTTCAGGTACATGAAGAGGGTAAATAGGGGAGGAACAGTCAGGGTGCTTCGAAGGAAGGAGGAGGGGGCCACTAGAGGGCATGGGTGGAAGCTGGAGGGGGGAAGATTCAAGAGAGAAAGGAGGAGGTGCTACTTCACTGAGAGGGTGGTGGAGCCATGGAATGCGCTGCCTAGAGGGCTGGTGGAGGCAGAGACAGTGGAGGGGTTCAAGAGGGGGTGGGACAGGTACAGGGGAAGGGTTCTGGAAGCAAAATCCAATGCAGCAAGAATATCCGGAACTGGGAAGGGAGAAGCCAGAGAAGGCGAGGGGGGCAGCAAGGTCAGCACCCAGGGTGGGGGCTGACCAAACGAGCAGACACGAAAGACCGTTAGGCCTATTCTGCTGGCATTTTAGTATGTTAGTATGTTAGTATTTCAATCACTAAACTGCAAGACTTATCAATAGAAGAGAATCAGATAATGCATGAGCACAACCACAACTCAGTTTCTTCATTAGAAACATTGGGCCCGATTCTCAAACGCTGCACCAAGACGCAAGGTGTGTGCACCAAGCAGCAGGACGCAAGCAGCAAGCTGCGCCAAGACACAAGCAAGACAGGATTCACAAACGCACCATGCATGAAGGCAAAGACCCGCTGCGCCACGCACCCCATGTGCCCGCACAGTGCCAGAAGGCAGCTAGCGCCATGACGCATGGTGCGTTGCGACAGGGGTAAGACATGTAGGATGCAGGAGTGCTATTCACAGTGGGGCACCTAACAGCAGATATCAAACACCTGCTACACTGCACAGAACTGAACTAAGGGGACTTAGAAAAAAGAAGTGAAGGGACAGGGTAGTGATACAGGAGTGAGACACAGGACTGCAGCAGGACAGAGACAGACGACTGCCAGGCGGATGTTAGTACCACAGACCCTACTGGGCATACAGTTGGCCAGGCAACGCCATAGGCGATGTGTCCGCCAGGCTGCACAACAGGGTGGCACTGCACAGCAGGTGCACAGACAGCAGCAACCAAGACACCGGAGGCATGTCATGGCTGTGTACCGGCCACGCACCGCCCACACGGACCTGAGCGAGGAGCAGTGCATCGCACGATATCGACTTGGCAAGGCAGCCATAGCAGAGCTATGCCAGGAACTTGACGCTGACCTCATAAGCAGGACCCGGGGAGGCCATGCCATACCAGTAGAGGTGAAGGTATGCACAGCCCTACAAGAAATAGCCACTGCCGGATTCCAGACACCAAGTGGCGACACTGTGGGCATTTCACAGCTGTCCGTATCACGGTGCCTGAAGGCAGTCATGGATGCCCTCGTACACATGTCACACCAATACATCCACCTATCCACAGATGCCCAGGAGCAACTGGTGATCAAGCAGGGATTCTACAGCATGGCAGGATTCCCACATGTACTTGGTGCAGTAGACTGCACACACACATTGCCATAAGGGCACCACTGAACGAACCAGAGACCTATGTCAACCGGAAGGGCTTCCATTCCATGAATGTACAGGTCATCTGTGACAGCGGGTGCAGGATCCTCGACATTGTGGCACAGTATCCAGGGTCCACACATGATGCGTACATCTACAGGAACTGTGGCGTGTGTGAGTCCGTCCAGAGTGGGACACTCACAGATGGCTGGCTGCTTGGTAAGGCACACACGGACACACGCAGCATGGGTGGGCATGGGACGAATGTGGGCACAATACTAACCTACACCTCCCTTCCCACAGGTGACAGTGGATACCCACAACAGCCCTGGCTGATGACACTGGTGAGGCATCCACAGAGTGCGGCAGGGCAATGGTACAACGACGCCCACACAGCAACATGCAGTGTGATAGAGCGCACATTTGGTATCCTCAAGATGAGGTTCCGGTGCCTTGACAGATCAGGGGGTGCAGTGCAGTATACACCAGTAATGGCATGCAAACTGTTCATAGCATACTGTGTGCTGCACAACATAGCACTGGAACATGGCACACCACTGGCAGCGGATGAGGAGGCTCCCAGCGAGGGATGGTGACACTGCGGGGGAGGAGGGGGAGGTGGCAGCGGGGCCAGCCCATAACTGGCGAAAGCAAGGCCAGGCACAACACACACTAGCAGGATAATGAATGTGAGCGCAGCTCATTGCAGCACACTTCAGATGAGCACACAACAGTATGTGCAGTGTACACTGCCACAGGTATGCCAACATCACCATGCTGCAAGCAGGCTCTGAACCACAGCCTCGGGACCATGGGAAGACCACACGCATGCAGCAGTGGCACACTGGGTAGCAGTGCCATCCATTGCAGGGAACAACAATGCAGTGCCAGGAACCCAGGGACCACCGCCAGAGAGCACACACAGCAGGTGGACCGGAACAGCTGCAGCGAGACAAAGGTGTCACCACCTGGGCCACCACACAGGCAGTGGCAGCACAGGTGACACAGATGTGCTTATTGCCTGTGAGCTGCCCCAGACAGTGCAGTGAACAGTGACATGGACAGCAGCTTGGGCTTCCGGGTGTCCAGTGCTAGCAGGGGTGACGTGCACAAGCAGTGTGATGTAGGGATGGGGGACTGTGTGGAGTCTCTCGCACAGCATCCACAGTGCTAGGCAGCAGAGACTGCATGTGATAGGGCTGGATCCATGGACAGGTAACATGCAGCACACTGTTGCCGGTGCCAACATGTATTGGCAGTGCGCAGTGGGCACCAGAGGTAGGCACAACGGAGACATGGGGGACTGTGTGGGTGGGAGGCTGCACATACTATGCAACACGGCTGCAGGTGATGCACATGGGTGGGTGCAGTGCACCACAGGCAGCAGGACATGGGTGTGTCATGGCACACCCATAGGACACGTCATGTGGACTTGCACAGTGCCACTGGAGGCATGCCCCCCCCATGCACAGCCGAGGTACCCTGCACAAGCACAGTGTGCGGTGACGGGGGATGGCAAGCACAGCACTGCACGTTGCACTGTGCAACGGCATTGAGTGGACGCATGTCACACTGTACGTCAGCCACAGCAGCGCTACTTGCGCATAATAGTAATCTCGCACGTAACACACACAGTGTGTTACGCGCTGTGTGCCGATGCAAGTTGCGTAGGAGATGTACGTCACAGCATGTGACTCGTGGGGGAAAGCAGGGAACACATGGAACCGAGCCACCAGCACGTGTAGGGCTTCGGTAGCACATGCTAGGCCACACAGGACAGTTTGGCACAGGTCACAGCTCCACCTACACTGCAGAGGGAGGCAAGGGTTTAGAGCAGGCACAAGGGCAATCAGCAGGTGGCAGTTCCAGTTGCAGTGGCACGCTGGAGCAGGGGACCTAACTTCACAGACGATGAGACAGTGCTTCTCATCAGCCTGGCTGAGCAGTGGAGCAGAGTGCTGTTCCCACAGGGGCACTGCTGTCCAGCCCAGCAGACAGGAAGAAGGTGTGGTCCACCATAGGCAGCAGGCAGCAGGCTCCAGGCGGTGTCTGGAATAAGGAGGACCATGTGGTAGGTCAGGCACCATTGGAATGACCTGGCCTGGAGGGAGGGGCAGCTCCTTGCTTACCTGAGGAGGATGGCACAAGAGGCAGATGTCCAGATGCGTGGAGGATGCCCACGTTGGTCAGGTATGTGGCACCAGTAACATGTCCAACACACAGCACACTACAGTGACTTCAGCTGCACAGAAGGGAACTGATGATGTCACTCACCATTATGTCCCCGCAGGTGAGGGTGGTGACGCGGAAGGCCAGGGCAGGCCCAGGGAAGCAGGATCTTGATGGACACGGCAGAGGACCCCATAGAGAGCAACATCGCCAAGGTAGGTGTGCATCGGGTCATGATATGTATGGCAGCTGTAGGCAACTGTGTGGGACCAGCAGGTAGCACACGCGCACGCACACACATCAAAGACTCGAAGCGGGCCAGCACCGTGCTGTGGCTGGAGATTGCTGGTAGGGCACAGGCACCATTGACACATGTGTGGGTGTGTGCCCCACACATGGTCGGTGCATGTCACAGCCCATGCAGCATGTGACATGGCATGGCGGTGGCCTGCCGGGCTTGCATCGGTGGTGTGGGAAACATGCAGGGTGGCAGTGCATGGGCATGTGGCGCACTCACTGGTTTTCACTTTGTGTTCCAGGTGCCCATGGTGGTGCGAGGAGTGAGCAGCAGGGCCGAGATGTACGGTGACGTTCCCTGGAGTGGGTGATGCGACCCCTGAAGCAGAGCGATGCACGGGCATACTCAGCCAGGACCCGGATGATGGCCCAGGGCAAGCAACAGGTGGCACCACAGCAGAGTGCGGAGGATGCAACAGATGAGGAGGAGGTGGAGGAGGAATTCCCGGATGCCCGACAGGGGCATCATCAGAATGCAGGGCCAGGCAACAGTGCTGTGGGACTGCGTGCGGCAGGTGACATGGCCAACACGGCGACAGGTGGGGATACCCGTGACACAGCTGGCCGGGTCGGCGCCGATCTGACCAGGGATGAGGATGCCCCCATGCATGGTGGTGGTGATGCAATCTCCGGCCATGGTCCAGGGCAGCCCGGGAGTGAGAGGGACATGTCGCCTGACAGGGACACGAGGGGTGATGTTGACATGCAGCCCCAGCCGCATGCCCTCCGTAACTTTGCCCAGGGACTTGGCCTGTGCATCAGGCCCATGGCAAGGCTGCTGACCGACCTACAAGTTGTAGTGCAAGCCCTGCTGGATGCTTGGACCGGATTGGTGGACAATGAGTGGCGGGCATGTGAGTGCATCAAAGACCTGGCCCCTCTCATGCAATAGCGGACATGCCCAGGGCAGGGCTCACTGGGTAATATGGACACAGGTCACTGGGACATCAGGGATAATGTAGCTGTGCACGCACTGCAGTTAAGTGCTTCACTGTTGTAAGCCTATTGCTGATTGTGGGGCTGTGCCCATTGCACTCTTGGTTCATCATGACTGTTGCTGTTGTATGTTGCTTATGTGTCCCCAATACAATGTTGTTCAATGTGCAAGCTGTGTCTGTGTGTCTCTCTGTACTGTGCATGCTAATCACCTGTCTATGCTGTTAACTGATCGGGGACAGCCGATGTGTAGGTAGCAGCCCATAGGGCCTCTGCAGGGCACCATGTGGTCGACAGGGACCGCCATCCAGCAACATGTGAACTGCACCGCAGTGTACCACAGGGTGTGTTGCTGCCACACGCTGGGCATGGTGTCAGGACACTATACCCTTGTGGCCTTGTGCCACCCAGTGTATGGGTCCTCTTAGTTCCACAATAGCAAGCCACGGTGGGTAAGCCAAACCAACGGTCGACAAGGTGGGACCCCATGGTTTGGGCCTGCATGTGTTGTGCATGTGTCGGTACCAGCCGTGTGGGGCCAGGTGGTGTGTCATGGTATGTGGCATACCAAAGGGCCCACCCAGTTGGACTGCTGTGTGCAGCTCTGTATGGCTGCCATGGTGGAATGCCCCACAGTGGGTACTGTGTGTGTGGGATGGTGCTGGGTGGTCTGTGGTGCCCCTTGTGTGGTGGGGAGGCAACAGTCCTGCAGCAGTCATGCACCTGGGTGCAAGGCATGCATGGCAACATGGACAGGCATGGTGCCATGTGTGCCAGGGCCACGCCTGTGCTGGTGCTCCACGCCATGGTGTGTGCACCCGCTGCTCACACCGGTCACATGGGGGGGCTTGTTTGGTTGGCGGTGGATGGAGGTGCACGGGTGTGTGGATGCTGTGTGAGTGGTCTGTGGCATGCCATGGTGTACGCACCCGGGTGCATGCAGCAGGTCCCAGGGCTGGCATTGGGGGCCATGCAGGTGTCCGGTATGTGTCGGCAGGGATGGTGGTGTGCTGCTCACTAGCGTGGCGGGGGTGCCACTGTCAGGGGATGCAGGCTTATGTGCGTGCCCCATGCTGCAGTGCCATGCGGGGAGCGCCATGGGCAGTGTACAAGGGATATGGGTTACAGGTGCATGCAGCACGGGTATGCATGACTCAGACACCTGCACATCCATGTGTGATGTGTGTTGTGTTATGGTCCCTGCCCATGGTCGCACTAGACCATTGCAATGTAGTGGCCAGCACCGTGGGGCGACCACCCCCCGATGCGCATGCCTGGCATGCTGCGTGCATCCTACCAGTGTGTGTGTGCTGGCCTCCCCTTCTGGACTACGGTGTCTGGTGGCTCACTCTGTGCAGTGCAGGGTGGCTGTACCACCGTGATGCTGCTCTGTGTAGCTTCCAGTGGTGTGGCATGCCCTGGCTGCACCTCCACCACAGGTGGCACTGTGTACACCCTGTGCCTTTGTGACTGCCGTCGTGTCAACGGGGGTATCTGTTGTGCTGCAGTGGTCCCTGGCAGCCTGCTGCTGTCGTCCCCCCTACCTCCAGTCCTGCTGCCGGCAGCTGCCATCTGTGCAATGGGTGCTGCTGTTGGTGCTCCCTGCCTGGCCATCCGCCTTTCACAGGCCATGCCACCTGCCTCGGGGTGGGCCCTCTTGCGGCCTCGGGAATGGGCTGGCATGTGTTGTCCCAGCCTCCATGCTGCATTGGGTGTTGGCATGGCCATGCTGTTGGCTTTCACTGTACCATACTGTGTCTGTCCAAGCTGCTCCACGTCACTGACACGTGGGTGGGTGTCCGTTCCCCTGTGTCCATCATGGTCCAGTACCCCTGTGTACAGGTGCACACCCTCAGCTGTGTTCCTGGGTGTTTCACCACAGTTTTCATCCATGCCCTGTGCGGCTGTGGCCCCCTGCAGTGTGTGCCCCACTGCGCCATGGCCAACCTCCACACCAGCATCGCTGCGTGGCTCCAGCCCATCCCTGCTGTCTGTTGAGCCAACGTGTCTGTTGTCAGAGGCATCTGCATCCGACTGCTGTTCCTCATTGGCAGTGTGTGTATGCCTGCCGTGTCGTCCACAGCCCTGTCCTTGGGCACGGCTGTGCATGACACGTGCTGTGTCGGCACTGTGTCTGGCTATTGTCCTGTGGGCATCAACAGCTGCCCTATGCCTTGTGCCACTTCCTGTCTGCTGGCCGTGTTCCCCATGCCATGATGGTCGTCTACTGCCCGTCTGTTGTGCCGCCACACATTGCAGTCCAGGCATACCTGTGGGACCGGTGCCACACCTGCTGCTGCATGCATCCTGTAGTCTCCTGTAGTGCAGTTGCTTTTGCCGTTGTTGCCTCTGTCTGGGCGATATGCTGCCCCTTGCTGCATTCCATGATCATGGTCTGCCATTCTATGGCGTCCGTTTGGTGTGTGATGCACAGCCATATGTCCTGGAGTAGCCGTGTTGTCTGTGTTGTTTGGCATGCCCCTTCCTGGATCCCATGTATGATGGCTGTGTGGATATCTGCCACTCTCAGCTGCAGCTGTCCCATGTGTACCACCATGGCAGTGGTGTATTCCCGGATGCTGTTCTGCATCTCTGCCAGCTCCCACTGTGCTGCCTCCTGGGTGAGCAGGACATCCTGGCAGTATCATGACAGGTCTTCCCTAAGGTCATCCTCCAGTGGCAGTGGAGTTGCACCATGTTCACCTGTCCCACCTGCACCTCCATGGTCCGGTGAGGCGGTGCGGTGTGCCTGGCCACTGCGGCCTACAGTGGTGGGTGCATTGACCGTCTGTCCCGCCACAGGGCCATCCTATTTGTCCCTCTGCCACTGTGTGTCCACTGTGATCCGGTGCTGGTCAGCAGTTCTGGCCACGGGTGGGCTCTGCCTGACAGTGGTGCTGCTGCTGCTGCTGGACGATGTGGCATTGCTGTTGGTGTCACTTCCCCGTTGGGCCTCTGACTCACTCTCTGTCACCCTCCTGTGGGACTGGCTCACTGTGCTGTCACCGGTGGTTGTCTGCTGCTGTGTCTGCTGTGCTCCGATGCTTCACTGTCACTGTGGGTCACAGCATGGCACTGTGGTGGTGTTGCCTGACTGGCTGTGGCCTGTTGTCTAGTCGCTGTGGTCCTGGCACCTGCTGGGTATACAGACAGATGTGCACAGTGCATTACCTCGGTTGCTCGCATGCTGGTATGTGTCCAGCCTGTAGCGGCCAGTGGACGGGTCACCTCCTGCATCTCCTGCGTCTGCATGGGGGCCCAGGGCGCACTGTGTCCCTCTTCACCTGCCCCTGGGTCCCTGTCCAGTGTGGGACCCTGATGCCTCTGCGGTGCATTGGCCTCCACTGGTGGTGCCACATTGGCTGTCTGCACAGTGGTGCCACCTGCCACATGCATGCCCAGTGCTTACCTTGTACATGTTGTTGCCAATACAGGTCTAGCTCTGTGTCACCCTGTATGCTGCGTGTATTGATCTGTGCCACTACATGTTCCTTGTGTCTGCTGAGGGGTCGTGGTTGTGTGGGTCCTCCTCTAGTTGCCATTGTGAAGCGCCTGTTGTGGGCTGAATTACTCCTTGGCATTGCGCTTGATGTCACAGTGCTGCTTCTGCAGCTCCCTCACACTGCGCTTGCTGGGTGCCACTGCATTCACTAGTCTGGCTACCTCGTCCCATGCCTCCTGACGCTTTGCCCGCATCTTCTGGTCCCTTCCCTGGGACAGTAGCAGGTCCACCTTTTTGGGTGTCGCACACTGATCAGGGTCTTGCACCATTGCCCCACATGCTCTTGTCCTCCTGCCACACATCACACCTACCTGGGTCTCTATCGCATCCAGGAGGATGTCTGTCTCCTGGTCTGTGAAGTTATTTTTCCTGGAGTACCCAGTCTTCTTCCTCCATGTCCCTGGGGTTGGCTGCCCCTTCTCTTCTTGCTGCATCCTGTGTTCTGCCATTCCTTCGCCCCTTGCGTTTAGACACTGCCTGCACCTTGCGTGTTGCCTATGCTATTTATATGACACACTGTGCGTTCTTATGCCATGTGTGTTACGTCTGACGCATGGTGTGTTCCTTACAGAATAGGGTGCATTGCCGATGATGCAGGGGGCTTTGGCGCACAGTGCGTCTGATGTACCTTGCACCGCTCTAAGGTCATCTTTGAGAATTGGACCCATTGTCTTTGTTTGTGGAGAACGTCGTTACATATCTTGCTGGATTTGTCGTAAAAAGTCTACGGCTATCAATCACTTGTGATGCTTGCAAGGATGCATTATTACGCAGCGATAGTGAAATGCCAGACACAGCTGGACTGTTAACAATTACAGTAAGATCAAAGGTGGCTTACACAGTCCTTCAGCTGGAGCACTTCGTGTAGGCAATGTATCAGAATGCATGTTTCATTCTGAATTTAAATGCTGCAGTACTTTGAAACAAATGGTGTAAAACAATGTATGTTATGGATAGCATTGTCTGAACTGTGTGGCGAATCAATTTTCCCTACTATAGAGGACCACATTTTTGATGGCGAGGTCGGGATACTGACCACTACCACCGTTTGATGGGAATGGTCACCAACAAATATTTAATAGTTAGACTATATGTGGAGGGGAAGAAATTCACGGAGAACATTCAAGGACAGCAGGACAGCTTCCTGCTGCAAAATGGTCAGTGAACCAACCAGGTTAGGAAATACCCTTGACCTTGTGTTGGCAAATGGGGACTTTGTGAGAGAACTTACAGTGGAGGAACCGCTGTCAGGGAGTGACCACCGCTCAGTATGGCTCACATTGAATATGGGCAAGGAAGGAGTGGAATCTGGCACAAGAGTGCTGGACTTCAGGAGGGCCGACTTTGGGAGGATGGGGGAAGTGGTAAAAGGGTACCTGGCCAGAATTCAATCTAGTATGGACACTAACCAGAGGTGGGAGCTCATAAAGCTGGGGATAGTGGAGGCAACCAAAACCTGCTGCAAAGCCCAGAGCAAGAAGGCTAGGGCTAAGAAACCGATCTGGTTGAGCAAGAAGGTCATGGAAAAGGTAAGGAGGAAAAGACCTGCCTTTAGGAAGTACAAGAAAACAGGGAAGGGGAGGACAGGGAGGAGTACTTGACAGAATCGAAGGAGGTGATAAGGGCAGTAAGGGACCCAAAGCATCTACGGATGAGGCTGGCACAAGGCATTAAGAAGGGGAGAAGGACTTTAAGTACATCAGGGAGAAAAGGAGCTGTAAGGACCACATAGTAAGGATTAGGAAGGAGGGGGTTTGGTGGAAGCAGGGTGCGATAAGGCGGAAGCACTAAATGAGTACTTCTGCTCAGTATTTACTAAAGAGAAGAGGGGGGTGACACCCAAGGTGGGAGAAATGGCAGAAGCGGGGGAGTGGTGACAGATGGGGAAATCACGGAGAGCAGAGTTCAAGAGGGTTTGAAGGCACTGAGGGTGGACAAGGCGCCAGGCCCAGATGGCATCCACCCCAGGGTACTGAAGGAGCTGGCAGAGGTCCTTGCAGGACCTTTGGCAGACCTATTTAATGCCTCACTACATTCGGGGTGTGTACCTCAGGACTGGAGGATGGCTCATGTGGTGCCCCTCCACAAGAGTGGCCCCAAGGATGAACCGGGAAACTACAGACCAGTGAGCCTCACATCCATCGTGGGTAAGCTAATGGAGATTATCCTGAAGGAGAGGCTGGTGGCCCTCCTAGAGGCCAAAGGACTACAGGACAGCAGACAGCATGGCTTCATATGTGGCAGATCCTGCCAAACCAACCTGGTCGAGTTCTATGACTGGGTAACTAGGCAGCTGGACAGGGGCCATGCAGTGGATGTCCTGTATCTGGACTTCAGTAAGGCATTTGACTCAGTGCCACATGGAAGGCTGGGAAGGAAGTTAGTAGGCACAGGGTGGGTGCAAAGCTGGTGAGATGGGTAGGAAACTGGCTGCAGGGAAGGCAACAGAGGGTGGTGGTGGGTGGGGAGCTCTCACACCCAAGGGCAGTGATGAGCGGTGTTCCACAGGGCTCAGTGTTGGGACCAGTGTTGTTTGGGATATTCATTGCAGACATATCATGGGACATCAAGAGCAAGATCAGTCTGTTTGCTGATGATACCAAGGTAGGCGCGGTGGTGGATGACCTAGGGAGATGGCAGGGTTGCAGGATGATCTGGCAAAGCTTGAAACCTGGTCAGACACCTGGCAACTGGGCTTTAATGCTGAAAAGTGCAAGGTGCTGCATTTGGGGATGAAGAATCCAAGGAGGAGTTACCAGCTAGGGGGAGTGCAGCTAGCCCAGACAGAGGAGGAGAAGGATCTGGGTGTGCTCATTATAGGGTCAATGAACAACTCGGCACAATGTAGGAAGGCAGCTGCAAAGGCCAACAAAATGCTGGGTTGTATTGCAAGGGGTATATCCTCGAGGAGGGAGGAGGTGATTCTGCCACTGTATAGGTCATTAGTTAGACCACACCTGGAGTACTGCGTGCAGTACTGGCATCCTTATCTGAAGAGGGACATTAAGTTACTGGAGGGGGTGCAGCGCAGAGCGACAAAGATGATCAAGGGGCTGGGGGACTTATCATACGAGAGGAGGTTGAAGGAGTTGAACATGTACTTACTGGAGGAGAAGACAGACAGGCGTGACATGATTGAAACCTTTAAATACATGAAAGGAATAAACAAGACGAGTGCAGAGGGGCTGTTCAAAGTAAGGGAAGGGAGGGCCACCAGGGGCCATGATATGAGACTGGAGCGAGGAAGGTTCAGTAGGGAGGTGAGGAGACACTTTTTTACAGAGAGGGTGGTAGCTGGGTGGAATGCGTTACCTGCTGAAGTGGTATGCAGTAGAACAGTGGACTGCTTCAAATGAGGATGGGACAGGACAAGGGGGAGGGTTAATGAAGGGGAAGGGTGGGAGGGAGGGCAGCTGCAGAATAAGGGTGCTAGCTGCACATTCGAGCAGACTTGATAGACCTCTAGGCCTTTATCTGCTGGCAAATTTCGTATGTTCGTAAGGACCACAAGTTATGAAAAAAATAACTAAGACCATCACTTTTATGCCCCAATGATAAAGAAAAACATTTAGTAAAATGGAAAAAAACAACCCTGTATATTGTTCAGAAAGAAGTGTTAAACAGTAGTCTTATTTTTTTTATGAATGCTGTCCTTCCTCCCAGTAGGATGTAAGTGTCCACTAGGAGGCTAAGTCCTCCACCCCCAGGCTAACCAAACACATGCAATGGTTTTTATCACCTAATTGTTGTTAACGGTTACCCGAACATTACCTTATAATGATATTTTAATGGTTTGGTGGATGTGTTACTTGAGGGAACTGTAAATATTTACTTTGAATATCATGTATATATCTAGTTTCAACTACCATCAATTGTATAAGACCCACATAGTACTGATTATAAGCTGTACTTAGTTATTCATAGCATCTGACATAGATACTACGACCTAACAGCCAGAGTCCCTGTATTTATTGTGTAAAAATGTAAATACGTTTATGGGTATGTGGAGATGAGTGTTGGTGGTAGAGCATAACGTTACATAAAAAAGCCATTTTTCAGCCCATCTGGTGGCGCTGATAGTTGAGGCGATGGACGCCACACCTTGCGCTGCGCTGATGTCCCGAGTTCAATAACAAGCCAGGGATATTGGGGATCGGCTGAGGAGGGTGGGGGGAAGGAGATGCTGGGTCTAGCTGTCGTCCAATGGCTCTCCTTTCCTGTGGATGGTTGGGCAGTGATCCGGATATCGGACGGTGCCAGGAGATGATGTTCATGTTAGATGACTGGCAGAACCGGTGACTCTGCACGGCTACCCACCTGGACTTCACTTATGTGTGCTGGCGCCATCGTGGTGGTGGTGGGGCTACTAGGGACTGCAAAGTAACTTGCGTAACTGTGCATAATCCCTTACCTCACTGTTGTGCAGAATGACCCCCAAACAGGGAGAAAGGGCCATAACACCAACCCCTTGCCTGCGGGGGGTGCAAAAAATGTGCAGGAAAAAAAGGGAACTTTTCTTGTTATTTTATAAAGTTAAAAATTGCTTGCATATTTATGCCATGAGTTACCTGTTTAAAGTGTTTATGTAAAGTGTAGTAGAAGTTGGTTTGGATGTTACTACTTCCAACTTATCCTTGAGGGAATTGATCCATAGGTCTCCATGCATCACTGCATGTTTTTTTGTACAAAAACCAAAACATATTAGACCCCATGTTTTTCATGTTGAAAAGGGTTACCCCCATCTTCAGTGAGTGGTTGAATATTACTGTCAGAAGTGAAGCCAACATCTATTTGAAATCCCTCAGTATTCATAAATATATCCCATCTGGACTCATAGCCCCATCTTCACTTACATTCGCAAGTTGTTACAGGACTGTCTCATCTGTAGATTGACTGTCATCAAAATCCCGTCATTCGATGTCTCTAACATAGAAACATATAAAATAATGGCATAGAACCCCCCTCCCTTCCTATTTTGCCTACTTTCCATATGTACTGTACATCTGTAGTCTCTACTTACAGGGACACATTCATGCCCAGTGGCTATCATAGTCTGAAAGCCCACAAAAACCTCTTTCAAACAAGGTATTGGGCTCATCTGTAGCTGGACGCACCCCAGAGATACAGATAACCAAGTCTGTTCAGTATCAGTACTACATTACAGCCATTTTTAGAACATTGTGATGTCACTGAGGAACAAACTGTGCCTAACTGCACTGACTTAAGCACAGCTTGTTCAGCACTGACATCACAAGATTCTAAAAATGTCTGTAATGTAGTATTAATACTGAATCATAGAATCATGGCGGCAGAAAAGGTCCCATTGGTCTGTCAAGTCTGCTCCTGCCCTTCCCTTACTGATACCCCATCCTGACCCTCCCCTTTCCCCCCCTTCCCAGCCTCATATGTCTGTCCCATGCCCTCTTGAATCCGTCCATCGTATCAGCCCTCACCACATCTTCTGGCAGTTTGTTCCAGGCTCCACCACCCTCTCCGTGAAGAACTTTCCCCTCACATTCCCTTTGTATCTTCCACCCTCAAACCTAAGGTGTGCCATCTTGTTTTTGCCCCTCTTTCCTTGTAAGTAGACTCCCTTGCTTTACCCTATTGTTCCCTTTTTACGTATTTAAAAGTTTCAATCCTCCCCCCACCCTGGTCTCCAGCGTGTACAGATCCAGCTCCTTACACCGTTACTTGTATGGTTTCCCCTGCATCCCCTGCACCATTTTGGTCACTCTTCTCTGAATTCTCTCTAAGCCGTCTATGTCCTTGTGTAGGTGCAGTCAACAGAACTGAGACCTGTACTCTTAAGTGTGGTCTCATCAAGGCTTTGTACAGAGGCATCTGTACCTCGCCCCTTCTGCTAGTGATGCCCCATCCCCATACCTCAGCCACGCATGTGCGCATGTGGAGGCATGCACACGCCACTTCTCAAGGTGCCCTTACACTGTATGTCACCTACTTCCACCTGTGCTGACCACCAGAACACCATCACATATCACGGAGAAGCACACCCAAATGTGGCAACACAACATTCAACAGGAAGACTCAGTGCAAACTGCAACCCCATAGCCGCTGCAATTCACCACTTACAGAATCACAATTCAGCACCATGCCTGATTGTTTTAGCACACTTGCTGTTTACAAGTATTGTTTTACACCTGCCCCAGATCGAATGTGTCAGCTTTTGTAAAATGTTAGTAAGCTACTGTGAAATGTCATGGAGCAACTGCATCATAATGTGACACGAGCACCACGATCCCACCGTTAAATATATACTGTATTTACTCGTTTAAATATCTTAAAGCTCGTAAAATACTATCTACTCGGTTTGGCTGTTAGAATTTTGTTAGAAAGGGTCCAGTCCCCCAGAGATCACACTGCCAAAAAAAAGGGGGATGAAAATCACCGTAATATCCTTGCCATTCACTAGTTTTACAAAAATTGCCGGTGCACACACAAATAGCATATAGGCAACTTTTGAAGAAAAAAAACAGCGGCATGAATGGAACTTACAGGGAATTTTAAATCTCTATACATAAAGACAATATACTAGAAGGGGTAAAACAAGCATCAACATATGAACATACGAAGACGCCAGCAGAAGAAGGCCATTTAGTCTGTCTAGTCTGCTTGTATTGCAGGGTCCACAGCTTGAGCTACTGTCCCTGCCCCCCAACCACTCATCCCATCCTCCCTACCCATGATCCTTACCTTCCCCTATGCCTACCCCAGCCTATGTTAAAGCTACCCACTGTCTTCAATGAGAAGACCTCTTCCAGCAGCGCATTCCAAGAGTCCACCACCCTCTCTGTGAAGAAATGCTTCCTGACTTCCCCCACTAAACCTTCCACTCTTCTGTTTAAGACTGTGCAGCCTCATGTTATGGTTGCCACTCAAATTAAAGAGACTGTCCTTATCCACCTTATGTATCCTTTTCAGGTACTTGAGGGTCCCAATCATATATATCCGCAGAGACCACCCCCCTTCCCTGAGGAGAGCGGAGGTCGCGAGGGCCTGCTCTGAAGCCCTCCCTGCCCGCAGAAGCCCCAAACCCGAGACACACCAGAGACCACCCCCCTTCCCTGAGGAGACCGGAGGTCGCGAGGACCTGCACTGAAGCCCTCCCTGCCCGCAGAAGCCCGAACCCGAGACATCCAGAGACCACTTCCGAGGAGACCGGAGGTCACGAGGGCCTGCTCTGAAGCCCTCCCTTGCCCAGAAGCCCGAACCTGAGACAGACCAGAGACCACCCTCCCTGAGGAGACCGGAGGTCGCGAGGCCTGCTCTGAAGCCCTCCCTGCCCGCAGAAGCCCCGAACCCGAGACACACCGAGACCACCCTCCCTGAGGAGACTGGAGGTCGTGGAGGGCCTGCTCTGAAGCCCTCCTGCCCGCAGAAGCCCCAACCCAGACACACCAGGTAACTTACCTGATCCAGGCTGCTGCACCATCGCTAATATCTGGCCTTTTCTGAAACGCCACAAGCTCCCTGCTCAGCGCATGAATCCCGCTAGAGCAGCACCTCGAGTTGCTGCCCAGGCTCAAACGGAGCAGAACTGTTACTTTTGTGCCTGATTTTGAAACTTTTGAAATGAACCAGCTAAAACTATTTGCATTTGCCTGTAACTGTATTTAAAAGCTTAGAGTCACTGCACACGAGACACACCAGGTAATTTCTACCTTAATCATTTTTTTTTTTTTAACACCCAACTTCTCCATTAGCTCCTTATATTGTTTTGCCACTAGAGGGAGCCTGATTAAGTTTGAGCAATTTGCTCCCAGTACCTCACTTGTCACATTTTACTGCTCTCTAGTAGCTGTTTTCACTTGGTGATTTATATTAAAGGAGCCCTCTGCTGTCTCTTTCCTCTCTACCTCACTCCTTTCTCTAGTCAAAAATGTCCCCTCCTCCTCCTAGCGCTCCTCATGGGAATACTTTTGCCTTCCTATCCTCTTTGAGCTTTACTGCTTAAACACATCAACAGCTTCTGCCAATACTTATACTCAGTTTGATTTCTACTACCCAACATGCTTGCTACTGCCACTCCACTACCTCTACCCCTCTGCTCTCATTAGCAAGCGTATTTGCCCAATAGTCAGATACCTTCACCTTCATCTGAAGCCGCCACCTGCATCTCTATCAGGGCATACCTCATCACCCCACATATGGTTACTAACCTATCTCTTATACTATCGGCGACATTGAGATCAACCCTGGTCCATCTCTGCGTCCCGTCATAACCTGCCCCCGGCCACCTCTCCCTAAACTGATGGATTAACTTTGCCCACCTGAATGCTAGGAGCCTTATGGCCAACCTCCTGACCTCCAGGCTTGGTTCTATACTAACGTCCCGGACGCCCTCGCCATCACAGAAACCTGGCTTAAGCCCACAG
Source organism: Neoceratodus forsteri (assembly GCA_016271365.2). NCBI lineage: Eukaryota > Metazoa > Chordata > Ceratodontiformes > Ceratodontidae > Neoceratodus > Neoceratodus forsteri. The sequence goes on from CM057452.1 coordinate 1,754,635,913, forward strand.
TGTTTGACTCTCAGTGCCAGTTTCCTGGATACAACATGCTCAGACGACCGTCCTGGCACTAAAAGGGAGGTGGCCTTGCCTCTACTTCAAAACTCACCTAAACATTACCCTTCTGCAGGACCCTCCTACCAAACTGTGAAATCCCACACCCCTACTGCTTCTTGGGGTGTAAAGAAACTCCGTATTTTTGTACTTATCCCTCAAAAATGCTACACAAGGCATCACTGAACTCCTAGGGTTTCTGCCTTCAGTTACAGGCAAGAATGACATTATCTGCCTTGGTGATTTTAACCTTGACTGGTCCGAGAAAAACTCAGCTAACCTATCCTCGCTATAGCAAGGCAAATCTATCCCAGCTCATACATGAACCCATAAGGGTCTCACGGGGGCAACTGTGCCACCCTCCTTGACTGGATACTTACTAACAGGACGGAATATGTTGCCTCAGCCGGTGTGCTACCTGACACAATTAGTGACCACTATCCTATCTACTGTGTCTGGAACACTGTCATTCCTCCCTCCTGCTAAAACTGTAACCTTCCTAATCTCTCCGCCTAAGTCATGAGGACTTCTTAACTGACCTTAACCAGGTTGACTGGTCCCCTCTCTACCAAACAGAGGACATTAACATAGCCACAGAATATTTCAACTCCGTCCTCCTCTCTCTTCAAAACCTTCACATCCCGGTCACCACACATAGGATGGCAGGGAAAGTAACCAAGTGGCTAACACGCCCCCTGCTTCAACTTCTCAAATCTAGGGACAAACTTTGGTCCAGGTGGAAGATCTCCCACCTCTGTGCAGACTTTGAAGACTATCGGCATTATGTAACAACTGCAAAAGACAAATTGTGATTGCCAAAAGCACCTACTATAGGAACCTACTAATAACATCCTCTACAAATCCGCGCAGGTACTGGTCCAAAATTAAGGACATTCTCGGCAACGACAAGCCACAGAATCCAGCTGACATGAACATTCAAGGTGTTCACTGCACCAACCATGACACCATTGCCAACGCCTTCAATGCCCTTTTTTCTTCTCCACCAGTTGCTACTCTAACTTGCCCTCAACCTGACTGTCCCTCTTCTCCTCCCTCGCCCCTCCCACCCCTCCCTTTCGTTCTGGCTCCAACCACATACCTTGAAGTTCGCAAGCTACTTAACTCCCTTCCGGCACGCGGGGGTCAAGGGCCTGAGGGCATCCATCCTTGCATACTTAAGCAGTATGCACCTTGGCTGACTGACCTATCACCTGGCTTTAACCTCTCGATCTGTACGTCTACTGTCCCATCCACCTGAAAACTGCCAGAACCATCCCTTATACACAAAAAGGGCGATGTCAAACTCATGTCCAACTACCGCCTCTATATCTCTTCTGCCCACTCTCAGTAAGCTGCTTGAAAAATAGTCCACCGCCAGCTTGCTGCTCACCTTGACATGTTTAATCTTCAAACCCGTGCCAACATGGTTTCCGCCCGTCACAGTACCACCTCTGCACTTACACAACTTACAAATGACATCAGAAATAATATGGACCGTGGCCTACCACTGGAGCCGGCTTTTTATCGACCTGTCTAAAGCCTTCGACATGGTACACCATCCTCATGCTAAAGAAGCTCCAACCATTGGAGCATCTGACCAAGCCCTCTCCTGGTTCCATAGCTATCTTGACAATCGGACTCAGGCGTAGCATTTCACAAGGCCCTTTCTCCCCTAAACATCTCCCGTGGAGTTCCCAGGATCCACTCTTGGACCTCTACTCTTTCCCTCTTCCTAAATGATATTCCCACCATGTCCCGGCATAGCTGCACTCTTATGTACGCAGATGACCTTGTTCTCTACTCTGGGTCAAAATCAGTTGCTGCCATCAACTCCACTCTCACTAATGACTTCCAATTCCTGCAGACCTGGCCTCTAGCAACCACCAAGTCCTGAACCTAGAAAAACCTGTGCTATGCTATTCGGATCCTCTAAGAACTGTCTGCCCCTGCGAACAGGCTCCGGGTTCAATGCCTTGATGGCTCCCTCATCTCAAACACTGAGTCCTTCAAGTACCTTGGGGTCACTTTGGATCCCACACTTGACCTGTCTCAACATGTCAATATGGTGTGCCATGCTGTCAATGCTAAAATTGGCGGAGCTTATCGCGTGCGCCACTCCCTCACTCCTTCCGCTAGACTTTCTGTTGCGAGAGGTATTCTCTTACCCCAGCTCCAATATGCTCTGCCTCCTCTTGCTGCAAACTCTGCTACACTCCACAAATGGGACACTGTCTACAACAACATCTGTAGATTCGCCTAACTGCCCCACGCCTTACCCATCATTGTCTCCCTTTACGCTGGCTTAAATTGGCTGTCACCTAAGGATATTCGAGCCTACTCCTGGGCTGCTTTATTGACTCCCTGTCTAGACCTCCCTGCCCTGTCTATCTTGCCAGCCTCCTGACTCCTGCCTCACACACCTGCACCTCAGGTCTTCCTCTGTCCCCATGCTCTCCACTAGACCTTGCATGACAAAAATGGGTGAACAGGCATTTGACCATTTTGCTCCCAAATTCTGGAACTCACTCCCCCTTATGGTGAAAACGTCATCCTCCCATCGAGAATTCAAAAACTCGCTGTTCACCCACCTCCTAGCCTCTGGCCAATGCAAATGCTCTTAATTTGCTTTGTCCCACTGCAGGCTGTCGGGTCTGACCCTGAGTACTACACTAATGTTCTCCCATGCAATTTGTCTAGGTGGCTATGAACCTTGAATGCTTTACTGTCCTCAGCTGTCTTATGGTTACCCTAATTGCTTTATTTTACATCCTTATTATGATCTATGCCTAAAATGTACCCTTATGTAACTGTTACTGTACTACCCAATGTATATCTTGTTTTGTTCTGTACACCTATATTATGTCTGTGCATTTCTGCATATTGTAACCAATGTCCTGTGCTCTCCCGGGTCGTGCCTGAAAATAGGCAGGTCTGTTGCCTAGCGCACTTACCCGGTTACCAAAAGCTAATAAATAAATAAATATCTATCTCTCTATCTATCTCTCTCCCTCCCTCTCCCCCTCTCTCCCTCGTCCTCTAGGGAGTACATGTTCAGTGCCCTCAACCTCTCCTCGTATGACTTACCCTGCAGACCCACTTCCATCTTTGTAGCTCTCCCCTGGACCTTCTCCAGCAGGTTAATGTCATTTTGAGGTGTGGGCATCAGTGACTGAACTCCATGTTCTAAATGTGGCCTTACCAGTGACCAGTACAAGGGCAGTATAACCTCCTATCTCTTACTACTGTTCACTCTAGCTATGCATCCCACCATTTTGTTTGCACTTGCTGCTGCTTTCTTGTATTGCATGGAGTGCTTCAGGTCACTAGTGATCATCACTCCCAGGTCCTTCTCCTTCTCCTCCGTTGATGCAGATACCTGGACTCCTCATGTAGCACTTTGTTCTGGGTTTCTTGGCTCCAGTATGCATAACTTTGCATTTATTGACACTGAAGCCAAGCTGCCAGATCATGGACCACCTCCCTAGCTTTTCCAAATCATCCTGTAGGTGCTATATCCCTTCAACTGAGTTCACTGTCCCACAGTGCTTGGTATCATCCGCGAATAGGTACACTTTGCCCTTAATGCTATTCCCCAGTGTCATTGATGAAGACATTGAAGAACACCTGCCCCTGCACCAAGGCCTGCGGGATCCCACTGGTTACCTCTCAAGTGCCAAATAACTCTCCCCCTACAACCACCATCTGGGTTCTGTCCCTCAGCCACTTTTCCACCCTTCTGACCGTCTTATGCTCAACCCTGACATCCACCCTTATGCTCAACCCTGACATCCACCATCTTCCTGATCAACCTTTTGTGAGGCACATAGTCAAATGCCTTGCTGAAATCAAGAAAGAAGATGTATAACACTTGGCCCCTGTGTACTATCTTAGGCACACAGTCAAAGAAGTCAGTCAGATTCATTTGACACTATCCCCCCAATGAACCCATGCTACCTCACATCCTGGAGATCATACCCCTCATGCCCCTGAAAAAGGGACCTCTGGGGCCCAGTGGGCCTACCCGGTCATCAAAATTCAATAAATAAATAAATATGGTCTCCATGAGCATGCCCACAGTTGTGGTTTTGGGACCATTTTTGTGGAGGGGCATCACATGTGCTGTTCTCCAGTCATGCTGTACAACACCTGACTCTAGTGGACTATTAAATAGGTCTGTCAGCGGCCCTACAAGCTATTCAGCCAGTTCCCTTAGTACTCTGAGATGTACTCTGTCCGGGCCTGGTGATTTGTCCACCTTTAATGTCAGCAGCCCCTACCTCACTCTATGCCCTTCTCTATCACTACATCTGTGTTCTCCTCCTCCTCCTCCTCCCTGCTCTTCTTTTCCTTGAAGATGGAACAGAAGTATTCATTTGGTATCTCTGCATCCCGCTCCCCCCCCCCCATTATCCTCCACCTACTACTCCCCTTTCTTAAGCCTAACAGTCCCTTCCTTCTTGACCTTTTCTCACTTATATAGTGAGAGAAAGCCTTCTCCCCTTTGTAACAAAATGCCGGTTGCAGGTAGAAGTTTTTGAGCATGAATGTGTTAAAACAAGTAAATATATTTTGGGATTACAGGGGGAGGATTGTGTAGCTCGAGCAACGATACATGCTGCAGTGGATCGGTGAATTTTCCCAGACATTATCCTTTAACGCACCTCTGACACTGTTTTACCAAGCCCTCATGTAGTGTGTATCTCCTGTTTCCAGCATTTACTGTAACAGAAAGTTTCTTTCAAAACATTCATTAATGGTTCCTTCTGTAATCGTCTTAAGAAAACAAATTAGTAATCTGCAGGACTAGACTTAATTATCAGTTAAAGGAGTTCAGTTGGCTGAATAGAAGCCCCGATCGCTTCACAATTTGGGACCTCACTGTACAAATTACCAGCAGTCACCCAATAAAATGTATATTAAAACTTGCCTTTTCATTTATAAAATTCCACATAGCCCCTAATGCAGCCTGCATTTTTAATTATGGCACCCAATTTTCAGTCCCAGTCACACTAGTGGTAACACGAGAAGATGACGCACCACCTTGCATTATGGGTAGTCCTATGTATGGAATTTTACAAGTGGAAAGGCACATTTAATATTCAATTCAACAGGTGAACCCACCATGAATTTGCACAGAGAAGCCCCGATCTGTGAAGTGATCGGTGCTTCTGTTGAGCCAGTAGTTCTCCTTTGAAAATGTAATAAACAAACACACAGTTGAAAAAGGTTACATTAGCGGCACGTCTTATTAAGCAAGTGAAGTGCAGTGTTAAACATTTACATGGACATGATGACTTGATGTACAATTTTACAATGTTGAATACAATATTGTTTTTTACATACCTTAATGTACAGTATATTGAAGAGTGTATTAAACTGTTAAACCATAACCTTATGATGTCATCATTTAAAGGATCCACTTGTTTTTTTCTGAAATAAAGAAATGATTTTAAGAATACAAAAAGAATCAAACGTTCACTAACATTCTGAATATTACTGAGAAATTAAACATGATATTTATATGATAGGCAGTCAGCACACTTCTGTTACAACCTGCAGATAAGAAGTTATATTTCATTAAAATTTAGCAGTATGCAGTAGTGAGATGTCATACAAATGATCAGTTTATTTATTTTTTACTCATTGATTTATTTTGCATAGAACACTTTAGGCCAAGCAGATTTTCAAAGAGTTTAGAGTCAGATTCAACAGCAGCCAGCAAGTACAAGGGGGCTGCAAGCATACTGTACTGGGCTCTAATTTAGTAGTATTGTGGTACATTTTCGATATCTAACTGAATGCTGGAATACCAAAATTCGACACTGATATTCCGCTAAAAATAACCAGTTTATTTTCCTTGTTAGCTGCATGCAGAACCAGCTCATGGCCATGTGGTAGAACTGTTCTTATTCCATGTTGTGCACAATTATACTAAGAAATAAATCTTGGTTATGTGAGACAGACATATGAGCAGCAGTATGTGTGTACTTTGACGGATCCTCACCCATACCAGCTGAGTAACTGTTATGCTCTCTTGGAGGAGCAGGGAACCACCCCCAAAAGGCACCTACAGCTGAGGCACAGGAGGATAGTGTGCTCCAAGCAGGAAAGGGACATGTGGGCTATTATCTATGAAGACCTCAAGGTAGGGAGTCAGTGCGACAAGGCAGCAGGTAACACAGACAGGATGCTGGGATGTGTAGGCAGCAGTATCACCAACAGGTTAAGGGATGTCATAATTTCACTATACAAGACATTACTGAGGCTGCACCTCGAATACAGTGTCTAGTTCTAGAGGCCTTACCTACATAAAAACAAAGACAGGACAGAGGCAGTTCAGAGGAGGCAATTAAAATGATGCAAGAATTAAATAACAAAACCTATGAGGACAGACTGAATGACTTAAATACGTACTCCTTGGAGGAGAGGATAGAGAGGGGGGACAAGATAGAGACATACAAGTGCTTAACAGGGAGGAGCAGAGTGCAGGAAAACAATTTTTTTTCATATAAATAGATGAAACATGACTAGGGGACATGGGATAAACCTGGAGGGAAAGATAATCGGAGGGAATGTGAGGACGTACTTCTTCACGTAGCAGTTTGTTGGACAAATGGAGTGCACTGCCGGAAGAGATGGTAGGAGCTTAAACAGTACAAAGGCCCCGGGGGTGGGGCAAGAGGTGGAGAATCTGAAATCTGTGTGGGATCATCTGCAGGTAGTCAGGGAGAAACTGGAGAAAGAGAAGCGGCTGGGTAGGATTAGCGGGCCATTCAGGGCTCCTCCGAGCCTGGCATTGTGGGTATCACCCATAGGACTGGTGCCAAAGAAAGCACAGAGGGAATACAGGATGATAAATCATTTGTCCTACCCAGAGGGAGACTCCATGAATGACCACATTCACCCACGGCATACTTCAGTATAATATGAATCATTTGACAGGGCGGTGGAGGTGGTGCGAAGGGCGGGCCCTTGGGCTCTCCTGGCAAAGTCCAACATTTAGTCAGTGTTTAGGTTGCTTCCTGTCCACCTGGAGGACAGGGAGTTGCTGGGCATGAAATCTGAGGGGCAGTACTACGTGGACAACTGAATGTCTATGGGGTGTGTAGTGGCATGCGCAGTATTTGAGACATTTAGTTGTTTCCTGCACTGGTGATGGAAAGGCAAAAGTGGTCCACTACTTTGACGACATTTTGTTCATTGGGGCAAGGGGACACTCAATATGTTGGGAAACATTGGCTACAGTCATGGCCATCTGTCAGGACTTTGGGGTCCCCTTAGCACTAGGGAAGGTGGAGGCCCCTACCAGGGTTTTGGTCTTCTTAGGGATCAAGATTGACACCGTCAACAGGATCTGCCACTTGCACTGGGAAAAGCTTGATGTGCTCAGATGCTTGGTGGACTCCATGGTGGGGGTACGGAGGTAATGTTGAGGTAGTCACAGCAGCTATTGGGGCACCTTAATTTTGTGTGTCAGGTCACCCTTATGGGTGCACCTTCCTACGACACATGGCCAAGTTGGGGAAAGGATGTACCAAACCGCACCACAGACTGCGCATTATGGAGGGATTCCAGGAGGATTTACAAGTGTGAAAGATCTTCCTGGGTCACTTCAGTGGAGTGGCACTATGGCAGATCAGCAATGATGGGAAACACTCCTGCTGTTTATGGATGTAGCAGGAGGCCTAGGTTGTGGGGCTTACTTTCAGGGGGAGTGGTGTGTGGGCAGCTGACTGTCAGAATGGGGGGGGTGGCTGGGCTGCTTACCAACATCATGCTGTTGGAATTCTTTCCCATCATGGTTGCTCTGTGCTTATGAGGGTCACATCTAAGAGACCACCAGGTCCAATTCAGGTCAGATAATATGGGGGTGGTACACACCATTATTGGTCAGTTGGGACCAAAGGGCCCAATGGGGGACTTGATGTGCATCTTTGACCTAAAATGCTTGCTGTTAAACATCACTTTTAAGGCTGTTCACATACTCGGTATTGACAATAGGATTGCTGATGCTTTGTCTCATTCACAGTAGCGACGTTTTCAGGAGCTGGCTCCAACAGTGGTGCAGCAGCCATTGATGGTACCCCCCTTCTTGTGGAGGGTAGTGACATCTAGACTTGGAAATGCTAGTATGGCTTCCCATTACACTGGTGTACTGGGGGAGGGTCAGTCTTTCAAGTACACCTGCCCCTAAATTTCAGAGGCTCTGAGATGCTTTGTTTTCTTAACAATCTATAATGTTGCCACTAGAGGGCAATGTAGCACACCACTTAAAAACTGTTTTTCCTGTTGCTGCAGGCCTTGCACTTGTATTTTATTTTTGACTTTTTTTCTAACAGACCAAGGACCTTATTTATTTAGTTTTTGTTAATTGGGTAGGTACACTAGACAGCATAGCTGCCTATTTTCAGGTACGGACCAGGATTGGAGCATTTAAACATTTACTTTTAATAGACAATCTGAGAGACACTTTTGTCTTTCGAGTTGCCTGTTATTGCTTTCAGCCTGCGCATGTTTGACTATGTATTCCTGTAAAAAGTGTTATTTTTCTGCTAAGCTGTACCTGCATAGAGAAGGTTAATTAATTATTTATTTATTTGCCCTTTTTTCAGTTTTGCATTAATTAAGCTTTTGTCTAGGACCCCATGTTGGCCATGATGGTATTATTACTTGTCCTAATCTGAACTTGTCTGTTTTGGGGGAGGTGGGTGCTGGTAATAGCAGCCAGCAGCTGGAGATACTAGGGTGCTCTGATGCTCTGACAACACACCTCACATATACTCCCATCTTCATTGGGTATTTTCACTAATGTGAGTTGGGGTAAACTAGTTTGGTTCTTAACTGGTGAAAACATAGTTTTGGTTTGGTATTTCTCTTCTCGTGTTTCCTTTCTTTCTGGTTCTCGTACTCATATGGTTGGGGGGTACCTGTTATGTTTATTTAAACATAACAGGTACCCCAGCATTGGATGAAATGAGCTGTTTACCTGGGATAGTGCTGGTGTTACCTCCCTGGGATATCTCACTTATGCATTATGGGTACTCCTGAATTGATTGACCAGGTGGGCCAAGTGGTCCTTATCTGCCGTCAAATTCTGTGTTTCTATGATTAACATAACTTTCAATGTCACAGGCATTAATTCCCCTGGTTAAAAAGGGTAATATTCTGAAAGAAACTCTCATTCAAAGAGCCCAGTTTGTTTTTTGCAAGAAACTCATCTCACTCAGTCCGAACAGCATATACTGTACAGTACTTGCTAAGGGCTCAGTAACTCAGGTATATTCCTCAGCACATCTTAACAGGAAAAGAGCAATGCTGCAAATGTACTTCATAAAAGTCTTTCATTTGAATATCATTCTCACTGTGAAGATGCTCAAGGGCAGTTCATGCAAGTTTGAAGGTCCCCCTATGTTACGGGAGTTGAATATTTATGCCACTAATTTAGATGCACCTACTTTCATTAAAAGAATATTTCAGGCCTTGCTCTATGTCCCGCATACAGTTACTTACTATATTGGGGGGACTTCGGTTATGTTCTAAATGCTGCTCATGATAGATCCTCCATCAGACACCAAATTAACTCTCAAGCTAAAAAGACAAAGAACCTCAGCACAGAATCACAGAGGCAAAGGTTACTCAACATGGGCACTGGCAACAAAGCCAGATTTCAGAGATGTCAGGCTTCAGTTTTTAGAGATAGAGCTTTTGTATTTCTTTGAAACTAATTCTCGCATGCCCAAAGCACTGAACCATCCTGCTTCAGAAAATGACATTGCAGAGGTTTGGAGATTCTGTAAGGAAGGGGAATGATACTGTACTTCACCTTTTATTGCAAGCTCAATAACGTTTATTTACACATAGAAATGATTTTTGCACATCTGCAGTACATGCGTCTTTTCACCCGTCCTTAGATCCTCCCATAATTCACTCTGATTATGCACCCATCTCAGTCTGGTTCTAAACGTCAGCCTCCATGGGAGGGGGGACTCAGCTTGAAGGCTTAATAACTCCCTTCCTAATGACGCCATCCTTAAACAACCATTTTGAGAGGATAAGAAAAATGTAAGATTCATGCCACAGTTGTTATTCCCCTGAAATTTATTTGGGATGGTTTAATGGAGGTTCACTGCAGGCAACCATGGCATACACCCTCAAGAAGAAAAGACAAAGAGAGGAGCTTTGGGGTGAACTTGTGGAACAACTTATCCATCTAGAAGAATGGTACAAAATATCACCACATGATAATATTTTTTATCAACCACTACAAGGAATTAAACAGAAACTTCTGGATTTGTGTCACCAGCAACTGAAGGGGAAGCTTCACTTTTGCAGCCAACAGATATGAATATGGGAACCTGGCCAGTAGGCTGTTAGTTATATGTCTGTGGAAGCAAACTGCTGGCAAAGGCATTGTGAAACTTTATGTACTTCCCAGACCCTAAAAATATCTCATGTTTTTTTACAAGCTTTTTACATGAATCTCTATTACTCAGTACCAAAAACCTGTAAGCAGGGGTGTGCAAATCCTATTGCCCCCTGTTCAGGACAAGTAAATTTCCTTCAAGGACAAGTACAAAAAGAGAGCTAATTTAATTGCAGTGAATGGGGGCAAGTGGAAATTAAGCTACAGTTGTGGCTGGGCAAGTCCAAAAAGTTTTGATTTGCACACTCTGCCTGTAAGGATAGTTTTTTTTTCCCTTCTGTCTACTCTCAAATTACCTCAAGGAACTACTGGAAACCCCTATCACTCTTGCAGAATTAGAAGTTGCCAATAAATCTTTGAAAATGGTAAAGATCTGAAACCTGATGGGTATATGGGTGAATTTTTTAAAGAATTTCATTTGGAACTGTTCCTCTTGATTTTAGCCACCAGAAGCGTAACTGTAAGTGCCTATTGTGTTTGTGCATACTTTTTTTTTTTATTTGGTGACGTTCAAATGTACATTCAGTGTGAGTGATTCGACTACATTATGTCATTGATTATGTCAGTGATAGGGCTTTTAGGTTTTGGTGTAGGGTTTCAGACCTGCACAAGCATGGATTCAGTCCCCAGTATGGAACAATTTTATTTTCTCAATACAATTTATGTAGTATGAGAGACATTGTTCAATGCCAAGAAATGCAGAGTTATGCATATTGGAGCCAAGAATCCCAGGACAGAGTACTACCTGGATGGAGTCCAGGTATCTGTATCAGAGGAGGAGAAGGACCTGGGAATGATGATCACTAGTGACCTGAAGCACTCCATGCAGTGCAAGAAGGCAGCAGCAAGGGCAAACAAGATGCTGGGATGCATAGCTAGGGGGAACAGTAGTAGGAGAGAGGAGGTTCTGCTGCCCATGTACAGGTCACTGGGGAGGCCACATCTAGAGTATGGAGTTCACTACTGGTGCCCACACCTCAAAAAGGACATTAACCTGCTGGAGAAGGTCCAGAGGAGGGCTAAAAAGATGATACCTGGTCAGCAGGGTAAGGCATACGAGGAGAGGTTGAGGGCACTGAACATGTACTTCCTGGAGAACAGGAGGGGGGGTACATAATTGGGACCTTCAAGTGCTTTAAAGGGATAAATAACATGGATAAAGAGAGTCTCTTTAAGCTGAGTGACAGCCATAACACGAGGGGGCACATTCTTAAGCTGGAGGGTGGGAGGATTAGGAGGGATGTCAGAAAGCACTTCTTCACAGAGAGAGTGGTGGACACTTGGAATGCGCTGCTGGAAGAGGTGATCTCATTGAAGATGGTGGGAAGCTTTAAGAAAGGCTGGGATAGGCATGAGGAAGGTAAGGATCATGGGTAGGGAGGATGGGAGGAGTGGGGAATGGGGGCAGGGACAGTAGCTCAAGCTGTGGACCCTGCAATACGAGCAGACTAGATAGACCAAATGGTCTTCTGCTGGCTTCTTCATATGTTCATATGTGTGTATGTTATTGCTAATGTTAGTGATATACTTTCAGCAAGGTTTGAAGTTCAATACTGCTAATAACTTGAAATGTTCCAGCTCAAACTTTGAGGTGTAAATGCAGTTTGGGAAACATTATTTTAAATAGACAGACTGTAAATTGTGAACATCTACTCCAGCTATGTGGGGGGGGGGTATCTGCACTCACTGTTGGAAGTCCTTTGCCATGGCATGCATCTCCTGTATAGGCCACTTAGTATAGCGGAAGAGTTATAGTTTATCAAGTGGTAGAGGGTAGGAGGCTTGTGTTTGATCCCCATAATGAAACATTTTTTTTCTTTCTCAATACGATTTATGTAGTATGAGAGATATTGTTAAATGTCATTGCTGATGACAGTGATATACTTTCAGCAAGGTTTGAAATTATGTGTTGCTGATAACTTGAAAAGTTCCAGCCCGTACTCTGAGGTTTAAATGCAGCTTAGGAAACACCACTTCAAATAGACAGCCTGTTAATTGTGAACTTCCACTGCAGCTGTGTGTGTGTGTGGGGAGGGGTGCGGGGGTCTGCACACACTGTTGATGTCCTTGCCACAGCATGCATCTCCAGTATAAGAAGCTTAATACAGTGGTAGAGTTACAGGTTGCTTAGCAGTAGAAGTTAGGGGGTGTGGGTTTGATCACTAGTGTGAACATTTTATTCTTTCTTACTACAATTTATGTAGTATGAGAGTAATTGTTAGATGTCATTGCTAATGTTAGTGATGTAAGCAATAAGACATGACAGGGTGTGCATGGAACATATTTTACTACACGGCCAGGGGCATAATAAGGCACAAGGCCACAGGCTGTGCGGTTATGTTCCATGCACACCATGGAGTGTCTTATTGCGCTTATATAATGGGCTTCTGTTTTTTTTTTTTTGTTTTTTTTTTTTTTTTTACAGTTAGAAAAATCATGCTTATATGTAGAAAAAAAGATTTTATTCTGCTAATCTATGATAAAACAGTCCTTCTGCCTACTGGATAATGGCCTCATTGTTTTTGTGTTAATATTCATGAGCTCATTTGTTTATGCACACTACCGCTCTAACATCACAATGGCTGAGTGACGCGAGAGAGATGGGTCTGGTAAGAGAATCCCTATTTGTGCAAAAGTTAGAACATTGACACGGCAAGGCTGGGGTTGATTTTTCTTTTTTAGCTCACTGTTCTTGGCTTTTTTTTTACTTTTTTTTATCACCTCCGTTACTCCCCAGAACTCTCTCTGGTGCCCTAATTCGCCAGTCCGTTCTACCGCCTATCATGGCCTCCGTTCCTCATATATATTACTTCCCCCTGTGAAAGGGTGTACCCCCCCCCCAATTTTTTTCTGAATGCTGTATGCTAAGAATGTAAAGATAGCATACCTGGGTTGTGAGTGTCCTGTGTTATATATTGTACTGTGTCAAATGTTTTGTTTGCTGGGCTGGCCACCCACTTCGTTGTTTGTCTGTTTGTCTCTATATGTTCTATGTTCACATCCCTGGGATTTGCCACTGTTAAAGTTAGCCAACAGGCAAAGGCATAGCATGGAGTTACTGTCCCAACTCCCATTTCAAAACGCCTCTGAAAAGCTTGCCCTGAAATGCATTGATATATGCCATGGCTGTGAAACAATATACATGAAAGAAATAGCAGAATCCATATTGTTACTGCAGTTTAAAATGAAGGCCTAGTCCAGGAGAAGCAAAATACTGCTGTTTGCAGCCTGTATGTTTCCCCAGGTGCCCTAAAAGCCTGGAAGCAGTGAAACAATGGCTTTGGGTACCTCTAAAATAATGCAATAGCTAGACAAAGCCTTTTTGCTGCACTAGCAAGCAGCCTGTGCTCTATATTGAAGACAAGCCACTGCCTGGAGCCTGAGGTTTGTTGTTATCCTTTCCCCAGCAGTGCAGCTTCTCAAGCTGTTTTTCTTGGGTGCAAAGTGGTAGTTAGGAGCACCATTTTTCTCCTTTAAAAACAGTGTTTGGAGCACAGCTCCCTAAAAGCAGCAAAATAAGCAGGAAACAGTATACGTAAGTATTAAGGCACACTCCTGAGCTAAAATGTGGAAACAGGGAATTAAAAAGCAAAAGTTTACCTGTTAGTGCTGTTTCACAGAGTGTAGCCCTGCCTGAGGATGCAACCCCTCCCAGCTCCATCTCTATAGAGCAGACCAACCTTTCCTCTGCTATATTTATACAGAAAGTGGCCTGGGGAGATGCTTAGGGTAACAGTACAAATAACTTGTTTTGTGCTCAAAACTGTTATTGTGATTTGACTGCCTTAAAACATACATTAGGATGAAAAATATATATAATGTTTTTGTTGGAAAATATATTGTAAATAATGACTTTAAAGGTAAAATGTGTACAGATGGATGGAGCTAACCCATCACATGATCACAAAGTCCTATATAATGAGATCAGATAGCAGACAGTTGGAGACTGCTGCAGATAATTGTAGAGAGCTCAACTAGCATGATCTACTTGGTGTATGTATATAGCCTGGATTTTGATTTGCCTCCTTTTATTTTGTCACCTAAGTTAATTTATTTTGCCTATTATTGCTCTGCTGTGAAGAACACATGTTATTTTGCTTTGAACTACATCTGCCTCACTGCCTGATCAGTCCATCTCTACCCACAGCCTGTGACATATGGTGGCAGTGGTGGGATTGAGACTGAAGGGGTCTGTTCTAGGCCCTGGTGGACTGGATGCAGCAGAGCAAAGGTGTCCCAGTACCTGGAGTTGTTACTCATCAGAAGGCCAAGGAATTACAGAGACCCGGTAGTATGACGGAGAGAAGGGAAGCTGAACGTTTCCAGAATAATGGAACGTGACAGGAAGGAGGAGCAGGCTCAAGCTTCTGGAGGTGAGCCACCTGTGGAATCCAGTGAACTGTTGAGATGGTTATGTCTGAGACAAGTTGACATGGAACAACAAAGGGAAATGGACAAGAGAGACAGTGATGCTCGGTGGGCAGATCTGCTCCGAGCTGTGCAAACTATGGGCACAGCTAGACCTCCAGCGCCTCCTGGAGGCAGCCAAAAGGACATTAAGATGGTGAAGTTAACTCAGACTGATGATATTGAAGTGTACCTGATGACGTTTGAGCGGGTTGCAGCAGCATGTTCCTGGCCAAGAGATCAGTGGGTGGTACGTTTGGCACCCTATCTAACTGGGAAGGTGCAACTTGCATACAGCCACGTAGAGGTAACCCAGTCTAATAACTATGATGTTGTGAAGGCAGCTGTTTTAAAGGAATATGACATCAGCACTGAAATATATTGCCAGATGTTTAGAACATACAAGTTTCATGTAACAGACTCTCCTCAAGATGCATATATGCAGCTGTGACCTCTGCATAAAATGCCTACAACCAGCCACGAGAACTGTAGACGAAATCTTAGAGTCTATCGTCTTAGAACAGTTCATTAGAATACTGCCTTAAGATGTCCAGATCTGGGTCCAAGAACATTAACAAGAGTCCTCTGATGTGGCCATACGGTTGGCAGAAGGCTGCATTATGGCAAGACCACGTCGACAGAAAAGACCGCAACAATCTCCAGTAAGAACCCCTTCTGTTACTTCTTGCACAATAACATTAATCAAGGGAATTGTACTAACAGTAACAGACATAAGGGCAATAACCCTGATTTAATATGTCGAGACTGTGGTGGCAAGGGGCACATTGCATGCTTTTGTTCGAAAAAGAAAACTGAACGAGCACCACTTGCTCTTGCCAACTGGGCACAATATTTTGTTCCAGTGCAAACTGGGGGAAAAACTAGTGAGTGGCCTACTTGACTCGGGGAGTAGACAAACTCGTTCAAGCTGACGTACTAGATATAAAAACTGCACCAAGAGGCCCTTGTACAGGAGTAACCTGTATTCATGGTGACACTCATCACTACCCTTTACTGGATAGTGTGCTACAAATTAATGGACACTCTCAATCCATGAAAATCGGGGTAGTACCACACCTGCCTGTTTACATCATCGGTCATGATCATCCCCAGTTTGAACAGTTGTTATCAGACAATTTGTGTGCTGTTGTTACCCGGGCACAAGCAAAGAAAGAAAAGACATTGGAACTGTTGTATCCCTTTGAGCAGGATATTTATGAGGCCCCTGGAAAAGAGAAGTCCAGAGCCCAGAAGAAAAAAGAAAAACATTTATGGACTCAGTCTAATGCTAGAGACATTAAATCTGACACTAAAGACATTAAAGCTGATGTTAAAGTGTTAGATGATGTAGAACTTGTGAAAGAAAGTGTGTCTAGGAAGTTTTAAAGAGTTACAGAAGGCATATGTAATCTTAATACCTTTCTTTTCACAGGTTGGAGTTTCTACTGACTCAGCACAAGCTGAATTTCAGATAAAGAATGATTTGTTATACAGAGTACGGGTTAACCCCCAAACAGGGGAAAGGGTGGATCAATTGTTGGTGCCTAAACAGTATAGACAAATGGAAATGGCTCATGGTAGTCCCCTGCTGGGACGTTTGGGGAGGGACTGTACCTTGAGTCACTTGCTCCATAGATTTTTTTTTGCCTGGCATTCCTGATGAAGTGTCCAAATATTGTAGATGCTGTAGTGAATGCCAGCGTGTAGCAAAAATCGGACGTAGTGACAAGGTACCCCTTCAGTCCATGCCTTTGTTCACAACACAATTTGAGAGGATAGCAATGGATGTTGTTGGGCCTTTACCAAAAAGTGCTAAAAGTAACCGTTTTATTCTTGTAGTTTGCAATTACGCAACTAAATACCCTGAAGCTGTTCCTCTTAGAACTGTTACAGCTCCTAGGATTGCTGAAGAATTTGGTAAGATATTCAGTAGAATGGGTATCCCTAGAGAAATCCTTACAGATAGAGGGAGCAACTTTTGCGCCAGCTTGCTGAAACGTTTGTGTCAGGTCCTCTGTATTGAAGCCATTTACTTGACGCCTTACCATCCTCACACCTACGGCCTGGTTGAACATTTCAACCAAACAATGAAGAAAATGCTTCCGAAATTTGTACAGGAAGAAGGTTCTAAATGGGATGTGTATCTGCCCTATCTCATGTTTGCTTATCGAGAGGTACCACAGGCCTCTGCTGGGTTCTCACCCTTTGAATTATTGTTTGGGAAAAACTCTAGCGGTCCTCTGGATGTAATAAAAAAGGAGTGGGAAGAAGGTACAACAGAGAAAGGGATCAGCCCAGTGAATTATTGGCATCAGTTGCAGATCTGGTTAGCTAAATATGTCCAGAAAGCACACAAAATCAATCAGGACCAACAAGTCGTACAGAAAGAGCATTACGATAAGGGTACCAGGTTTAAAGAATTTTCAGAGGGAGATAAAGTATTATTACTCTTGCCATCCTCTGAAAATAAGTTGTATATGAAATAGCGAGGCCCTTATGTAATCTCTAGAAGTGTGGGTTCAGTGACATATGAGGTAACACTCCTGAAAAGAAACCTCACAAAGGCATCTACCATGCCAATTTATTGAAGCCCTGGGTGGAGCAGGCATCCACGCTGTGCAGTTATGTATATCCAGAACCTCCAGACAGTGAGCTTAATATAGCTTACCAATGTCTGGAAGGGGTAGGGGAGCTCTCAGATGTAAAGATCAACTCTGAGTTGACACCAAACCAACACAATGAACTCCAGAATGTGTTAAACACTTTTAAAAGCACTTTTACTGGAACACCAGGAATGGTAAAGGATGCAGAGCATCATATTATTGTGAATCAGGAACAACCCATAAGACAAAAGCCCTACAGACTCCCTGAAAGAATTAGAGAGGATGTCATCAAGGAGGTTCAGAAAATGTAAGTGTCACAACCCCACTCAGCAGGTCAGGCCCTCTGCTCCCACAGTGCCAACCTCCGAGCACAGTATTGTGAACAGTTAACAGAACAGGGTAATCCTCCTGTCTGTTAACCCTCCTGTCTGTCTGTGGGTCAGAATCACCTTTGGTCTCAAGTTCTGGAGGGATTCAAACTGTGAACCTTATGCTAGCGTACTCAAATGTACAGGCTCAGATAATTCTGCTCTTCGGGGAATGCCAGATATCTTTTGCCTAAGGGCACCTAACCAGGTATCCAAAATTAACCCTAAAAGCTCTATGAAAGACCTTAGGAAAATTCTTACTTTTTCCCAGTTTGGTATTACCATTAAGCATATGAACAGTGTCAACTTTAACCTTCTGTACTTCACATGCAAAAGAAAGAATTTCAAAGGTACAGCAGGCAGTCTCTTTAAATATAGATTTACTTAAAAATGGATAAAAAATATGTAAAATGTAAACACAGAACCATATGTCACAAAGTATACAATCACTTAAAAGAACAAGGTTAAAGTACAAACATAAACTCCTACCACAATACATTAGACTTTCCTATCTAATGTATTACCTTCTAAACAGTGCTTAAAGTTGATGGTTTTCTAGGAGCCCACAAGAAAAGTGTGTCTAAAGATCAGATACAGAATAGTTTAAACTGTCGCTAAACCTGCCTCTTCCATGATGTCACCTAGCTCCTCTTTGTATATTAAAAATTATACAACCAGTATGTCTTATCACTCAGGAGGTATATTAAATAAGGTGACATCAGCGAAAACTCATTTCCCAATATGACTCTTTGATCGTGAGTCTTTCCTTTGATCTAGTGTGGTTTCCTGCTTTTCGAAGACATCACAGGACTTTTATGACTAACTCTGCCATATCTCACTTAGGTGCCATATAGCTTTTTAACACCAGTTGAAATTAACTGTTCTTCCTCTGAAGACCATCATAAAATGGATATTTTAGTTCTTAGTTTCAAAGAAGCACAGCTCATCAACAAGGCCATAAATTGCGACTTCTTGGAAGTTAATCACATTACAGAGATCTGCTGTTTAACATATCCTGTCATTTGAACTGAAACCTGGGGTGGTCATCCCAGTGGCACAGGATGTCTCACGACAGACAATCACCCACTACATTTTTATTTTTCAAAATCATAGAGCAATCAGAACCAGCTGGCCAAGTGTCACAGCAAGCATTAGGCAATATTGAACCTTCCCATAGTGAGTGGAGTTTCCCAATGGCTGTAGTAGGAAAGAAGGAAAGAGGTGTAGGGATCTGTTTGGATTTTAGGCGTCTGAACACTTAGTTTGACAGTTACCCGATGCCTAGAATTGTCAACATCTTGGATCACTTAGGAAATGCCCGATACATCAGTACCCTGGATTTAACAAAGGGGTACTGACAGATTCCTCTAGATCCAGATGCCCGTGAGAAGACAGCATTTAGTACACCCCTAGGCCTCTTCCAGTTTACTGTGATGCCATTTGGAGTTCATGGTGTGCCCACAACTTTTCAGAGGGTCATGGACTGTATCTTGACTCCCCATGCCAAATACAGCACAGCATACCTTGATGATGTGGTAATTTTTATCGTCACAAGGGAAGACCACATGTGTCATCTTATGGAAGTGTTAACTGTCATCAAAGATGCTGGTCTTACGATCAACCCATCTAAGTGTTCATTGGCTATGGAGGAAACAAGATGCCTAGGTTTTCAAATAGGTAAAGGTTTGTTAAGACCGGATATAGGAAAGGTGGATGCTGTGACCAATAGCCCCAGACCAAAAATGAAAAAAGGTGTGCGTTTGTTATTGGGTCTGGCTGGCTACTACCATTGCTTCCTACCCAACTTTGCCACAGTAGCAGCCCCTTTTACTGACCTTACAAAATGAGAACAAACCTGACAAAGTTGTTTGGTCCCCAGAATGTGAGGAAGCTTTCCGAAACCTCAAAGCTGGGCTGTGCTCATCCCCAGTTCTATGCACTCCTGATTTTATGCAACCTTTTTTTTTTTTTGAAATTGCAATTTATACCCCCTCAGAGACGCACCCTCCAGTGCACCCATGAAGCCCTACCCCTGCCAGCGCTCCTCCTACTCACCGCCAGACCTATCATCTTGCCTCGGAATACCCCCCGGGCGGGGTCGGGTCGGGGGCTTACCCGAATCTTGGGGACTTGTCCAGGTCCTGGGTAGTGGATGGGCGCTGGCACTTCAGGGCCGTGGCTCGGTGCTCCCGTCATCAAGGCTTCGTGGGGGATCCATTTTCTCTTTTTCTCCCCGCTGCGTGCCTACGCGTCCCGGCAACCTCTGGTGTCAGCAGCGTTCCCCCCCCCTCACGGAAGAGATGCCTCTTGAGGCTGATAGGCTGCCAGCCTTCGCCAGCACCGATCACGCCCCAGAGACTCGGTTTGCTGTCGCTCCCCAGTCTCCACCAAAGGGTGCAGCTGCGCCGATGAAAAGAACCTTCCCTCCCGGAGGCGGCGGGCACAGCCGTCGGATGCTCCAGCCTGTCTCCCCCGGCCGACTCTCGACGATCCGGGCTCGTTCCCGAACCCGGGTTGCCGGCGTGGTGCGAGGTGTGGCATCCAACGCCTCAACCCTCAGCGCCACCGGGCCGGCTATGCAGCCTTTCATTTTTTAAATGGATGCCTCCAACTGTGGCATAGGTGCTGTACTTGCCCAGATAATAGATGGAGATGAGTATCCTATTGTTTATAAGCAGAAAACTTCATGAATGAGAAACAAGGTATTCAACAATTGAAAAGGAGTACCTAGCTGTCAGGTGGGCCATAGAAGCACTCCGTTTTTTATTTATGGGGTGTTGAATTTGAATTGTGGATGAATGACAGTCCATTATGCTGGCTCTGTATCATGAAGGACAGGAACCCCCACATAATGAGATGGTACCTTTCCCTACAGCCTTACAGGTTTACCATCAAGCATAGGAAAGGTACTGCACACTGTAATGCGAACTGTATGTCCAGATATGGGACAAGTGAAAATAAAAATGAACACCTGTTATCAGACCTTGGGGAAAATGAACTAGTATGCAGGAAAGAGGACACCCTTTCCACTTGATAATGTTTTGTAATAGGGTCCCCGAGGTGGAGTCCTGGTGAGGGTGGGCTATGGCTCCATCTCTCCCTGAGAGAGATCTGATATCAGGTGTACCAAGTAAGAATGTATGTAGTAAGACTTAAGAATGTATATAACAAGAATGCACCTAGTATAAGCATGTACTAAGTGTAAATGAACAAAACCATGCTAGGATTAAAAACCTCACAGGTTTTGTCTTGGGTGGGGAGGAAAATGTGAAAAGATGTACCCCCCCCCAATTTTTTCTGAATGCAGTATGCTAAGAATGTAAAGATAGCATACCTGGGTTGTAAGTGTCCTGTGTTAAATGTTGTACTGTGTTAAATGTTTTATTTGTTGGTCTGGCCACCTACTTTGTTGTCTGTCTGTCTCTATATGCTCTATTTACATCCCTGGGTTTTGCCACTGTAAAAGTTAGCCAGCAGGCAAAGGCATAGCATGGAGTTGCTGTCCTAATTCCCATTTCAAAATGCCTCTGAAAAGCTTGCCCTGAAATGCACTGATATATGCCATAGCTGTAAAACAGTATAAATGAAAGAAATACCGGTATCCATATTGTTACTGCAGTTTAAAATTAAGGCCTAGTCCAGGAGAAGCAAAATACTGCTGTTTGCAGCCTGGATGTTTCCCCAGGTACCCTAAAAGCCTGGAAGAAGTGAAACAATGGCTTTGGGTACCTCCAAAATAATGCAACAGCTAGACAAAGCCCTTTTACTGCACTAGCAAGCAGCATGTGCTCTAAATTGAAGAGAAACCACTGCCTGGAGCCTGAGGTTTGTTGTTATCCTTCCCCCAGCAGTGCAGCTTCTCAAGCTATTTTTCTTGGGTGCAAAGTGGCAGTTAGCACCATTTTTCTCCTTTAAAAACAGTGTCTGGAGCACAGCTCTCTAAAAGCAGCAAAATAAGCAAGAAACAGTATACGTAAGTAATAAGCCATGACAGGGTATGCATTAAAGGATTTTAATGCATGCCTCAGGGGCATGCTAAGGCACAAGACCAAAGGCCGAGTGTCCTTACACCCTGGGAAGTGCATTAAAATCCTTTAATGCACACCCTGGAGTGGCTTATCACACTTATAAAATGGGCCACTATCATAAAAGAATTAGTTTGGTTTACTTTGATAGTGATTAAAACGTATTTACCATTTTCAAAAGAGTGTACAATACATTACCTCTGCAACATCTAAAATCTGAAAAAGGTAGTCCCTATTAATGAATAAAATAGCATATCTCAGCAATAAGTTAATTAGTACAGTACTTTGCAGTAAACATATTTATTAGTAGAGTTGGTTGAAAATAAATATTTTCTCTGTAACATGTAAATTATCATATAAATGCTCTGTAACATCTATAAATTTGTAAAACACAAGTAGTGTTTAAAACTTAATTTTCATTATACTGTAGTTATATATTTTCACTGAAGGCAACCTTTTCATTATTTTTGTTTTTTACTTATGTGTTGTGGTCTAGTACATAAAAGGAATGCTGCTATAGGATTGAGGTGAAAGGTTAGTAAGAAAAAAACTTTAAACCTGCCAAGTTGCCTTTTTTTTTGGGGGGGGGTAGATTTCACCTGAAAACACCTATATATGATTAAAATGTACATGCTTTTATAAACATCAGCAGTGTAGTTGAGCAGTTTGGATCTGCCTCTACCTATGTAACTGTGTTTTCCCACCTTTTCTCTTTGTTTATAAAGTATTATTATATTGCTTACTTTCTTCATCCTTTTTTTTCTCTGTGTTTCCCCACATTCAAGACATAGAATGTTTTTCATGTAATGTTACCATGTAATACAGGGATTCAAAATTCTGCTCAGTTCCACTGGTAGAATGTTACTCTCCTAATATACTGTACACACAAACAACAAAGGCCTGTTTTAGAGCCAGAGACTCAATTATCTTACTGTTGGGGCAAGCAGAAGAGATTTCCCTGATGAGCGGGTAAAGATAGAAGGGGGATTTTCCACTGTCAGTAAAGAAACACTTGTAATGAAAACTATGAACAATACTTAATGTTTCTAATTTATGTGTGTAAGGAGAGTGTGATTATCAGGGAAACAACATTTAATTAATTTGTTTTATATTTTATTTAAGGTAGTTTTATTTTTAGGGCCCTATTGAAGGTGTTTACAGTGTAAAGGTAGCAGCCATGTTTGTGATGGAAGAACAATTCTGGTTGCAGGGGGACTGATGGAAGATAGTTCTGGCTGTAGGAGGACTGATTTGCTCATTGTGTGATGTGGTTTAGGACCAAGATGACTGTGCGTATAAAGAGATTTAATGTACAGTTAACTGATGTCTTGTGGCCAATGAGATTTCTGGATTTTTTCTTGCCATATTATAAATAAGCATTAAGGCACACTATTGAGCTAAAATGTTGAAACAGGGAATTAAAAAGCAAAGGTTTACCTGTTAGTGCTGTTTCTCAGAGTGTAGCCCTGCCTGAAGATGCAACCCCTCCCAGCTCCATCTCTCTATAGAGCAGACCAGCCTTTCCCCTGCTGTGTTTGTATAGAAACTAGCCTGGGGAGGTGCTTAGGGTAACAGGACAAAGAACTTGTTTGGTGCTCAAAACTGTTATTGTGATTTGACTGCCTTAAAATGTATATTAGGATGAAAGAATGTATATAATGTTTTGTTTGTTGAAAAATATATTGTAAATAATGGGCCGGATATTCAAACTGCGCTATTTTGTGGCGCAAGCCCTTGCGCTGCACAAAATAGTTGCGCAGGGGTGTGGCCGGAGCGATATTCAAAGGAGTTGCGCTATTGAGCAACTCCTTTGAATATCACCCCCTGGCCACAGCCACTGTGCATGGCGCAGTGGAACTTGCGCCACCGCAAGTGGTCAGAGTGGAGCATTCAACTTGCGGTGGCGCAAGTACCATTGCGCCATGCGCAAATTTCCGATATTCAAAAGGTGACATGCAAATGGGGCCATAATTCGCGCAAGGCGAGGGGGGCCATTTGTATCTGTTTATGCTCCATTTGCATGCCATTAGCATGCAGGTGCGCCGATCCCGAGGACTTCGCCTGGCGCCTGCCAGCAGCAGCCGTCGGGGACCGACGCCCTGCAGCCCAATCGCTGGGCAATGCTGGAAAGCCCTCTACCAACTGGTTCGATCACGGGCATAGTTACATCATCCCCCCACCAGCCCGATCACGGGCAGCAAAGCGTCCCCCGAACATACCCTGGTGGTCCAGTGGACCGATAAGCCCGATCGTGGGCTGAAGAGTGTTAAACCCCCACCCCAAGACCATATCCCTGGTGATCTAGTGTCCCTCCACCCCACCCACGAGCCCCACCACCCCGCTCCCCCGCCGGCGGCGAGGCATCTCACCTGCCTGCTGCCCGCTGCCCGCCGACGATTGCTCGTTAGGCTGCACGCCCATTGGTGCAGAGCAAGAGCCACGGGCATGCAGCCCATACCGCATAAGGCAGTCCAGATATGGCTGCGGGGGGGGAGCGGGTGGTGGGCTTTGGGGTGGGAGGACACTAGATCACCAGGGATATGGTCTTGAGGTGGTTTTGCCGCGATTATGCAGCCCGCGATCGGGCTTATTGGTCCACTGGACCACCAGGGATACATTTGGGGGTGTTTAACACTCTTCAGCCCACAATCAGGCTTATCGTCCACTGGACCACCAGGGATACTGCTCAAGAGAATCACAGCCCGCGATCGGGCTTATCGGTCCACTGGACCACCAGGGATATGTTCGGGTGGGGAACACTTTGCTGTCCGCGATCGTGCTGGTGGTGGGGGGGATGTAAGCTTATGCAGGCGCAGGTTGGGGGTTGCGCCTGCACAACTCTGCACAGCCCAGCTGAATATCGGGCTGTGCAGTTTTTGCATGGTTCCTCCCCCTCCAGTTCAGCATGCATTCATTTGCATTGCGCTGTTGCTCAGCATGTTTTCAGTGGCGCAACTGCCTCCTGCTGAATATCGCAGAATGGCGCAATTTCGGACTTGCGCAGGCGCAACCCTATTGCGCATGACGCAACCCTTTTGAATATCTGGGCCAATGACTTTAAAGGTAAAATGTGTACAGATGGATGGAGCTAACCCATGACATGGTCACAAAGCCCTATATAATGGGATGGGATGGGATAGGATAGCAGAGCAGACAGTTGGAGACTGCTGAGATAGCTGCAGATAACTGCAGAGAGCTTAACTAGCATTTTCTAGTTGATGTATGTATATAGCCTGGATTTTGATTTGCCTCCTTTTATTTTGGCACCCAAGTTCATTTCTTTTGCCTATTATTGTTCTGCTCTGGAGAATAAACTTTATTTTGTTTTGAACTACATCTGCCTCACTGCCTGATCAGTCCATCTCTAACCACAACCCGTGACAACCTCACCAGCCAGGCACTCCCACCAGCTCTGAGCCCCCTTGGGTGGGACCGCCTAACCACTTCTGGCACTCTATCTACAATTTAGAGCACCCAGCTGGCTTGGCGACATGGCTGAAGGGGCGGTGATGGAGACACAGCATTAGGCATGTGGTGGCCAGTCCTCTATGGAGCCATCACCTATTAGAGGCGGAGGAGGGGTTTTCTTTGTTTTTGTATCCAGAGGGCAACCAAAATGGTGCAGGGTCTGCACCGGAAGACATATGAAGAGAGACTAAAGGAGCCTAATATGTATTGCCTCGAGGAAAGGAGGGAGAGGGGGGACATGATAGAAACTTTCAAGTACCTCAAGGGAATCAACAAAGTCCAAGAGGGTAGCATCTTTCAAAAGAGGTGTGCAAGAACAGGGGACACAATTTGAAGATGGAGGCGTTCAGAGGTAATGTAGAAGTATTTTTTCACAGAGAGGGTTGTGGATGCATGGAACGGCCTTCCAGAGGAAGTTGTGGAGTCAAAAACAGTGGTTGAATTCAAGCATGCATGGGACAGCCATAAGACAATTCTAGGGGTTGGGGGTAGAAAGAAGTAGGCTGCTGGTTAACTAGAATCTGCAGCTTATCCATTAGGTAGGGAAATGGGCAGACTGGGTGGGCCATGCAGTCCTTATCTGCCGTCAAATTCTATGTTTCTATGTAGGTACAGTCCCTGTGGAGTGTGGCTGGCAAGGCAACATTATGCCGTTGCCCCGCCGCCTGGTAAATGCCGTGCTGCTACGCTGGTGCTTCTGGCTGCCACCAGAGGTCACTCTACAAGTGGAAGCCCCCTGGATCCCTCCCCGAGAAGAGAGAGCAGTCCCCTAGATGCTCAATCTCTTCCCTCTCCTGACAACCTGATCTTGCTCCCAAACCGGGATCGCTGGCATGGCGCGAGGTGTGGTATCCAGCGCCTCAACCCTCAGTGCCACCAGGCCAGCCACTGGTCTTGGCTTAATTTGAAAAAAGAAGCAAGTGTAAACCTAGCCACATTACAGTTTTCTTTATTGGTCGGCAACTCCAGAAACAGCTGTGTTAGTCATAAAAAAAAAAAAAAAAAAGTCAGTTGAAACTCTAAAGGCTCACTGACTGTCAGGTAAAAGAAGTGACACAAAACACAGCAAGCGGCTTTACCGTTTCCCTGATCGATCGCCAAGTATGTGATGAGCCGCATTAGCGAGGGAAAACAAATGGCAGTGTTTAAAAAATTAACATTCTAGCAGCACATTGTTTTTTTGGGTACTGCAGTCCTGCTTCCAAGTACTTGTTATTACCCATGCATGGAACAGATTTCATGCACGGGAAATAACCAATTAGAAAACTGGATTTGCTGTCCCCATTTTATAAAGACTTTTAACAAGATTTGAAGTTCTGTATTACTGATAACTTGAAAGTTCCAACTCATACTTTGAGATTTACATGCAACTTGGGAAAATTGCTTCAGATCGACAAACTATTAATTAAAAAAAAATCCACTGCAGCTGTGTAAAAACATCAAAATAAAGACAATGCCGTCAAAAAAAGACCAAAGGTCCATCCAGTCTGCCCATGGTTCCTTATCAATCCCCAGGACCTAATTGTCACCAGGGCACTATCTCTTGCTATCCATACCCCTATTCCCCTTCCTGATACTATTGCTTTGAGTAACTACTATAACTTTCACTCTGTCCCACCCGTGCCTGAGACTGTGATTTTTGGCACCTACCACTTCGACTGGCAGACTGTTCCAAGGTTCCATCACTTTTTCTGTAAAATAATACTTTCTCATATCACTCTTGAACCGTCCACCTCCCAGTTTCCACTCATACCCACATGACCTCAAACTGATGGTTATGCTAAATAACTCCTCGCAGATCACCTTATTCTTTCAGGAATTTGAAGGACCGTCATATCACCCCTCTCTTGTCTGGTTTCCGGTGAGTACATGTTTAGTGCCTTGAGCTGATCCATTTAAAATCTGCCCTGCTGGCCATTTATTATCCTGGTCGGCCTTCATTGCACTGTCTCTAGCCTGTCCTTATCTTTCCTGTGATGAGGACTCCAGAACTAGGCTCAGTACTCCAGGTGCAGCTTCACCATTGATCTATAAAGAGGTAGTGTTATCTCTTTCCTTTGACTGTCAGTACCCCCGATACATCTTCACATCCTATTTGCCTTACTAAAGGCCTTAGTGCATTGACTTGATTGATTGAGTTTGTCACTAATGATGACTTGTAGGTTCCTTTCCTTTGTCGTAATGCTCATTTTAACTCCTTCCATCCAGTACTCTGTCCTGGGGTTCTTGCTCATTAGGTGCATTACCTTGCATATTTTGGCACTGAATTTCAACTGCCAGACCTTAGGCCACCTCTCCAGTCTATTGCGGTCACTCTGAATCTCCCTAATTCCTTCATTGCTGTCTACCCTCCCACAGAGCTTTGTGTCATCTGTGAAGAGACACAACCTGCCCTTGATGCCTTCTTCAGTGTCGCTGATGAATATATTGAAATGGACAGGCAGTGGGACAGATCCCTGTGGTACCTCACTTGTGACCTCCCTCTCTTCTGATTTGACCTCATTTACCACAACCCTCTGCTGTCTTCTCCTCAGCCAGTTTCGTGCCCCTCTTACTATGCACCTTGCCACTCCCAGATCCTCTTTTTCAGCAACTGCCTGTGAGGCACTGAGTCGAAGGCCTTGCTGAAATCGAAATACAGTAAATCCATGGCATGACCCCTATCCAGTATCCTCCTCACCCAGTCAAAGAAAACTATTAGATTTAACTTGAAAAGTTCTAGCTCAGACTCTGAGGTTTAAATGCAGCTTGGGAAACACTGTTTCAAATAGACAGACTGTAAATTATGAACATCCACTGCAGCTGTGTGTGTGGTGGGGGGGGTCTGCACTTACTGCTGAATGTCCTTTACCACAGCATGCATCTCCTGTTTAGGAAGTTTAGCACAGCAGTAGAGCTATGGGTTATCAAGCAAAAGTTGCCCTTATTGAACAGAGCTTCATGAAGAACCAGTCCCCCTTAGTTCAAGGCATAATCTGGTATTGGCTCCAAGAGATGAACAGAAAAGGACACGAGATACAATATCCTAATGTTTATCTGCAGGAAAACAACAGTAAGCGAACTGCAGCTGGCAGTATTTGCAAGAGTAATCAAAGTGCCCTTGTTAAACTCAAGTGTTAGGGGAATTCTGAGATACAGGGGGTGCTTTACTCTGGTCCGGTGCAAAGAAGCAAAGCAGCTTTTCAACCTCCTGCATGGTTGATTGCACAGCAGGGTGGCCTATTGCTCTCTGCTTCATTGTTGCTTTGCTGCTTGCCAGTCTGTGATGGGTAACTGTGGTTCTCTCTGCATGGTGGGTCCCAGTGTTACTGCCTAGCTCCTCTCCTTAATGGTTCCCAGTGCCTCCTCAGTTGTGTTGTAGAGATTTATTCCAGACTCCTAAAAGACCCTGAGGTGGGCCGAGTAAGGCATCTGGAACTGAACATTTTGCTCCTTAAGGATGCAGAGGATACCAGCATAGGCCTGCATTTTTTTGAACACCTCCAGTGGGTAGTCCTGATGAGAAGAAATCTTGCCCCATTATAACTTACATTTTTGGTCTGCCAAGCTGTTTTCAAAATGTCTTATTTATCTCTGTATGAGAGAAATTCATTACAGTCGATCAGGGTTTTGCTTGGGGTCCAGTCAGTTTTGTCACCAGGAAATGGGCTCGCTTGATTCTGAAGTATATGGTTGGAGGCACAAACAAAATGTAAGAAGATTTTACAAAAAGTGTGTTAGCCAGCTCATTTCTGCATTCTCCAGCAGCCCATATATGCTCAAGTCATCCCTCCTGGGGCGCTCCTCATGATCCAAATACTTTTGCTGCAACTGGTGGTTTTGTTCTGCAAGACATTCTAACACTCTATGCAGCTGTAGGTTGCCAGCCTCTACGTGGCCTACCTGTTCCTCTGCGCTTTCCACCCTTTTCTCTAGCACCTGCAATTGCGAGTTCAGTTTTTAAAATTCTGCTGAATTTTTACCTCTGAAGCCCCTGATTTTAGAAAGGATGGCTTCAAACAGATATCCGGGTAGCTTGTCAGTCTCTGTATCTGTGTCATAGCCAGGCCCCACCGTGCTGGTTGGGGAGACACTCCTGCTCTGGTCGGGTGGTTGCTATCAAAATCTCTCATCATTCCTGGTTACTGATTTCGAAGAAGCCCTGTAACATGTCAGTATGTCCTCTCTGTCTTTAGTTTGAGCCATTACAGCAATTGTTACTGCAATCTGCACCAATTGGGATGGGTTTTAATCAGCAGAGAGCGGAGCTAGGGTGCCATTCAGTGCATGACATCACCGAAGGTCCCACATCTCACCTTTCTAGGATGGTGACCTCCACCAATGCTGAGAAAGCTTTAAGGTCTTAAACTTTCATTCAGCCTTCTGTGATTCTACACATGTTATAAACACAGGTCAGGGTCAGAGTTTATTCTAATGGCCAGTTGCCTCAGTGGTTTCCCATTTCCAGTGGAGCTTCACAAGTGTGCCTGTTGTCATCACTCCTGTTCACCATTTCAATAGAACTGCTGGCAGAATTTATTCAGAGTTCACATTAGTTGGAAGGTATCGTTGCCATGGGTTGTAAATCCTGTATTGCCTTATAAACGGATGACACCTTAATATTTGTACAAAATCCTATCAGAGTTTTTCCATATCTGAATTTTCTTCTCACACTGTATGATTCACTTTCTAGCTTGAAGATTAATGTGTAGAAAAAAAAAAAACAGAAGTATTATGGTTGAGTGGCACTGATAACCATGA
Organism: Neoceratodus forsteri; assembly: GCA_016271365.2. NCBI lineage: Eukaryota > Metazoa > Chordata > Ceratodontiformes > Ceratodontidae > Neoceratodus > Neoceratodus forsteri. The sequence goes on from CM057452.1 coordinate 1,754,665,989, forward strand.
AGAGAGCCAGAAAATTCCTTATCACTGTGTAACTAAGCTGTTTTAGTACTAGGGTCATCGTGTCAGACCAGAATTTCCAAATTGTTTGACCATGATCATGTCCCCTTTCTCAGTAAGCTCAAGGCAGACTATGAGAGATGGAAAACATTGCCATTAGCCTTTGTGGGTAGTATTGACTGTGTACTAATGAATGTTGTGTCACGCCTGGTTTCCTTGTCTGATACATTGCCCATTGTTTTCCCCTGTGACTTTTGATTCATGTTGTACAAACTCCCAAGCTCCTGTGCACCCCAAAGGAGTGAGACAGGATGGGGATACCAAATTTAAGGACCTATTATAAAGCAGTCAGTCTCCCAGAAGTCAGAAATCTGTTATGACAAAATCCAAGTAATGGTGGGCTAGTGTCTCACCATGTTTCCACTTTGCTAGTGTCCCTATTTGCCCAGGTGTAGCACCCCAAAGTTTGCTACGCAGTCCAGCAAGGAAAATCTCAGGGAAGGAAAGGGTTAACACCCCCACCCACTCCATACACAGACTGACCACTTCTTGTCCCTATCCCCTTTCCCCTCCTGGGCTTTTCCTAGACTTGATCCTTTATCCTGACCAGGCCAGGGCTCTGGCCAACACCTGAAGGGGCCATAAATCAACCCAAAGGGCTGATTCTAGCTCCAGGGACCCAATCATCTAGTCAAAAGCCAGGTATACGCCCAAGCTAGAAAAGGGTCTCCCCTGCTAGCTGGAAGGCAGTTCTGAACTGGGTGGCTAACAGAGTGGAGAGCAGAGGAGTACGGACGCCTAGAGGCTTATGTGAAGCTCGGGTCCATAGCTCCTTGGTGGCTGCACCTCTGTAGCCAGGGGTCCTGAGGTCTTCAGCAGCAACAGCAGCAGCAGCAATCATTCTCCAGCCTGGAGGAGTCCAGCAGTCCTCCTGACATCCAGCAGCAGTTGGGTCCATAGGGTGAGCTCCCTTTCTTTGTCTGCTCCCTGGGTGTGCAGTTATTACTTGGGGTCTTTTGGGGTGTCCTGTGACCAGGTGCCTAGTAGTGCACCCTGCCTAGGGGCTGCTATTGCAGTTCCCCTGTCCCTCCTCTCCAGCATGCTGGCTGGGGTTTTATTTATTTATTTTTTTTATATTGGCCCTAGGGGTTGCCACGTGGGGCTGCCTTGTAGCCCTCCTGTCTTGTCCCTCCATTCGCTGCCCAAGTGCCCACTGTTTGTGGGCAGCTTGTGGCCCTGCCCCATTTCTTTTGGGTGCTGTGGTGTTTTCTTCTATGGTTCAGTCCTCTCCCCTTTTATTTCCCTTCAGTTGTTGGGACTCTCGGCTGCCTTCCCTTCCCCTTGTTGGTCCTCCTGTGTCAGTCGCTGGTGGTGTCCTGGTGGGAGGGGGCCCAGCCTCTTTTGCTGCCCCTTTGTGTTTGTTTCATTTTATTTTGTCCCAGTCTGGATAATGTTGCTTTAGTACTCTCCCTCAGCCCTTGTTGCTGGTACCCATCTGTTGGCTGCCCCACACCCCCAACTGAGGCACAGTGAAAATGTTCCCTTCCCTCACCTTGTTTATTCCCTTCAAATATTGAAACATTTCTGTCATGTCCCCCTCTCCCTTCTTGTCTCCAGTGCATAGAGGCCAAGCTCCTCCAGCCATTCCTCATATGGTCTCTTGTGTAGGCACTGCACCATCTTGGTAGCCGTTCTGTGGACCCACTCCACTTTATCTTTGTCCCCCTGCAGGTGCAGTCTCCAAAACTGTACCCACTACTCCAGGTGTGCCCGTAAACGTCATTGTGAGATGATGGTTGACACCTGAGAATAAAAGGAGAATGATTAAGTGATAACATGCAGTGAGTTGGAGTATATGAAGCATTAACCAGCTTCTGTTTGTGATTAAATGCTGAGGAACTGTCCTCATTTCTAACCCATACCTGCTTTTGGTGAAATTATCCCCATCAGTCTCTTCAAACCCCAGACTGAATGGTGGCACAACTACTGTTTCCCTACAATCACATTCCTTTTATTTCCAGTTGCAGATGATATCTGTCTTATTACTGCATGTTGGCAGCTGCTCTGTTTCTAGTCAGAGATGTTCTGCCCTATGCCCATTTCTGCATATGTACCGAGCTGCATCTTGAACAGTCTGAGTGCATCCAGTATCCCTGAAGGCTTTGTTGCTGCCTTGATTGGTGATGCCTGCGAAAGGCTAAACCGCACTCCACACCCCCATCACTGAAGACTAGTTGGTAGAATTAACAATAGGACGATAATGACTCATATTTATTTATTTATTTCACAAGGTAGGTTTACTGCAACCACTGTTCCTTTCACAAGAGCAACCCAGATGTCAGTGCATCAGTGTTAAGGTAAGTTGTAACAGTGGTGACTAAAGTGTTCAAAATACACAGGAGGCCACAATAGGGATACAAAAATGTGCACAGTACAATGGCAGGACACAGTAGGAGTACAAAAGATACAATGGACACACATAGAATAAGTAGGGAACAGTATGATTATACAAAGTACAATGTATCGTCGCAAGTGACAAGGTTAAGTGCTGTTGCAGTTACAATTTGTCAATGTGAAGAGGTATTTTTTGTAATAGGATGTAAACAGTTTGCTGGAGCTGATGCCACATTTTTCCAGGAGTACATCTTTCTATACCTTTACCACAGTTTTATGAGGGATTTCTGGTCCCAGTTTGTTTTTGGATGTTGGTGTTTTTTAGGTACTGGGTTATTATAGCATGGATGAAACTGCGCATGAAATAGCACAAATGAGTGTACAGCGACAGGGGTTTTTACAGCGTGTGGTAAGAACTGCTACCTCTGTCGCTGTATGGTGCCATGCAGTAATGTGAAGGATGCTTCCAGGGCGGTGGTGCCTGGTTGAGCTGCTCCCATGGTGGAGTGACTAGAGCACCTGCCTCTGGTGACATCGGGGACCTGGGGCTGTGGTTCGGTTCTCCCCAGGTCCAACTGTATTTAAAAAACAAACAAACTAAGAGTTCCCCACTCCAGGGATTCCTTTTCCCTTGAAGTCCACGACCCCCCTGGAGTTGATTATAATAAGTCCATTGGGTGTGTGGGGCAAATGCCCCTCATGGGGAGGTGTGGGGGGGGGCCCTCTACAAAAACAAAGATATTCCTCTGGTGTGCATGTTGCTGTTTTGATTGGCGTCTTGTGCTGACCTTATTTTGCCCCACGCTTATTTGTGTGCGGCATTGTTGATGCGTGTGTTTTTTCCATGACATTATGATCCCATGCCTGTTTTTTATCCTGCAACATCAGGCTCAGCTTTGGATCATGCGGGGTGATACTTAGAAACAGAGAAGAATGAGGACAGAAAAAGACCTTGGATGGTATTTTCAGAAGTGCTCAAAAATTATGCAGTTGCATCAAGATGGGCAAATTTGTGACATATAATTGTGCTGTATTTTCATAGCTGTGTCAAAAGTGATACTTACACTTGCACCATAATTGTGTCATATTTGCACCGCAGACTATGCGCCTATGTCATAGTTGTGTCATGTTTGTGTCACTAATCTGGACGTAAGCATGGATGCAGCAGATTGTGACGTAGCCATCTTTCGATAGTAGCACACTCTGCTGGCACAGGCATAGCTGCCATCTGCAGTGGAACAGTGAAGCAAATTGCTGTTGCATTCATCGTAACTCTTTGAAAATACAGGCCCATAAGTTCAGCATCTGTCCTGATGCCTTAAGGTGTATTACCTACACAGTAGGGTCTGACAATGTGTGGGGTACTGGTAGATAGCCACACACCCAGGGACATGATGAGGCCTGATGCCACAGGCAGTCTTACAGCCCCTGAAAGTGTGGGGATCCACCAATACCCCACACCTTAAAGGGATTTATCGTGCTTGGAAAATGGATTGGGCAAATTAAATAAATTTACAAAAGACAGGTAAAATATATTAGAATATTGCCTAGAAAATGTCAAAACATCCACAAATGGTTTCTGCCTATCGGTCATTTGTCCTTCTGCACATTCAATAGAAGGTTTGTTTGTTTATCATGGAACATACAAATTCAATATTCTGTAGTATAATAGAATGCCCCCCCCCCACAAAGATGGAATGTTAACATGGAATGCATAAATTCAAAATTCTGCAGTATTCCACTGGCATAAACTCACTGACACACACAATCTTCATACAGAGTCAGGGGCTTGATTTAATCCATTGCAGGGTTATCACCAGCAGAGATTGCACTATCAAGCTGATTAGTCTGTGAGGCAGATTTTTTTTCAGGGACATCAAAGATACATCAGAGATGAGAACTCTGAACAGTGTTTGGTTTTTAAAATGTGTTTATATACAGTGTAAGGAGTGGATCATAAAAAGAGAGAAAGCAATTATTTATGCATTTTTAAGTGAGCTTTATTTTTAGGGCCTATTTGAAGGTTTCCATGTAAGAGTAAAGTTGGCAACTATGTGTGTGATGGAAATTAGGAATTGGTGAAGTGGCTCTTGAATTCTATATGTGATTTGTTTGAATTCCAGATCATATGGTTGCACTGTTTTCTTTGCAGGGCAGTATTGGAATGGCAATAGTCAATCAGAATACTGCATTTCACTTGCCCATTTTCTAAGCTGAATTAGTCTTCCCCACAGTTTCCCTGTTTTTTACCAGAGGAAGCCGAGTAGGCAGGATGGGTTCTCCTCTAATAGTACCTCTGGTGTAAATGTGGCTAAGTTTAGTTCAGCCAAGAATCCCAAGGGAAGCCATTTTTGTTGATGTCCAGCATACATCATGCTATCATGTTACAGAGCACAGATCTACAGTACCATAAGCAATAAGACATGATGGTTTGTGTGTTGAGCTGTTACAATGCACACCCTGGGGCATTGTTATACACATTGTTATGCACAAACTCTGGGGTGTCTTGTGTGCTTATGAAATGGACAAAAATGACTATGACTAAACTTACAAAGCTAACACTGACATAGATGTGAATTTTAAACATAAATAAATATTTAAGCTGGTAGCTTTGTCATTGTCTGTACAGTAGCTGCAGTTAGTGAGTGTGAAAAAAGTGGCTGCTGTTTGAAATGTCAAAATTCACAAGCTGCTCCTTGATATTCTAGCTGCACTATGCCCTGGCTGGTGGGATTTTGTCCCCCTGTGTATTATGCTGCCACAATGCACAGCTCTGAGTCAGTCAGGACACAGTATAGAACCTTCCCATTTCATAAAGACATATAAGTCATAGTTCTGGGTTGATCTGTTGTTTGTCTGGTGACCCTGATCATTTGACGTTTTGACCTGTAGAGTGCTCCTGTTTTGCAGTGAATATTTGTGGTGATTTCAGAAAGATGAAGCTCAAAACTTAAGCTACAGTAGGGTCAAGGTACAGGCCCAGATATTCCATTGGAGTGTGGTCATTGTCTAGTGCTGTGTTTGGAAGGAGTTGTACACTGCAGGTGTTTCCTGTGAAATGTTCCTATTTCCACTTTAGTTTCCATAACATAGTGCAAGGTCCCCATCTTGTATTACCAGGCAGTTGCAGCTCTTGATGAGCCATGAATCACATCAGGCCATCTGGAATATTGAGGGAGAGTAGCAGGATAACTAGAGACTCCTAAAGTAGGGAATTGTAATTTTCAAAAGATATACTTTTTACTGCATTTCTGCAGCTGTTGGCTTATAAAGTTGTTCATGGGGGCGGGGCAGGAACCTTGTGACCCCACCCCCTTAAACTGATCAGTGTTATCTGAGGTCTGGCACCAGCTGTTTATACCGGCTTGCTCTGACCAGTCCTTATTCCCCCATGGGTGCTGTTCCTACTCAAATTAGCGTGTTTGTTGTGTAGATGTGTTCTTAGATTGTTTTTCCTGAACTTTTTTAATATCCTAATGATGCTTTATATGTATGATGCATTCTACCACTGTTTTGTTTTTTGGTATGTACTGTGACTCGCCTTGAGTCATGGGGGAAAGGCACTGTATAAATTAAAGTTAATTACCTATCTTCTTTCATTCCTAGTGACTGAAGATAGTCAGTACTTGAGAGTTGTCCAAAAGGGAAGGGAGATCCAGACTAAGGAAGGAGTGGAAGAAGATAACCCTCGGGGGGAACTTTGGGTCTGTAAAACTTTCTTACACAAAAGGAGGACCACTGAACACTGGTCTTTTTATGGACAAGGTAGCCAGACAGGGAGATGTCATAGTTCCTAGTTCTTTAAGAGAGCCATGTCTGAGGGATGACAACCCATCTAGCCTGATCTGAAGCAGGGTTTTATTTAACTCTAAAAATTGATTAGCGTTTTGAGCATAAAAGTTCTAAAACATTGTGAAAATGCATAGCACTTGCCTCACTGTGTTTAACAAATATAATACTTCTAGAAAACCTATATAAATGCTTTCTGTACAGTTAGTATTGTCCCAAGAAAAAAACTGCTAATCAATTATTTAAAACCCTGTGAAGGCACCAGTGTTCAAACTGGTCTATCTTGGTGAGTAGGCCACTGACATCCACAGTAACTTGGCCACCCTGAGTCCTTTGGGCAGTAAAGGTGAGACACCGGTGGTGGTGGGGCAGGGTTATTTTCCATATCTCTAACAAGCGAAAGTAGGAGAGTGATGTCAGAGCGAGGTCTCCATCAGGCGAGGGACAGGGAAGGGGACTGGGCTAGTCAGAGCCTCAGGGTGGAGCCAATGAGTGAACAGAAGGCCAAAGGTCATGTGTTAGTGGGTGGGAGGCTGGGGTAAGTGTGATGGGGACAAGAGATTCAAACGGACAACTTCATGTATAGTGCAAAATGTTGTTATGGCATTTTATTTAGATGGAAAAAATATCACCAGAGTTCAATATGATTTTAACAGTCAAGGGCATTTTGGTATCTTAGAGCTAGCCCACTAAGGGTTGATGGCTTCAGTCCAGAGATCGTAGGATCAGAATTTACTCAATATGCTATCTTGTGTGTTACTTCTTACAGTGTTGTGTTAACTCATTAACTCCAATAGCTCCATATGAAGTCCGAACGATTCATTGTTTACCTGACATAAAATGGTCATTATTCAAGAAATTCATTACTTACAGGAGCCTAGCAGTTAATAGTGCTAGAGTTGGATCCTCCCTCTCCGGTTGTCAGTTTGCAACTGAGTATCTCTCTTTGTCTGCCAAATACTGGGTCTTGTATGCCACTCTCCTATTGGCAAGTGACCTGCTCATTTAAAGCTTTTTATGCAGCTGGCACTCTCATGACACATTTTATTTCACAATTGCTGAGTAGGTTTGGATTTAGACCATATTTACATCCCAACATCACCGGCAACATCACTTTAGGTTTTGTGATATTAGTATAAGATAACAAAGTAAGGTAATGGGCCGGCCTGGTGGCACTGAGGGTTGAGGATGCCACACCTCATGCTATGCCAGCGACCTGGGTTCAGGAATGACCTTGGGTCGCCGGGGTGCCAGCATGGAGGGGGAGGGTTGGGGCAGGATCAAAATGATGGGAGTCATTGAGTAAGTTGAAAAGCCCATGAGCTGGGTTAATTCAATGGTTGTCACAGAAAAGCCAAATAAAGTAAGAAGTTGCGTAAACCCCACAAACTTAAACAAGGCTATTAAAAGAGAGCATTATCCAACAATTATTTGTTTACCCTCCACCCCCTGTAACCGATGTGGAGCCTTTGCAAAAGAGTCTGTGACTCAAAGGTTTGTAATTCCAATTGTATTCCAATAAACTGAAAAAAATTGGAAAAAAAAAACAGTTGAGGAGGTTGCTAAGTTGGCAGGAGCTAAAGTTTTCTCGGTGCTTGATGCAGGACATGCCTTTTGGAAAATTAAGTTGGATGAGTCAAGTTCAGAACTGGTGACTTTTAATACTCCGTTTGGGCACTACAGATTCAAACACCTTTCATTTGGTATTTGTTCTGTAACAGAGGTTTTCCAGAGAAAGATCTCCCAGATCTTCGAGGGGCTCTAGGGCAATGAGGTCAGTATGGATGACATTTTAATTTGGGGCTCCAACATACAACAGCACAATTAGAGACTGAGAAAGGTTTTACAGAGAGCTCAAGACAAACATATATCCTTAAACCTGAAAAAATCCAAAATCAGACTGAGTGAGGTCCGGTAGATAGGCCATAAACTGAGCAAAGAAGGACTCTTGGCAGATTCAGAAATGATTAAAGCAGCTGTGCAGATGCCCGCCCCCGTGCAAAACTGATCTGCAAAGATTTATGGGAATGGTTTAACTACGTAGCAAACTTTCTCCCAAATTTGTCAACCATAAATAAACCACTGAGAACTATTAGAGAAAGATATAGCATATGGCACCAGGAAGATCACCACCAAAAGGTGTTCACAGAATTAAAGACTGTTATCACCAGCCCACCAGTCTTGACATATTATGATTTAAACAGACTGGTGGAGCTTTCAGTGGATGCATCATCAGAAGGACTAGGTGCATGCCTATTACAAGAGGGGAAGCCAGCTGCTTTTGCTTTGCAGTCACTTAACAAAGCCAAAAAAAAATTACACTCAAATAGAGAAAGAAATGCCAGCTGTTGTCTTTGGGTGCTCAAAATTCCATCAGTATATCTATGGGAGATCAAAAGTACATATAGAATCTGATCTGATCGTAAACCACTAGAAAGTATCTTCAGGAAACCATTAGCCACTGCACCATCTAGAATTCAGTGTTTGATGCTAAAATTGCAAAAATATTGCCTGAGAGTACAATACAAAGCAGGAAATTAGCAGCATATACAGATACCCTGAGCCGAGCTGTTAGTGACTTATCCACTCCAGAAAGTAATATAGATGCATGTGAAGTTCATACGGTTGACTATATGGCAATCAGTGATGAAAAATTGCAAGTATTTCTGTACAAATCAAATAAAGACTCCGCCCTTGTGAAATTGAGAGATGTTGTTCTAAAAGGATGGTCCTCGAAGAAGGCTTAAGTAGTCCCTGAAATTAGACAATACTGACTGTTTTGAGAAGAAATTCCAGTTGAAAGTGGACTGTTATTAAAGGGAGAAAAACTGATGGGATCCACATCTTTAAGAAAAGAAATGCTAACAAAATAGCAGAACAGCCACTGGGAATAGAGAAATGTAAGCGGAAGGCAAGGGACATTTTGTTCTGGCCAGGCATGAACAGACAAATAAGTGATATAATAGCCAAATGTGATGTCTGTAATCAATTCAGGAAGGCCCAATTGAAAGAGCCATTACGGCCACACAAAATACCAGAGCACCCATGGCAGAAAGTGGGAGCAGATTTGTTTGAATTTGCGAGAGAGGATTATCTAGCAATGATCAATAACTATTTCAAGTTTACTGAAATATCAGGACTGCAGAATACAACCAGCGAGATGGTCATTAACCATGTAAAGTAACAATGAGCAAGGCATGGAATCCCCAAGGTGCTTGTGACCAACAATGGGCCACAATTTGCTTGTATTGAGTTTAAGTGGTTTGCAAAAAGCTAAGAATTCAAACATATTATGCCCTCACCAAACTACCATCAAAGTAATGGTATGATGGAGATAGAGCTATCCAAACTGTAAAAAGACTTCTAAAAAAGGCACAGAGAGATCACAAAGATCCCTATTTGGCACTGCTCGAGTTGAGAAATATGCCACTGAAAGGACTGGGATCCCCTGCTCAATTATTCGTGGGCCGTAGAACTAAAATCTTGATGCCAACCACACCTGACTTGCTAAAGCCAAAACTAGTAGAGACTAATGTGCAAGTAACATTGCAAGAAAACCAGAAGAAACAGCAGTTTCATTATAATAAATATGCCAAACCACTCCCTGCCTTGCAACCAGGACAGCCCGTCTACCTGAGAAACCCTGAAAACATGTGGACCCCTGTGGTTGTCACAGGCCATATGTAGAAGCCTCGTTCATACATAGTCGAGGCAAACAGATAACTTTATGGGAGCAGCAGGAGGGATTTGTTGCAGACCCCAGAGCCATGGGTCAGTTCACCACAAAGAGAGTCGCCTAGCTTGGAGGAGAGGGAGGGAGAACAGAAACAGGATGACATGCTGGTGGACAGTGCAGGTTCTGAGGCACCAGTGATGGAGGCCCTGCCACAGAGGACACAAGTCAAGCCTTCGGGTGTTCAGCCTCAGTTGGAAGCCACAGAACAGCCCCCAAGAGTAAGCCAGGTCAACAGGTGTGAGATAAGAAAACCTGCTAGATATCAGGACTTAACGGACTGAAATTTAGTCTAAGGATATTTTGCTAACATGTTTTAATTTTTTTATATATTGGGGTAAATCTCAAGTTAACGGGGACATGTACAGATGGGATTTTAATGTATGATGTAATGTATGATTGGCGCCATGTGCATGCGCGCCAAGACCTAATATATATATATATATAGAATGTTTTTAGGTGGGCAGTAGCCCATGCATTTAGAACTGAGTTGGTACACTGCTATGCTAGTATGCTAAATCCACTTATCATGTCTGCGAGGGTCATTACAGCATTGGTAGTTCAGGCAGGGAGGGAATAAATTGTTTATTTATTTATTGAAGTTCCCTTTTTGGAGCTAAGTGCTCTTATTTTAAATAGCTCCATGGAGCAGAGCACAGGCCTTTTCCCCATCTGCCTGCCAGCTTGAGTGCTGTTTTCGATGCAGACAGGGTGGACAGCCTTTCCTGTAGTCCCTAACAAGGACCCTTGTTTTGTCTGAGTGTGTAGACTAATTTTGTGGTTCATGAATCGGTGAACCTTTGGGAGCAAATTTACTTTTTACTTGAATCTTAAAGTGCTTGCAGCAACAAGCAAAAGCACTATTTTTCTTTCTCTTTTTCTTGGCCGCCCTGCTGCACTGCCATGGCTTTGGCAATCGGAGGAGGTAGCAGCAGCAAGTCTAAGGTGTGGGCTCCTTTTACAAAAAAAAGGCACAGGCGATACCGATAAAATAAACTCACTTTTACTGCCAGCAATGGAGGAAAGGGTGCAATGCCTTTAGAAATAGGGAGGCAGTATAGCACAGTGGTTTAAGGCTCTGAGCTACAAATCTGGAGACCTGGGTTTGAATCCCACTGCCTCCACTTGCATATTGTGTGACCCTGAGCAGGTCACTTAACTTCCCTGTGCTCCCAGGTTGTACCTGTAAACAAGCTTTCAGCTTAGTGTGCTACTCCTGGTTAAACAATTGGGGGGTGGGGGGGGATACTTCAGTCCTAATTAGGACAATCAACACAGCATTTCTAACTAGCCAAAAGGGGCTAGCTATTAACCAAACAGACTATAATGTCATACATAGATACATAGACAGTGTCAGCAGATAAGGGCCTACGGCCCACCCAGTCTGCCCATTTGAGCTTGTAAGTTCACTTTATGTTTTCCTAGAAGTCTGTTGCCCCTTAACCCTGACCTCCAGAATTCCTTTATGTCTATCCCATGCATTCTTAAATCCTGTGATTGTTTCAGCCCCCACCACTTCCTTTGGCAGGGTGTTCCACTTGTCCACCACCCGTTCTGTGAAGAAATTCTTCCTCATGTTTCCTCTGAATCGTCCTCCCTCCAGCTTCATCCCATGCCCTCTAGTCCTGGAACATCTCTTTCACTTACAAATAGTGTATTCCTGCACCCTGTTCCTCCCTGTAAGATACTTGTATGTCTCTATCATATCCCCTCTCTCCCTCCTCTCCTCCAGGGAGTACATATTCATTTCCTTCAACCTGTCCTCGTATGATTTGTGATGCAATCCATGTACCAACTTTGCTGCCCTCCTCTGAACCTTCTCTACCCTGTCTATGTCCTTACATAAGTAAGGTTTCCAGAACTGTACACTGTACTCCAGGTGGGGCCTTACTAGTGTCTTATATAGTGGAATTATGACCTCCCTTTTCCTGCTGGTGATGCCCCTGCCTATGCATCCCAGCATCCTATTTGCTTTACTTATTGCCTCGTCACACTGTTTCCCTACCTTGAGGTCATCAGAGATGATAACCCCAAGATCCCTTTCCTGCTTGGTGCATGCTATATCCTCACCCCTCATCTGATATATTGTGCCAGGGTTTTTGTGTCCTATATGCATTATCTTGCACTTCTTTGCACTGAATTTCAACTGCCAAACCCCTGACCATTCTTCAAGTTCTTGCAGGTCCCTTCTCATTCTGTCTACACCCTCTGGGTGTGTCTACTCTGTTACAGAGCTTTGTGTCATCTGCGAACAGGGAGATTCTGCCTTCTAGGTCCTGCGCAGTGTCACTGATGAAGATGTTGAATAGGACCAGTCCCAGCACTGATCCCTGTGGTACCCCACTGGTCACTCTTCCCTCTGTGGAGTGACAGCCATTTACCACCACCCTCTGTGTCCTGCCGTCCAGCCAGTTACCTACCCACCACACTACTGTCCTGCCCATACCCATCTTCCCCAGTTTGAGTAATAGTTTTCTATGTGGCACCGTGTCAAAGGCCTTGCTGAAGTCCAGATAGTCCATGTCCACTGCCCTCCCCTGATCCACTGCCCTCCCCTGATCCACCTCCCTAGTCACCCAGTCAAAAAATTCAATGAGGTTGGTCTCACATGACCTCCCCCTGGTGAAATCATGCTGCCTTGGGTCCTGTAGTCCATTGACAACCAGATGTTCCATCAATCTCTCCTTCAGTAGTACTTCCATGATCTTCCCCACTACCGAGGTGAAGCTGACTGGTCTGTAGTTCCCCACTTCTTCTTTGTTCCCACTTTTGTATAAGGGGACTACATCTGCTGTCCTCCAGTCTTTGGGTACCTCCCCTGTTTCCAGTGATCGGCTAAACAGGATTGCCATAGGTTCAGCCACCACCTCTCTTAGTTCTTTAATGACCCTGGGGTGCACCCCATCTGGCCGTATTGCTTTATCAGCTCATTACTTCCAGTTCCTTCAGGACCCTTTCTGCACTTTATTTTTTAAAGGGGGGGGTCACCTTATAACAGAGCATGGAGAATGAAAAGAAATAAAAGCAGAATCAGAAGAATATAACAGAGGAATGCAAAAGAACAGGTAAGTATGGGAATGAAAGAGTATTACTTCAGGGGGTTTCAGATGTTGGGAGTGCTCAGTTCCCAGGACCTATAGAAAGGCACCATTGTAACAGGGTGAGGAAATATAGAGAATGACAGGACAGAATAGGCTAGATAAAGACATACACAGTATGTATTTGCACAGAATTAAAGAGGAAGCCTTAACATGCCTCCTATCTCAGTACAGTGACCCTGACTGTGTCGCAGTGCATAGGGGCGAAAAAAGGGGAGGTGACGGGAGTGGAGAGGAAGGGGCTGTAAGGACAGCTACAATAGGGGGACCTGGGGCTAAGCAGGAGTAGGAGGGGTGTATGTTTGAAATATGGCAGTCTAGTAAACTTTAACATCTAAAAATAGACACTAGATGGCAGCAAATGGATGAGTTATAGCAAAGCCATTTTCAATAGTATCCATCAACAAGTATCTTGCCTGCAGCTCAGTTAACCAGTCTCTTGAAAACTACTTTGAAATAATTCCATTACTCTAATTAGAAATTTCCACATTAACACCATTGTTGCCTATATGTTACTTTCTCGTTTATTGAGATAACAATATAATGGGCTGAGTGTATGAGGTAAAAACTAGACCGGGGTAATAAACAGTGAGGCTGAAAGTCGAGGTGTTTATTAACTCCCCTCATCCAGTTATTACAGAAAAAACCCATACCACTATTGGTGGTATCGCTATTACACTAGAAAAGAGTTTTCTCTTTTGAAAAATGGCCTGAAATCTGTCTCTGTAGCACAAGAGCACTTCTGTGAGAAACCAGGAACTGTTTCTCCCAGATGCACTGTAGTATTGCTGGACATCTCTGATTGGCTGCTGTGTGTTGAAGTGGGAGGGCAGACTGGGCTTGCTGTCTGACGGCTAAATACAACACACAGTAGCCAATCAGAATGCAGCTCCATGGTCCCATTATTGTACTTGGCCAATCAGAATGCAGAGCTACTGTCCCATTATTCTGTCTATGGTCCATTTATCACAGAATGACGGGACAGTAACTCTGCTCTGTGACATGCTAAGAGGGCTCTTTTCCAGTATAATATAAAATATTTACCTGAAACAGAATATGACAGCAGATAAAGGCCCAACGGCTCATTCAGTCTGCCCAGCCATGCCTAATAATGTGCTATTACCTTACAACTCATTGTTGGTGTATTCAATGGTCTATATATGGGGTGTATACTTAACCACACATAACAGTTGTCAAATAAAGATGATTTTGTTTACAAGCCAAATTGGTTCTATATTAAAATTAGAACTAATACAGATAAGGGTAGAATTTTCAGATGGATCCATCTAACCCTGGTTTCAACTGTAGACGTCTGTCCGCACTGGTTGACCATCTATGAGCTGGTCTGCCAGCACTTAAAGTGTGGCTGCAGTTGTGCCCAGAAAATTCACACTGTGTCAAACACTGACTCAAACCCCGATTTACATAATTTTTTGCACAAGCAGATGCAAATTGCATTCAACAGTTGTACATATCCAGGACCTTCTAGAAATCCCACAGAAGGTACCAAGCACAGCTGGGGACACATATGAGGTCGCAGCATGCCTTTGCATCTACGCATGAACCACTGACTAAAATAAGGCCAAAATTCAACCCAAATGGAATTGCCCATCACAGAAAATGTAGAACTCCAAAAAGGGGTTTAATTCACAGAGGAGAACTAGTGCAAATATAGTGGATTAATTTAGTGTCAGTATGAACAGCCAGATCTGAGTACCAAGGCAAACAAAACATCTATTCACGCTGAAGTGTTCCATATGTCAGTTGCCTGAAAAGCTGAAAATGTTCCTTTTGTAAGCAGTCAAATCAGATACCATCAGGTCTCACATCACATTAAATCAGATTTCAGGCTTTTGCATATTGATTTTACAACGTTATAACATGGCAATAAAATATCTGCAAATTTCATTGGCCATGAGACATCACCTTCCCATTCATTAAATCCCTGTAAATACACAGTGAGGTACCAAATCTTATTTTCCTCCCAAAAAACCTACTTGGAGACATTTTATAAGTATAATAAGCCATTCCAGGGTGTGTATCATAGGATTTTAATGCACTTCTGAGGGGTGTAAGGACACTCAGCCTTCGACCTCATGCCTTACTAAACCTCCTGAGGTGTGCATTAAATATAGAATAATACATGGGGGGGAGTGCATAACAAGAATTTAATGCATACCCAAGGTGTGGGATGCTACATAAACGCTGAGGGTGAAGCCCGAGGGGTTTATCTAAGCATCCCACACCAAGGGTGTGCATTAAAGTTGAGTTTTGCACTTCCCCACATGCATTGTTTTATGTAATTGCTGGGGGACATTTTTTCACTAACCAGATTTCCTTAGATAAAAATGTGTTTCAAGAAAGTGCTTGTTATTTATTACAACATGTAGCACTACAATTAAGAAAGTGAATAAACTGAGGCGTGCTGTTAAAATGTGTATTTGTCTGATTTACTGTTTTTTTTTAATTGTTAAAAAAGAGCTTGCTTTGTTACAGTCTTTGAACGGCAGCGGCTTCATTTGTACACTGAAAACGGCATTTACTCAAATCTGCAGGAAACAGTAATCTCAGTATTAAACACTTTTATTACTTTTCAGGAAACATGTCTGGCTAGTGTTAAGACATTTGTAGTTTATTATTTAAACAAGTTTTATAAAGTCTGAGTCGTCGTCTTGGCAATATGCAAATTAGGTCTAGATCAGGGTTCAAAGGTGTTTGTGTGGAGAAAACTACGAGAGAAAGCGAGCGAGAGAGAAAAATGCCTGTAACTGGTGGAAAAGGTTAGTAAAGGCAAGATATTTGAGTACTTTTTACTTGTGCCAGTGCTTTCCTTGGCAGTCACATGTAATTCAGAATGACAGCTCTTGAGAGAGGTGTGCAGGGTACTTGGCACTGAGGAGCTGTACAAGGTAGTGAGCATGAGCAGGGCTGAGGAGAAGCTGGCGCGTGCTCACTGTTATAACCCGTGGGATATAACAGCAAATTATAACCAACTTCTCCTATGAGAAAAAATGTCCCCCAGTTATTACAGTCCTATAATGCACACCCTGTCATGGCTTATTGCTTACTTAATCTTATCAGCATAGTGACTGGAGAGAATGCTAGCCTCTAAATAATGCTTGTAGTGTTTCACTGTGCTAGCATTTCTTCAAACTGCTGCTTTCTGTAAAGAAACAAGGATAAAAATGTGCTAGCTCAATACAGACGCTGTATACAGATTGATTTAAAACCTGCCCATATTGCACACCAAACTATCAGAGCATAGAACATCAGGCAGTTAGAGAATAATCCCACCTCAGCTTTCAGGCTGCATAATTTAGGGCTATATCACAAGACAGTGTACGTAGGAAGCTGCTTGCAGAGTTAAGAGGCTGAATGTGAGACCACCCTGCTGACAGCCTAGGAACACCAAAGTGCTAGAAAGATTAAAGTCTCAAGCCTACTCAACATATTGCGTGTGATATATCATTGTTTGTAAAGAAAGCCAAATCAATTAAATATCATCTGGGAATTATTATAGGGGCACGATCACACCCCTATAGTTAGGGCTGAGTAGCCTGTTGAATATTAAACTCCTAACTTTGCACATTAATAACTTTGGTACCATTTGACTAAATTAGCTGAGATTTTGCAAGTGTTGTCTAGAAGGCAAGGTCTTGATCTGTGGAAATTTTTGTGATGGCAGCTTGTGCAGTTTCTGAGATCCGCATATGTCATTTTTCATAAATGTCTCATTTTGTTCCTATACATAACATGGACCTTTTTTGCTCTCATGTATAGCCTATATGGAATGGAATTGTTTTCCCAAAACTTGCAGGGCACATGTAGGATGTCCTAAGGTAGTGCTTTGGAAAGGTCTGGAGAAAACATATTAAACGGTTACAGAGTTACAAGTTTTAAAGTTTTGATTTTCCTGTTATGCGCATGCGCAGTAGGGTTTTTGAGTTAACATTCTGGAATGAAATGAGAAATTGATGTCACAGAACCCATTTTTGGTTTCTCACCACTTGCTTGGCACAGCACCAAACATATTTGTGCCATGAGAACCCCCATCTTATTGCTTTTCTCCATAAACTAACTAGTATTGAAAATACATACAATGCTGGCATTAAAAAACAAACACCAGAGCCTAGCTAAATGGGCCACATTTAGCTAGATTCTGATGTGTATGTTTTTACAATAAGGGCCATAAATACTTTTTCTGGGCACCCAAAATCCCAAGTGCCAGTTTAACAAGAAGGGCTCTTCACCCACGTTCTCTGTATGAGAACAGCAGGACTTTATTGACTTCTTCAGCTGCAACTGGAACTCATGCTGTTGGCTGCAATGAGAACAGTGAGCTACCATTTTCCTGGTGTCTAGTGGCCCCCCCCGGCCTCCAATTGCCATCCCCTGAATTATTTTATCTTTGTCTAGTGGCACCCCCCCACACTCTCCGATTGCCATCCCCTTTATTATTTTTATCTTTCCCTGGTGTCTAGTGCACCCCCCCCACCCTCTGATTGCTGTCCCCTTAATGATGTAATCTTTCTCTGGTGTCTAGTGGCATCCCCTACCCTTGATTACTGTTCCCTTAATGGCTGACACTTTCTCTTGTGTCAAGTGACACCCACCACTCTCCAAACGGTGTCCCCTTATTGCTTTAATATTTCCCTGGTGTCTAGTGGCACCCCCACTCTCCAATCATCATCGCCATCCCAGTAACAAGTTTTTATTTCCCTGGTGTCCAGTGGCACCCACCACCCATCAATCACCATCCCCGTAATAAGTTTTTATTTCCCTGTCGTGCAGTAGCACACCCCACCCTCCAATCACCATCCCCATAATAAGTTTATCTATCCCTGGTGTCTAGTGGCACCCCCCCTCTGATCACTGCCCCCATAATATGTTTATCTTTCCCTGGTATCTGGTGACACCTCCACCCTGTGATAGCCATCCCCCTAATGTTTTTTGTCTTTCCCTATGTTTAATGGCACCCCCACCTCCAATCACCATCCATGTTTCAAATAAAGAAAACAGTCCCTTGATGTGTTTTTTTTTTTTTTTAATTCTTCAACCTGGAAAAAAAAAAGCAAAAATGGTCCCTTGGTGATCTGACCCCCCCACCCCCACTTCCCACTCAGCACCCATCCCGTACACCCCCACACACCCTCACTCACCTGCACAGATCACAAGGTGAAGATCCAGTCTCTGATCGAAGAGACGCCTTGCTGCTGGAACCACCAACTGCAATATGAGACACTAAGGTAAGTGCGGTTCAGTGTATTTCGTGGGGTTTTCAACGCTGATGCATAATTTAGCCATGTTTGCATATTTTGACACAAAATTTTCAACATAGCCTTTTGGGGATCCCACCTCATGATCAGTGGCAGTGGAATTCGACAAATGTGGCCCAAAAGAAATTTTGCAGTCACTTGATGAAATCACATTTCAGGTGGGATTTGGTCATTTGCACCACACTTGTTAATGAGGTGGGGTCATAAGAAGCCTATGCTGAAAATTTGGGGTCAAAATATATACAATTGGCAAAGTTATGCACATACGTTGAAATGTTACTACGCTCGCTCGTAACTTTGGCAATTTTAAATATTTTGACCCCAAATTTGCAACATTTGTTTCACCATCTCATGAATGTGACAATTGTCATTTTTCAAATCCTGGCCAAAATGTGTTTTCACACCTCTGACGCGGAGTGATGTTGCGGTGATGCAGCATGATGTTTTGGTGGGGATTTGAAAATTCTCAGCCTTGCATTCATGAGCTGGAGTAATAACAAAGCTATGCTGCCAATTTAGTTGCTCTTTTGGCTTCCACAGCAACATACATGTATGCATCTATGGAGGGATGGGAGCACAGGACCTAGAGGGCCCTGCGCTCCCACAGGCAAATGAGGATTCGATTATACTGTCTAAAAAAGTAAGGAAATTCTTTGCAAAACACTTTGTTAATGCTCCAATTAGGATAACTTAATGCCACAAAATTAGGGAAATGTGTTATGCCCCCACCACCACCCAAAGCAGCAAAAAGAACAAACATTAGGGTTTTGGGTCTCTGGAGTCTTGGCCAATCAGTGGTGGGGTCTTCGTTGGGGGTGTCAACCCTAAAGCTCCTCCCTCCCTCCCCCCTGTGGGCCCTGCATGAAGAAAGGAGATCATATGTGACATTGTTTGCTCATGGAATGGGGTGGGCATTAGGGCTGACGACCCACAAGGAAGACCCCACACTGATTCACCAAGACTCCAGAGACACAAAACCCTAATGTTTTTTTTTCCTTTTGCTACTTGGTGAGGTGGGGGGCATTAGAGTGGGAAATCCTAATGCCACATTTCCCTTCTTTTGTGGCATTAAGTTACCCTAACTTTAGTAGTAGTAGTAATTTTTTTTTTTATACAGGAAAGAAGACCAACTTCCACCACCATTAGGGCCACTAGAGCCCTCTTTGCAAGGTGTACCTATTTAGAACTGGTGCATTAACAAACTTTTATGCAAAGAATGTGAAAATATAGGTGAGAGCCTGGTGGTACTGAACAAGCAAGAGAAACATGAAAGTTAATTAAATTTTATATAGCATCTGTCATACAAACTCTGTCCTAAAGTGCTTTACACTTGGAAATGAACTGGACCGAGCAAACACAGCTTTGCCATCATGCCTTGCATGTAGCAAGCGTCAATGGTGCCATGCAGTTGCTTTATAGAGGAAAACATTTTGCAGGTGGTGTGGGGGAGGGTATGAAGGATACCATTTTTAAAAATGGCCAGTACTTTCATATTTCAAGGAACAGAGCAAACTTTACTGCACACTAGTTTTAAGAACTACTTCTGTCTACATAATACAATGAAGGGTACTGCAAATAGTATTTTGTGGAATATGGATTCTTAGTAGTGTTTATGATATTAGGTAAGCTCACTATGTTTCTCTGGTGCTTGATAAATCCATGGATAACAAGGATACTATAGAGTACAGCTGGCATTTGTGTTTTTTTTCTACTGTATGTATGTATTAGGAATTAAGGTTGAGTTACTAGCCATTTACGCTTGCAGCTACAGAATCAGGGCTATATTTTCTTGTTACTTTAGTGAAGATTCGCAGATAAACAGAGACTAAAATAAAATGTTATGACTACATTTTATTTTTACTTTTCTAAGTGTCGCTACACACATTGATATATTCTAACACAGAGATAAAATGGAGTACCCACCTGCTGGTCCCCTATAGCACTGTGTGCCTAAAATATATCACACCCAGATGAATATAAGGTGCTCAAAAATGTATTACATTTCAATATTTTATCACAATATAAATACTTTCTTAAAAAAATTTCAAAAGGCAATAAAGTGCTAGAAACAGAGACAGAGTTAGCTAATTAGCTGGAGCATATGTCCTTTGGTGACAAACTGTTTCGCTCACATTACAATGAGTTTCTTCAGGTGATATACAGATATATAAATATACATTTTACCACAATGTTTTTAAATATTTTTGTTTGCACTCATTATAAACAAATGAGACTGGCATAGTTTTCAAGTGGTTTGCACTTTTCTAAATTTTTGTATGGAGGGGAACAACATTTGATATAATATTGCCTGCCGCATCATAATACACTGGTGCTATTCCGTAAAGGATGACCACACCCTTTTCCTATCTTTTTATAGATTTTAAATTGTTTATAAACCAGGAACAGCTCACTGAGATTAGTAGCAATATAATTTTTAGTAGAAACTTGGGAAAGGGATAGCATACAGGAACTTGATAGTAAACCAAAGACTGACTCTGTAGTGTAGTATGAGTGGGTGCTGCACTCCTGAGGTACCATCTTCCAGATGAGACCATAAACCAAAGTCCTGTCTGCTCATTCTGGTGGTTGTTCAAGGGGACACTAAAGATCCCATGGCACTTCTCAAAAAGAATACTGAAATTACTCCAAGGTCCTGACCAAATTTCCCCCTTCCACTAAAAACACCACCAACAGCTTAACCTGATTCAACATGTCAGTGTCTCTCTTCCCCGGGATTAGGCTGAAAACAGGCAAAATTGCCTAGCCCTCCTTTCCAGGTCAACAAAAATTAAGTGGGCACAAACTGATATACTGTAACACGCAGTCAAAAAAATTACATAATAAGTTTGGGTCACACATAGTGGAATGCATAACAGTTGCTTTCTAACCAAGAAAAATGTGCTCATGCTAATACAGTGTAGGCTACACAGCTCCTTCAAGAAAATGTGCAGTGTAAAACCAGTCACAGCACTCACCGTGCACGCCCAATAAAGACCCAAGACAGGGTGGTGCTAGAAAAACTTCATGGTCTTTAAACAGCAGCAAAGTGCAAGGACATACAGAACACAGAAAATCTTCTCACATTTCACCCAATCATGGACTTTCTCCTCTTTGACCCTCTTGAGTCTTTATTGGGAATGCATGGTGAGTGCCATGACTGATCTTTAGCTGTATGTACTTTTGTCACAGATCACCCCGTACCCTTGTGCAGCTCTGTCTGAAATACATAAAATATACAGTTCATTATATTTATTTATTGAAAATGTTAGTGACTGGGAAAGTCGCACCAAGCCAGAGTGCATTTTCTGATATGTCTCTGTGTGTGTATGTGTGTGTGTGTGCAAGGTGTTAGACAATACAATAAACAAAAATTGACAAACGCAATATACAGTACCCAATATAGCGATAACTGCATTATACTCATTTAATTTCATTTATTTTAAAATTGCAGGTAAGTACTCTGGAATTTATGTTCCATTTTCAGGTACGACGTGAAGTCAAGTAAACGTACAACATACAAATATACATGTTTTGACAATATGAAACACAGAAATAACAGTAATACAATACATTCATGTACATACACATACATTCAGACTTTTAAAATGATTGAAACCTGAGGTGGTAAAGGTATTGACAGATGTAGACTGCTTAACATTAAGAGGTAGGGTGTTCCAGACAGAAGCAGCGCACTAAGCAAATGTTCTCTTGCCTGCGTTTGATCGTACATGGGAGCAAGACCAATTGAGACTTTGTAAATGATCTTGGTTCGTAAATGGAAGAATATTTGGTAAGTGAATTTCATAAAGTAACAGGAATTCCAGTGTTTATTATTTTGAATGTGAAATGGGACATTGTAAACATGTAATTATGCAGTACAGAAAATCAGTCGAGTTGATTTAATATTTATTTATTTATATGCTTTTGTTAACCGGGTAAGCACGCTAGACAGTCAAGTGCCTATTTTCAGGTGCGACCCAGGAGATCACAAGGTACATTCATGAACATCAGACAAAACAAGTAATGTTACATTTAAGTGCATCAAGCAACAAGGTCAATACAAGAAACAACAGGGGTTTACAAAGCAGGCAGCAGGTAGAATAACAGTATGGTACTCTCATGATAGACATTGATCGTCATGCCGGGCAGCAACGCTGTTAAGCTTGCAGGTAGACAGAGGAGAAACACATTTGGATAGAGGAGGCCCAGAGCAAAATACAGAAATAGAGCAGTAACTATGCACACACTGATTGAGCAGTTTGGTCTAAGTGGACTACTCCTACTAATAAACTGCGAGCTCGGTAATGGATAAGGTACAGAGGTCCACTGCCTTTCACAGATAAGTTAGGTAGCGACTCAGCCAGTTGTAGCGGCCTAGGTCAGGGAGGTTCGTCTAGTGCAGAGGCAGGTGGAGGCTGATTTGAGAAAGCCCCAGAGGGAGGTTTTAAAGCCGTGGTGGGAGGGGAGGAGTGAGTACTTGATGGAAGGGAGTTCCACAACCTGGGTGCGTACGCAGCAAAGGCCCAGTCGCCCATTTGGGTGCGGGTCTTGGGAATCAGGAGGGCCTGGGAGTCGCTGGATCACAGATGGTAGGAGGGGGTAGCCGGAACGAGGGATTTAGCGAGGACTAAGGGGGTGGCAGATCTGACAACATTGTCTATGAAGTTGCCTATGACATAGGAGCGGTGCTTTTCCTGTGGGAGCCACTCAAGCTGGGAGTAGAGCTCACAGCAATGGGTGAGGCAGGGAGCTGAGAGCGCAAAGCGACATACGCTGTTGTACGCTGTGTCCCATTTTGCGATACTAGTTTTCGCAATGTGGTCAAAGGTGACTAAGTCCATAGCAGAGCGTGGGTAGAAGGACTCTCCTGGCTAGGGAAAGCCAGGCAGCTGTGGTGAGGCAATTTTTCACTCTGTATGCAAGGCCCAACTTGCAGTTTGAGGCCTTACATGTATTGCGTATGTGCAGATTTAGATCCAGTTGTGGGTCAAGTGTCACCCCCAGGTATTTGACAGCATCTGCAAATTTGTAGTGGGGACCCATCGGCACCTGAGATCTTTAGCGAGTCCAGGACAGCGTTTGTCTTGGCTGTTGAGCCAAAGAGCATGGCCTGCATCTTCTGCAGGTTAATAACAAGCTTGAGGTCCTTTAGCCAGGTTTGGATTTGGTCGAAGTCGGAGTTTAGCGTGGCATTGATGGTAGAGATGTTCCGGGAGCTGGTCATGATTACTAGGTCGTCTGCATACAGAGTTGAGCAACCATGTGCCAGGGCCGAGGGTAACTCGTTTACAAAGAGGGAGAACAGGAGAGGCCTCAGGACAGAGCCCTGTGGGACCCCACAGTTAACCTGAACAGGCTCAGACTGGGCCTTGTTGAACTTGGTGTACTGCTGCCTGCCTGAGAGGTAATTATTGACCCAGGCATGGGCGGGGGGGAGAAGCCAAGGGACAGGAGAGAGGAGCACAGTAGTGCGTGGTCCACCCAATCGAAGGCTTTCGAGAGATCCACGAAGATGGCCCCAGTCAGTTTACCTTGGTCAACAGCAGACCTGATCGCAGAGGTAACAACTGCTAGGGCAGTGGAGGTGCTGTGCCCTTTTCTGAACCCATGCTGTGCAGGAGAGAGTAGGTTGTGGGTCTGTAGGTAGTGGGTAAGCTGTGAGGTGACTACCTTTTCAAGAAGTTTGCTGATCGCTGACAGGATCGCTATAGGGCAGTAGTTCCCTTGGTCTTTAGGGTCACCCTGTTTGGGGACAGGGATGACTTTGGCCATCTTCCAGATGTCCGGGACTATACCTGAGGTTAGTAATGCATTGAAGACATGGACAATGAATCGGGCTAGAAAAGATGCCCCTAGCCTGAGTAGTTTGGGCTCAAGTAAGTCATGCTCAGCACCAGTATGGGGGGATAAGCCAGCAAGAAGCTTCTGGATTTCCTTGACAAAGATGACCCTGAGGTAAAAGGGCGGATGGGGGGTTTTCCCACTGGGTGGGGAGGCCCAATCCTTGGGATCAAGTGGCTGGTTGGGAAGAGCTGGCAGGTTAGTGAACAGGGAGTTAAAGGCACTGGCAATTGTGAAGGAGTTGTTGCAGTTTACCCCACCAATGTGCATATCAGTGACCTGAGCTCTGGTGGACCCTCCAACCGCATTCTTAATGTTCTGCCAGAAACTCCTCGGGTTTATACAGCATCAGGGAGAATACCACAGGAGAAAATTTTCTCGGGTCTGTTGCTCAATATTTGGCAATGGTGTGCACGAAGGGGAGCCAAAAGTGCAAACTTCCCTATATTTTGTAGTAATGTTTCTTTTATGGATACAGTACAGGTTGGAGCAGTAACAACGACCAGTGATGCATAGTTCAATATTGGGAGGAGATTTTGTACAACGATAGTGAGATGTGTTTCTTTTGTTAAGAAATTTTGTAGTCAGTATCATGTTCGAATCTTTGCATGTATCTTAGAGGTAACTTTGTCCATATGAATGCTGAATTTTAGGGATGGGTCCAAAGTGATACCGAAATATTTAAGCAAATATACTGTCTCAACTGGACATCCCTCTGTGAACAAACTGTAAAGTCACTTGAGTATTTTTTTTTTATTATTTTAACATCAGATCCAAACAACATGACTTTAGTTTTTATTTTATTTAAAACTAGATTGTTCTAACAAAATCAATTTTGGATTTTAGAAAACTCACAGCTTAGTGTAGAATTGATTTCTAGAGCAGATGTACCGTGAAACACCAGTGCTGCATTGTCTGCATAGAGTATTAAGTCACAGTTGTGTGGTTCATGTGCGATAGGGTTAATAAAGAGAGTAAAAAGCAAAGGGTCCAGTATGCAGCCCTGTGGGACTCCACACTACCCTACAGAAAGCAGAAAAAACTCCATTAAATTTAACACACTGCAACCTATAGTCAAGGTAATCCCTGGACCAATTAATAACGTGGGTTCCAAGTCGCACATGCTCAAGACATTTCAGTAAGATAGTATGATCTGCTAAATTGAGTGCCTTGGTTAGGTCCACAAACACTGCCCCATTAGGCCACCGGTCTTGGTAGCCCGATGGACAGTGTCTGTGAACCCAACCAAGGCAATCTCAGTGCTATATCCTCCACTAAAGCCATGTTGATTAGGAGAAATTAGATCATAGGTCCTGATATAATCATTTAGGTGTGAGTATGCTATTTTGTTCCTGTATTTTTCAGAGTGCCGGCAAGGTTGTTATAGGTCAAACATTACTGAATTCAGACTGGGACCCTGTTTTATGTAAGGGTATTATATAAGACTTTTTCCACAGATTGGGTAATTGCCCTGTTTGAAATGATAACTTGAATATTAAGCTAAGGGGGATAAGCAATTTTAGATGATGCAAGTACCATAAGTTTAGGCAGAAGTTCGTCACAACCAGGTGCCTTATCAGTTTAACTTTTTAATCAATTTTAGTACTTCAATACTTTTAACAATTTTTAAATGAAAACCTGGGCTACTTAGTTTGTCAGTTTCTAGATGAAAGGTTCAGGATGCCTGTAGGTTAAGTAAATTTATGTCTTGGGTCGTTCCAGAGTTGACTTCAAATACAGCAAAATAAGAAAAAAATGGGCGAACACCACTGTAATGTTCCTATGTAATATTCTTTATTTCATCCACACATATTCAAGGGTGACAGTTTCGAGGCTGGCGCCATTTCCTCACCACTGTGTTGGACTTTTTATTAAGCTCTTCTATATTCTATGTAAGACTGCAAGTCCACTGTTCTCATTCTCTCAATAGAGGCAATTCATTTCTCATTGTATAAATTTACATTGTTGTTTTACCACTTCTACACTTTTTTTTTATTTAGTTGTTTAACCAGGAGTAGCACACTAAGCTGAAAGCTTTTTTACAGGAGTGACCTGTGAGCACAGGGAAGTTAAGTGACTTGCTCAGGGTCACACAGTATGCAAGTGGAGGCTGTGGGATTCAAACCCAGGTCTAGTCTGCTGGATGTCACCAGATTTGCAGCTCAGAGCCTTAAACCACTGTGCTATACTGCCTCCCTCTTCTCCCAGAGGTGCAGAGTAGCATGGCTCCATACACTGGGAGTTAGCTTGAGCCACGCTACTCTGCGAATGAGAGAATGAGAACAGTAGACTTACAGTCTTACATGGAATATAGAACATAGAAAAGCTTAATAAAAAGACCAGCACAGGGGGTCTAAGGAAGTGGTGCCAGCCATGAAACTGTTGCCCTTGAATATGTATGGATGAAATAAAGAATATTACAAAGGAACATTACAGTGGTGCTCGCCCATTTTTTCTTATTGTGCTAGTTAGTTTATCAACCAGATTTATGAATTGTGAGTTACATACATCAGCAATTAAAATAGGGTCAGTCAGCACATCCCCATCTTTTGGCATACTAATGCTGGCATAATTAGGAGTGGTTAATAGGGATCTAATAGAACCCCAGATTTTTTTGAGTTGGACAGATTTTCCACTTGTTGCTTAAAGAAATTCATTTTGGCTGCTGTAATTTCCTTTTTACAACTGTTCTTTTTTTCCTGTACTCGTTTAAGTCAAAGGCAGTATTACTGTTTTTTTTTTGTTTGTTTTTTTTAATTTAACCAAGCAGAATCCATCTTTCATCAACGTAAAAAGATTTTAATTTAACCATTTGGCTTTCCTCCCACTAACTCTTTTCCTAATCACTGGTGCGTATTTATCTACTATCTCCATAAAAACATTAATGAACTAGTCCAATGTAAAATCTACATCTGGTATAGCTTTCAGATAAGACCAATCTACATTAGATAACCTAACTAAAAATTTGGGAATATCTAATTTTTTGTAATTCCTGATTTCAATATACTGTATCTAGGGGATGGCTTTTGCATTCATCCTCCTTTCTGTATTCCAAAAGTTGGATGGTGGTCATTAATAGAATCTGGTATTAGACTGCTGGCAACAACATGCTCCTTTCTGTTGGTTAAGAACCAATCTAATAGAGTGTGCCTGTTAGAATTTAAATTAAGGTGTACGGGGTTAGTTAGTTCGTGCTGTAGGCCTGAATCCAGGAGTGTAGTCTTATATTTCAAGCTGTCTTTGCCCATCTAATTCAGGTTAAAATCACCTAATACCAATAATTCTTATTTGACATAGGTAGTCACTAATCTAATAAAGTCCTGAAGCTGCAGATTATCATTTTTGAGAGTGTTATAACTACAATAAATGTATCATTTTTTCTAACTTCTAGCCCTAAATGCTCAAGGTAATGATGACTTAGCTCAGCATCAGTACGAGGTTCTGCTGACAAAGAATTCTTAATATAAAACATAACCCCCTCCCCCTTTACCCTTCTCCCTGTCCTATCTGTAAACTCGGTATTCTGATAAAGCCAATTCATTGTCAGAAATTATAGGACGAAGCCATGTTTCAGATATTGCTAAGATATTTGGTCTATAGTAACTAACCCAGGCTTCCATTTCATGTAACTTAGAGGCTATACTTCTAGCATTAAAATGGATCATTTTAAGGCTTCCTTTTACAGCCAAAAACATACTCTGTACTGATATCAGTAGTGTCAGCCACAGGTCCCGGATTCTGTTATATCTCCTGCCAGCATAATAAACACTGGGGTAAGATTAAGTTTCATCCCTGCACTGATACGAGTGGATCTTCTAGTGGAAAAGCCTATACTGTATGCAAGGGTCTTGTGATGAATACCCAGTAGATGTGAAATATTAAGGCATTTTTTATTTTAAGGCATGTATTATATAATACAGAAATATCAGAAGGTGGACATTTACACACTTGCAAAAATTTGCAATGGCAAAAGTGACGCGTGCTGTATGCAACACAGTATCAGGCAGCACAAAGTACAAAACTGATTGCCCCATGGCAAGGCATTACATTGGTTCTTATTTATTGTTTATTTATTTAATTGTGTTGATCTCTGATTAACCTGAATCATTCTAGTACAATTTTGCTTAGTATTTCCTGTAAGTCACTCATAAAAGCTTGACGTTTTCACCTAGTGCTACATGCAACTAATCTTGCTGTGTATTGTGTATCCTCTGCGCTATGACTCTTATTACTGTATTAACTAGGGGAAAACCTTTTGAAAGCTGAGTCCTTAGATGCAGGTTGGACCTGTAACTACTGTAATTAAGTGAAGCCACTTTGGAAATGATCTGTTTGATACAATACCCTACTTTAATGTGTACTCACTGTCTTGTTTACTTTGCTCTCGGCTAATTTCAAAAGACTCACAGATATTTGCATTTGCTGCATTATCTATACTTTAAAGTCAGTGTCCTGTGTCCTTTGTTTAATCAGTAGAGTTTACCGACCCACTGATCAAGGTAAAACATACACTGTAGGGCATGTTTTGCAGACAGCAAATAATGAGGATATATTTTAAAAATCAACATATCTTTCTGCATGTGATGCATTGCATGATCTGGACATGCTGATTGTGAGAGTTAGAATTTTTAAGTTTTTTGACGCTTAGTTTTAATTGCATTATTTTTTTTTTTTGCTGGCAAGCTATATTCTCTTGATATAGTCATATGCATTTGAGTGGGAGTACTCTACATTAAGATGCTGCCAGTTCTGGCGTCCTTGTTGCTGCTGGAACACACTAATGCATTTATCTCTTTTCCTGGAATGCAAACTGTGTGTGATGTTCCTCTGGTTAGCTGAAATTTCTTAATGACAAGTAATACCTGCTGATTTCTTTGGCATCAGCCAATGTTATAAACACTGGTGTACGGTACTGTTTGGGGTTGCTGGAGTCAGTATGGCCTAGAGGGTTAGGGCACCAAGCTATGAACCTGAAGAACCAGCTGTCCTCCGTTTGAATCATACAACCACCACTTATATGTTGCACAACCGGAAGCAAGTCTGTTAACCTCCCAGTGCTCCCATGATGCATGTGAATACAAGCTTCTGTACATTGTGACTTTCCCTGTTAAAAATTCTAGAATAAAATAAATATATTTAACGAATGCTAGATACCAAAACATTTATGATTTGGTGACCTTTTGCTATACAGGGGAGGCAGAATAGCATAGTGGTTAAGAGTGCTGAGCTGCATACCTGGAGAACTGGGTTTGAATCTCACAGTCACCACTTGCATACTTGGCTTAGTGTATCTTTCCTGGCCAAAAATAGTAAAATAAAAAAATACTCATTATAATACATGGCAATATCAAGCAGTAGTCAAATTGCCAACATTATCCAGGGATAACAGTTGATTTTAGGGGCCAGATTTTGGAAGTCATGCATCTGCCTTGAACCCAAGCATGTTTTTCTCTTTAGTTCAGCACTTGCCTACTGGCACCCCACTCTTTTCAGGCCCTGCAGCAGCTTTGTCTGCCCTCCACACTCATGCCTCACTACCCCCGCTGATGCCATCCAGACCTCCCAATGTCTCCATGTCACCTCTGGGACTGTCTTGTTTCTGGTGGGGGCCTCCTCTGGCCTCATGGAGAAAAGTGTTCCACTCGGTTCTCCTCCATTGCCAGGTTGTTCCTGCTAGAGACCTTTCCAGTCCTAGAGAAGGAACTGCTGTCTAATCTGCAGTGTCACTGCTGAAGGGGCCCTCAGTGGTGCACTGTGGGGGTCTGACATGGGTGGTCAGACAGCCCATCCTTTGGTGCTCTGGTGTAGAATATTTACTGCTTTTCTTCTCAGCTCCTCCACAGTCTTGAGCTCCCTTTCAGCTGGTCTGTGGGGGTGGAGGCCAGATGGTACACGATTACCCACGCTGTCAAGACATCTCTATTATGCCATCACTAGGAGTTGCTGTAGTAGTGCTGTGGCAAGCCCCACCACCGGAGGAGACCAGAGTCTGCTCCTGACGTTAATGACTCTGAGTGTGAACCTGGATTGCCAGTGTGCCAGAGTATTCATTTATTGCTTTGCACCATGAAGCAGGCTTAGGCATCTTTTAAAAGGGTATTTGCTGGCCTTACAGTGCCTTGGTGAAATTTTTAGCAGTCGGAAGCCGGATCTTGAGACACATTTTACATGTTCATCTTTGACTGCTGGGGACTAGTGACTATCACGGGCTATTTTAGTCCCTGAAATAAGATGCATCCAAAGTTGGATACGTACTGCCAAGAGCTGTGTCCAGCTGTTGCATGTCATCTTGAAAGTCCTGCCCAATGTTTCCATCCAGGGCCCCATTCTCAAAATATGTGCCCACTGCAAATAGGCAAACCAACTATTTTATTCAATTCTGACAAGTCTGTGATTTATTTGATTACAAATCAGTATTCACAAAGTTATACAGCTATACAATAGAGGAAAGTACTCTGACCATTTTACTTGTATGAAAAAAATCTATCTTAATAACAGTGCCTTGAAGGAGAAGAAGTAACAAGCAGAGAGGCATACTCATTGCTTTTGCCTTTTGGGACCACTTTTTACTCTTCAGTTTTTCAGCAGTATATGGAATTTTTTATAAATCATGACATTGTTCTTAGCCAATCAGGAGTGTTTATTTGTACACATTCCAGACACTCTTATAACCATAAGAACATCTCTCATGCAAACACTTTAAAAATTCTGAAGTTCTAAGTTCAGTTGATATAGTCTATTTCCTACGTAGAGGTTTCTCTTGTTTTCTACAGCGTAAAGCATTTTTATTTTAAATTCAAGGTCCATTGTTTTTTTAAAATATTAATCTTTTACAATATTTATAATATATTTATATATACAGTTCTGGCATCTCTAATGGTTATAAACGTGCATTCTCAAGTCTTCAGTGTACCAGAACTACTCAGCTTCACTTTGCCGGTCTCTCACCCAAAGAACTTGAGAAGGCAGTCACAACCATAAGAGATACCAGAATGGTATGTGCACACATTTTTTATGATACAATCTGCAGCTTCGACCATGGTTTTACAAAGTGTTAGAATACTGGTGAGCTAACATGGTTGTAAGTTACAGTGAGATTTGTAGCTTATAATTGGTAGTTTATTATAAATGAATTGATCCGAAATTGGCTCCCAATTGCTTGGAGGGATTCAAAAGGAGTAGGGGTCTTCAAGAAATCGTTGATGCTGTCCAGGGCTACAGCAAGACGCTAACAGGGATCACATGAACTTTCAGCCCTCATAATCAAATTGACTTTGAGAGGCCCTTTTTCTCTCCCCTTCTTCGGAATGGGGGATGGAAGGTCTGTAATTCTGGTGATGTGCCTGGAGACTCTAGGCAGTCATTTTTTTCTCTATCCACCACCCTCTCAGAGTATTTCAAATTTGCTGGAACAGCCAACCTTGCATGTGCAAATGTTTTGAAAAATGTAGTCCCTGGAGCCTGACTCAAGGCTCAAGCACAAAATGGAGTGTATTTTATCCAGGGACGTACCAAGTATTTATTTTCTCTTACTGGAAGACTGTTGTTCAACAGATACCGTTAGGTGAAATAAACCCTTCCCAGATGCCATGCATTATGCAGTACAGAGGCTGGCACTAGGACTGTGCAAAGTGTTCGGATTTCAATGGAATGGAGTTCTGCAGAATTTTGAAAAATTCCACAGAATTTCTTCGATTGCAGAATTCCAACATTTTTTTAGCTAAATGTTTTTTTTGGATTAAAAATCTACAGTTTCCATAAACTGTGGATTGTTTTCCCACAGTCTAGAAAATGATTGTGTGGGTTTATGTGATTTGCAGAAAATTATTCCATGGTTTACACAAAATGCTTTTCAGAATTCTGTGGAATTTAAAAATACATTCTGTAAATCATTTCAGAAGCAGAATTAGGTATCAATGTGATATATACCAAAAAAATGCTAAATTGTCAACACAAGTAAAAAAAATCAGAATAAGAATAAAACAAATACAAATGAATAAATATGTTTTAACAGCACAGTTAAGCTCAAAACACTGGGTGATTTGCAAATAAAGAGTTTGTGTGTATATAGCCCACCAGATGGGCATGGGTTAGCTTATTGAGCAGTTTGCCAAGGGTGGATAAGGTGGAGCTAGACTGCTAACCGCTAGTGTTGGAAGTGGGACCATAGAGACATATAAAATGTCAGCAGAAGAAGATCATTGGCCCATCCAGTCTGCCTGTTACACCCTGTCCTACCATGGGACCTATTGTCTAGCCGGGGTTTTTACTGTCACTTCCCACCCACCTTACCCCTTGCCTACTGCTGTCCCCCTGAGTAACTATTAAGCCTTCTTCTTGGTCCCAGCCTTGTATGAAACCATCAAAGGTTCTTGCATTCATAATTCTATTGTTAATATTATGTCTGTTATTTTAAATGTTGTTATTGTACAACGCTTTGGTTTTGAAAAGCACTTAAAAATAACATTTTACTTACTTACTTTACCTCTGTTGGTAGGCTGTTCCGTGGCTCAGCCACTCTCTCTGTAAAATAAAATGTTTTCATGTCCCTCCTGAATCTCCTTCCCCCCACCAGCTTCCACTCATGTCCTACGTTCCCAGTGGCCACTCGCCACGTCACCAGTGGCGAAGCCACAAGCCCTGTGGCTAAGATTTTATATCCCTGCCATGCCACGGAGGTGAAAGGAGCCAGCCTGCAACTTGCTTTCGCCACTCTCTCGCCACGGACATAGGAACTACTGAGAGAATGGCCGAAAAACTGCAAGGTGCAGCAGTACCCTGTCGGTGACCTTTGGGAGCGCAGTAATGCTGTAATGTGCATGCTTGGGTCACTGGCAACCATCTGACTGCATTAGGAGCCAAAAGAAAACCACATGACTTAATTGTTGGTGTGGAGGAGACTGTGTCTGATTGGGGAGATTAGGTAGACATGTCTCCTCCGGCTAATCAGTGGAGTTTCTGTGTTCTAGGGACGGGCTCTCGCTCTGAAGCAAGTCACTCGGGCGGCGGTGGTGAAAGGGAGTGGGTGCTTTTCAAACAACATGAAGTCTTGCTGTATTCTGACTATTGCAGTGATAACCAACCTTTGAACTGCCCCGGAGAGGAAAGAGTTAACTTTCCATGCCAGGCATGGAATGCTGAGCTCGAGCTCAGTTAAGACTCTGTCTGTTGTTGTTTGAACTCAAACCACCAGATTCTTTATTCCGCCTCACTGAACAGTCGCTCCGGAGATTTCTCCTTTGCTCGGTTCAAATTAGTCGGTTAAAGTGTCGTTTTCCTCGGTTTTCAACCGAATTTTTTCCATCTAACCTTTGGTTCAGTCTCTGTCTGTGGTACCGTGAGTACTAGATAGGTTTATTATTGTTTGCTTCTGTGTGGAACTTGTAAACGTTGGATCGGTTCGGTTTGAACCGATCAGGTTTGTTTTAAAAAGTTTGTTCTCATTTTTAGAGTGTGGTAACCGGTCCTTTTTAGTTCT
Source organism: Neoceratodus forsteri (assembly GCA_016271365.2). Lineage (NCBI taxonomy): Eukaryota > Metazoa > Chordata > Ceratodontiformes > Ceratodontidae > Neoceratodus > Neoceratodus forsteri. The sequence continues at coordinate 1,754,699,595 of CM057452.1, forward strand.
AAAAAAAACAGATTTCATTACGTTTTTTTCCACGACCCGTAACACGGTCAGGAACCGATAAGGGTGTCTTGCCTGGCGGATTGCCGAAAAAAGGGTACGTTTGGTTAGGACTGGCAATGTCTGAGAAACCCAAAAGAAAAAACGGGCCCACTGGGTTTCAGCACTGTAGTGTGTGTGGGGAAGCCTTTGCTAAGGCTGACCCCCACACCACCTGTGCTTATTGTCTCGGGTTTGACCACCTCGATTCAGACTGCCAGATTTGTAAAGTTTTTCCTACAGCTACCCTGGAAAAGAGAGTAGGTAGGCTGAGGGAAAGGGATGCCAAAAAGTCCGCTGACCTGGATGGCCAGCCCGGTTCGGTTCCAACCGAACCAGAAGGAGTGCCCTCTGACCAGGGCGAAACTTCTTCGGGCAAAAGGAGAACCGACTAAAAGAAAAAGAAGGGATAAGTCAGCCGGTTCGGATCCACAAGTTCTTTCTTCGACCGCTGATGAAGATTGTTCAATCGCTAACCCCGGTTCCGACCGAACCGGCACCATTGGGTAGGGGCTCGGTTTGGTCGGTTTCCCCGGTTCTGGATTATAATTTAGAGGATTTTTATGAACCGGAGGAGGAGGAGGAAGGAGAGTATGAGGATAGTGATGGTGATTATGAGAGTCTGGATGTGCCTATTGACCCGGACATCTCCCCAGACAGACCTTCAGAGGTTTCTCCTCCTAGGCTTTCTGAGTCCCCTTCCCATTTTATGTTTTACAAAAAAGTGGCTGAAACTCTTCAGCTTCCTATGGAGGAAGCAGTAGAGGATCAGGAGGAGCCTGATTATGTTGAAATGATGGATATCCCAGAGTCCAGGAGGCTGTCTGTTCCCCTCCATAAATCTTTTGGGAAACAGACATTTAAAATTTTAAAGACTCCTAATTCTGTAGCTCCTGTGGACAAAAGAATGGACAAGAGGTATGCTCTTTCAGGCTCAGATACGGAGTTCCTTTCCCAGCAATGCAGCCATGTTGGGGCAGTGCAGGCTGCTGCTTGTGATAAAGCAAATATACCCTTGGCTTCACACCCCCCAGATAAGGACTCCAGGAGGATTGATGCCATGGCAAAGAAACAGTACATGGCAGCATCCTTGGGACTCAGGCAGGCTAATTATATGGCCTACACAGCTAGATACCAGAATTCTAGATGGGACACTGTGATGGCTCTAGCTAAACAGGTCCCTTGCCAGCTTGCCAAGGAGCTGGAGCAGGTGGCTGCAGATGGTATTGAGGCATCCAAGGTGCAATTTCATGCTGCAGTGGACTCCAATGATGTGTCATCTAGAGTCATGGCTACATCTGTGGCCCTTCGTAGGATGGCTTGGCTCAGATGTACTAGCCTGTCACAGGATACTCAGACTAAGGCCATGGATTTTCCTGTTATTGGTAATTCTCTGTTTGGGGAGCAGACAGAGAACCACATGAAGAAAATGGATGAGTACAGGACCACCTGTAGGAGTGCTCAGGCCAAGGAAAGGCAAGCCACTCCCCAGAGGCAGCATTCCAGGGGCAGGGCAGGCCTTTCATAGGCCTTTCTACCAAGCCAGGCCCCTCTTCTGCCTTTGCCCAGAGGGGGTTCTTCAGAGGGAGAGGCAGACGGGGTACAAGCAGGCCTGCTACCAACTCTCAGCCTAAAGCCCCTGCCAAACAGGCACCCTGATGGGTTTGCCAGGGCCGATTCTCCACTACCTGTAGGGGGCAGGCTGGCTTACTTTGTCCAGGACTGGAAGTCTCTCACATCAGACAAGTGGGTCCTGGAAGTAGTAAGCCAGGGACTGGTTCTGACTTCAAACAATTTCCCAAGTTGAGAACCAGGTCCTTCCCACCTGCAAATCCTTCAGAGGCCCTTGCCCTAGAGGCAGAGATCTCTTCCCTCTTGGCTCTGAGAGCCATAGAAAGGGTTCCACCCCTACACAAGGGAAAAGGATTGTACTCCAGGTACTTCCTAACTCCCAAAAAGACAGAAGAATGGTGGCTCATCCTGGATCTCAGGTATTTAAACAAGCACCTTTTAAAGCCAAAGTTCAAAATGGTGACTCTGGGAATAATTCTACCCTCTCTAAGGCCAGGGGACTGGCTAGTCTCCCCGGACCTCAAGGATGCCTATTTTCACATTCTCATCAGATGCTCCCACAGAAAGTACCTCAGGTTCAAGTTGCCCTCAGGCCACTATCAATTCAGAGCAATGCCCTTTGGCCTAACATCAACTCCAAGGGTGTTCACAAAATGCCTGGCAGTAGTGGTTGCTTTCCTAAGGAGAAAAAAGATCTCCATCTTTCCATACCTGGATGACTGGCTTATAGTGGGTCAGTCTCCAGACCAAGTCAGGTCACACCTGCAGATAACTCAGCAACTGCTCACTTCTCTAGGATTCTTCCTGAATCTTTCAAAGTCAGTTCTAGAGCCAGTGCAGCTCCTCACCTTCATAGGGGCAGAGCTGGATACAATAAGGGCAAGAGCCTTCCTTCCCCTGGACTGGACAAGGACCCTTGTGACACTGGCCACTTCATTCACCCTTCAGGTGTCTCGACCAGCAAGGCATTTTCTGCAGCTCCTGGGCCACATGGCTGCCTCTACAGCAGTGGTCCAAAGAGCAAGATTTCAGATGAGGGACATTCAGTTCCACTTAAGAGCCTTCTGGTCTTGGAGAAAGGATTCTCTGACCAAGCTAATCCCAGTGACTCGAACCCTGATCCAGGCCTTGCAATGGTGGCAGGATCAGGACAACCTAAGACAAGGAGTTCCCTTTATCACTCAATCTCATTCTCTAATCCTTACCACAGATGCCTACCTCTTGGGCTGGGGAGCCCACTTGGGGGATCTGACCACCCAAGGGTTGTGGTCACCTCAAGAATCTCTGCTTCACATCAATCTCTTAGAACTCAGAGCAGTGTTTCTAGCACTTCAAGTTTTTTCCAAGTCTGTTCAGAACAAAGTAGTTCAGATCAGGACAGACAATACCACCACAATGTGGTACATCAACAAGCAAGGGGGCACTCGGTCTACGGCCTTGTGCACAGAGGCAATGAAGTTGTGGTCTCTGGCCTATTCCCTGAATACCTCTCTGATAGCAGTGCACCTCCCAGGGAAGGACAATGTCCTGGCAGATGCTCTCAGCAGGATATCTCAGGGCCATCACGAATGGTCCCTAGATCCCCTGATTTTGAGGGTGATCTTCTCCAGATGGGGCACTCCACAGATAGATCTTTTTGCAGCCCCAGACAATCACCAACTTCCTCTTTTTTGTTGCAGACCCCCAATCTTGGGCTCAGTCCCCCTGGATGCTGTGGTTCTGAATTGGGAAGGAAAAGTCCTGTATGCTTTTCCCCCCTTCCCTCTCCTGTTCAAGGTACTAGTCAAAATCAGGTCTCAACCCTGCAGAGTGATTCTGATTGCTCCAGACTGGGCCAGACAGCCCTGGTACCCTCTTTTGCTGTCCCTAGCAGTCCACCTTCCCCTGTCTCTTCCCAGGAATTACAACCTGTTAACATGTTCTCAGGGGAGGGTTTGGTATCCAATCTCAAATCTCTCAATCTCAAGGGCCTGGCTCTTGAAGAGTTAGAGTTTGCTGATTTGCATCTCTCTCAAGGTGTTCTGGATATTTTAAAGGCTTCTCGAAAGCCTTCCACCAGAAAGACCTACAACTCCAAATGGAAAAGGTTTACTGTTTGGTGCTCTGGGAAGCATATTTCTCCAGAGTCTGCTGGCTTGCCTTCAGTCCTTGATTATATGGTTCATCTCAGTAGCTTGGGACTCAGACCAGCTACACTTAGAGTGCATCTGGCAGCTGTCTCTGCCTTCTTGTCAGCAGGCAAGCACTCTTCTCTGTCAGCTCACCCTGTATTCTGTAAATTCTTCAAGGGATTGCTGCATACCAGTCCTCCCTTCAGGGACCCTGCCCCTGCTTGGGACCTTAATGTTTGCATTGCTCAGCTTATGCAACCCCCTTTTGAGCCTTTGTCCTCAGCAGAGCTTAAGTACTTGACTTGGAAAACCGTGTTCTTGGTAGCCATTACTTCTGCCAGACGCATAAGTGAGTTACAGGCCCTGTCAGTGGAGCCTGATTTTATCTCTTTCCATAGAGATAAGGTGGTCCTCAGGACTAATAGGAAGTTTTTGCCTAAGGTGGTTTCAGACTTCCACCTTAACCAGTCTATGTCTCTTCCTGTTTTCTTTACTGACCATTCCTCCTCTGGGGAAAGGAGGCTGCACAGCCTGGATGTCAAAAGGGCCCTTAGCTACTACATAGAGCGCACCAAGGGTCACAGGTTTGACTCCCTCTAACTGTTCCTCACTTATCGTGAGGTTGGCAAGGGAAAACCTGCCACTAAGAGATCTATTGCCAGGTGGATTGTCTCTTGTATACAATTCTGCTATGAAAAATTGGGTAGGATCCCACCCTCAGGCCTGAGGGCTCACTCTATCAGAGGTACTAGCTGCTTCTGGCTGCTGCCAGGGATATTCCTATCTTAGAGATTTGTCAGCAGCCACCTGGAAAACAGTACATACTTTTACCAAGCATTACTCCGGATATCCAGGCTAGGAGTGATGCTCGGTTTGCACAGCAGTGCTCCAGAGCTTGTTCCTCAGTAGGTTCTGTCCTCCTCCATGGAGGTACTGCTTGATAGTTGGTAATAGTCAGAATACAGCAAGACTTCATGTTGTTTTGAAGAAAAAATTACTCACCTTAGTAATGTTGTTTCTTCTAAGTCTGGAGTCTTGCTGTATTCTGACCTCCCCCATGCCTCCCCTCTCAGAACCTGGGTTTTGGGATGTGGGTGGGCAGGAACAGTGTTGGCACCCCAGAGGTGCCCCCTTTTTCTCACCCTCTTATTTGTGGGTGTGTGTTGTGTTTTGTTTTTTTGGGTTTCCGGACTTGAGTCTTTGCCTTGGAACCAAAAAACCTTTTATTACATTTAGTAGCCAGTTGGCTAGTGTAAGTGTACAGTTTCCACACAGGACGCCCAGTGAGTTTAGCTCGTAAAGATCTGGCGGTTTGAGTTCAAACAACAACAGACAGAGTCTTAACCGAGCTCGAGCTCAGCATTCCATGCCTGGCATGGAAAGTTAACTCTTTCCTCTCCGGGGCAGTTCAAAGGTTGGATATCACTGCAATAGTCAGAATACAGCAAGACTCCATTAGAAGAAACAACATTACTAAGGTGAGTAATTTTTTCTTCTGTAGCCTCCTCGGTGATCACTGATTCTTGCTAAAATATTTATTTTGCTGGCATATTTAGGTTGTGGGTAGGTAGGGAGGGTGCCAGAGAAGGCGAGGAGAGAAGAAATAAATGGGGGAACGGGAAAAAAACACGAGAGCAAAGCTGGAAGTTCGAGTGCAAGCAGTGTGACACATATTAAAAAAAAACCGAGACAGGGAAAATTGCATTTTTTGAGCTTTGTTTGCTCAGTACTACAGATAAAAAGCTGACAAGTTAGTGCAGTTTGATGCGGGAGATAGCAGGAGACAAAAAAAAGCATTTGGAAGTATAAACCGAATGTGAGGAGTTTAAAGGAGCAGGGGAACTAAAGGCACAGTGCTTTACAGTCCAGAGATAGAAAAAAGCAGGCAGGAAAATAGAATGTAGACAAGAGCAGACAGGAGATTAAAAATAAATTCTTGGATTGAACCAGTGTTGAATTGTTTGTGCATATTTACTGCAATACTGAAAAAGATATTAAAACAAAATAGAAAGGCTTATGGAGTATTAAGGCACAGACAGTACCTACTATATGGAACTACTGAAGTATTGAATAAATAATGGGGGACAATAATTGTGTATGCAGATACACTTAAAGATTAAGAAAAAGCACATAAGTAGAAAGAAGAGTGATCAAGAAACAGACAAGCTGAGAGGGGGATACACAAATAAACAAACTTGCCAAGGCAAAATAATTATTTTAAACTGTTCTCTGACTGCTGTGTGACATACTGCTGCAGTACAGTGTGTGTATGTGTGTGTTCAGAAAACAGTCAAACACACTGGCAGCATGCTGTGTAGTCTTTTTGAGAAATGAAACTGTACTGTGTTGAAGCATATCTGGTCCTGTAACCCCCACCCCATTATTGTTGGCCACATAATGTATGTGTGTGTGTGTGTGTGTGTGTGTGTGTGTGTGTGTGTGTGTGTGTGTGTGTGAAGAAATAAAACTCTAAGACCCAACTGCTTCATTAAAGAACTTTATTAGTCACACAATTCAAAGACATCCGAGTCTGTCATATATTCTAGTGCAACTATCCAGTCGCTGTCACATATATTCTTGTGCAAATATCCAGTCTCATATTCTTCTGCAAATAATATCCAGTCGGTGTCACATATATTCTTGTGCAAATATCCAGTCTCCATATTCTCGTGCAAATAATATCCAGTCTGTGTCACATATATTCTTGTGCAAATATCCAGTCTCATATTCTTGTGCAAATAATATTCAGTCGGTGTCACATATATTCTTGTGCAAATATCCAGTCTCATATTCTTGTGCAAATACCCAGTCGGTGTCACATATATTCTTGTGCAAACCAGTCTGTGTCACATATATTTGTGGAAACATCCAGTCTGTGTTATATATATTCTTGTGCACTGTCCAGACGGTGTCCCATATAAATTCTTGTACAAATATCCAGTCTGTGTCACACATATTCTCACATATCCAGTCAGTGTCACATACTGTCATATTCTAGTCTGTGTCACATATATTCTTGTACCATCTACCTAAATAAAAATGTCAGAACAAGCTGCAAATCCTGAAACTGCTAAACAGAGCAGCTGGGTGGCCACAGTAAAACAAAGCAAGATAATAGATATTTTCAAAAGGCCCAGATCAGCAAGTCCTGTCCCTGAAACTGAGCCAGAATCATGTGGCAGCATCTCTGTAGCAATGGAGAGCAGCTATTCAAAAACTGCAAGCAAGAAAACCAGAGTTTTATATTACAGAGATAGTCATAGGGAAATTAAGGATTCCTGGTTTAAAACCTACCCATGGCTCATTCATGACAAAGAAGCTTCAGTATTCTACTGCAGAATTTGCAAAGAAACTGGTCGAAGAAATATTTTCACAGAAGGGAAACCAACCAATAAGCCAAAGGCTGACGATTTAAATAAACATCAGGCTGGATAATCAAACTGCGCATTCTGTGGCGCAAGCCCTTGCGCTGCTCAAAATAGTTCGTGGTGGGTCGCATATTCAACGGAGTTGTGCTATTGAGCAACTCCTTTGAATATCACCCCCCGGCCACAGCCACTGTGCATGGCGCAGTGGAACTTGCGCCACCGCAAGTGGTCAGAGTGGAGCATTCAAGATGCGGTGGTGCAAGTTCCATTGCGCCATGTGCAAATTTCCGATATTCAAAAGGTGACATGCAAATGGGGCCATAATTCATGCAAGGCGTAGAGGGGGCCATTTGCATCTACTTATTGCCCCATTTGCATGCCATTAGCATGCAGGTGCGCCGATCCCCGACGACTTGCGCCTGGCGCCCTGCCAGGCAGCAGCCGCCGGGGACCGACGCCCCTGCAGCCCCGAATGCGGCATGAGGTAAATCCCCCATCCCCGACTGGCCCGATCGCTGGCATGGTAAAGCTCCTCACCTCGACATCGACTCGGGCAACCCATTACTCCTCCTGATTGGCCCGATCACGGGCAACCTGATATTAAACCCCCACCACCGGGTCGTACTGCTGGCAAACCTATAATAAACCCCCACCCGAGAATTCATTCATATCTGACTGCCTTTAGATGGTATGGCTGCACACCCATTGGCTCTTGCTCTGAACCACCGGGCGGCAGCCCACCGAGCAGTCAGTCGGCGGGCGCGGGGGTGGCAGGTGGGTGGATGCTGTCGCCTGCCGCTGACGGGGCGGGTGGTGGGGCTCGTGTGTGTGTGGGTGGGGACCACTAGATCACCAGGGTACTTGGACCTGGGGGTGGGGTTGACTCTAATGCCTGCGATCGGGCTTCATGGTCCACTGGACCACCAGGATATTGTTCTTGGAGGGGGTTTGAATTCTGTTCTGCCCGCGATCGGGCTAGTGGGGGGTGGGGGATTATTATGGGTTTGCCCGCGATCGGGCCAATCAGGGAGGGGTTTATATGGGTTTTCCCGCAATCGGCCATTCGGGGAGGTGGTTTATGGGTTTGCCCGCGATCGGCCAGTCGGGGTGGGGGGTTATATGGGTTTGCCCACGATCGGGCCAGTCGGGGTGGGGGTTATATGGGTTTGCCCGCAATCGGGCCAATCGGGGTGGGGGTTTAATATGGGTTTGCCCGCGATCGGCCAGTCGGGGAGGGGCTTTACTAGCCCGCGATCGGGCCAGTCGGGGAGGGGGTTAATATTATGCCCCCATGGGCCGTAGGGGGCACAGGAGGTGGAGGGCCACCACAGGTGGGAGCTGCTGTGTTGCACCCTGCAATGTGGCAGCTCTCCTGTAGGTGACCCTCGACTGCTCCTTTTTGCTCAAAGTTGTGCAGGCGCAAACCTGCGCCTGCACAACTCTGCACAGCCCGGCTGAATATTGGGCTGTGCAGTTTATGCATGGTTCCTCCCCCTCCGGTTGAGCATGCCTTCATTAGCATTGCGCTGTTGCTCAGCTTGACTTGGGGGGCGCAACTGCCTCCTGCTGAATATGGCAGAATGGTGCAATTTTGGACTTGTGCAGGTGCAACCCTTTTGAATATCCAGCCCCAGATGTCCAAAGATCACAAGTGAGTCTTATTACAGATGCCCCACCAGTTTGCAATTCTTCTTGTCTTCTGAATCTGTTGTTAATTGTCATGGTTAAATATGTGTTTCTCTTAATTTAATAAGGCTTGCAGTCGAGGCAGAAACTGGGAAAAAGGGAATGACAAAGGCTGAGGGCACAGCTTATTCATCAGTGAAAAGTGCCATCATAGCAGAGATGCGAAGCGTTTATTACACGGGCAAAACTCTGACTGCAAATCATAACATACAGAAACTTTTGGAACTGCAGGTTCACAATGTAAGTATTTTTACTCGCCAATATCTCAAACATCAAAGTCTCGCTTCATGTATATTAAATGGAGGGGTGGGGGCACTGCCTCAGAGTTGCAGATCATATGTCACGAAACTGCAGGCCCAACATAAATAATAGCACTTACTGTATTGTTGTTTCTGAATTCGAATAAAAAAACATTAGCAGTGCTGCAGCAGAGATGCACTACAAGTCAAATGGTGGGGGGGGTGAGGGGCATGGCTCCAAATAACTGACAGTCCATTCCTTTTTTCTCTTTTTCTGCACAGGAATCCACTCAGCTAGCACCTATAAAGCAATCAGTCCTCCAAGGCACAGGCATCTACACACATTCTGAGTCCATCAATGACTTTTACAAAGCAATTTCTAAGGCAGTGCAGGATGCTTTTTTAAAGGAATTGGAGGATTCTCCATCTAAAATGTTTTCCTTACAAGTTGATGTGGGAACAGATGTAGCCAACAAGAGTACACTGATGGTATACATCAGATTCATTGACTGCAAGGGCTTTGTTCAGTCTAAATTTTTAGGTGTGACTGAGCTTGCAGAGTGCAATTCAGAGGCAGTATACAATGCTGTGAAGTACATGATCTCTGATAAAAATTTAGGAGATAATAAGCTGATAGGACTTGCTACTGATGGGGCCTCTGTAATGACAGAATGCAAAAAAGGTGTGACCACTCTAGCCAAAATAGATCACCCATATTTAGTTGCCACTCACTGTCTCAAGACATAGACTCTCACTTTAGCATCAGAGAAAGCAGCCAACCAACACCAGTATCTGGTCAGTTATATGTCTACAGTAAATCAGCTTGGGAAACTGATAAAAGTACTTGCCCAAATTTTGTCGAATACTCGATCAGAGCAAAGACATACACCAGGAGCATGCTGTGAAACTAAAACAGATTTTTTCGCTAGATGGCTTTCATTTTCTGATTCTGTAAAGGCATTACAAGCATGCATAGCCTCACTTATGTCTGCTTTGTCACAAATGGCAGAGGATAACTATCAGCGAAACCTTGCTATGGGGTGCCTTAAAAAAATGGGGACTTTCAAATTTGTTGCCACTACTTTCTTTCTGGCTGATGCAGTAGGTCATCTTGCAATTCTCTCGAAACTTTTCTAAAAATGGTCTGTCATCTTCTCAGAGGCAAGGCAGCAGCTTGTTAGCACCAATGATGCACTTCGTGTACTGCCTGAAAATCCAGGCCCACACTTAAAAGTTTTTTTGTCAGAGATGCCAAGTGAACCATCAGAAGAGGGAAAATCTATATTTAGAACACATACACTGCTAGATACATGGCAGCAAAGAGAAGAGTTCAAGAATTTGCAAACATCTTATATACAGTCAACAGTTGAACAACTTGAAAGTTACTTTCCAGAAGGCACATTGTTGGGCAACTGGTCAGTATTAGACCCACGCAATGCACCTGATCATATTGAGAGCTATGGAGAACAGGAGATTGAGAACCTTATTGCTCACTATGGTGTCATTGAAAAAGCACTCTGTACTAACATCCTGCCAGTTAACCAAGATGAAACCAAACTGGAATGGTCATTATTACGTAGATCATTCTCGGCACACAAAGAGTCCACTATTGAAGAATTCAATGTCAAAGTGGTAGTCCCAAACAAGGAATCTTGGCCAAACATGCCCAAAGTATATTCAGTATGTCTGGCAACCCCATCAACTTCAGTGGAGTGTGAACGTGGGTTTAGTGCATATAACAGCATTAAGACTGCCGAAAGGAATCGCCTTAAAGTCTGGAATGTGAACTATCTAATGACTCTTCTGGTTGAGGCGCCTGATGACATGGGAAAGTTTGATTTTGAAACTGCATTTGACATCTGGGCATCGGAAAAGGACAGGCATGGGTTCCTTCAAACTGTCAAGACAAATGAAGATGCACCTCCAAGTTCTTCTTGAGAAAACCTGCAGCAGCTGCACTACTGCATAGACCTAGCAGAAGAAAAATAAACCGCTGGCTGTGCTTCTTCTTATATTTATTTTGTTGTACTGTAATTTGTACCTACTGCTACAGCAAAATGTGTTAATTGTTGCCATGTTCTCCGCTTGACTCTTGTATAGTCTTCACGAAGCTCAGACACACAGAAAAAAAAATGACTGCTGTTGCCTTGTTGGCAGCAATTCTCATTTAATGCCATGACAGTTTGCTAGCTTATAATCTTTTCAAACAAAACATTTTTCACATTTAGTTTAAATAACAATAGTTACCGGCGGCATTAAAATGGAATTTTACTGCCTTGCTTACTAACCAGGCCCGACACTGATCTGAGCTGAGAGAGGAGCAGTGTGTTAACTGTTACGATCACTGTTTTTTTCTGCTTGTTAAATGTCTGATGGATGCCTGGCTTGCCTTTATTCACATTTTTGTAATGGGGCATGGCACAGATTCCTTAAGTCTTCACACAATGCTATTTTAATAGATTTTTTTTAAACTGGGCTGCTTGTTATGTACAGGTTTTAGTGAGCCTGACCCCGCATTTTATTGCAGTAATGGGCTGGGGGCAGAGATTCAAAATTTCTTCTAGGCATGACTGCCAGGTGCTCAGTCATTTTCACAAAATAATTGACATCTGACTGGTGTCACATATTTAATATGCCATCAAACTGTTTAAGAGCACCCGCTGTAGTGTTAATTTTTAATTTTCCTGCCTGAATCTGCCTGGCCTTTAGCATTATTTGTCTCCTGCTTGCCTAATAAAGCAGTGTGCACAGTTTATAATAATTGCTGCATTTTTTGGGGGGTCAAAACTGGGCTGACCACATCTTAAGCTTTGGTATGTATGTTATTGTTGTACACATACTTGCACATCTACTTAATACAAATAATTTCAAACAATTTGGCTCAAACTGTGAATATATTGTGCCTACCACTACAAAAGTAAATCTTGTCCATAATGGTATTTAAAAACAATGTTAATACAACTCCGTATACATTTTAGCATTACTCGCCTTGTGTGGCTGAAGACCTCTTGTGGTGGCTAAAACATATTGGATCTGTTTAGCCACAGTGGCTAATAATTTTGAAAACCTAGGGGGAACGTAGATGTCCCTATATTTTTGATTCACCGTTCCTCCTGCATAATTCCTTGCTGTCCACCATGTTCCACCCCTATCCTTTCTGGTCTCCAGCGTGTACATGTTCAAAGCCTTAAGCCAGTCCTCACAGGATCTACCCTGCTGGTTCTGAATCATTTTGGTTAACACACAATGCCATGCCTCTAGCCTGTCTTTGTCTTTCCTTAGGTGGGGACTCTTGAACTGGGCACAGTATTCCAGACGTGACCACACCAGTGTATGTAGATAGGTAGCATTACGTCTTTCCTCCTGCTGTTAACTCCCCTCGCTATACGCCCTGACATTCTGCTTGCCTTGTTGTATTGGCGAGATTGTTTTGGGAAGCAGCTCATGATGACTTCCAGGTCCCTTTCCTCAGATGATGTGTCCAGCTTAACACCTCCCATCCAATATTCTGTTTGGGGGTTCTTGTTCCCTATGTGCATCACCTTCCATTTCTTGGAACTGAATTTCAACTGCCAAACCTTACTGCTATGGTTACTGTGGCTTCTGAGAATAGGAATATCCCTTTATTGTTCCTTCTGGCAATTCCCCCACTACTTGTGGTCTGTCCTGTCCATCATTCTTTATCCATAAATATGTCTATTATTTGGAACTGTTCAGATTTGCAGCATTTAAAATTACTTCAGGTAATTTATTCCAGTTTGACATCAGTCTCTGGGTATAGTATGAACCTCTTGTTTTCATCCTGAATTTCTTTCCCTGTAACTGTTTGTTATATCCTCTGATATCATGTCCATGCTCCTAAAAATATAACCCCAATTCTGCACATAAATATTTAGCACGTATCACTAGTCTATCTGGTTTAAGGTTTTAACCGGTAATGCCCAAACAAACACCACCAGACATTTTTTCAGGCATTAGGGTAAAACCAGAAGTCACCGAGATTGCTGGTTAATTACTGACCCATTTCAATTCCTGCTCTGTGATGCTGGTGGCTAAGATGAAACTCCGCTTCACTCCACAGTGTTCACAATGGTCATCTCCTCAAGGTGGCTCTATCATATTGAACTCACTAAAACTGTATTGTATGACTTTTTACAAACAATTTCAGCTGTGAATCCTAGCACTTTCTGTAGTAATGTTGCAATCATAGCAACAGCACTTTCTGAAAATGCAGTGTAAGTATTTTGATCATCAAACATGACAGTTAACCTTTTTTTCCAAGAAACGCAATAAAAAAGAAACAGTAGAAAACACCATAACACATAAGTTAAAAAATGCTGGAAAATATTGAAAAATAAACACTAGGGAGGTCACGTGAGCAACCGAAGAAGATGGTCGTCTATGCTTTTAGCTCCCTGCCATTTCTCATGGCATCACCCCCATAAATTGATTTTTTCCATAACCTACCATGGACCAAGTGCCTTCCGACGATCGATAAGAACCATGTCTATGCTGCTGAGGGAATCAGGATGACAGAAACCAAAAGCAAACAGAAGAAGGACATCAATGAATTGGTACTCCCTCAAGCCAAAATGGCCACTGCTTCTGCATTGGGTACCTTGTTGGCTCTGCAAGACAGTCAGTCCCTCTACCACATTGAAGGAAAGGATGGCAGCCAACATAAAAATAATCTGACAGACTGTGACAGAAATGCAATCCTCCATTACAGAACTCACTGGAGGGTTGCAAAAACCAAAGGAAGGATTGATGAGCTGGATGGCTTGGGGTGAGACAGCTACGAGGCTCCAAGTGACTGAGACACAGGTGGAGTGGCTCACACAAAAGATCAAGGATCTGGAAGGTAGGGGGAGAAGGAAAAATCTGTGCCTGATCAGCTTACAGGAAGGGATGGAGGGACCAGACCCCATATAATACCTGAGACAGCATCTACCAGAATGGCTGTGCCTCAAACCCACAGGGTTTGATTTCAAAATTGACCGGACCCACCAGATCTGAGTCTCCCGACACTCTCAAGCAGGTGACAGACCACGGTCCTTAATTTTCAAACTTCTACGGTTTCAGGACAAATAATTAATTCAGCGGAAAGCAAGGGAGAAACAACAGATTTTAGTCGGAGGTGACAATCTCTTTTTACCCTGACTACCCTCGCTCAGTGCTAGAGATGAGACAACAATTTGATAAAATTAAGGCAGGCTTAAGGAATAGGGGGCTAATGTATTCTTTGCTGTATCCAGCCACCCTGTCAGTTCATGTACTGGGGAAGCAACAACTATTTAATTCACCAGAGGAGGTGCATGACTTTCTCCAGTGTGCGCTGGGCCCTCCTAAAGCACCAGCCTTTCCTAAGGGGCAATCCCCAACTGATCTTTCACTGACCGAGGACACACCTGAGACCTGATGGGCTGACGCTAATCCCATTTGAGGACATGGTGCTGCATGTCTCCCGGAACACTGACTAGCATGGGGAGCCGACTTTAATCTTACTTTCTGTACTGAAGGCCCCCATCTCATCAGGGGCAATCCCTGAGGACCTGGAAACTTTTGCCCTGCGATCCTTGCCACTTTGCAACTCCTGTTAACATTTCATTCACCTGCCAGATCATTTATTGGGCCGGTAGACAGTTTGTTCAGAGGTGCTAATCTTTCCACTGCACCACTCCGATCTATTGCTGCTTTTGTTGGTTAGTTCCTACTACTAATGGAATAAACTGTGACTCCTGTTTGAGTCTATTTCCCCCTCAGTGATTTGACTGGGGACACATAATCGAGACCATTGCATCTGGGTCTCAGGCAGTGCACTAATTCTGTTGTGCCAAAGTGTATAACTGTTTAAATGAATGTATAATAAAATGCGTGTCCCCCTCCCCCATGTGGGAGGCGCTGATGTTATGGCACAGGAGGCCAGACCCGGGTAGTCAAGCTTTGCCATAGCTGTCATGCTGAACACAATTCCAGGAACAGATGGCTATTTCCCCCAGCCCCCCCCCCAATTCACTATCCCTTATTGGTGGGAAGATATACATTCCCTCGTATAGATCATGCCAGGGAGGGAACTGCCAGGATGACATTAAGAGTTTTGAGGAAGCCACCTAAGCGTAATCTAAGAGGGGTGGTGAACTGGGGATGGCGGGACTACCTTAGCCTACATTCAGATCCCATGAGAGTATTAAGTCTAACTGACTACCCCTGAGCTGCTTTTACAGCATTCATCTGACAAGCTTCAGTCAGAAGGGGATACTCAAGAGAAGGTTTTCTTTTAGTTTCCTTGCTAGGACTCTTTCCCCTAGTTCCTTATTTTTTATTGTATCAAAATATCTTACTTGATTAGACTGTGTGCCTTGATTATGCAGATGTGGATAATTGTATTGTTGTTATATCTAGAATTCTTGTTACTACCAATAGTTGAAAACAGCTTGGTGTGGGGTAGGGGATGGCGAGTACACCGCAGTTGTGTTGGGGAACTGGTGCCCACTGCAGAAATTTACCTCTCTTGCTATGGCCCAACCAGACGTGCTTAAAACTATTTCATGGAATGTTCATGGTATGTCCAGCCCAGTTAAGAAACATAAGCTACTGTCTAAACTTAAGGATATGGGGTGTGACGTGGAATTTTTACAGGAAACACATCTCCTCCAAGCTGAGGCTTCTAAACTTAAATGTATGTGGGTGGTAGAGGTATTCTACAGCTGTGCTACAACAAAGACTGTGGGGTTAGCGATCTTTATATGCAAGGGGCTCCAATTTGGTGCATAAAAAAATACCTCTGACAAGGAGGGGAGATAGGTACTAGTGGATGGTACATACCTAGGGGAACCCCTTCAGCTGGGGTGTGTGTATGCTCCGAACTCTCCAGATATTGCCTTCTTTACCACTTTACTAGCTCAGGCAGCCCAAGATCATTCCCATGTAATCCTAGGCGGAGACTTCAACTTGGCTGTGTGAAAGGGTGGAACAGGACCCTGTCCCATTTATTATGGAGAAAGTGTTTAAATGCAAGGATCTGTGTTCTGTTCCTTTTCTGTTTCTTCTCTGTCTGGTTGCACAACTAAATTTTCCTGTGAAACTTTGGACTTGATTAACCCGAACAGTCTCGCAATTCTTTGCCTCTCTCTGTCTTTCTGTCCTCTCTTGCTGTCTGTTTTTATCCCTTGCATATCTAGATCTGCTAATATAAAAATATATGCAAATCAATATGTGGAAATGTAACTGATGTTGGGATCCTTTTGTTTAGAAAATATATAGTGTTACTGTTGAAATGTGTGTGTATATATATATATATACACACACATATATATATATATATATGTGTGTATATATATATATATATATATATATATATATATATAATTTGAGGTGACTGCAAAAAGCTGTTGGAAACTAGAGGTTACCTTAGTGCAAATCTTTGAGCCTTTTGTAAAAGCTGTGCTCAAGGGGCCTCAGCAAGCACACTGTGCTCTAGCAGCTCCTGCCTGATATTTATAAAAACAGGATGCTTGCTAAAGATGGGGGTTGAAAGGACTTATAAGAGCTAAGCTGCAACTGCAAGAAAGATTAGGAGAAAAAGGGACATAGAGACTGAAAACAAACACTATTTTATTTTGTCTCTGTACATACTTATACTGAACAAGTTTATTTTTTATGTTACTGCTACTGTAAATAAATATTTTTAGTGAATTCTATAACTGCTCCTGGTTTTCCTGTCCTTCCTGACCTGTGCCTTGATGACAGATGGTGTCAGCCTAAGTGGGATTTATGCCTTGCACACCCTAAGACAGGAGTTTTGTGCGTGGGTACTGGACCTAGTACCAGGGAAGCATAGAGAAAGGTATGGATTCTGCAACAGCAAATCCAGGAGTGGTTACCAGGAGAATATCAGCCAAACTAGCAGAGACAGAAGTCCAAGTTGAGATTATACAGCCAGCACAAGTTATGGAAAAAGAACAGGCAGTGACAGACTCTGAAAGCCTGATGGACTTTTTCAAATGGTGGGCTATACAACAAAAAAAGATGGAGAAGCAGAGAGAAAAAGAGATTCAATGTTTAGAAGCACAGAGGAGAGAAGAGATGCAGTGACAGGAGCAGCAGATGAGAGAAGAGATGCAGTGACGGGAGCAGTGATGGCTGATGCCTTGCAAGCTATCAAAGGCAGAGGATCCAGCACAGATCCAGATAAGCAACAAAATGCAAGCAACTTAAAGGCCATTAAACTTACAAAGTTGTGCCCCTTGGATGATATCGAGGCATACCTGACAACTTTTGAAAGAGTTGCCACAGCCTGCCAATGACCAAAGCAGCAATGGACAATCAGACTGGTACCCTACCTGACAGGGGAAGCCCAACTTGCCTACAGCAATATGGACACTGTACAGTCAGAAAACTATGAGCTGGTGGAAAGCAAAATCCTGAAACGGTATGACATCTCTGGAGAGACATACAGGCAGAGATTTTGATCTCTAAGGTACAACTCAGTCGACAATCCTCGAGAAGCCTTCACTTGACTCGGAGAACTCCTGATAAAATGGATCCAACCAGACAGCAAAACAGTCCCACAGATCATCGACACAATTGCCATGGAGCAATTCATCAACATCTTGTCTACAGATGTGCAGCTGTGGGTAGAGGAACAATGACCAGAGAGTGGGGAAAAGGCTGTTTCTTTGGCCGAGGACTATCAAATGGCCAGACAGATGCCACAGCAGCGAGATAACAGCCAAACACTGGCAAGACACTCTTTTTCCCTTTTAAACTCCAAGCCTGATAAGAACTCTGGTAGGGGTAACAGATCTATGCCCAAAGACGTTATCTGCTATAATGATAATAAGCCAGGCCATTTTGCAAGAAACTGCCGTAGTAAGGAGAGTTGCACTGGAGCAGATTTGTCCTTGGTAAATTGGGGCAAGTACTTAACAGATGTGAAGGTGGGGGTTAAGACTATGAAGGGACTCATTGATTTGGGAAGCAGAGAGACCCTATTGCATGTTAAAGTGCTGGAAAACACTGTGCAAAGGGACCAGGTACTGCATCCACGGGGACACTCAATACTATCCCACCACCCAAGTGACTCTGACCATTAAGAGTGTGTCACACCAAATGAAAGTGAGGGTAGTAACTAAGTTACCTGTACCTGTGGTTATTGGAAATGACTTTCCAGGATTTACTGAGCTGATCAAAGAAGGAGTAATTCTGATGTTGCAGCAGCTGTGATGACGAGCTCAGGCAAAGAAAATTTCAGATGGTGGGGACACTTTTCCTTTCAAAGATTTTGATTTGGACTTGTTTGAGCACATCTCCAGGATCCAGAAATCCAGGAAAGAAAGATAGTGCCTGAAGAAACTGTGTCAACAAATGACTGATGGACATAAAAGGATTAAAATTTGAAAATGCTGAAACTAAATTGCTAACTGATTGTGATTTTCTTTCAGAACAAGCTAACAATGTTTCTCTCCAGGGTTATTTTAAGCAGCTGGGGTTGAAACCAAGACAGGGTGGACCAATGTTTAAAAAATGTAATGGGTTACTGTACAGAGTCTGGGTTAAACCTCAGACACAGGAACAGACAGAACAATTGGTTATACCACTGAAGTATAGAGCAGAGTTGTTACAGATAGCACATGATAGTCCTATGGCTGGTCACTCAGGGAGGGATCGCACCCTTGCCAGATTGCTGTATAGATTTTACTGGCCTGGAATTCATGAAGATGTTGATAGCTATTGTAATTCCTGTGCTGAGTGTCAGAAAGTAGCCCCAGTCACTAGAAAAGACAAGGTGCCCCTGGTGCCCCTACCCTTGATAGATGTACCTTTTGAGAGAATTGCAATGGATGTGGTTAGCCCCTTAGACAAAAGTAAAAAGGGTAATAGATTTATCCTGGTAGTATGCGACTATGCTACTCAGTATCCAGAAGCAGTTCCAATGCATACTGTTACAGCCCCAAAAGTTGCGGCAGAGCTTGACAACATTTTCAGCAGAGTGGGCATACCTAAAGAAATGATTACTTATCAGGGTAGTAATTTTGGTGCTGTATTGCTTAAAGGAGCTGTACAGACTACTAGGTAATCACTGCCATAAGAACCTCCCCCAGCACACACAGACAGACTGTCTTGTTGAGCATTTTAACCAAACCCTGAAACACATGTTAAAAAGGTTTGTAAAAGGGGAAGGGAAAGACTGGGACCAATATTTGCCTTACCTACTTTATGCGTACAGAGAAGTGCCACAGGCATCAACAGGGTTTTCACCATCTGAAATGCTGTATGGTAGGCAGCCAAGAGGGCCACTGGATGTGATAAATGAAATGTAGGAAGATAACCCCACTCAGAAACAATCTATAACATCTTATAAGTGTGCCGTAAGAAAGAAGCTGGCAAAATATGTTGAAATTGCCCATAGTAATCAGGAAGAGGCCCAAAACCAACAGAAGGTATATTATAACCATGGGGTAAAAGACATTTTTTTTTGAGCCAGGTGAAAAGGCTTTGCTACTGTTGCCCACAACAGAAAATAAACAGTAATGAAGTGACAAGGGCCATATAAGGTTCTTAGACATACTGGCACTGTGAACTATGAGTCCGAGACCCCTGACAGGAAAAATCCTTCTAAGATATAACATGCTAACCGCCTCAAGAAATGGGTTGAAAAAAATGCCAAAAGCTGCTTTGCTGGTTTTGCCAGAAACTGATAAGGAAGATATTGATGTAGCTTATGATAGACTGGAACAAACTGTAAATGCTGATGCTGTAAAGGTGAATGTTTCCTTAACCTCAGAATAAACTGGAGACATTTGTAATGTGCTAAAGACATTTAACAGTACTTTTACCACGGTACCAGGATGAGCAAAAGGGGTTGAAAACATAATAATGACAAGGAATGTGGGCTCAGGGAGGGTTAGAGCGGTTAGGCAGAGGCACATCCCAGATCCTATTCCATTCAAGAACTCATATGCCACACTGGCAAACAAGGACAACCAAATAGAGTTACCCAGAGAAGTGGAAGGAAAGGATGTGGAGGTTAGCCAAGGAGGTGACCTCAGCGGGGAAAGCAGGGACCCCAGAGGAGGAGGAAGCGAATCCTGGTGGGGACCCATCATAAGAGGGATCCAGCTAGGAACACAGGAGGGGGAGGACAGGAAGGTGAGGTGCCTACCAGGTGCTACGGCATGGAGGGATGGAAGGAAGATCCTGGGGATCACTGGGAAGGCAAGATGGGAGGGTGAGCTGTATGTCATTATCCACCTAGGTACTAATGATCTGGCAAATGGGGAGCCAAAGGAAGTTCAGGATGAGTTTAGGAAATTGGAGAGGGGTCTCAAGCAAGTAGCTACTTCTGTCACTTTCTCAGAAGTACTACCTGTGAGAGGCAAGGGAGAGCATAGGGTGCATTCACCAGAACTTTAACTCATGGTTGAAGAACTGGTGCTGTGAGGAAGGGTTTGGATTCATTGGTGACTGGGGACCCACCTGGAAGGATGGAGGTTTGTTCAAGCCTGACGGCCTGCATCCATCCTGGAAGGGAATCCAAGCACTCAATGATAAGTTTAAATGCTACATTGACAAGCATTTAAACTAGTAAAGGGGGGTGGCAGGCCAGCAAGGAGGGTACCTACTTGCTCACCCCCCACAGCTAGCAGTGGAACCAGTGAACCAGAGGAGTTGCTGTCTCTCCAAAGCAGTGTGCAAAAGATGGAGATTAGCACCCAAGAGGTGGATAGGCAGAAAAGGGGCAAAATTCAGCAGAAGGGCAGACAGCAAGGAGAACCAGGGATAAAGGACAACCAAGGAAGGCTGGAGTAGAACAGCAAAACAGTGTAGGAGGTCAAATCATGGAAAGCCATGTGTGCAAATGCCAGGAGCCTTAGCAACAAGATGGAAGATCTGGAGGCTGTCATGGTGCAGTCAGACCTGGACATTGTGGCCATCACTGAAACCTGGTAATGATAACCACGACTTGGGAGATGGCCATACCTGGCTACAACATATTCAAGAGACAGGGCAGGCAGGAAGGGAGGAGGAGTGGCACTGTATGTGAAAATGACACAAGGGTCACAGAGATCCAGGAGGAACAAAATGGGGAGAGATACTGTGGTTAGCTGAAAAGAAAATGGGGCCAGCCATCTGCACAGGTGTGGTCTATAGATCACCAGCCCAGGAGGAAGAAACAGATAGGGAGCTGATGCTAGCCATCCAAAGGATGGCAGACAAGGGTGAGGTAGTAGTGGTTGGAGACTTCAATATTCCAGACGTGGACTGGAGCATCCCAGCAGCAGCATCAACTAGGAGCAGATTTATCCTGGACTCCCTTCAGGGTGCCTTCCTCAAGCAACTGGTCATGGAACCAACTCGGCAGAAGGCAATACTGGACCTTGTGCTCACAAATAGGGACAGTGTGATAGGGGTAACAGTGGGGGAGCACCTGGGGAACAGTGACCACCAGTCACTGTGGTTTGAAATCACAGAAAGAGCAGAACCAAACCACACAAAAACACGTATCCTGGATTTTAGGGGGGCAGACTTTGGGAAAATGGGGAGATACTTGAAAGAGGCATTAAGGGGAATGGGGCACGAATCGGGTTGAGGAACAGTGGGCAGTATTTAAAATGGGGATTATAAGAGCAACAGAATTATGTATTAAGCAGGTTAGCAAGAGGAAAAAGAAGAGGAGACCATTACGGTTTTCCAAAGAGGCAGCAAACAAAGTGAAAGCCAAAAAGATTGCATTCAGGCAATACAAAAAGACACAGGCAGAAGGGGATAGGGAGAAGTACCAGGAGAAGCAAAGGGAGGCAGGGAGGTCAGTAAGGGAAGCCAAAGCTCAGACAGAAGAACACGTTGCAAAATCAGTGGGTAGAGGGACAAAACCTTTACAGTACATAAGTGAAAAAGAAAGGCAAAGGGAGGATAGTGAGACTGAAGGGGAGGATGGGGCTGTGGGAGGATGACAACAGTAAAGCTGACATATTGAACAGGTATTTCTGCTCAGTCTTTACTGAGGAAGAGGAGGGTAATGGGTCTGAACGGAGTACAAGGGTGAGAATGGTGCAGAATGGACACAAGTCCCTTTACACGAGAAAGGGTCCTGAAGGAACTGGAAGTAATAAAAGTTGATAAAGCAATGGGGCCAGATGGGGTGCACCCCAGGGTCCTTAAAGAACTAAGAGAGGTGGTGGCTGACCTCTGGCTATCCTGTTTAGCCAATCACTGGAAACAGGGGAGGTACCCAAAGACTGGAGGATAGCAGATGTAGTCCCCTTATACAAAAGTGGGAACAAAGAGGAAGCGGGGGACTACAGACCAGTCAGCCTCACCTCGGTAGTAGGGAAGATCATGGATGCACTACTGAAGGAGAGATTGGTGGGACATCTGGTTGTCACTGGACTACAGGACCCAAGGCAGCATGGTTTCACCAGGGGGAGGTCATGTCAGACCAGCCTCATTGAATTTTTTGACTGGGTGACTAGGGAGGTGGATCGGGTAGGGCAGTAGACATGGCCTATCTGGACTTCAGTAAGGCCTTTGACACTGTGCTACATAGAAGACTGTTGCACAAACTGGGGAATATGGGTGCGGGCAGGACAGTAGTGTGGTGGGTAGGTAACTGGCTGGGCGGCAGGATACAGAGGGTGGTGGTAAATGGCTGTCACTCCACAGAGGGAAGAGTGATCAGTGGGGTACCACAGGGATCAGTGCTGGGACCGGTCCTATTCAATATCTTCATCAGTGACATTGCGCAGGACCTAGAAGGCAGAATTTCACTGTTCGCTGATGACACAAAGCTCTGTAACAGAGTAGACATGCCAGAGGGTATAGACAGAATGAGAAGGGACCTGCAGAAACTTGAAGAATGGTCAGGGTTTGGCAGTTGAAATTCAATGCAAGGAAGTGCAAATAATGCATATGGGGTACAAAACCCTGGCACAATATATCAGTTGGGGGAGGAATAGCATGCACCAAGCAGGAAAGGGATCTTGGGGTTATCATCTCTGATGACCTCAAGGCAGGGAAACAGTGTGACAAGGCAGCAGGTAAAGCAAATAGGATGCTGGGATGCATACCAACATACCAAATTTGCCAGCAGATAAAGGCCTAGAGGTCTATCAAGTCTGCTCGAATGTGCAGCTAGCACCTTATTCTGCAGCTGCCCCTCCCTTCCACCCTTCCCTTCATTAACCCTCCCCTTGTCCTGTCCCATCCCTTTGAAGCAGTCCACTGTTCTACTGGATACCACTCTGCAGGTAACGATTCCACCCAGCCACCACCCTCTCTGTAAGAAAGTGTCTCCTCATCTCCCTCCTGAACCTTCCTCCCTCCAGTCTCATATCATGGCCCCTGGTGGCCCTCCCCTCCCTTACTTTGAACAGCCCCTCTGTACCCATCTTGTTTATTCCTTTCATGTATTTAAAGGTTTCAATCATGTCACTCCTGTCCCTCCTCTCCTCCAGTGAGTACATGTTCAACTCCTTCAACCTCCTCTCGTATGATAAGTTCCCCAGCCCCTTGATCATCTTTGTCGCCCTGCGCTGCACCCCCTCCTCCTGCATAGGCAGGGGCATCACCAGCAGGAAAAGGGAGGTCATAATTCCACTATACAAGACACTAGTGAGGCCCCACCTGGAGTACACTGTACAGTTCTGGAGACCTTACCTACGTAAGGACATAAACAGGGTAGAGAAGGCTCAGAGGAGAGCAACAAAGATGGTGCATGGATTGCATCACAAGTCCTATGAGGACAGGTTGAAGGAACTGAACATGTACTCCCTGGAGGAGAGGAGGGAGAGAGGAGATATGATAGAGACATACAAGTATCTTACAGGGAGAAACAGGGTGCAGGAATACACTATTTTTAAGTGAAAAAGATGTTCCAGGACTAGAGGGCATGGGATGAAGTTGGAGGGAGGACGATTCAGAGGAAACATGAGGAAGAATCTCTTCACAGAATGGGTGGTGGAAAAGTTTAACACCCTGACAGAGGAAGTGGTGGGGGCTGAAACAATCACGGGATTTAAGAATGCATGGGATAGACATAAAGGAATTCTGGAGGTCAGGGGTAAGGGGCAACAGACTTCTTGGAAAACATAAACTGAACTTACAAGCTCAAATGGGCAGACTGGGTGGGCCATAGGCCCTTATCTGCTGACACTGTCTATGTATCTATGTATGTATGTAGCTATGAATGCTCGTCCTATTAGACAAAAGACATACAGGTTACCAGAGCAGTTAAGAGTTGACGTGGTTAAGGAAATACAAAAAAATGAAAGAACTGGGTATCATAGAGGAGTCAAGGAGTGCTTGGTCATCTCCCATGGTAGTTGTAAACAAAAAAGAAGGGTGTGTTGGAATCTGCCTTGATTTTAGGAAACTTAATCAAGTGTCAGAATTTGACGGTTATGCTATGCCCAGAAATAAAGACTAGATGATTTGGTGGACAGACTGGGGAGTGCAAAGTATATCAGTACCCTCGACCTTACCAAGGGTTACTGGCAAGTCCCTTTAGCTAAAGAATCCAGAGACAAAACTGCATTTGCCACCCCTATAGGATTCTATCAGTTCACCACCATGCTCTTTGGTTTACATAGTGCGCCAGCTACATGCCAGTGGTACATGGATGTAATTTTATCCCCTCACACTGGTTATTGTGCTGTGTACCTGGATGATGTTGGGGTGTACAGTCCAGACTGGAAGAGACACCTGGAACGCCTATGAGCAGTTATACAAACTATCAAAAATGCAGGTCTGACTATTAATCCTACCAAATGTGCATTGGGCATGCAGGAAACCAGATATTTGGGCTATGTGTTGGGAAATGGGGAAGTTAAGCCAGAGGTTTCTAAGATAGAAGCTGTAGCTAACAGCCCTGTCCCTAAAACAAAGAAACATGTCAGGTCATTTTTAGGGCTGGCTGGTTATTATCGGAAATTTGTTCCCAACTTTACAGAGTTAGCTACTCCCCTCACTGAACTCACGAAAAAACAGTACCCAGATAATGTGAAATGGACCCAGTGTGTGATAAGGCTTTTTCAAGTCATAAAGGCTGCATTATGTTCAGCCCCTGTTTTAAGAAGCCCAGACTTTGAGAAACCATTTTTGCCACAAACAGATGCATCCAAGGTAGGCCTAGATGCAGTCCTAAGTCAAAATGTAGATTGTACAGAACATCTTATTCTGTACTTAAGTAGGAAGTTGCATGACAGAGAGAAAAGGTACTCCTCTATAGAAAAGGAATGTTTAGCAGCAAAGTGGGCCATGGAGTCCCTGACGTTTTATTTGCTAGGAACTGACTTTGTTCTCTTAACAGATGACAGTCCTCTCTGTTGGCTTAACCAGATGAAAGATAAAAATTCCAGAGTCACAAGGTGGTACCTGGCACTAGAGCCATTTAAATTCATGGTGATATACAAATCTGGTAAAGAGAATAGCAGTGCTGATTTTCTGTCACGATATGGATCTCAGCAAGCACACTGTGTTCTAGCAGCTCCTGCCTGATATTTACAAAAACAGGATGCTTGCTAAGGATGAGGGTTGAAAGGACTTATAAGAGCTAAGCTGCAGCTGCAAGAAAGATTAGGAGAAAAAGGGACACAGAGACTGAAAGAAAACACTATTTTGTTTTGCCTCTGTACATAGTTATACCGAACAAGTTTATTTTTTATACTACTGCTACTGTAAATTTTTTTTGGTGAATTCTACAACTGCTCCTGGTTTTCCTATGCTTCCTGACCTGTGTCTCAATGGCAGGCTTTTTCTCCCATATTATTTATTTAGTATTTGTTGACCGGGTAAGGTGCGCTAGCCATAACAATAACTATTTTCAGGCACGACCCAGGAGTTTACAGAAAAACAAAACATTTGTTTAACAAAACATTTGTTTAGGGCAGAACAATCCTAAACAGTAAAACCTTAGACAATAGTAATACAGTGTAGGCAGGAGAAAGACAGTAAGTACAATTGAATCAACAATAGTGTATAACATAGAACGACAAGAGAGCAAAATACAACGGGCTGGCAGTGTAGCCTAGAGGTTAGAGGAATGAGTACTGAGGTGTGAATGAGCTTGATACACCTGGCAGACCAGATCTGAGTCTGATTCTCACAACCTCCACTTGCATACTGTGTGACTCTGAGCAAGTCACTAAACTGCCCAGTACTCCCAGGTCGCCCCTGAAAACAGGCACTTGTGCCAAGTGGGCCTTACCTGGTTACCACAGACAGAAAAAAATAAAAAGAATAAATAAAGCCATTTGGCAGCAATTCAGGAAGTGAAAGTGGGGTTAGATATTATAAGAACAACTACCACTATAATAGCCATATTGGGTGGATATAGGAGAGTCTGGAATTAAAAAGGGAGGGATGCAATAAAAAGTAGGGTGGAGGATAGGATAGGAAAATAGGGCAAGGTAAGGGGATGAGGACTAAATATAATAAAAGTAGGGCAAGGAGGTGACTGGAGGAAAGTACAGTGTTTAGTTGTTGAGGTGAGGGGGTGCATAGATCAGGAGAAAATAATGGGCTGGGGGTTTAAAGCAGGAGCAGAAAACAGTGAGATGGTCATATAGGAATTTCTTGAATGAGGCATGGGATGGTGCTAGCTGTATAGCTAGAGGGAAGGAATTCCAGTGATGGGGGGGCATAACAGGAGAAGGCACTAACACCTTTAGAGGAGTGGTGTTGAGGGATGAGTACAGGGGCCTTTGCAGTCGAGCGTAGACCATATGTGGATGTTTGGACGAGAAATAGTTCTGCCAAGGGCTTTGGTGTTTGGTTACGGATGATATTATCTATGATCAAGCCGTACGCAAATTTTCTGGAAGCATCCGGAGAAAGCCACCCTAGTTCGGCATATAGGAGGCAGTGGTGTTTTATCCGATGAGAGGAGGATGCATATCTACATATATTATTGTAAGTAACATCCTACTTTTGAATACTAGTTTTACCCACTGAGGCATACACTGCAACCCCTTAGGTGAGTGACGGAGGGAGTATGCCACGAGCTATAGCAAACCTCGCTGAGGGTGTGAGCATATAGCTGGAACAGTAGGCCATACCAAGTTTTATGTTTGCCAGCTTGCAGGTTTGTTGAATATGGAGATCAAAAGTAAGAGTTGGATCGTGGTGTGAGACCAAAGTATTTAAATGAGGTTACCACTTCAACAGAGGACCCATTTATGGTAGTGACATTGAAAGTGGGCTGGGAGAGTTTGAGTTTGGCATTAGAACCAAATAGCATGGCCTGAGTGTTGGATACATTCAAGGCAAGTTTATGGCTGAATAGCCACTGCTGAATCCTTTAAAAGTCTAGGGAAAGTCATTGGTTTATTTCAGTAATGTTTTTCGCACTGACGTAAAGGACAGTATCATCAGCGTATAACAGGGAGGCAGTCTGGAGAATGTTAGCGGTAATATCATTTCTATAAATGGAGAAGAGTAGGGGACTGAGAATAGAACCTTGTGGCACGCCAGTGTTTAAGGTAGCATAATCAGACAATGTGGAGTTGAATTTAACTTGTTGGATGCGATCCGATAGGTAGCTGCCAAACCATGCAGTGACATTTGGTGAGAAGCCTAGGGATCTGAGAGCAACTAGGAGGATAGGATGGTTGTCCAGGTCAAAAGCTTTAGTCATGTCTGTAAAGATTGGCCCCGTTAGAAGACCAGAGTCCGTAGCTGATAGGGTATCAGATGTAAATTTGAGTAATGCAGTGGTGGTGCTATGACCCTTGTGAAAACCATGCTGCGTGGTTATAAGAAGGTCATGTTTCTGAAGAAAGTCTAAGGTTTGGGTGGCTACGAGCTTCTCAAGGATTTTGCTGAGGACAGGTAATATGGCCATAGGCCTATAATTGGAGGGGGTTTTGCGGTCACCCTTTTTGAAGGCTGGGGTAATCCTGGCAGTCTTCCAGTGGTTAGGATCATAGCTGTGACACAGGGAGAAAGTAAAGATCCTGGCAAGAGTGCAGCGATGTAAGAGGCAGCTAGTTTTAGGAGCTTAGGTTCTATATGGTCAGATCCAGCTGCAGTGAGGTTGGAGATGTTGTTGAGCAGTCCAAGTACATTCTGGCGGGTGACATATTTGAAATGAAATTTAAGCCGAGAGGCATTGGGTTGAAGATTTGAGTTCAGTGTAGCTGGGAGGGATGAGGTATAACTGGTATGGTCTGAAAACTGAGCGTTGAAAAAGTTTGCAATAGTAGAGGGATTATTGCAGTGGACACCATTTAGAGACATGTCAGCTGGGGTGGGGGCCGGATTTGAACCTAGGAAGCACTTAATGTGGGACCAGAATTTTTTGGAGTCACCATATGATTTAGTTAAGAGATTCTTACAGTAGGTACTCTTAGCCCTTTTGATATCCTTTTTGCAGGAATTTCAGAGTGCCCTATGGGAATTAAGGTCAGCTGGTAGCCCAGTCTTTTTGTAGTGGAGCCAACATTTGTCACGCAGTCATAGTTTTGCGAGAAGGTTGGACTTAAGCCAGCGGGTTTGCTTGTTTTTCACACGACAGGTAACAAGAGGGCAGTGTTTGTCCTGAATTGCCAAAAAGCAAGTCAGGAATAGACTTAGAGTGGTCTGAGGGTCATCAGATTCAAAAAGAGGGGTCCAGTCAATTGTGGCAGTATCCAGTAAGAAGGACTGGGAGTCGAGGTATGCGTAGTTTTGGAAGGTGATAGTCTTAACTCATATACAGAAGGTGGGGGAATGGTCTGTGATGGCATCTGCTAGTACACCAGAGGCGATAATGTTTTTGGGGTGGTTGGTCATTATCCAGTCCAGCAGAGTACCAGAGTTAGAATGCTGTGCAGTTCTAGTGGGGTCGCTAATTACCTGGTGAAAGTTGAAACTTTGGATCTTGGATAGTAGTATGGGTTGGGAGTTGCCCAGCCAGTTTATATTGAGATCACCAAGTACGAGAACCTCATTTCTCCCAGAGAGAAGAGAGGTCTGACCAAGCAGCTCATCAAGACCTTTTAAGCCACTGGAAGGGGGTTGTAAGCACGAACAATATGAAGTTTTTTGGAGCCAAGGGTAAGAAGAACGTGTGTAGTGCTTCACTGTGGACTAGGGGGCATGAGCAGATCACAGAGAGATGGAGGTGATCTTTAAAATAGATAGCTGTACCACCTCCTCTTCTGGGAGCAGGCCTGTCAAATCTCAAGAGGGTGTAGTAAGGAAGCGAGCAGTAAGAGTCCTGGATGGAAGGTTTAAGCCATGTTTCGGTAAGACAGATGACATCTGGTTTGTAGAGGGTAGCCCAGGATTGTACTTCAGCAAAATTGTGTAGCAGGTTCTGATGTTGTGGTGCACCACTGTAAGACCCTAGCATTTGAAAGGGGACTACGTATGTTGTTAGTCGGTCCTGGGTTGAATGAACATCTCCAGAGAGCAATAGGGCCAGTGGGAAGAGATACCAGAGTTTATATAACTGCAGGAAGGGCGTGAGGTACGCATATTCTAGGGGCTGTATTTTAGGGCATAGGCAACCATCTGGACCCAGGGGCTATGTAATATAAGTGGTGTAGGGTCACAATAGAGTGGGGACAACAGGAGAAGGTTAGAGTAATGGTAGTCATGGGGCATGTAATGTGGGATAGCCGAGGGGGCTAGGGGAACAAGAGGCAAGGATAGGTGGAGCAAAGCAAATGAGGGCACAAGAAAATAGAGTAATATGGAGAGCTTCATCGTTTACTGACCTATGTGCAGTCTTGTGAAGGGAGTGAAAGTCAGGAGCACCCAGGAGGAACAGAAGTGAGAGATCAGATCTAGCAGTGGAGTTGAAATACAGAGAGTTATAAGTCAAAGAGTGAGATGGAGAACAAAGTTTCCTTGCCAGGAGTGGGAAGGCAGAAGTGTATGATTTAGAGAGCCAGTGGGAACGGAGCTAACAGAGTGGGTGGAGCAACTGGTGTGTAGAACAGCAGCAGTAAGGAACACCCTAAGAAATATTACATTAATTCACTGCAAAATTAAAATTAATTTGTTTTAAACCTATTGCACAAAATAGCTCAGCAGTAGTGTGAGCAGGCAGCCTTGCATCAGCAGTAAGCCGAGCAGAGCGCAAGGTCCAGTTTGATTTTTGCTCGTTTGAAAATGGTGCCAAATGTCTTTGAAAATTCAACTGTACTCTGGCAGGAATTCACTTAACGGGCGGTCAGTTTGTGGAGCCGAGCATTGCGGGGCTCCTAGCAAGTCCGAAATGGCAGCAGCGGCAGTGTTCTGAGCTGATTTCCAGGAGGCTTTACTCCTGGGATCCTGCTTTGGCTTTCTTGGTGGGATTCGAACAGTCTGGCCTAGGCACCAGAGCAGAGGCATCAGTGGTAGACCAGGTTACCCGGGCCTTCCATGGGGCCGGGTTACATGACATCTGGTGAGTACTACTTCCAGGGAAAAGGGACTACACGCATTTCTTGGCTCCCCACTCGTCCCATAGCAGGATCAATGTTATGCTTGTTTCCCACAAGCTAATTGCCCAGGTCTGGAGTATAACACGGGGCAATATGTTAGTATCCAGTCATGCCCCATTACCCTAACTTTGTCATGGGGTAGAACTCCTGGCCCTAGGAACAAGTAGAGGTTTAACACTGCCTTCTTACAAAAGGAGGATTTTCTTACATGGGTGCAGGGAGAGATCACGGAATACTATACACATAATGATACTCCAGATGTATCCTATGGGGTACAGTGGGATGCCCTTAAAGCAGTGTTATGGGGCAAGCCCATTGCATACTTCTCCAGGATGTGCAGGCAAAGAGATAGCGCCACACGGGAATTAGAGGGGATCCTAAAGAGCCCAGAGCAGGAGGCTGCACAACACCCGGACAGGGATTAGTTACCTAATCTCCCCATCTACTGTTCACCCGTGAGACACTATATTTATACAACTATGATAACTCTGCCTGTCTGTCTGTCCTCCTCCAATAACTTGTTGTACTTGCTCTCTAGATGCAGCATTTCCTCTAGCGGTAGCAAATGCCACTGATGCACTTCAATGCTTATTGAACTTGTTTATAAGTGTTTGCACTGTGTCTCAACAGTACTATATGTGCATGTTCCTCCCTCCTGTCTTATTGTAAGCATTATCTAAGTTGTTGAAGCAAGCACTCATTACACTTTCCTAGTTATTCGCTGTATGTCACCTTGTTTAAGCACTACTGATGTTTCTCACTTGTGTATGATTCCATTTTTATGTATTAATTGCTTCCTTGTCCTTGTTAAATGTGCTGTATGATTGTTACTCCCTTACTCTTTCCCCTCAGGATGCACTGGGAGATGAGCAACTTTTTGTTCAGTGTGCCTTTCCTAGTGAAACTTTTCAATAAATAAATAAATAAGGGAGGAGGTCCTGAGGCCACAAATACAACACCTGAAATGAGAACTACAGAGTGCCCTGCACCACTGAGTGGAATATAATCTTATCTATATAGACTCCATCAGACTTAATGGGAGGCAGGAGAGCAACCCGGACGATTGCTGAACCCAGGCTCTGGACACCTCTAGATACATCCCAGTTATCCAGATCTCCAGTACCGAGATCGTTACATTCCCCCAGGACATCAATTTATTTATTTCTTCATTCAGGCATAACCTTTGAACAGAATGCTGTTTTTCAAAGGTTCCACGTCTTGACAGGAGGACAACACAGAAAGGTAGCTACAGAGTATGGGTGCACAAGTACAGAGACAAAAAATACAAAAAATAACAGCAATTGGTCTATTTACAATTGTAAGCTATCTCATATAAAGGTACATATTGCAGTTAGTAAAGGTGCATAGTGAGTGCTGTGGGTTTAAGGAACTAATTTAGCAGGAAGTAAAGCAGCCAGGGGCAGCATTGTCATTATTTCATTTAAAGTCAGGAGGGGAGAGAGTCAGAATAGGCCTTCACACCCTGTATGTTAATGCAGCCAAGAGGAGGCTTTGTCATTAATTCAAGTCAAGGGTGGATTGGGGGTTAATTTTCTGTGCAGGACTGACCAAGTAGGAACATACTAGACAGCAATGTAAGGGAGAACCCTACACAGAATAAGATGGAGGGAAGACGGGTGCTTTGAGACAATCACATTTGTGAAGGATCAGTGGCAGGGGAAGGACTTAAGATAGAGTGCTGAGTTAAGGACAGTAGATAGAAGGCTCATTGACAGGCTATAGCTATGGAAGGCTCAAGTTCGAGGGCTGGCAAGTAGTAGTAGGAAGTAGGAATTTAAACTCAGGGTTATTGGGCAGTAGGGTAGGAAATCGGAGAATGCATCTCAGGAGCAGGCTGACTCCAAGCTACTGGGTGCTAGCGCTACAGGTTACTTGCAGCTACATACCTCAGCCTTGGCAAGGTGACGTCTTAGTTCCACCTTGAAGACAGGGAGGCTGTTAATGAGTAAAAGGTGTGCTGGGATCTCATTTAGCCAAGAAGGAGCCCTGTATGCGAAGGACCATTGGCCAAGTGCCGTTTTTCTAAAGGGGATAGCAAGTGGGCTGCGAGTCTGACCTCTAGTGTGGTACCCGGATTTACCTCGCTAATGCAGTTCTTTGAAGGCCAATGGAGCTTTACCTAGGAGAGATTTCATGCCAAGCAGGCATGTTTGGTATTTGATTCTGCTGGCAAGACTGAGCCAGTTAGGATGCACCCGTCTGCCTTCCCCAGGTGCCAGCTGAATTGCTTGACGCTCCTGACTGTGCCCTTTTTTTTCCGTATGTAACTTCTGTTTTTTTTTTGCGGGTTTTCTCCCGACCACTGCACCCATGCATCCCCGACATAGCACGTGCATGTGGAGGTGCATGCTGTACGGGGCGCCCCTCCCTTCCAGTCACGCCATTGACCACCTGCTCCAGCACCGAACCTCCATTTGGTGATGGCAGGACTACAGGTGGGTGACCCCACCTCTTACCCGGGAGAGGAGAGCCAACACCGATCCTCCTCCCACCTCCCCGTGCGAGGTTGTTCCCCAACACGGTCGCCGCATTGCGCAAGGTGTGGTGTCCAGCGCCTCAACCCTTAATGCCACTGGGATGGCCTGACTGTGCCATTTATGGTGCAAGAGGTACTGGAAGCCATCTCCTCAATGTTTCGGGGTAGGTCCCCTTACCCAGATGGATTCCCTTCTGATTTTTACTTTCTTTTTCTCACCCTCCCAGCCTCAAGACTTACATCAGTATTTAATGAAGTGGTGAGGCTTCAGCACCTCCCACCCTCATTTCATGAAGCATTAATCACCTTGCTCCCCAAAAAGGGCAGAAACAGCAAACAGTGCTCCCAGTTCCATCCCATCTCCCTTCTCAATATGGACATGAAACTTTTGCCAATCTCCTTGTCACCAGGATGTGTCTGGTTATGGGGAGAATTATCCACACGGACCAGGTGGGATTTGTCCCGGGTAGGTTGTCCCGGGTAGGTTGGGGTCCAATAATACTAGACGCATACTGGACCTGTTATGGGAAGTGCAACACTTGTCAGAACCCACGGCCACTCTGTCCCTAGATGCTGATAAATCATTTGACATGGTGGGGTGGACGTACTTATTCGATGCCATGAGCAGATTTGGCTTCCCCAGAAAGTTCATAGATATGGTTAGCTTCCTATACCAGGACTCTACAGCAAGAATCCTAACTCTGCCATTTCAACCCCCATCTTAGACAGGGTACCCAACAGGGGTGCCCTTTATCCCCTTTTCTGTTCCTGCTGGCGGTTGAGCCACTTGCACAGAGGATTTAAAATACCCCAAGCTTCCTGGTTATCTCAGTGGGAGGAACACATCACAAACAGGCACTATTTGCTGATGACATTACTCTATTCCTCACTGACATCCCTAAATCTCTCACCTCCCTTCAGGCTCTCACAGGACCATTGCAGGGTACACGCTTAATGCCACCAAATCCCATATCCTCCCATTAAACGAGACCTGTACTCAGAGCCTGGTACAAGTCTACCCATATCAATGGTTTCCTGAAGGAGTGGTTTGCTTAGGGGTGAAAATACTTCCCACAATTAAGAGACAGTAGGAGCCAATGTTCAGCTTATGCTTGACAAACTGGATGAAGACATAAGCAAATGGAGCACACACATCCTCTCTCTGTGGGGGAGGATGCATGTTCTAAAGATGATTACTTTTTCCAGAATACAGTACGTTTTGTCCAACCTCCCAGTTTCCATTCTGGGATCCTTTTTTCAGACCTTAAACTCAAAGATCTCCAAGTTTATCTGGGCAGATTCCAAACCCAAAATCAGTCTGTTCAAACTCCAAAAACAGTGGAAAAATTGAGGGTTTAGCCGCCCAGATATGCACCTTTTCCTCAGGTGTGTGGTTCTGCACCAAGATGTCTTATACTGCAACCCTGACCTGGCCTCCCCATTATC
Source organism: Neoceratodus forsteri (assembly GCA_016271365.2). Classification (NCBI taxonomy): domain Eukaryota; kingdom Metazoa; phylum Chordata; order Ceratodontiformes; family Ceratodontidae; genus Neoceratodus; species Neoceratodus forsteri. The sequence continues at coordinate 1,754,733,960 of CM057452.1, forward strand.
TATATGAGTCACACTAGAGCTCCACCAAACTAAACAGTCTAGCCCTGGTGCCCTGGTATTTCAAAATTGGCCTATCAACAAATGGGCCTCGCCCTGTACAAAACACTCCAAACTGGAATGGAAAAAATTCCTTAAAGCAATGGGATGGTCCACCAAATTGTCTCACTTGGAACAACTCCACTCTCCAGATAGACAACAAGATTGTCAAGTGGACAACATGGAGAAAATCTGGCATATCGACCCTTGGGGACCTGTATGATCCTGCTACAGGGGTGATAGTGCCCTTTGAAGCCTTTAGAACCAGGGGAACCCTGTGTGGAGAAGGGAGGATCTATTTCTAGCAATATACCGCCAGCTGAGAGCTCTCTTTCAAACTGCTCTTGTCCCCATGCATATATTGCCTAATGTCTTTTTGGATGACTGGATTGGGGGTCTAACCTCCCTGCGACTTTTGATAAGCAAACTGAAGAAACTATGGGAATCACATAAACCTACACCTATCCTCACAGTACTTAAACAAAAATGGAAACATGAGCTGGGAGAGCATATCCCTCCGAGGGACTGGAGTGTATAAGTCCAGCAAAGAGCTTATGGCCAAAACCCTGCAGTTCAAAATTTTGCACAGAGCATATCGGACCCCATTGGCCCTGTACAAAAGGGGGCTGAAGAAGCACAGAGACTCTTGGCGCTGCTCCTCCCCGCAGGCATCACCTACCCATAGATTGTGGATGTGCCTGATGCTCAGCCAATATTGGGATCAAATCTGGACCTTCTGTGCTCAGGTGACACAGATCCCACTGGTCAGAGATCCAGTCTTGCGCATCCTGGGACTCCCACCCTGTCAGCCAACCCTATTTACTTTGGCTTAATGGGGCCCTAGCTGTAGCTAAGCAGATCATTCTCTGACACCGGAGAGACCTATTCTCTCCTGCTTACAGAATGGGAGGCGTTGCTGGCCCTTACCGCAAGATACGAGCAGACAGGACATGCAGCCATGGGTAAGTTTGCAACCTACAACCAGATTTGGGGCCCCAACCTGGAAATCAGAACTAAATACCTCCCTTGTTCCCCCATAGGTGAAATGTGTAACTCTGACTGACGGACCTAGTTATATGACTGTTTCTTTACCTCTAGAAGCACCCCATGCATATACAGTTGTTGGGCATAGAAGCATAGGCTTGTGCTTTCTTTATGCTTTTTTCTCTGCTTGATGCCATTCTCCTCCCCCCCCCCCCGCTTGGGAGGTGGGGAGAAGCTGAGTGTGTGGGGAATCTTTTCTCCCATATCCCTACATATTGCAAGCCTTCTTTATACCAGCTGTGTTGCTTGGAAACCCCAGGAACCTTTCCTGGGTAAGGGAACACTAACCATTCATCTTAACTAGATAAACCAGTTATAATGAGATTGACTCATAGCCACTAGATGGCCATGCATTTTACAGTAAAGGTGCTGACCTAGGCTATTTGCTTATATAAATGACCTTGCAACATTGATACCCTGTTTTCCCTTGGACTTTGTCCATTAACTTACTATTTTAAGACTTCTTTAATCCTGTAGTTACAGAGATTGTGGTACAAAATGTTATTTAGTGGATAGTCACAAATGGCTAATACTGTGTAGAAAGGGTCCCAAAGGTCATATTTTCCTGCACTGGATGTTTCTTGATTTTGCATGGCGATTTATTACATGGCCTCCTCCTGTAATGCTTGTAGACCCGGCCACAATGTCTGCTTACTCTAACCTTACTATACCCGATAAGGACATATTTATACCAATACTCCTCACACAGCTATATAGTAACTGAGTTACCTGCTGGTTTTATACCTGTAGCTGTTTTTTGAATCTTTACTAATTGTATTTACCATTTGAAAATGCATGTATGTATTTCATAAACTTCAATAAGAACCATTATAGCTAAAAAAAGACAAACACCAGAGTTAGGAAATATAAACAGTGAACACTGGAAACCCTATTTATTATCTTATGTAATAAGATCAGGTCACCCCTTTCTCCAGACTATGAAATCCCAAAGCTGGTAGTCATAATTCACAATCTAGCCTTTGCAATCCATGGATACTTTTGGTGAATTGTCTCTGAATTCTCTCCAAGGACTTTATTTCACCTCTTAGAGTTGGTGACCAAAATTATTTATTTATTTGCATTTTGGAAACCTGGTAGGCCCACTGAGATGGAATGTCCCTTTTTCAGGGACAATCCGGGAAAAAGGGTTATAAAGGGAGGCACAGTGATACAATAAATAATACAGTCGGCACCACTTATAGCGACCAAGCTTATTGCAGGCAAACGCTTATTTCAGGCAAATCCCAAAAACCATTTGCCAATTCAATAGCTGACAATATAAAAAACTTCTGGTTATAATGATCTAGAGCTGCCTGGTATATTGGGCAATTTGATGCTAACTAAAAGCGAGTTTAAGAAGTGCTTGCAGCTTTTCACACCCAGTAACAGTTAATTGCAGTTAAGTGCAGCTACTGTAATTAGCAGTTCATTAAAATCTGATCTCAGCCCCATCCATAGCTCTGTTTGAAAAAAAAAAAAAAGAGCAATCCCCTGCTCGATACCCTCTCTCCTTTTCCCCCATGATTAGCTCGAACAGTAGAACACAGAGAACGTGGAATAGTAATTGTTAAGACTGTACAACCAGTGAACGAGGAATAACAGCCGCCACCAATGCAGCCCCACAACGGAGCAAGGACGAGTAAGGGCTTAGCTCACTAACAATGGGAAGATCGAGATGGAGAGGGGAAATCGGGAAGTCGAGGTGTCATGTCCATCCTTGGGGGAGAGGTGTCTGTCTTACATGCTTTTAAAGGCTGGAGTTCAGGTTTTGTGTAGGGGAGCGTAAAAAAGACGAGCACAGTGCCGTATACGCTGAAATGTACCCTAGAGAAATTAATGGCTACCTACTTAACAAGTAGATTAGAGTACAGTGCAAAGCCGAGTTATGGTTTTTTTCATTTTTTTTTTCAAAGCGTTATACCGACCAGTGCCTATAACGGGCAGATTCTGCTTACATGAATGTGCCTGTTATAGCCGGCGCACTGTAGCACATGGTAAGTGTACGTAGACACTTTTACACAACTATACAAATGAAGTTACATCTTCAAAACTGGTATAGGGATAAAGTCAGAGAACGATAACTAAGCAAAGCATATGTACAATTAGGTATAACTGAATATAGAGTATACAGGCACAGTGAGAAATTATTTACAGCTGAGACCACCCAGACAATCAAAACGTGGCTTGCATAGCACCAGAGCACAGCGTAATAAATAAAGGGAGGATAAGCAGGCTCGGGTAAGGAACCCAGAAAGAGGGCAAGAATTATCCATGTATGGCCTAGTGAGGGATCTATACAGGGGGATGATTACATTTCAATGTCTACTGCTAAACCCACACTTAAGTGGGGGTTGGTCCCAGTGTGCAATTTGGTTTACTTCCTGTTTACTGTAGTATAGTAGATTGTAGCACACAAGTTTTACTTAGTTATAGACTGAAATCTGTTACTACAAATTCCAGAATCCCCTGCAGCTGGCATCAGTAGGCAGCAGTTAGAAGATTCAATAACCTGCAATGCATGTTAGAGTTTATATAAATTCTGATCTTTTTGTTTGCTGGTCCTGCTGTCCTCCATGGGCCATGTACAGTCAGAGGACTGTACTCACCCCCTGGAGAAAATCAGAACTGGAAAGCATCTGATCAGAGATTATAAAAGCTCTAACATGCATTGCAGGCTATTGAATCTCCCACTGCTGCCTACCACTCTGATGTTGGCTGCAGGGGATTCTGGGATTTGTAGTAAAAGAAGATGTTGGCCTACAACTAAGTAACATTAGTCTGGTATAATCTACTACACTGTAGTAAACAGTAGGTAAACCAAAATGTTTTTGCCCAGCAAGTGCACATTGGGACCAACCCTATACTTGAGTGTGGGTCCCTTTGTGTTGACTGTTCCTCTTTAATACAGCCAAGTATTTTTGAGGCCTTAGCACCAGTGTTTTATTATTATTATCATGATTATTATTATTATTACAGAATGTGTCAGATCGTATCATTACTCCCAGGTTCCTTTCTTCATTGACAATTTTGAGCAATATATTTCCTATTTAGTAATCCCTTCTGGAATGATGATTACCTAACTGCATCACAACCCATTTTTTTTGTGAAATTGCATGCCCTATGAAGAAGTACAACTGTATTGTTAGATTTTGTCAGTGTCAGAGCCAGTTAATGATGCTCCACCCAATTTGATGTCATCCTCAGATTTGATTACCTTACTAACTTTCCCGATGTGCATGTCACTGATACAAATGGTAAACAAAACTCACCCAGCATTGACCCTAGGGAACACCACTACAGACTTTAATGCTATCTGGGATTGTTTCTCCAATTCTAAACTTTGTGGTATCTATCTGCTGTCCAATTATGTACCCATTTTGTAGTTCTAGAATCCATGCCCATAGTGCCTGTTTTATTGCTTAGTTTATCATGTGGTACTTTGTTGAATGCTGTGCTGGAATCGAGGAATACCACTTCACTCAGTATATTTAAATCCAATAATTCGATAATAGGTTCACAGAAACATATCAAAGTGGTTTGACAGGATCTATTTTTAGTAAAACACATTGAGAATGGTTCATTAAACTGCCCGTGCCATCTGTTTCTATCATGTAATATTTTATTATTGTTACCCAGGACTGGAGTTAGACTGATAGGTATGTAATTAGACGGTAGGGCTTTGGAACCTTGGACCACCATCTCTAACCTTAGCAAATGATTTTGCAACTCCCTTACCCCTTCCTCACTGTCTACCCTGCCACAGAGCTTAGTATCGTCTGCAAAGAGACATATCTTGCCTTGTAGTCTTTCTCTCATGTCGCTGATGAAAATATTGAAAAGGAGCGGGCCAGCTTTGTGAAGGAGTTTTACTATTGTTTTTTGCTTTCCAGACTGTCAGAAAATGTCCTGTGTGGAAAGAGAGATATTTTCAGGCATGACCTGGGGGAGCACAAAACCAATGCGCAGTACAGTACATGACAATGACAAGTAGAAACATGGGAACAATATCGCAATGGTAAAACTCAGTAGTCTACAGCAAGCATACATTCAACGTAATAAAGTACTCAAAGTGACAAGTGCTAGGATGTAGGTATACATAGGTAATGTTATCGGAGTTTAGAACTAGGAGCAAGTACATACAGCCAGCTGTTGTAAGTGGGTGCGATACTGGTTCCAGAAAATATGGGTAGCAAAACAGTGTCTGATATTAGCTGGGATGGTGTTACAAAGTTCTGAGGCAGAGACTGAAAAGGCTAACTTCCCTAGTTTGGTCCTAGTTCTAGGTATGATTAGAAGATCAAGATCAGAAGATCTGAGTGGGTAGGGCAAGAGAAGTGAGGCAAGTGATTCTGGCACCTGATTCTGAATTATAATGTGTGAAGCCACCCAGAGAGAGATCCCACAGGGTAGAAGGGGGATGCCACCCGAGCTTTGAATGCAAGGTGCTGTGATGAGCTAGTTGGTTACTACCAAGGGAAAAATAGCAGACACTGTTATATGCCACATCCCATTTTTGCAAAATAGAGCTGGAGGCTTCAGAAAAAACAAGTAAACTGTAAGAGAGTTTGGGGAGCAAAATACCTCAGGCAGTGGCAAAAGAGCACTGGGAGAGAGATTGTGGCTAGCTGGTTACTAGATCTAGCTAGCTAGTTAAATGAGAAATAATAGCTGCAGAGGCTACACTGATGACACAGAATGTTAACAGGTACTCGTGTAGAAAGTCTGCATGAACGAAGACGTCAGCAGATGACAATGCATCCCACAAGACAAACTCGAGACTTAACCAAACGCTGGGAAATGGCTTACCAGTATGGGCAGAGTAAAACAAAACAAAAAAGAAACAAAATGAAGACAAGACACCATATTATTGATTTTGGATCATTTATTGTCATGTGGAATGCAGTAAAACATGTGTCCACATCCTTTACTGCTATCCTGTCCCCTTTCAACTTGGGCCTGCAAGTAACGCAATTACTCAACAGGTTAGACTGTGCCCTGAGTCTGAACCAGCTGAGTCCTGGAAGGTTGCTTGAAGCAGAGCCCAGCAAGGGAGGTCAGCACCTAGGAAGTCAATAAAGAATAAGAGATTGAAAGAGGAGGTCCTGGGTGCTGCATAGTGTTTGGTGTGTTCACTTCTTTCAGACCTGTGGTGTTCAGAAGTTGAAAAATACAAATATACATGTTGTGCATGCCTCCCTGAGAGCCACATATCATCACTAGAAATCCCCTAGATACAGCAGTATATACTTGTAATAGATAAACAGATTTTCATCAGGGTAGCAGCGCATGCAAGTAGCTGTGTCAGCATGAGGAGCCAATGACCGATCCCATCCGATGATGTCACTGATTGCAGCGCATATTGTATGATGTCAATAGGGGGCTTCATACAGAGCATGCTTTCAAGGCTACAGAGACAGAAAACTATAAGCGAGAGACCTACAGTATGCAGAAAGAGAACAGGATGTAAGTAACTATGAACTGGAAATACTGCAGGGCTTCCCTTCCCCTTGAATACTGCATGTTTGCAGTACAGTATAAGGATCTCAATGAAGGAGTGTTGTGTCAGAGTACTAAATTTGCAGATGATACAGAGATAGTCAATCTAATGAGGAGGAGGTTGTCTGTCGGCTTACAGAGGGACTGGGAGAGGGTTGGGGGAGGGACTAGGCGGATACATTGCAGATACAGCTTAATATTATTAAATGCGCAGTTATGCACTTGGGTGTCAAGAACAGTGGCAGAAGAAACACGGTAAAGCGATGGTAACAGAGCAGAAATGAAATCTGGGGATTGTCTCAGACAAGACTCTGAAAAAGGTACAGCTGTGTGCAGCAACTCTTAAGAAGGCCAATGCAATGCTTGAATGCATCAAGTGACGAACAGTAAACAAATCAAGGGAAGTGATATTGCCACTCTACAAAGCACTGGTGCGGCTTCACGTTGAGTACCCTTGCTCAGATCTGGGCACCATACTGCAAGAAAGACATTGTAGAACTGGAAATGGTTCAAAGATGTTTAAGGGCATGGAGAGGCTGGAGTATGCACTCAAACTACAGCAGCCAATTCCTTTCTTTTTAGAGAAGAAGTGGGTGAAAGGGGATATGATGCAGATGTTTAACGTAATGCACAGTATTGTGACAATGGCCTCAAGTATGCTATTTGTTTTAAGCCTTGCATTATTCTGTGTCAGAAATAACAGGAATATCCTGGTCTCGCCTACCACTGCAATTAGTGTGCGTATATGTGTGTTTGTGTAGCTAGAGATCTAGAGAGACAGACAAATACATAGGTGGACAGAAAGACAGACAGATAGGCATATGTACTTATAAATTTGTAATTTTCGACCAGGAAAGTCAGCTTGAGCTGTGATTGCTGGTCTCAGGTGCACCGTGTGGGGTGTTACATTGACCTGTTTATTGATGGAGAATGTTGTTCAGGACACCAAGGAAAATCCCAGTCTAATACGTGCCATGGTCTCTAACTTCCCATCTAATACATGCCATGGTCTCTAACTTCCACCCAGGCAGCCACCAGTGATGGACAGAAAGGACTTTGTTTGAATGTGTCATCCAAAGGAAGACACCTCCAACAGTGCAGCACCCCTCCTAGTGCACTCCAGTCTCAGTATTGCGTATTAGCCCAAGTGTGTAACTAGGCCCCATAATCTTTCAACTTCCAGTACCCTTACACTGACAGGCGGGCAGACTGGACAACTACCTGTACTCCATACATCTACCCACACTAACATCTGAACACCAAGAAATGCTATCGGGCTCAATCACTGAGGAGTAGGCTTGGCAGGCGATAAAAAAATGACACCGGATAAAGCACCAGGTCCAGATGGCTTTACTGCCAACTTCTACAAGGCCTTAGCAACTGAAGTAACCTCCATTCTTACCTGTGCCTTTAACCACACGCATGCCCAAGGAATAAGTGACAACTTGCTGACAGATGCTATGATTGCACTTCTACATTAGCCTGACAAGGATCCTGTACATCAGCTACCGCCCTATTTCTGCATCTGTCAGGACAGTAAGCTTCTCATAAAATTTCTAGTGGGCAGAGTAAACAAAGTATGGGGATACTTCATAAATCCTGATCAGGTAGGATTTATGCTTGGTCAAATGTCCTCACGCCATCTGAGGAAGCTAGGGTACATTTTCTCTGTGTTCCAGGAGCCAACCACCCTTGCGGTGCTGGTCTCCTTGGATGCACACAGAAAGCATTTGATCAGGTCTCTTGGCAATACCTCTTCTGCACCCTGAGAAAATCTGGGTTCCAAGCCCTTTATCCAGTGGGTTAAATTTCTATGCTCAAAGCCTCAAGCAAGAGTAAAGGTCTTTTTTTCAGATCCTATCCAGCTCTGAAGAGGAATGAGGCAGGGCTGCCCCGTACCCCCTCTTATTCAATCTTTATCTAGAACCCCTAATCCTAACACTCAAAATGCACCTGGAAGTCCAGGGTATACCTATGAGGTAAGGAACATATAAAATGTCAGTCTATACTAACAAATCTTACTGCATTTCACTCACCTGACCGCCTCCACTCCAGCAGCCCTGGCCACCATAGTGAAGGTTGGCACTATCTCAGATTATAAGCTAAATATAAACAAAACCCAGATGATGCCCTTGAATGTAGGTGTTAGTAAAACCAACATTGCAAGTCTGGGCCTCACAGCAGTCCCTAAGAGAAACTAAGGTACATGGGTATAGACTTCAGCCGAGATGAACCCTTAATGTACAAATGCAACCTCGACAACCTGGTCACCAAAGCCAAGCAAGGCCTAGAAGGATGGAGTAGTCTACCACTATCACTGTGGGGGCAAATAAATGTCATTAAAATGAATATCCTCCCTAGAAACCTATACCTCTCGAGCATGATAAGTGTCCACCTTCTGCTAAAGTGGTTTTCAGCCCTGTACACATACATTTCAAAATGTATTTGGTCTAATAAAGGTCACTGTAGAGCACACACAGAACTGGCTAGACCCCAAATTTAGGGAGACCTCTGCCTGCCCCACTTCAGCACTTACTACTTTACTACTCTGCCACACATGCAAGCAACTATATAAAGTGGTTGATAGCACTGCAAGAGAACAACCCCCAGATTTGTACACCGCTCTCTGGCTTACAACTGAAATCAAGCTGCACCCAGATATAGGTATGGAACTGATATCACTCATTCATATTGCCCTTAAGAAGCTCCTGCACACACTCAAGCCCACAATTAGTACCTCACTATACAGTAATCCTAATTTCAAAACAAATGGATTCCTCATAAGACCAATCTTCTGGCCAGGGGTTGCCCTCCCCTCTATAGCAGAATTTATAATGGTGGACCTTGTACCTTACAGGAATTTAAGATCCAATACCAGACAGATGACGGGTATGTATTTAAATGTATGCAAATAACACATTATAACTAGGAATATGGGTCCTCCACCCTGTAAGTAATTAAGTAAAATTTTATTTATCAAGCGCCCCATCCTAGAGGCTGTGGGTGCTGTACAGGGAAGCAAGATTTGAAATAAATAACATACGTCAATTATAAAAACATATATCGAAACAACAGCAACGAACAACAAACATTACCTAACTAAAGTCCTTGCTTAAAATAAATGATTCAGCAGTCAACTATTACTAAGACTCATAAACAATTCATAAATGCCTCTCTAAAAAGATGCACCTTCAGATCCCACTTAAACACCTCTACTGATGGGGCCTCCGTCAGGGATCTTGGAAGCGAGTTCCACAGGGCCGGGCCCACCACCTCAAATGATCAACCTCTAGAGGTCTTCAGCTGGGCCCTGGGAACCACTAGGAGGCCTTTGGTGGAGTTGCTGAGTGAGTGCACAGGGTGGACAGGAGTCAGGCGATCACTCAGGTTGCCAGGGCCCAATCTGTACAGTGTCTTGTAGGTGAGAAGACCCACCTTGAAGGTGATCCTCCACCACATTGGCAGCAGTGCAGATCATGCAGAACTGGGGTCACATGACAGGATCTGGGAAGGCCCGTCAGCAATCCGTCTGCTGCATTCTGGACCAGTTGCAGGTGATACAGAACCCCTCCACTGACACCGAGGTAAAGAACATTGCAATAGTCAAGTCTAGACATTACAGAGGCATGTACCTGCTGGCCTGGTGGGACTGAGGGCTGGGGCGCGGGGCGCCTTACCTTACGTTGCGCCGGCGACCCATGTTCAGGAATGAGCATGGGCTGCTGGGGGTTGGCAGGGGGAGAAGAATTGAGCATCCCCAGGACTGCTCTCCTTCTCTGGGGAGGGGGGTTAGCAGCGATCAGCGATTGCCTGCCCCCTAGCAGAGGCCGGGAGGTGGCATGCCAGCGCTGGAGATTGTGGGCAAGAGACTGCGGTAGGTGCTTGGTCGGGGTGCACATGGATGCATTCACGCTGCCACCTCTGGCACCATTGCACACTGCAGTCCTTGAGGGGGAAGCAAGAAAAAGTGGAAAGGGAGTCCTCTGCAGGATGACAATGGTCCCCCACTGCAACAGCTTGGGAAGGCACCTCCCCAAACACTAAATCCAGTTTGGTGTGTCCAGTCACTCCCCACTCCCTACCATGAAGAGTAAGTCGTGTGGTTAAGGGGAGGGGGTCTTCTACCCAGTGCCTATGCGGGGGGGAAGTCAGATGGGTAGCAGAGGACTCCAAGAGGGAGAAAAAGGAATAACTGCAAAAAAAAAACAAAGGCATGTACCTGTGAGGGCAGGTTGTCAGGTGGGATTTAGGCTTTAATCCGGGTAGTATTCCTAAAGTGGTAAAAACTACTATGGATGATGGACGACACCTGAGCCTCAAGTGTCAATCCACCTTGATAGACAACAGTTACAAGCAATCGGTGTTACGGTGTCAGCTGCAGCACTCCCACACTCTGTTTCCTCTTTGTACAAAGTCATATTATTTAACCACTTACTATAAAAATCAGAAGGACAATGGAAATATTGGTAAACAGGTTACACAGAGACTACCTTCGGCTGGGTATAGATATGGTCAGATGTCTACCTATACACAAAAGAATGATAAATCCAGACTCACGCAATTTAACATACTGAATAATCTTTATTACATGCCAGTAAAATTGCACTAAATGGGTAGACTTTCTTCAGAAGAATGTATTCAACATGGTGAAGAGAAGGGAAGGGATCTCAGCTTCATTTCCTCTGGGACTGGGAGCTGTCTTGTAGCTTCTGGGACACAATCAGGGTTAAGGCAAACCTTCTACTAGATGTAAAAGATTTATTCACACTGGAAATCTGCATCCTTGAGGATATTAGTAGAATGTCTGCAAGAGAGAGGAGATGTCACATTGCAGTAATAGCAGCTTCTGCCAAAAGAGTAATTCTAAGCCTAGGTGGTGGAAGGGTCTGAAAACTGGTAGGGCCAAAGATGTAAGGGGTTCTCCCTCCTCCAGTTGAGCGGGTTTGCATACACCCTTATTTTTGTTATCAAGCAAATTTGTAATATGTGGAGTAACTAAACTCATTTTCATCAACTGAGAGCATCTACCTATGTCTAGTTCCTTAACCCCCAAATGCCTGGCCCTTTAATTTTCGTTTTTAAAGTTTGACTGTGCTTTAACTCAGAAGGCCATGACCCTCGCCCACCCCAATAACAGGCCTTCACTTTCCAAAATTATTCTGACACCCTGCAAGCCACAAAGAGAGTGATTGGTAAATAACATGGTGCCCCCCATTCCAGCACCGATGATTCTAAGACACTGGCTAGATCAGGAAAATATTAGTTATCAAGAATGGTTCCGGAACTTCCGGTGACGTCAGCAGCCTGAATGGAAGCATAAGCTGGTGAGTCTCCCAGCCCGAAATCAAATCGATCGGCATCTATAATAAATAAATATGCAATCACCAGCTAAAGTCACCAGATCAAAAGCGGTGGTCACCAAGAACAACCAGACTCTGGCACAGAAGTTGCAACTCTTGCTGCAAGGAGAAAAAATGTCGAGAATTTCAGAGCCTAACGACGACGAGGACTCTTCAGTAATGTAGACAGGCTCAGAAGATGAATACCCCCAGTTAATAGCCTCGATCTTACAAACAGCAAAATCAGTACAGAAAATAGACACTACACTAACTGAACTAAGATCGGATATTGGAAGAATTGAGCACAGGGCCGACAAACTGGAGTTGGGGCTTACAACGGTCATGGAACAGGCGGACCGTCACGATCGCCTCTTGTTGTTCCTGATGGCCAGGGGAAAGGGAGTTACAGGCCAAGCTAGATGATATTGAGGGTCAGAGCAGGAGACAAAATCTTCGGATTTACGGTATTCCTGAGGGAGCCGAGGAGAGAACCTCGGATACAATAACTTTCCTACAGAAATTACTTACAGATCTGTTAAAATTACCTCCAGAGCTGGATGTCTCCATGACAGGGCCCACCGCTCCCTCGTTCAGCGACCATCGAGCCCTGACTCTCGCCCACGTTCATTTGTGGTGCGGATGACCAGCTATACCTCCAAAGAGGAGATTCTCAAACGAGCATGGAAATCAAAGAAAATTATGTTCGGGACACACCATATTATAATAGACAATGATTATACTGCAGGGGTACAGGAGGCACGCCCGGGTCATGTGGCCCATTCTGAAGCAGCTCAGGGCTCGAAATTTAAGGGCACAAATGCTATTCCCCGCACGACTAAGGGTGGAGACCAGACAAGGCACCAAAGTCTTTGAAGATCTGTTGGCGGCTAGACCCTTCCTCGAAGAGACCGGAATACCAGTCCCTGGGCTAGAAAAGAAGAGGATGGAAAAAGAACTGCGACGCTCGGCCTAGTCGGTGGCGCGTAAGAGTCTGACCAGTCATTCGCGCCCCCACTCCACCAATCTACGATCAGATGTTGCTGCACTCCTCAAGCCCTGTATCTCGAAGGTACAGCTGGCCGGACTTACCCCACAAGACAACTCTACAGATGAGGCGCAAGCCCAGGCAGCGGTTCCTCTATCAGACAGAGCCTCGGTGGACTGAGCGGTAACTCATATGTTAATGGGTAACGCGTAATTAATTAGGAGGATTTCCGGGGTAGAATATAAATGAAAAGTGGACAATTCTGGATAAACAGACAATCTACAGATCTAAAACTAAAGGAACTGGAGAAAGCTAGGTCACCCGATATAGCCCAACTGGGGGAGGGGTCATGGCCGAAATAAAACTGGTTGGGGGGAACCTCTATGCATGCTTCTTTGCCCAGAATAGGGCTGAGGTATAAATATAGCAGGGACCTGGATACCGTAGACCTGAGTGGTGGAGGGGGCGCATGAACTCACCTCGCCCTACCTTTCCTTACGGATGTTCTGGTTGGGGGAGGGGCAATGCCTCAGATTCGGAACAGATATATCTGAATGGCTCAGGGGATCCTCCTCCTCTCATGCATGATTTGATTGTTCCGGGTGAGGAATGTAGCTGCAGCCTGACTGCCTCGTGTTTCTACGGTGTGGAGGCGGGGATGGGATCCTGCATCTTTGAGGGTTTGAAGGGATGGGGCCTCTGACAAAGACACTGGGCAGTTGTATAAGTTGTGAAAGATTTTAAAGGTACACCATGGGGGATTTGAAGTAATAGTTAATGGAAAAGAACACTGCCTCAGCTTAAGCCAATTTGCCTGAAGCACCTAGCTACGTGTAGGCTAGAGGGCAGTACTTAAACTGGTGATGCTGCTTTTCTCCTTACATACCACCTCCTTATCTGGGGGGTGGAGGGACTCAATAAAGATGGCCTAGTTCTTGGATGGAATGAGGTGTGGGGCATTTCTCCACACCGAATCAAACAAGGGCTGGGAGTATCGACCGAGAATCCAGATTTCCAAAGGTTTATCGCTTGCTTACTAGTCTTGCTGACATTGATTATACCACAGAGCAAGGGGCTAAGTCCCCAAAATAGAGCTCTGAAAGGTTTAGCCCAAGACATCATACAGGGCTCAGTGTCCCAAGTGAGGCACAAACCAGTTCACTCATTTGGAATTGGACTGACCTAGGAAGTTGGGATTTTCAATGTAGAGTGCTAATATCCCCCACGGGACTTATATTTTAGAAAAGAAGATTACTTAGACATGGGAAAGCGAGGGGGGGGGTATCTCGCTATTGGTTAAAAATGTTTATTAAAATTCTGAAATTAGTAGCTCAGAAGCTATGTACTTTATGGGTTTATACTGTTAAAAGGATTGCAGCCTCATTAAAGGGGGATGGAGTTCAGAATGTTCTTAATTGCACACAGTTTGGCTGGCGGTTTAAAGCTAGCAATTTTCTGTTTTTATTATCCTGTAGATATCATATATGGCAGAGGGATGAATGTAAACAAGTGCACATTTTAAATAAAGGAGAAAAGATGAAATGGGGAGCGATCTGGAAGGGGGGGTGGGAGGATGGGAAAGAAAGGCAGGGGGATTTTAAGAACACACAAGAGTATAGATCACTAGAAAGGACCGAAAATCTTAAATATGGATAAGGTCAAATCTAAAATTGCATCACGAAATGTAAATGGTATAAATAACCCTGTTAAGAGAAAACGTCTCCAGAAATTCCTGAAGAGACAGAAATGTGAAATTCAATTTTTACAGGAGACGCATCTTTCCCCTAAAGAAGCCCTCAAATTTAAAAGTAGAGAATTCCCGACTGTCTACCACGTATCCCTCCCTAATGGGAGAAAGAGAGGGGTGGCCACTCTGCTCTCAGCTTCACTCCCATTCGTAGAGGAGGAGGCAATAATGGAAGCGGGGGCTAGATATGTGATGGTAGTGGGTCGTGTTCAGGATCTTCAGATAACATTGTTAAACGTGTATGCCCCGGGGACACACATTGTTTTCTTCGCAGACTTATTTAAGTTACTGGCGGAAAGGGCAAAGGGGATAGTGATTGCCGGGGGAGACTGGAATGTTGTCATGGATAGAGCCCTGGATACCACCTCAAACATCCTGGCCCCTAGTGAGAGGGTCTCCAAGCCGCTGAAGAGACTTATGAAAGATACGGGCTTGACGGATGTTTGGAGGGAAAAGTATCCCAAGGCAAGGGATTATACCTACTATTCCCCAAGGTATAACATTTTTTCAAGACTAGATATGTTTTTCACATATGGGAGGGACCTGTCAGTTTTTGAATCTGTGTGGGTGGGTACTGAGACCCTATCAGATCACAAACCAATATATGCTCGGATTGACCTCCAGCTTCCAAAAAAACCTACACAATGGAGGCTCAACGTCAGTCTGCTTAGGGACGAAAAGGTCAGGGAGGAAATCCGGGAAATAATAAAACAAACTATTCAGTCGAATGAGGGCCTAGATGTCACGCCCCAAATTCTTTGGGATACTGTTAAAACGTTGATTAGGGGGAGGTTGATTTCAATAGCTACATATAAAAAAAGGGAAAGAGAAAAACAAAGGGAACAACTAAATCAGGAACTTAAAGCCCTTGAAGGGCAACAGAAAATAAAATTCAGTAGAGAAAGAGGGAGAAAAGGGATCTCAAACAAAGGCTTCAGAGGATACAGCTTTTGGAAACTGAAAAGGCGCTCCTATACACAAAACAGGCCTATTATGAAGGGGGACCAAGAGACACACGCTTCTTGGCATACCAGCTGAAACAGCAGTAGGCCAGGGCAAATGTCACCGGCCTTCGACACCCGGCCATGGGTTCTGTCTTCTATAGATGGGAACAGATAGCCGAGACGTTTGTCAGGTACTATAAAAAGCTATATCACTCTCAGCCGGACACATGTCCTGAGGAAGCTCTGCGTTTTCTAGAAGCTCTAAAACTACCCAGGCTTACTGCGGCCCATAGACAAACTCTGGAACGCCCAATCACGCAACAGGAAATTGTGGATACGGTGGGGGGGGGGGCTTAAGATGGGTAAATGTCCGGGTCCCGATGGGTTTGCGGGGGAGCTATATAAAATGTTTGTAACAGATCTGACTCCCATCTTGAACACGGTATACAATCAGGTATGGTTAGAGGGAGCTGTGGTCCCCCCGTCATGGAATTACACTTCCATAACGGTGATCCCGAAAGAAGGCAAGGATCCGAAGGAGTGTGGGTCCTATAGACCAATTTCCCTCCTTAACGTAGACTACAAAATTTTCACTGCAATAATAGCCAAACGACTCCAGTCTTTTCTCGCAGACCTTGTACACCCGGACCAAATGGGATTTGTGGAGGGTAGGCAGGCCCCGGAAGGAGTAAAGTGAACCGACAACATAATTGACATTATTAACAAAAAAAGCATTCCCGCCTGTCTTATGAGCCTCGATGCAGAAAAAGCGTTTGACAAAGTCGACTGGAACTTTCTCTTCCTAGTCCTTAAAAGAATGGGCTTTCCGTCGACATTTTTGGAGGTGATTAAGGCTTTGTACGCCTCCCCACAAGCCTTTGTGAGGGTTAACGGGGGTATCTCGTGGAGGTTTACCCTAGGGCGAGGTACAAGGCAAGGTTGCCCACTGTCCCCCCTTCTTTTTGATCTATATATAGAACCCCTTGCCCAGGCAATAAGAGAATCAAGTGAGGTTAAGGGAGTGGAAGTGGAAGGGGAGGAATATAAAATATCCCTATACACGGATGACGTCCTTCTATATATAACTAACCCGGACAGATCCATCCCTAAAATATGGGCTCTCATTGATAAGTTTAGTCAGTACTCAGGATACACACTAAATAAAAATAAAACAGAAGTTCTGAAATTTCACTACAACCCTCCCACTAATATAATGCAGATGCTGGACACAAAGTGGAACAGGGGGAAAATTAAATACCTGGGTGCTCAAATCCCAAAAAATTTAGCAATGCTATACTCGAGTAATTTTGAACCCATAATAACTCAGATTAAGTAGGATATTAAGAGGTGGGAAGCCCTCAACCTACCCTTATATTCAAGGATACAGTCAGTATCCATGAACATACTCCCTAAATATGTGTATCTCTTCCAGTGCCTTCCAATAAAAATTCATAAAAAACTATTTCAGATTTGGCAAAGGATGCTTACAAGGTATATTTGGAATAATAGAAGACCTAGACTTAAAACTACGGTACTGCAGACAAACAAAACGTATTGGGCCCGAAATGTCCCTAATCTGGAAGATTATTTTTTAGCCACCCATCTAAAATGGGCCCTCCTATGGTCAGTTAAAACATATAAGGCACAATGGAAGACAATTGAGGAGGCCAAGACAGATGGGATGCCGTTGGGAGCCAGAGTGGTGACACCGGGGATCCAGATTAGAGACCAGGATGTCTCACTGATGTCCGTAAAAAATACACTGGGTTCTCTAAAACGTCTATGGAATAAACATAAATTAGACGAGGAGATATGGCCATTGAGATGGTTTGCTTGGGACCCAGAGTTTTCACCATCTAGGCAGGATCTTACCTTTAAGAATTGGGGTAGATTAGGTTTGTACTCCCTGAGTCAGTTTCTGAAGGGAAATACTGTCTCAGAGTTTACTCAGATTAAAGAATACTCGTTGAGACAGGCAGATTACTTCAGATACTTGCAAATAAGATCTTACATACATGGTCTGCAGAATCTCCACAAACACTCTAACTTTTCAGCAGGGCTGAGGGATATCGTAGCAGAAATACTAAACTCAACAAAAGCTAAGGGCCTGGTCTCGACTATATATGGAGCCCTGAGAGATAGAAGAGGGAGTAAAACCGCCCATGTTAAGAGCAGATGGGAACGGGAAATGGGGGAACATTTTGAGGACGGGGAATGGACCTCGGCTGTGGCACTGGCTCTCAGGACCACGTCCTCTCCGATGTGGAGGGTGTACGAGTGGAAGGTAAGAATGAGATTATTGTCCCAGGGAATCAGTGTAAATGGGATAAGAAATGCTCCGGGGAATGCTGGCGGGGGTGTGGGGTAATTAAAGCAGACTATCTACACGTATTCTGGTCCTGCCGGCTCTCATAAACTACTGGATAGAAGTACAACAGAAAATAAGGCTGGTATTCTCCATACAGTCTGTATTGGGTCCCAGGAATCTGATATTGGGAATGAAACCAGTAGAAGTCAGGGGAGCAAACAAAGTATACTTATGGAACATCCTTCTTACTGCCTCTCACAAAGCTCTAACTAGAAGGTGGCTTTCACCATGTCCGCCGACAGGCCAAGACTGGCTATCAATTATAAATGAAATCAAGGACATGGAGGAAGTCACGTATAGAATAAATTTGAGAACACAGACTTTTGTGGAGAGGTGGACTCCATGGCTGATGTTACCAAATGCAAGTGAAGTGGAATAGACTAGAAGGAGATTGTGGTAGGGAATGGGGCTCGGAGAGTCACATAAAAAGGACAATGGAGAATCAAGCCTTCCAGGTCGCTCTCCGTAAAGTAAAAGTAAAATAAAATAAACTTACAGTGGGAATAGATTTAATAGATGAAATGAAAAATGGATAAAGACATCCCTTGTAAATATGTATGTACTCCTTAAGTTATATGCGCTGGAAACAAGTTGTGATTACTGTATGCCTGTGCCAAAATATGCAATAAACTTGAATATAAAAAAAAAAAAGAATGGTTCCAACATTTACACCTTGATCTTAAAATTGAGAAAATGATTACTAGTCTGAACAATAAACATAAAGCTTTTGAAAAACGTCTGGGCAAATTTTTAACACTATATTCACTTCCACAAAATGATGCATCATAAAGCCAGTGGAGCATGGAATACTGTATGCTTATATAATTGTGGTATGTTATTCCCACCATCATATCTGATCTACTGTGAATGAATTATTTTGACCTCTTCATAGTTTTTTTGGGACATGTGACTTGTCTGTATAGTGTTTGTCTCGCTGTGTCATGTTGTGTTGTGTTAATGTATGTTATGGATAGATAGATAGATAGATACATAGACAGACAGACAGACAGATAGATGCCAATGGGACGGAATGTGTTTTTGTCTGGCAATGGGTACCCTGGTATTTCTGTTTATTGGGTTGCTGGTAAACCCAACACTGGCACCCTTGGAACCCAGAAAGCTAAGCCACACACCAAAAATGGTCATAAATCTTACTTTGCAAGATATAGTTAAAAGCACCATCATTTTATTGGTGTGTAGTTAATTTTCCTGCACAAAAAGGTTAATGCTTAAGTCTCACAGGACTCTTGTTTGAGATCATTTTACTCACAGACTTTGGGGGTCTCTGGCCAACTTTAAACAATGAGTCCAGTAGCAACTTCTTCTATAAGAAAGGTAAACAGAAGATAACCAGTGCCATAGATTTCAAGGGATGTACTCATACCTACAAAATAATGGCTTCCTTCTTGTGATCACAATGGTAGCATTAACATACTTAAAGAACTCTATATGTTTATTTATTTAAAAGATGACAGCCGGGAAAGACACACTGAGCCAAGACTCGCTTCCAGGTGTGGCTGGAGGAAAGGGTTGAAAGGAGAACAGCTACAAATACAGTCAACATAGCTATGCCAGGATAACAGGTGTATACAGAGGCAGCGGTCACATGTCCTGGCATAATTTAAATACATCATTGTATACAGCAGTATGTAGTAAACAATCGAGTGTAGAGAAGTGCACGGCATGTGTTGAGATAGGGGTAATAAGGTGAAGGGTAGCCACTAGAGGACATAGCAGGTGAGGGTCAAGGGAGAGGAGATAGGGCTAGGGAGGGGGGTAGACAGGAACAGGAGGGTGCAGGATGTTACCTTAGGTGGAATTTGAATGCAGAGAGAAAAGGGGAGAGGGGGAAGGGGAAGGATGGCAGGTTCCAGAGGGAGGGAAGATGATAGGAGAAGGCTGATTGGCCAGCAGAGGAGTGGGGGTGGGGAGTGGAGAAGGTACAGGAATCCCTGGAGTGAAGCGGGTAGGAAGACCATGGAGCAGGGGATAGTAAGGAAGATAGGGGGTCTCTGGGACCCAAACCAGTATTTGGTGATGAAGGCAGCACAGTGAGCCTGGTGACATGACAATAGGGGGAGGATGGAGAGGGAAGAGTAGAGGGAGCAGTGATTGGTGTGTGGGGAGAGTTTGTAGTGAAATGGCAGAAGGTGTTGAATAGGGTATAAAGTCTGGCAGGGGAGGATGAGGGGGTGACCCCATAGACTATATTTGCGTAATCGAAGACTAGGAGAACCATTTTGGTTACAAGATCCTTGCAGACATGGAGGGCGAGGCAGTCTTTTATTGCAAAATAGGGCATCGAGTTTGGGACAGAGTTTGACATGAACAGCGTCTATGTGGACAGAGAAATCAAGCTTACTGCTGAGCCAAACTTCTAGGCACTGTACTTGAATGCAGGGATCACATCTAATGTGGTGACATCTAGAGTGGTGAAACTGTTTGTGTGTGTGTGGTGGGGGGGGCACGAGCCTGGCCAATTAATGGCAGGTGCCGGAGTTCATGGTTACTCTCTTTTTGGTGTTGACCTTTAGCTACTTCTTTGGAACCAGCATAAGACACAGTGGAAATCATGCTGGAGTGGCCTGGTCACAGCAGCAGCCATAGGGCCAGAAGTGTAGATAACCGTGTCTTCCATGTACATATGGATGTTCAAGGAGACACATGCAGAAGGGAAGCCATTGAGAAAACTGGAGAAAAGGATGTAAATGAAACAAATGTACTAAACATGTATTCTAAGTTATTTATTGCTATTCACATTACATAATTCAAGATCATTAAACATACTTTTAGTTCACAAAATGTATTTTCATCTTCCCTCTAGGACCCTGGAGTACTGGTTAAGGCAGCAAGAGAGGTTCTTATGGCCATCTTGATTTCAAACATGTGACTTTGGTGAAGACAGATTTTTACTTTATTATTGCATACTGGTGCAATAACTTTAATTCCAGATAGTACAAAGGGTGCAGCAGCACTGGGCCATCTCTGACTCTGTGACCAGCGGAAGGTCACTGCCGGCAGGGCTACTCAAAGCCACCTCCTTGAGGACATTTTTCCCCTGCAAGCAAAGCTCCAGGTGCAGCCCCACCAGGCCATCTCTGACTCCATGACCAGTGGAAGGTCACCGCCAGCCAGCTATTCATAGCCACCTCCCCGAGGACTTTTCCTTGCAAGCAAAGCTCCAGGTACAGCCCCACTGGGCCATCTCTGACTCTGTGACCAGCGAAAGGTCTCCGCCGGCCGGGCTACTGAAAGCTGCCTCCCAGAGGATTTTTCTCCCACAAGCAAAGCTCCAGGTACAGCATTTTGGCACTAGCTACTAAGCTGGGGAAGTGATTGGTGCAGAGCTGTTGGAGGAATAAGCCGATTGGCTGACTCCAGATTCGGCCAGGCTCTGATTGGTTGCTTCACTTGCTGACTGTCCTGGGCTGCTCTCCAAGGCTTCTTCTCAGCTATTGCACCGTGAGCCACCAAGAAGCCCTCGGACAAGGATTTTACACTCAGCCCTAGCTGCTACAACCAGTTTTTTTTCCTTACTGCCTATTGTACATTTTTGTGGGGAAACTTCCGTTTTTAGGACTGTAATAGCTGGGGAATGTACAAACTTTTAGCACTGGGTAATTTTTTATTCCTGTGTTAATGCCTGCCTAGTAATGTGCCTAGGATTGTGTTAGATATATCTGTTCTGTTAGGAGCTGTGGTGCTTAGTCTGTTCTACTAAGTTATTTCTGCCTACTCTCCTACTAAGACTTTCTACGAGCCTGGGGCAGGTCTACCCCGTACCAGTCTTGCTTTCACTGCATCACTACTCTGTTCTCCCTTATCTCCTGCTACTAATGTAGTCTAGCCCCGTGCTTTGCCCTAGCTCACTTTAAATTGTTTTTTATTTACCTTTTTAATACTCTAGCCCTACTCCCGCCACTCTTAATGGATTTAATCGGACTCCTGTTGTCTTAATTTTGAATTTTAGGTGCCAAACCAACGGTCTCCCGTTGTGAAATTGGGCTCCCCCCCCTCTCTCTCTGTCTACCAATTATTTAATCTCCCTTGTTCTGTTACTATCAGCTTTTACATTTAGGTGCCAAGCAATGGCCTCCCATTGTACTGCCTGAACTCCCCCCCCCCACCTGCTCTTGGATTAATCTGCTCCCTCCCACAGTACTAATCCTTTAATCCCCACCCTGCCATTAAGCGTACTGCTAGCCTTTGTCTTGGGGCTATAATTGTGACTGCTTCCCCCTTTCTCTTTTCAGCTGCAGCCCCACTGGGCTATCTCTGACTCTGTGACTGGCGGAAGGTTGTCGCCGGTTGGGCTACTCAAAGCCACCTCCCCAAGGACTTTACCCTGCAAGCAAAACTCCAGGTACAGCATTTTGGCACTGGCTCCTAAGACAGGGAAGTGATTGGTGCAGAGCTGCTGGAGGAAAAAGCTGATTGGCTGACTCTGGATTTGGCCAGGCTCTGATTGGTTGCTTTATTTGCTGGCTGTCCTGGGCCACTCTCCAAGGCTTCTTCTCAACTATTGCGCTGTGAGCCACCAAGAAGCCCTCGGACAAGGATTTTATGCTCAGCCCTATCTCTCACAACCAGTTTTTTAGCCCAGCCCCCCACCCTCTCCCTAGGCCACCTTAAATGCATGTTAGCCCCGCCTAGTTCCCTGCACAAATCCCTTATTGGCTAGCAGTTCTGCTAGTGGTTTGTTTAAAGGGACACACCACAATTGCTCAATCTGCATGTCTGTTAAGATTTATTGGCCATACTTTTTATGTCGAACTGAAATTTAGTTCAAGAGCTGCTGGCCTTCCACCCACTATCCTGTTTCTGACCTAGGACTAGGGACGTTAAACACTGGCTGTACTACCCCTAACGTACTGGAAGTACCCAAGAGCTGTAGTTTGCCACCTTCTTCTGATTATAAGAACCAGGGCTAGTTAATCCTTATGGCACACGTTGTGACCAGGCTCCAGAATGAGGGCCACTTGCTTGTTCTCCTGTCTGTCTTTCCTCTTACTATGCCACACAGAACTTCATATGATTACACAGCCTCCTCCTAGTGGTACGTTCGAACCTAGAACCACAGTGGACTGCCAGGGTATTTTTAACTACTCTGATTGTTATATATGTGCCTCTACCTTGGTGGGCTGGAACTTTTATTGTATGACATTATATTCCTTCGCCAACGTACCTCAGCCCTCCCTGCTATTCATGACTAGCATTTTAATCTACTCAGTGTTAGGGTCCGCTTGGCGTTACCCTTAGGGACCCCCCAACTCCACCCAATAATTCCTGTAAACGAGAACGGACTAGAGTGTACAGGTTACTTCTGGGAGCTATTTGGAAACTTCTGCTCCTTCTATTGTTGTGCTCCGGCAATGTCGAGCTCAACCCTGGTCCTCCAGCAGCTATCATGTCAGCTGCTGACTTACCTAGTATCAAAGGTGTGAGCTTTATGCACATCAGTGTGTGTAGCTATTAAAAAAAAAGTACCTCTATTCAGGTCTGCCATACCACGCTTGATGTCTTGGTGGTCACTGAGTCTTAGCTCAGACCTGGAGCTGCTGACCGTGAAGTGAACAGCCCATCCTACTCTCTGTTCAGAACTGACAGGCAGGCTAGAGGAGGAGATGTTGCCATTTATGTTAAGGATAACTGCCTCAGTCATTAAGTTGGCCTCAATTCCAAAGGAATTTGAAAGATTGACTCTCAAAGTTGAGCTCTCCTCCACTGTCTGATTCTGTGTTATAGGATGTTATAGGCCTCCGTCGGCAGGACAACACCTCTTGAACCATTTAAGTTACTCCTTGAGATCCTTGTCTTCAGAGTTTATCATACTAGGGGACTTCAATGTGGACTGGTTCTCCAGTGCCTCCACACCCCTTAAAACAATTTTTGACTCCTTCGGGTTGTCACAACTTATCACTGAAGCTACGCATCCTAACAAGAGGAACCCAAATAATAGCACTCTGCTGGATCTTGCTGTAGTTAGCAAACCTCATCTATTTTCCCATGCTGGTGTATTTTTCTCTGATATCAGTGACCAGTGCTTCATTGCCTGTGTAATATCCAACCCGAAATTATCATCCCCATCCAAATTCACCATTAAGAGGTGTTGATGTAACTTTGACCTCTGTGCACATATCTCTGATCTACATGAGTCCCTGGGTTGGCAGGACTTCTACCTAGCAAAATCAGTGAACACGGTGTATCACATCTTCCAAGAAATTGTGCTGGGGCCCTGGACAGGCATGCTCCGCTGGCTAAAGTCCGTGCTAAGAATAAATCATGCCAGTGGTTTATGGCAGACTTGAAGGCTGCACTGATTAACAGAGATGTGCTGTGGAAAACAGCCTGGGAAACTAAGCTCCTGGCTGACTAGATCTCATTTAGGAGGGTGAGGAACCTTTGTACCAAGATGGTCCGAGAGGCAAAGGCAAACTTTACCGTGTAGAACTTGACTCTTCCTCTAAGTGTTCCTAAAAATTTTGGAAAACCTTGAAGGATATAGAAGGTCATGCATCTGGTAGTTCCTTACGTACAAAAATTACTATTGGTGCCACGTCAGTCTCGGATAGGCCGACAATCCTCAATTCTCTCAACAACCATTTTGCTACTGCAGGTTTAGCCTTCGATACCTCCTCTGCCAACAATCTCCACTCACAACTTGGAGTACATGACCAAGAAGTCCATGTCACTAGCACTGCGTTCTCCCTTTAGCCTACGTTCTTGAAAGAAGTTGAAGACCTTCTGCTTCAGCTGGATACCAGGAAAAGTGCCGATGCAGATCTTTTAGACCCTTTATCCCTTAAAATTGGTTTTCACATTTTGGCTGTGACAGTTACACATCTTTTTAATCTATCTCTCTTGTAGGGCGATCTTCCTCCCGAATGGAAAACCAGACATGTGACCCCCTTTTTTAAATCCAGAGACCCCAGTGACCTCAACAAGTACAGGCCAATTTCCCTACTCCCTATTTTGTCCAAACTGCTGGAGAAAATTGTGAGTACTCAGCTCAGGAATTATTTAGAGTCTGCAAATATGCTTAACCTATTACAGTCGTGCTTCAGACCATGACATAGTATCAACTCGGCACTTGCTAAGGTGACTAATGACTGGCAGTGTGAACTGGATACCAAGAATTTTGTTTGTGCCATATTTTCAGACCTAAGCAAGGCATTTGATACTGTTAACCACAACTTGTTCCTTTCTTCTCTCCAGAACATTGGCCTGGATTCCCTATCCCTGAGATGGTTCTCTAATTACCTTACAGCTCAGCTTCGGCAGGTAAAAGCGGAAGGGAAACTCACCACTAAAACCCTTATTGAGAGGCATACTGCAGGGTGCATATTGGGTCCACTGCTTTTCACAATATATATTAACAGAATCGATGCCAGTATCAAATCTGCCAACATACATCTGTTCGCCGATGGTACGGTGCTTTATATCAGCAGACCTACTCCTGAAGCAGCATGTAGAGATCTTCAACAGGAGTTCAATCAGTTGCAACTACAGCTATCGAACCAGAAACTACTCCTAAATGCCAAAAAAAAAAAACAAGGCAATATTCTTTTCACCCTTTGTCCATGCAATGAACCTGGCCACCCATGGAATGTTACCGGAGATCATTACACTCCCAGGCGAACCATTGGAATTTGTAACCAAGTTCAAATACCAGGGGGTTTGGATTGCTCATAGACTTTCCTTTAATGATCACATTGAAGGACTGATAAGAAAGCTTGGACAGAGGCTAGGTCTCTTTTACAGGATTAACCACTTTCTTACATGGGATGCGAAGAAGAGACTGGTCCAAACCACTTTCCTTTCCTTACTAGATTATATGGACTTCCTCTATAGCCAGGGCCCCGCTGCTGCACTTGCTAAACTTGATACACTCTATCATAGAGCTTTAAGGTTCATTACTGGTCTTCCTTACTGTGTGCATCACTGCTCCTTATGCACTGCTGTGTGAAAGTCATCCCTCAATCACAGGCGACAGAGAAACACTGCTCTCTGGACCTTCAGAGCTATCACCAAGAAGCTGCCCCAATATATTTCGGATTGTCTACCACTAAGCATGGTAGGCAAGTATGCCCTGGGAAGTGCATCTTACAGAAACGTAGAAACATAGAATTCGATGGCAGATAAAGGCTGCTTGGCCCATCCAGTCTGCCCATTTCCCTACCTAATAGATATGCTACAGATCCTAGTTAACCCACAGCCTACTCCCTCCTACCACCACCCCCTAGAATTGTCTTATGACTGTCCCATGTATTCTTGAATTCCATCACTGTTTTTGACTCCACAACCTCCTCAGGAAGGCTGTTCCATGCATCTACAACCCTCTCTGTGAAAAAATACTTCCTCACGTTACCTCTGAGCTGTCCCCCCTCTATCTTCGAATTGTGCCCCCTTGTTCTTGCACACTTTTTTTTCTGGAAGATGCTACCCTCTTGGAATTTGTTGATTCCCTTGAGGTACTTGAAAGTTTCTATCATGTCCCCCTCTCCCTCTTTTCCTCGAGGGTATACATATTAAGCTCCTGAAGTCTCTCTTCATATGTCTTCTGGTGCAGAGCCTGCACCATTTTAGTTGCCTTCTCTGGACTGCCTCCATCCTGTCTGTGTCTTAGCAGAGATTGGGTCCCCAGAACTGCACACAGTACTCCAGATGGGGTCACACCAGCTGTCTGTACAGAGGGATGACAACTTCCTGTTTTCTACTGGTGATGCCTCTTCCTGTCCATCCCAGTATCCCCCCAGCCCTCCTTACTGCCCTCTCACATTGCTTGCGCACCTTTAGGTCATCTGATATGACTACCCCTAGATCCCTTTCCATTTTTGTCATTGTTAGTATCTCGCCCCCATTGTGTACTCTTCTCCTGGGTTTTTGTTTCTCAGGTGCATTACTTTGCACTTCTTAGCGCTGAATCTAAGCTGCCTTATGTCTCCTTTATTGTGCCCAAGGTCAAATCGTGCTTTGTCAGGGCATCCTTAAGTTATGTGCCACCCCTAATCTGGAACAAGTTGCAAAAAACATTGAAATTGGTCCACCCCATCAATTTAGCAGCATTCAAAACACTTTATGTTCGCTCTTTTGAGGAATCCTATAATTGCATCCCCTGAACTTTGCCTTATCCCCAGTTAAGAGTCTTCCATATACTGTCTCCTAGCACTCTTCCTACCACACTTAATAACCTTATATTCTCTATCAGAAATGCTTCCTTCTATACTATCCTTCTGCTTCCATTCTTCTCCCCCCTTCCCCTACCGGTGTCAACCTTCCACTCCCATCTCTTACCTATGGATCCTTTGCTTCATGCTTTCTGTCATTTTCCAGTTTTGTTCGGTAAATATTGACTCTGTTTATGGAAACTCACTATATATTTTGTATTTATTATTTTCTGTGTTGTTGTTACTGTTATCCTCCTTGTACGTTGTGTTTGCTACTGGCTCAATTTCTATCCATTTTATAGTTTTGATGTAAATATTGTGTATGTATAATGATTGTATTCTTTCCAGGTCCATCTCTCAAATGAGCATTGCTCAATGGTGTTTGCCTGGTTAAATAAAGATTTTGATTTATTGATTGATTGACTGACTAGAAAGTATACTATGCGTGAACAAACACTAATGAAAATGATCTGACATTTAACCAGATTTCCTTGACAGTAGGGCACATTGTTAAAACATAAAGAGGTTGTAAACATGATCCTGTCGTACAAGTAAGATTTTAGCAGTAAGACTGGCTACCTTGAAGTCATTGGCCTGAGTTTCCAAGGTTTCTGAGCTTCACTTTTTTAGAACTCTGTAGCCTTATCTAAAGGTTAATCCTCAAGGTTACAAAATTCTTCTGTACTCCCAGATAAAACTCAGAATTCCAGTTGTCCTGAGGTGTTTTACCTGATTAGAGACTCAGACAACAAATATTTGTGTATTTCAACTTGTCTGGAAGTTTACATTTCTTGGACATGATCTTTGACGCTTGACACAGATAAGAAATACATACCCAGCTCACAGATTTCCCAACCAAATGCTGCTGGATATCCTGTAGTTATGTCCAGGTATGTGAGTGTGTGTGTGTGGGGGGGGGACACATACTTTAAAGCAACAAAACTGCATGGTGCCAGAAGTGACCTACAGGTACAATCAGGAAAAAAAACAGTTTCTTACCCTCTTATTGTATGCTATATATCTTATTTTCTTTACTCACAGATTCACACACGTGCAATGGATTCAGTGTCACAAATGTTACCAAAACAAACTGCAAAGTGTTTTAAATCCAGTCTGTACCTCTGCATATACCATGTGATCAGGCAGTGTCAGCCAGTTAACATAAATGTTGCATTAAGAATTGCTAAAACGTACACTTTATATTTTATTTATTTTGATAACCGGGCAAACCCTCTGGGGAACTAGCCCTTATTCAGGTGTGAAAAGGAAATTATGCAGCAGGCAAACAGATATTGCAAGGATATTTGTAAGATTTGCCATGGGGGGGAGGTGGGTATGTGCACTGAATTCTGTTTTTACTGATGTATACCATATGGAGTAGCACCTCTAATAAAAAAAATTCTGGCCAGAGCTGATATGGCTGCAGCCAAGCTTACAGAGCTCATGGCGGAACACCAAACAATCCACTGTGTCCAAGATGGCCGCCGGAGCTCAGCGTGCATGCACGTGCAGTTGCGCATGCGTGACTTCACTTCTGCAGTTGTAGTGAAGTCAAACATGCACACTGAGCTCTCATGGCCATCTTGGGCATGGCAGACTGTCCCACTGTGAACACATGGAGTCACTGGGGGGAATAAGTGGAATGTTTCTGCAACTCCAAATTTGTGCTTTGGTCTCTCGGTTTTACTGCTGCAGTGCTGGCAAGACAGCTGCAGGCTCCACCCACTGCAGCCATAAAAAGCCATTTAAAGTTTGTTAAAGAGCCTCACAAGCCTTGACCCCTGCACCCGATATACAGGTGCTGTAGGTCATGGGGCTGCTTTCAGTGTAAATCTTGCCATAAATAATGATAATGTAAAAAAAATTAGAGCACTCGTAAAATTACAAACATGAGGCCCCAATGACTTCCTGGTTTCTCGTGCCGCCCATGCTTCTCCTCCGTGCTCTGCAGATTTATGATGCAATGCCAGGGAGAGTTTGGGGATGAGCTCCATTATACTCTATGGGCAGCACCTTTTCAGTCTTTTTTTTTTAAATTATAATGGCCATCTAGTCATAAAACGTGAGCATGGGTCGACTAAATCTGCAGAGCGTGGGGACAGAGCATGGGCGGCACAGAAACCAGGAAGTCCTTGGGACCCCGTGTTTGTAATTTTACGAGTGCTCCAATTTTTTAACATCATCATTATTTATGGCAAGATTTACACTGGAAGCAGTCCCATGAGGTACAGCACCTGTATATCGGGTGAAGGGTCTGCTTCTTTTAACTTGGTAAGTCTCTTTAATGAGCAAGGGTTGAGCAGCTAAGTTTGTGTTTGTTTGATGCTTGAAAGATGCATGACTTTTTGTTAGCTAGTTCCTCGCTTCCTACCTACCCACTGGCTGCAGTGCACCTTATATACAGGAAAGCCATTTCTAGCAGTTGCATTTTAGAATAGGGACCCAGCTGATGGGTGGTCTACCTTGATGTCTGGTAGCCTGACAACTTCACAGCAAGGCCCTGATGTGAATACCAAAAGACCCCCAACTCCTCTTGGAGATAAAATAAGTAAGTGGTCAATTCAGGTAGAAAAAATATTATATTTGTAAGATTTTCCATTGGGGGGAGGGTGTGAACTGAATTCTCTGTTTTTACTAATGTATGCCACATCCAGTAACATCCCCAAGGAGAAAGCCATTTAAATGTCCCTGGGACAAGTGCACCTACCTGGTCAACAAACAAATAAACAAATGAAGTCTGTGAATGAGCAAGGGCTGAGCTGTTAATTTTGTGTTTGTTTTAAACTGATATTGTAAAACAGCATATCAAGAAAAACATATAAATATGACAGCAGTGCAGCGTACAGCATTTATCCCACATATCAAGGGAAACAATTACAAACATTATAAAAGGGTCTCAGCAACAGAGCTTTCTGATTGGATGTAAACATTCTATCAGCCGCATGTTAATCTTTTTTTAACAGACACGTAGAGCCTAATCATTAGCTGAACAAGGTTTAACTATTTAAAGAACATTTTTATTATAATAGCAATAATGAACTCCCAGAGGTTATGTTAATGATCAGTTAATCCCCCTCTGGGCAACATGGCACTCAGATATGTCTTGTGCCACATTACACCCCTAGAGTATGATTAACAGACAATTTATGTCAAAAACGCACTCAGCAGGTCAGGCCCTCTGCTCCCTCCGTGCCAACCTCCGAGCGCAAGAGTGTGAACAGGTAACAGACAGGTTAACCCTCCTGTCTGCTTTTGGGTCCGAATCACCTTTAGTCTCAAGTTCTGGGGGGGGATTCAAACTGTGAACCTTATGCTAGCGTACCCAATGTACAGGCTCAGATACGTACCCTCTTCGGGGATTGCGGTACAATTTTTCGCCACTGGCACCAAACCAGGCTTCCTAAATGAACCCTTAAAACTCTATAAAAAACGTTAGGTATATTCTTACCTTCTCCCAGTTTAGTAACACCATCAAGCTGTTTGAACAATTGTCAGACTTAACCATCTACACGTCACATGCAAAAAGAACTGGCAGACACCCAGGCAGTCTTCTAAATGAAAGGTACTTCACTAAAAGATGATAAAAAAATGAAAAATGTAAAAACAGAACAATATATTGAACATACAATCTCATAAAAGAACAAGGGCAAAGTACAAAACATAAACTCCTACCACCATACATTTAGACTTGTTCTATGTAATGTATTACCTCTGTAAGTGCCTAAGTTAGTTTCTCTTGGAGTCCCAAAATATGTCTTTGTCCCCAGTTACAAGGATACATTTCAACTCCACTCCCACCCCCTTGGTGAGTCATCTAGCTCCTCCTTTTAGAATATAAAATTGCAAAAAATGATTTCCTCTCAGGAGATAATTTAAGTAATGTGACTTCAGAAGGAAAACTACGTTTCCTAAATTATGACAGTCTAATCAAGCCTTTCCTTTGAACTGGTGGCTAGTTCCTGTTTTCCCAAGGACATCAAAGGGTTTTACAACTTTTAACACCAGGTTGGTATCAATGTTCTTCTTCTTAAGACATCGTAAAAGTTTATTATGGTCATCATCTGGCAGATGGCCATAAAATGCAATTTCTCAAGGAAGTTAATTACATTACAGAGATCTCCTGGTCAGTTAACATATTCTGTAGCTCCGGTGGGGCACCCACAGAAGCGCAATGCACCGGCTCTCTTATGTGAGACAATCACATACTATATTTTTATATTACAAATATCATACCACAATCATAGCCAGCTGGCCAAGCGTCACAATTTACTTAACCCCTGGTCATTCTGTATTGCTTAATGAAACCACTGCAGTACATACTGTAGTATGTACAGTACCTCACATATCAAGAGAAACCTTAACAAATATGTTCTCAATAAGACACAATATGGTGTGCATGGAACATATTTTACCACACGGCCAGGGGTGTAATAAGGCATGAGGCCTCTGGCCGAGTGCCTTTAGCCACTGGTGTACAGTAAAATATGTTCCATCAACACCCTGGAGTGTCTTATTGCACTTATAAAATGGGCTACGATTTTATTTTACTTTTTACAGTTTGAAAAATCATGCTTATATGTAGAAAAAAAGATTGTATTCTATGAATCTATGATAAAATAGTCTTTCTGCCTACATTGTTTTGTGTTAATATTCAGTAGTTCATTTGCACGTAGCGCTGTACTTTCAAAAAACACTGTTGAGGTATGATTGCAAGGTACTACCACAACAGCCCATCACATCTAATTCTGTTGCTTCAACCAGATAAATACACAGCTAACAGTCGGTAAACTAGTGCACAACAAAATCCTCCCCGAGCTCTTCCTAATCACTGCCCACCTCTCCCCACCATTCCCTCTCGATGTGGTCTCTCAAGGAACTGACATTCTGTGACCCCCTTACATACAAATGGATCACATCCATCACCCCTCACATGTAAATCACAAACTCCATGTCCCTGGCGCTGTTCATCCGGTACCAACACACAGTGAGACAGAAAGAAAGAGAAGCAAGAATATTTTGTCAGTTTCATGGGCGTGTGAAATAAACATGGCGTGCGATTCTCCAACTCACAGCCTGGATGAAATAGCTCTCTCGGCTCTGAGGGTGAGTGAATACTTCACGCTGATGATGGTTCCTGATTGACGTTAGCGAGGAAAGAACAATAGTGGTATTTTTAAATGCCAGTGTTGTAACGCTTCATGATTTTTGCCTGTTTACTGCTGTCCTTTTTTTTTACCCATTCGTGGAACAGATTTCATGCATGGTGAGCCAGATCTCTCATAGGCTGGTTTAGCCTACCCATTTTATAAGACAGCTTTGCAGTATACAGCATGTTACATATTCCACACATCGGGGTAAATGAGCTGGTTGAGGAAGGGGGGGTAGATTTGGTTGTCCTGTTAGGCACTAACAGTCTGGTCAGGCAGACCTGAGGAGATTCGAAAGATAGCTCCTGCAAGCCAGTTAGCAAGCTGAGGAGGATGGTGGATGTAATGACCTTGCCAGAGGACTTCCCAGTTTAAACAAAAAGGTGAGGTGAGGTGAGGCAGTTCAGATTTTTTCAGTTTAATAAATTGTTGAAGAAATGGTGTGTAGGAGGGCTTCCAGTATGTGGGGGACTGGGGCCCTTGCTTGAGGAATGAAATGCTGTTCAAAAAAAACTGGAATCCATCCAAACTGAGGGAACTGTTTGCCCTGGTGCAGAAGTTTGATGCCTGTATCTCGTAATTTAAACTTGTTGGGGTGAATCTGGTATTGGATACACACAGGGCTCTGCTGTAGACAAGGAAGGCCTAACTGGTGCTCTCCAACTGCTCAAGATAGACAGGGCAGACAAAATAGTGGGAAGGCAGAACCTGGAGAATAGAAGGAAAGGGGCGAGCAGGAGGGGGGGAGAGAGAGGGCCAAGTCACAGTCATGAAAAGGGCAGGAAAACATACTTCTGGAAAGTAGCCTGCATGAACACTAAGAGTCTTGGCAACAAAATGGAGGACTTACAGACATAGCAGCAGAATGTGTAACAGTAACATCGTCATAACTAAAACATGAGTGACACAAAACCATGACTGAGAACTAGCTATCCCTGGTTATACCCTATACACAAAGGACAGGTTACATGGCAGAGAGGGAAGGGTGACCTACACATAAAAAAGGCAGCATACAGGCTTCCCAGAATAGGGTCATGGGGGGGAGAGAGTGGGTTGGAATCATTTTGGGTACCGCTAACAGCAGCAGAGAAAGAATATCAGATTAGATCTGGTGTATAGTCTGCTAAACCATAAGGATGGTATGGACAGGACACGGGGGGGGGGGGTTGTCTGGAAAGCAGCAGACAAAAGGAGAGGTGGTATTACTGTGTGGCCTTAACCTGCCTAATATAGGTTGGGAAACACCTGTGGCCACAAGTACTAGTAGTCAGGCTCTGGCAGATGTAATGCAGGGTTGCTGCCCAGTACAGTACAGTACAGTGGGTTAAGGAACCTACCAGGAAATGGGGAGTTTTGGATTTGGTGCACTCACAGAGCCCTCGTCAGGCATATTTTTATTTATTTATTTATTTATTTTGATAAGTGGGAAGATTCACTGGGAGCAGGTCCCTTTACAGGACTGACCCATGCACAAGGGATAGTTCAGTTCTTGCAGAGCTGAAACAGAAAACAAATACAGGAGACCTCTACTTTGCGTTAAATACACAAAGGTCAGGATATTAGAAAGCAAATAGTAAGCACTAATGGAGTTAGTGCCTCACTGACAGTGTTTAGCACCCAAAAAGCAGGGAACTTGCTAAGTGCACCATATTGAAAGACACAGTTAGCTAGGCACTAGCCCTTTATCGAGTGGCACTAATATATGCCAGCGCACCTATGAAAATCCCCTAACTGCTCTTGCATGTGGGCACACTGGTATAGTCAAAAGTTTGTGAAGGTGTTAAACAGCTATTAGTGCTGCCCTGTTTAATGTCTCCTCAAACCTGGATTTACCACCACAGCACTGTGCCTCTCTTCTCCCTGATCGCTGGTCTAAATAAGTACCGCAGCCACTGAGGTGGTCGAGTGTTCCCCTCGCCCCACCCACAATCACCTGTCCCAGTTGTGGCAATATGTCCTTGGCAGTCCAGTGTTCTCACCACCACCACCCCGCTCACCAATCCCAGTAATTTTAATCTGTCTCTTGCAGTCCACTGATTCCCCCACCCTGACTGACACAAATACCACAGGTTGTGTTGTAGTCTCCCCCAACCCTGATCACCACATCACCTGTGCTATAAATACCCCAGGTGGTTCTGTAGTCCTCTCAACCTCCTCTTTGCCCGTCCAAGGTGGTTTATAGGTTTTGTTTGGAAGTCTAGTGATCCCTACTCCCCCTAATAGCTGATCCCAGTAGTATAAGACGCATCACTGGTAGTTCAGTGGCCCTTGTCATCGAGGCACAGGTCAGGACGCATAGGAAAACCAGGAGGAGTTTCAAAATTCACAAATAGGGTTTTATTTTTTCTAATAACAGTAAAATAAAAAATACATTTTTTCAGTATAACTATTTACAAAGTCAGTACAAATACAGAAAACAAAGTCCTTTATCTGAGGATGTCTCTTAATTCCACATTTCAGTCTCTCAGTTTCTCACTCTCCTTGTCTCTCTAGCAAAAGCATTGCTGCTCTTTTATAAGTCTTTGCCTGGGAACCTCGTTAAGAGATGTCATACTTCTCACATAATGTTCTTGTCAGTTTACTTGCAGGTGCCACAGACTGAACATAGTGACCCAGAACTGAACTCATGTTCACAGCTCTGCAGAGAGTTTGCAAACTGCATCTTGGGATAACCTCTTGAGTTCAGAATAGCTTTTTGCAATCATTTCACCAGTATAACTATTTGCAGTTTTAAACATAGAGATCCCAGTTCCAGTGACATTTCCACATAACGATTCACATATATTTTATACCCGCAGATATGCAAGGGGGGAAGAAAAGGCAGAAACAGCAAGGGAAGGCAGAGAGATAGCGAGAGGTGGATAGTTGCAAAACCATCAGAGTGATCAGTTCCTAGGTCTCACAAGAAAATTTGGTTGCACAACCAGACAGAGAAGAGACAGAAAAGGAGAGGATAGAACAGATCCTTGCATTTACTCTCTTTCAGCATTACAAATGGGGTAGGACCTTATTCAACCTTGTCGCATCCCTCCACCCCCTGATCACAACACCACCCCTCCCTTGATGCTGATTGGCACTCCCCCTCCATTACCATCAGCTGCCATCTGCAACATCCAGCCACTGCACGCTTTGCAGTGGCTGCATGTGGCAGATCGTGGCTGGCGGTGGCAGTAAGTAGTGGGGGTGTGCCATCTGTCCTCCTGGTGGTGGCTAGCATTGCAGTCAGGTGGTGTGAGGGCCACAAAACTGCGGACTATATGTTATACACTACTGGAACCAGTGACCAAGGGGGGGGGGAATAAGGTTGCCAGGGAATACTGTTGAGCACACTGTACAGGTGATGGGGGACTTCAAGACTTCCAGGAAATTTATAACTATGGCAGTGTGGCAATCAGGGGTGCTGGGGGAAACTACAGGATCACTGGGGTATTTACAACAATGGCAATGTGGTGATCGGGGGTTGGGGGGACCACTAGACTGCCAGAGACATGTTAAAACAACTTGAACTGATGATCGGGGGGGGGGGGCACTAGACTACCAGAGGGTAATGTGACAAAGACAATCTCCATTGACCTGTGATGAGGTCATGATGAAATGCAAATGACCCAATTGCACTACAGGGTCATTTGTATTGGGAAGGTTGAATATGGCAGATTATGCCACAGGAGCAATCTCCATTTGCATGCCATAAAATCTTATTTGCTCCTGTTATCCCTGTGGCTCCCTATTGGCCACACAATTCATGTAGCCAATAGAGGCTTGTGGTTTGCAGGTGCAAACTGGTTAGTGCCTGCCTCCTTCTGCCGATATATAAGAACATGCCTTTACTGCTTGCAATGTGCTTCAAGCATGCTCTAATATACCTGTAGTTTGCTGCAGGCACTAATTTGCTTCTGGAGCAAACTTTCTCTGACTACAAATCAGAATCTTTGAATATTCTGGCTGTAATATATAATTATAGATCGAGGGAACTCTCCAGACCAATCAGAGTGCTCCTTTTCTCTGTATGTGTGAAACACTGTTATTCTGTGAAAAATATCTCTTGCGCAGATGCCCTGGAAATGGGCACATTCTGGGACAGTTTTTAAATAAAATAATATATTATTGCTCTGCCTCGATCAATAATATATTAATACCATTGTGGAGATCACTGTTGCACTTGTAAGAGTAGTCTCACTTACTTTCTGTGGGTATCAGAACCACTCACCATTAGTTCACGGTTCTCATACCCTAAGAATGCACATGAGATCACTCTTACAAGTGTAAGAGTGGTGTCCGTGTAGGTATTAACATGCATAATTTGGATATAGGTGAAGGCATTACCTCATGATTCCACATATCACAAAATTAGGTGAAGTAGAAACCCTAGACCAAGGTATCCAGTCTGATGCAGGGGATGAAAAATCCCCAAGTCCGAGGTCTGGGACCCACCTGAGCAGTTGCAGGACTTGATGCTTTAACTCTGTTTAAGTCCAATGGACTTGTCTTGCTTTGCTTCGTTATCGCGCATGCGCACCTCTGAAAACCTCATATGGCAATCTGTCCAATTCTGCCGCCTGCCCTGAAGTGTGTGTGCATAGTAATTTTTTTTTTTAAATAATTTAGAATTCCACACCTCATCATCCGTGAACTGGGGGATTAAGTAACGTCTTCCACAACAGCTTAGTGATGCTAGTAACCGGTGTGTGTTTTGGGGGGGCAGGTAGAAGATGTAATGCCTCACCCAGCATGCACTGTCAGGAACGCGGGAACTGTGCCTGGTGATCGGAAAAAAGGGCTGAGTCCTACCGCTAACATGGAGACTTGGACTGAGGACTGGACCCACATAATGGACCCATGGCCGTTGCAGACAGAGTCATGTGGTAGGTGAAGTGCACGTGTATATGAGGGGGAACAGGTGCCATTTCATTCTAGCACTAGCACTAAGGAGAGATGGACATTGCTTTGTAGTAGCGATTTTAATAACTGCATGTACGGTGAAAAACTCTGAATTTGATTTTAGCAGCAGGCAGGGTTCCGCAACTAAATAGGAGTCCATGTAAAAACGGGAGAGAAGT
Organism: Neoceratodus forsteri; assembly: GCA_016271365.2. Lineage (NCBI taxonomy): Eukaryota > Metazoa > Chordata > Ceratodontiformes > Ceratodontidae > Neoceratodus > Neoceratodus forsteri. The sequence goes on from CM057452.1 coordinate 1,754,771,290, forward strand.
CTTGCTGTGCCTCAATGCTGTTTAACCATTTTATGCTGTGACTTGTAACTGAAAGTCTGTTCAAAAAAAAAAAAAAAGAAAATTTGTTTGGCCATGGAGTAGACTGTGTGTGCCTGATGACAGCATGGAAGCTGCATAAAATAGTGTGTGTCTTGACTGCAGAGAACTCATAAAAGGGCAGAGAATTTTAATATTAAAAAAATGATGCGGTCACAGAGAGACAGATAAGCAATAAGACATGACAGGGTGTGTGTTGAACAGATATTACCGCACGCCCAGGGGCATAGTAAGGCACAAGGCCACTGGCCGAGTGTCTTCAGCCCCTGGAAGTGCGGTAATATCTGTTCAACACACACCCTGGAGTGTTTTATTGCACTTATAAAATTGTTCTTTTTTTTTTTTATATTTGTCACCTTAAAAAATATTATTGAACTGAAAAAAACTGAAATCACTGTTAATTTGAGATAAAATAGTCCTTCTGCCTACTAGGTGATGACATCATTATCTTTTGACACATTAACATTTGTACTGTTGTGGCACCCCCCACGTCCCGATCGAGAGAACAAGTGTGGTTAGGAGAGGAAGTAACAGGTTCTCCCTGACAGGTTGTGCCACTTTCGTAATTAAAAAGAAAAAAAAAATAGGAATAAGGGATGCAGATTTGTTTTTTAGTTAAATGTAGTAGGACGGAAGCGCAGTTTGCCATGAGAGGGCGTCCTGTTCTAGTTCCAATTTTGTGTGGCAGCAAGCTTCAGTCTCCCCGAACTAGAAAAATGCTTTATGCAGTGATATAATGCTGCTGCTCTCCGATTATGAGTTCTAGCGGAGATGAGGTTGGGAGCGGGATTGTCATCAAGACATTCACTCCCTCGCTTACCAAGACTAAAAACAATGGCGGCTTTTAAAACATGAACGTTCCACTGACACATCTTAACATTTCATTTAGGGGCATTGATTTATTGACCTGTACTTTTTTTTCTCTGTGTGTAAAACATATATGACACTTTGTTTCTAGCCAATCGGAAAGCTTATTTTTACAAGCCCATTTTATAAAGAGAGACGCTGCATGTCTGACTAGTCACTGGCAGCAAGAGGTTTAAGCTGCATAATAACAGGGACTCTTAAATGGGTAGAGAACTTTGCTAAAAGAGAAAAAATGGTCACGGAGAAGGACTCTGACAGTCTGACTAATCTGGCAGCAGGGTAAAATAAATATGGACTCTCTTGACAGAACTTTGATTTAAAAAAATATATATATATTATATACACGTATATATTATATAGCATGAGAGGGGGACCCTGTGTGTCTGACTAGTCAGTGGTAGGAGAGTTAAGCTGCACAATATAGGGGACCATCTAGTCTTGAAAGGTAGAGAACTTTAATAGGAGAGGGACACTGATGTCTCCGACTTGTAACTGGCAGTAAGGTTAAGCTCTGAAATAAAAATATATTTTTCACAGAGAGGGACCCAGTCCTGTCTGACTAGTCATTGGCAGGATTAGCTGCATAAAGGGACTCGGAAGGATGTGAACTTTGATATATATAGTATTTTAAAAAAAAATATGGTCACAGAGAGGGAACAAACTGGAAGTAGGGTTAAGCTGAATAAGGAGACACTCTTGAAAAGGAGAGAATGTTTATTAAAAAATTATATATATATATATATATATATATATATATATATATATATATATATATATATATATATTTAGTCACAGAGAGGGAAAAACAGTGTGACTTACAAATGGCTGCCACAGACTTATGGAACAAAAAGAACACAAGTCCTGGACTTACATCCTCAGAAAAAATTTTTCAGCCCCTGTGATGACGACAAACTCAATGAGTGGACAAATTAGTGAGGAATGAGGCTGAATAACAGAAAGTGCAAGGTTGTGTACCCGGGGAAAGAAACGTGAACAATAACTACCATCTCGGTAACTCGCTACTGAATGAGACCAAGGTGGAAAAGGACCTGGGCATATTAATAACAAACAGGCTACATCATCCCTAACACTCTATAGAGATGACCAGCAAAGCGAATAGAATCATGGGATGTATTAATCGAAATTTCATCAGCAGGGGGAAGGATGTCATAGTACCACTGTATTGCATTTTGGTAAAGTCCCATTTAGATTGTGCATCACAGTTCTGGTAATCATATTTGGCAAGAGATAAGAAAGAATGGAAAGGGTGCAGTGAAAACAACCTAGTGTACCTGGAGCATAGAAAAATCTTGTCTATGAATATAGGAACCAATATTTGGTTCCTGAATCACAAAGGCCAATAGTTTGCTTTTGTCTAAACTTGATAATGGAAGTATTTTTTATTTACATTTGACTGAAAATCTTTTCAATAGGTTGTGACCTTCCCACCTCAGCTACTAGCCACTCTTATGGGAGTACTTCCCATCCCTTTTGCCTCTTGCTCTTAACTTTTTTATCCTGTTCGTTTTGGGAACCATAATGCTGGGGGGTTGGGAGGACATGTTAAGCCATTATTGTTATAAGACAACATGTATCTGTACCACTGTATGCCTGCAGTTCCCATTTGCAACAGTGATTTTAGTTGTAGTGTTCCACTGTTACTGCTGCTTCTCATGTTCGTATTGTATGCTGTCAGTGTCATCTATATGGCCCGGGTCATGCCTGACAACGGTCCCTCGGATCGGTGCACTTACCCGGTAAACAAAGACATAAACAAATAAATAAACAAACAAACATGCTTTATATTTCCATTTGTAGGTTTGCTACTGGTCTAAGGGCCTTAACGCACCATTGTTTGCTTTATGATACTATGGGATGTCTTCTATTTAAGGAACGTGTGGAATTTAGGACTTTGATTACTTATGCCTAATACTGTTAGCGATAAATTTCCTCAATGTGTTAACACCTTTTCCACTAGGTCTCAAAACAAATATGTATTTTCTGTTCCTCATTTTAATTTGGCTTTCAGTTAGAGATCTTTTAAATATAAAGCAATCACTCGCTACTATAATTTGATCATGTCCTTTATTAATGTGTCTCTGTCTTCACTTAAATCTGGTGTGTATAACTATTTGTTGTTGGATTCCAATTGTGTCTGTTTCATATAATGTCTAATGTATTTTATTTCTTGGTCACTGTGAAAAAATTGTATTTTTGATAATCTGCTAACCAGTTTAAGCAAAAATTAAATTAAATGGAAAGAGGTTACAAGAGTTAGAAATGATGAATGTCAAGAACAGAAGAATTGGAGAGATCTACTGTACATGTCTGATATCAGCAGAGGCGGTAACCTAATGGACATGCTACATGTAGAGCATGAGGATGAAATACTGGCAACCAGAGCACATAGTACACAAATAAACAGCTGTAATTGTAAAACAAATAGGAAGACGTTTTTCTTCGCATAAAGACTTGTAGGATTGTGGAATAACCTACCGCAGACTGGTGGACAGTCAGAATAAGTTAATTTTGAAAAATAAATGAATAAATTATAATGAAGGGTGGTGACTAAATTTCTACCATTGTTAAGTGGGGGCAGTTTAGATAGGCCCCGTGGCCTCCTTCTGCCTGTTGACTGTAGTATTAACCACAGTACAATACACAGAACCTACACAGTAACAGTGTACAATTTGTGTACAGTATCAGTGTGTAGGAGCCCCAGATCCTAATGACTAGTGATCACAACTCAGTGTGGTGCAGTATGGCACAAGAAACACACCACTCTAACTCAGGAACAGTAGTCCTGGATTTCAGAAGGGTGGTTTGGGGGAAGATAGGGCAATGCTTAGGAAAATAGTGGGGTAGGGGAAGTAATAGGAGTGGATGTCAAATGTGCTGTCATTAAAGAGCACCTTTCTTGGTCCTGCTAACAAATAAGTGGAAGCTCCATTACCTCCATGGGAGCTCCACTAAGGCACATTCATAATATTCCATACTACCCTCCAAAAATGGGAAGGGATTGCAATTTTCCCCGAGGGGCTAGCCACATGATCCCTTCCACTTCCTTATCACTGGCTCTGCCACAGTGCTCCAGCGTTTTGTGAGATCTGTATAGGAAAGCTAGGCACCTCCATTGAAGTCTGTGGAACTGTGATTTACAGACCCATTGTTGGCTGTGTAACTGGACATTTGATGAAATTGAGCCCAGTTCAACCAACAAAGCTCTTGTTAGTTGAATCTAGGCTCTGATTTCACCAAATGTCCAGTTAAATGACCAGAAAACAGGTCTGTTAATAATCGCCACAGACTTCAATGGAGTGTGCTCATGTTCTCCATATAGACTTCACAAAACGCTGGAGCACTGTGGGAACAGTGATAAGGAAGTGGAAGGAATCATGTGGCTAGCCACTCAGTGGAAAATTACAATCCCTTCCCTTCCTTGGAGGGCAGTATGGAAAATTATGAAAATGCCTCAGAGGAGCACCTATGGAGGTAAGGGAGCTTCCTCTTATTTAATTTCTCATAGAAAAATTATCGAGGAAAGTTCTCTTTAAGAAGGCATTAATGGAAGTAACCAATGTTTGTAAAAAGACCATTCGGTTTCTACAGGTGGGGGGGATAAGGGTTAAAAGGGAAGTACAAAGGGGACCAGTAGACTGAATACAGGGAGGTCTATGTAGAGAAATTAAAAGAAACAAAGAGAATGAAGAGGAAAGTTATGGTAGAGGCAGAGCTATGAATCACCGAGGAGGTCAAGAAAAGGGACAAACACTTCCTTTGATACATAACACAAAAGAGGAAGACAAAGTAATGAATACTACAAAAGGGAGGAAGTGGGAGGAGGAGACTGGAAAGACAGCTATCCTGAATGAACACTGTACTTCTCTTTAGTCTTTACAGTAGATGAGAAAGGACCACTCTCAGAATAAGGGGTATCATACCGAAGGGGGAGAGGTGGAAGAGTCTGGAGATGGGGTTGGTCACAGTACAAAGGGTGTTAAAAGGGACTCAGGCAGACCAGTCATAGATCCCTGATGAGTCACACCATAGGGTGCACAAGGAGATTGCATCCTCTCTAGCGGCACCAGTGGTTGAGCGCTTTACTTCTCCCTGAAAATTAGGGTGTTCCAGTGGACTGGAGGATGGTCAACGTGGTGCTGCTCCTCAAGAGTGAGAACAGAGATTACCCAAGAAATTACAGACTGGTCAGCCTAACCTCAGTTACTGGGAAACTTATAAAACCCACTACAAAAGAAAGTATAATGGAATTCTTGGGGGGCCAACAGGCATAAGGATAAGAGGCAATGTGGGTTTGTGACAGGCTGATCATGTCAGGCAATGTGAGTAACTTTCTAGCTTTGGTCCTGAAGACAGTGGCCAGGGGTCAGGGAGTATATACAGTATATTATTTCTAGACTTCATCAAATTCTTAAATTCTGTAAACCACAAAATGCCTATAAAAAGTTGCGTGAGTTGGGGGTGAGGAACAAACTGGGCAGGTGGATAGCATATTGTTTTGGGGGAAGGACTCAGAGCATGGTCATTAATGGGGAGTACTCAGGTGTCAAAGAGACTGCAAGTGGTGGATCCTGGAAGCAGTACTATTTAACATACTCATCTGCAACATAGGGAAGGGAATCCCAGGGCAAGGCCTGTCTTTTCACAGGTGACACTAAGATATGTGACAGAGTGGCTACTGAGAAGGGAATAAGGGACATGAAAAGGGAGCTGGAAAGGATAAGGAGGTGGACCAGGATATGGCAGCTCAAATTTCATACTAAAAAGAGTGAAGCTATGTGCATTGGCAATATAACCAGGAGTAGTAAGGGTAAAGCTGGCCTTTAAGGAAAGAGAGCTCAGAGTCGTCATCAGTGACAGCTTAAAATATACTGCCCAATGCAACAATAAGCAGTTAGGAAAGCTAACAGGATGATGGGGTATGTACATAGAAAGAGGGTTTTCCAGTAGGAGGGAATTCATATTGCCCCTGTACTGATTCCTGGTGAGGCCACACCTAGAGTACTGGGTATAATTTTGGAATCCATACCTTAAGAAGGTGGGGGACTGCCTTGAGTCTGTCTAGAAGAGGGCTATAAAAATGATCCAGGGCAGCAGGGGAAATTATAGGAGTTAGTAAGCCCCAGCATGTGCAGAACACACTGGTGGCCAGAAAGGAAAGGGGGGACATGATGAAGACTTACAAGTAGTTGCACGAAGTCAGTAGGGTAAACTAACATCAGCTGTTCATGAGGAATGAAGGCTCTGTACTGAGAGTTCATCACAGTGGAAATTAATGTGGAGAATGGTTCAGGAAGGATGTAAGGAAGTTCTTCCACATGGAAAGGGTGGTGGAAAGTGGAATAGATTACTTAATAAGGTGGTCCCTGCAAAGACTGTGACTGGTTTCAAACGTTAGTGGGACAGACACAAGAGAATGTTATAAAATATGGGAATGGGGGTTCCATGACAACTGAGTAAAATACAATGCAGTACCGTGGTAAAAAACACAGTGGGCAAAACGCTGCAAACCAAAACCACACCTCTCAAAAGCAGCTAAAACAAAAACAGCACAAAGTGAAGGAACATGTAGACTTACTATTACCACACCACACCGCTGTGGATCACCCCTCCAGAGCAATTTGAGGGAAACTGTAGATTTACTATTACCACACCACACTGCCATGGATCACCACTCCAGTGAAATTTGAGGTAACAGGCAACCGCTCGGTTAAGGCACCTCGCTATTTTGTATACTGCACTCTTTTGTCTTTCGAGATTTTGACCACACGCTATTGATTGCGCTCCTTTTGTCCCTGCAGACTTGACGTGATACTGGGATGGAGGCATGCAAGGAACAGAGGTGTCAAAAACTGCTAGGGCTATTGGCTAATAATGCCTGCTAGTGTATGGGCAGACTAGCTAGGTCACTGGGTCTTTTCCTGACATCAAATGCTGTGTGTGTATCTACGTGTCAAGAAACATTTGCAAATAGGTTCTTCACGAGTAGCTTAAGTCCCACATTAAAACAGTATATGTTTGGCAAAGCCTTGGGATAGAAGGCAAAGAGATCCAAAGCATTAGGGCTGAAAAGGACAAGGAGTCTTGAGCCTTGTTTGTTCTTATATATGGGATATGAAGTAAATTATTAGATGTTCATCTCACTTCCCCTTGCTAGCATTGCAAAACTGAAAGATCAACCAAATAAGGAGAGCCAGTGAATGAGATCTTGATTAAACACAGGAGTGAATAGCTTCAAAAGGTAGCCAACTAAACTCAGCAAACCAGCAACAGTGGTGATCCCTTTAATGAGCACTAAGAGCAAACAGCTCAGTTGTAGTATATTAATATCCTTCACTCAGACAGATGCTTGTCCATAAGGATGGTCATTTCAGCCATTCCATGGAGTAATTTAGTCAGTTAAATACTGCAGGCAATTGTTAAACAGATTTTTTTGTTAGATACTTGTTTGCTCTGTATATCTTTGAATTGGTGACGTAGTCGATGTGGGCACACAAGGACAGATTTGAGTTCAGAAATACACCAAGGTATTTGGAATTGGACAAAACCTCAAGCCCTGTACCATCTCGGGGTATGGCTTGACAAGCACCTTGACTTCTCTGTTCACATCGACTCAATACACAAAAAACTACATCCCAAACTGGGCACTGTATATCGCAACAAGGCCTGCCTACCTTTACCAGCCCACAAAGCTATCATACAGAAAATGATCCTCCCGATATTTGACTACGGGGACGTAGTCTACAGCATGGCCTCTAAGTCAGCCTTAACAGGCTAGATCCTGTCTATCATTCCTTCTGCCATTTTACCCTGGACTGCCCACCCGTGACACACCACTGCACCCTCTATAAGTCACTTGACCTGACGTCTTTGCAGGATTGCAGACAGGCCCACTGCACCAAGGTCACAGCTAAATTCTGGGCACAATCCCTTCCCTCATACCTCCAGTCGACCCTCTCTGTCCAGCCCCCCACTGCATACGCACTCAGGAACATAGACTCCAGGCTCTTCTTTGTCCCACTCATGTCCTCATGTAAAGGACAAGCTGCTTTCAGCTTCCACATGCCCAAACTGTGGAACACCTTACCGGTCGAAATTCGGCACACAGGCAGCAGCCAACACCTAAACCATCTCCTCAAGGCGCACTTCTCCTCCAACTGCACATGCACCTAGCTCTTTTCCCTTCCCACCACGCCCAGCTACCCACTCTCTTGTGGCTTCCAGGGCCTACCAAATTAGTTAGTACATCTCTAAGAATGCTAGGCATCTTTTTGGTCTATATTATGCATTGTGCTTTTTAACCAGCCTGATTGCTACTCCGGTATTCCACCCACTTTGTAACCTCGTGGGATATTGGCTGTGTAGCGAAATGTATTGGAGCTGCTGTGTATCTGCTTACTGCTCTGAATCTTCCTGTGTGTTACTGTATTTGTATATTTTCCTGCTCCCCCTTCCCCTTCCCCAGGACACATCTGGAATCGAGCGGTCCCCGCTCAACATGCCTTTTCTGGTAAAACTCTTAAATAAATAAATAAATCTCATGTTCAGATATTAAATAAATCTTTATTTCTGTTCAATTTTAACTTTATATCTGTTCACTTTTAAGCTTGTACCAAACTGCAGTCTTGAGTTTACATTGATTTAATGGCAAGTTATTGTCAGTAATCCACTCCTGTAATTGCTCGAAGTCATTGCCCAGATTACAGTTAATATCTTAGATGTTCCCTGTGCGTCTGTATATGCTGCATCATTTGCATAGAGTAAAACTTAGGTGTTACCACGGATGCAGGGCAAAGTGTCAATAAACAAGGTAAGCAGTAAAGACCCAGAATAGACCCTGTGGAACACCGTCTTGTACCTTTTAGGACACAATAAAACCCCATTTAATTTTGCCATGTGATACTGAAAATTTAAATAATCTGAAAATGATGATGAAGACAAGTTATCCAGTCTATGTTCCCTCAGTTATTTCCTTATCAGTCTGTCCTGGATTGTCCACCAGGTCAAAGGCCTTGGACAAGTACATGAACACAGCTCCAGTAATTTAGCCAGCATAAATACCACAAGGTACATACTGTATAACTGTTTAAAATCATACCCTTTACATTTAGTGGAACTTGGAGATGGTCCCTGATTTGCGTTGGTGAATTTTCACACCCTTTGCATTGATTGACAGCTGATTGTCAGCTGTTATTCCATTTAAACTGAGGCTTGCTCACTGCAGCTGCTTACTGCCAAAATTACAGAAAATGTTAAACAGTTTATTTTTGTACAGCTGTCCAAGATATCTCCACTCAGCTGGTTATAGAGAATTTCAATTAAATGGGCGCTGGAGTACCCACTTGATGTTGACAGCTTGAAAGCGAGTGATTTCGCTGACTGTTCAGGTTATGAACATTCAGTTGTTGGTGCTGTGGTCTGGGAGCTATCAACTTCCTCTCCCACTTCAAACAAAAAAAGACGTCCCTGCACCTATGTGACTTGTACTCCCAAACTAAGATTCGAACTTAGGAAGTATGCCAGCGACCATGGTGTGATGGTTGTGGCTTGTTACTATTCAGCAAAGTACAGTGGCACAATAAATGAAAGTTCCATCCCTAAATTTAAAATGAACTCCCTACACCAGTGACACACTACTCCTGATCCTACTAATTTGTCACCGAAACTGCATAAAAAACCGTAGGGTTGACCAACACTTCATATTGCGGAACTTGAAAAAAACCTACAAAATACTGTTCAAAGTTTGCACTCTGAGGATGCCGTTGTCAGTGCCCCAGTTGCACAGGCAATAGCCATGTGGATTGTAAAAGCCAACTTGCCCCAACTGCTGTATGAGAATGGTAGTAATTTACATCTAAACACCAAGTGGGCATGGACCTTCCTAAGCCAAATGGTTTCAGCTGTAGGAAAGGAACCAAAGTTGCCTGTAAAGCCCCTGCTGATTTTACATCGCTTAAAGCTAGTTTTCTGTCCCATATCCAAAACACTGTTGCTCAAGAACTGATCACTCCTGAGCTTGTCATTAACCTGGATTCAATGGGGGTTAATATGGTCCCTGTGGCAGAGTGGACCGTGGAGGCAACAGGTTCAGAACAGGTGCCAGTCATTGGGCTTGGTGACAGGCAGCAGGTGTCACTGGTTTTAACATGGACTTTAGCAGGTGATTTCCTCCCACCACAAATTATCTACAAGGGTAAGACACCTGCCTGCCACCCTTCCCATAAATTCCTCTATGACTGGGCAATAACACAGTCCCCCAACCACTGGGAAAATGAAAACACCATGATAGAATTCATGGACAGAATCCTTATGCCTTATTTCAGTTTTACAAAACAGAGACTGGGGCTGCCAAGTGAGCACAAAGCAGTGCTGATAATGGATTTGTTAGAGGGCATACTATTGTCAGTGTAAGAGAACATCTTGAAATGTGCAGCATTGTACCTGTTTGCATCCCAGCCTTTTGTCCTGACTTGCTGCAACTGCTCAACCTAGCGGTTAATAAACTGTTAAAAGATGCGCTGAAGGCAACATTTTTTGCACGGTACACTGGTGTGGTCTCCTCCCAGCTTGAAAGTGGCACTGCTGAGACTGTTGTAAAGGTGGATCTAAAAATGAGCATCTTAAAGAGTGCCATGCACAGTGGCTTGAAGGGACTTTCAGTAAACTTTGCCACAGACGTGTAGATGTCATCTGAGGGTTTACAGAGGCAGGGATCCTATCAGCTCTTGAAACCTGCCTGAACATGGTGAACAAAGTAACAGAAGCACCAGTTAACCAGATAAACTGCCAAAAAACGAAATAAAATTTTTTATTTGCAGTTTTTGCAAGACAGTGGTAGAAGACAAGGATGATGAGGGTGGTAACAGACCTGATGACAGACCTGAATATGAGCTAAATGCTGTGTGTAGGGGAATGACCTTGAATGCCTTCAAAAACTGATTTTTATTTTTTAAACTGCACTCTAATGCTTTTAATGCCTGCACTAAATAAAGTTGTTGCACTGGGTGTTGTGTGAATCTAGGTTGTGATCAGGGGGTAAATCGGGTGATCAGAACGCGATTAGAACAGTGATTCAGTGATTTGGTTAATGAAACAAATACTGAAGTTTGGTTACTGAAGCAATAGAAACATAGAAACTGACGGCAGATGAGGACCGCTTGGCCCACCTAGTCTGCCTGTTTTTCCTACCTACTGTAATGCTGCTGACCCTACTTGATCTCCGGTATGGCCCTCCCTTCCTTAACCATTAAGGTTCCCTTTTGCCTATCCCATGCTTTCTTGAACCCGTTATAGTTTTTCCTCCCCACCACCTCCACCGGGAGGCTGTTCCAGGCACCCACTACTCTTTCTGTGAGGAAATACTTCCTCACGTTTCTCCTGAGTCTTCCCCCTTCCAGCTTCATAGCATGTACCTTGTTTCTGAGCAGCTTTTTTTCTGAAAAATGCTCCCCCTCCTGTACCTTATTTATACCTGTGAGATATTTGAAAGTCTCTATCATATCTCCCTTTTCCTTCTTTCCTCCAGGGTGTACATATTGAGGTCCTTTAGTATCTCATTGTAGGGGCTCTGGTGCAGGCCCTGCACTATTTTAGTTGCCCTCCTCTGGACTGCCTCTGCCATCTCTGTGTCCTTCCAGAGATGTGGTCTCCAGAACTGGATACAGTACTCTGAATGAGGGCTCACTAATGATCTGTACAGCAGTATCACCGCCTCCCTCTTTCTTCTGGCGATACCCCTCTGTATGCATCGTAGCATCCACTGGCCTTTCCCACTGCCTTATCACACTGTTTGAGCACCTGTAGGTCATCAGATGTGATTACCCGAGGTCTCTTTCCTGTCTGGTGATCATCAGTACTACTCCCCCATCTTGTACTCTGCCCCTGGGTTTCTGTGCCCCAAGTGCATGATTTTGCAGTTCTTCATATTAAAACTTAGTTGCCACACTCTTGACTATTCTTTGAACTTTCTTAGATCCCTATTCATTTTTTCCACCATCACCCCCAGAGTGTCTACCCTATTGCAGATTCTAGTGTCATCTACAAAAAGGCATATCTTCCCTTCAAGCCCCTCTGCAATGCTTCTTATAAAGACATTAAAGAGGACCAGTCCCAGTACTGATCCTTGTGGCACCCCCCTGGTCACCCTTCCTTCCTCAGAGTGAACTCTGTTTACCACAATAATACTGTAAAGTATGTTAATGGGGGGCTATGGTGGTGTGTATATGTTGACACCAGTAATTGCTACCAATTGCCGGGTAGCATACTGCAACATCTGTACTGCAAACCTGTATATTTTGCTATCCGTTTATCTTAGTGTTGTTTTGGCAGGCACAACTATCACAAAAATAAAAGAGTAGCAAAATATTTTAGTTATACAGTAATTTGTGAACCTAACAAAGGCCGTCGCAGTGACATGATCTTTCCTAAAAACTTGCTGTGCGTCAGTTAAGAGATCATGCATTTCATTGTAGGAATGTAATTGATTATATAGCATCCTTGACTGTATTTTAGCTGGGGTGGAGAGGAATAATTTTGGCCATTTTTGACCTGATTACTAGACCCGCCCTTATGTACTTAACAACCATAGCCATCTTCTGTTTTACTTGCACCGTTCCAGTAACAAGGGAAAGTATGAATAACTTAGCCACTGAAACTGTTATAACCAGGGCTGCCAGCCTGTTTAGCATGTTCGCTAGTCTTTCAAAACTAGCCAGTTGCCCCGTTTTACATTATTTAATTCAACCCTTATCTGAGACAAGATATCGATAGGATTGAAAGAATTCAGAGAAGGGCAACAAAAATGGTTCCCCGGTTGGCAAATAGCAACTATCATGTTAGATTGCAGGAAACTAGGCTCCACTCCCTTAAAACCAGAAGAATTAGCGGTGACCTGCTCTTTCTGTATAAAATCCACAAATCTCAGGATTTGATGTGGCAATGTGGTCTAAAATTCTCCCAGAGAAAGATTGTTCCGTGGCTCCATAACAAACAGATTGATGTAGCCAAATCAAGAACCGATAAAAGACTAAATTATTTCACGGTAAGAGTCCCTAGACTATGGAATAGTCTTCCACAAGATTTGGTTGACAGAAACTATTTTTCTTCGTTTAAAAAAGGCCTAGCTCTATGGATAGATTCCACTGACCCCTGGGAGTAAATTCCCATCAATATGGTGGGGGACAATCTTGATGGGCTTCTGCTTTCTGTTGTCCTTTCGAATCAAGTAAACCAACCAAGTAAATACTGCACCTCCTTTTTAGTTACCATCTTTAGATAAAAACCAGGGTAGTCTTTGTTAATGTTTCTACAATTTGTGCAAGCTTAATGGTAATTACAACCTAAGAGAGGCCTTTTATAAGCACTCAGATTGGTGAAAGAGTTATTAACTATATTAGTCTCTGTAAGAAGTGAGACAGACACCAGTTCTTTTTCCGAGGAGAGTATAATAAAGGAACTCTCTATTCTGAAGGTGGAGAAAGCAATGGGACTAAATGGGTGCATTCTAGGGTACTGAGGGAGCTCAGGGAGGTACTTGCTGCATCTTTGATAGTACTTTTCAACTGCTCACTCGAAATAGGTGTGGTTCTGGTGGACTGGAGGAGGACAGATGTAGTGGCACTCCATAAAAATGGTAGCAGGGAGGATGCTGGCAATTATAGACCAGTTAGTCTCACATCAGTGTTGAGAAAGTTAATGGAATCACTGCTGAAAGAGAGGACAGTGGAATATCTTGAATCAGATAAATTGCAAGACCTAAGACAGCATGGATTCACAGGTGGGAAGTCATGTGTAATGAATCCGACAGATTTCTTTGATTGGGCGATCAAGGAATTAGATCAGGGTGGAGTGGTGGATGTGGCCTACCTAGACCTTAGTAAGGCATTTGACTCAGTTCCACACAGAAGATTTTAAACATGATGAGTAGCCTAGGAGTAGGTCCAAAGGAGATAAGCTGGGTAAGAAATTGTTTGAGGGATAGGTGGCAGAGAGCAGTAGTAAACTGAGTTCACTCAGAGGAGGGGAGGGTGCCCATTGAGGTGCTCAGGGATCAGTGCTGGGACTGGTCCTCTTTAATATCTTTGGTAGTGTACAGGCTACTATCTCAGACACAGGAGTTAGACAGGGAACTAGCAGGACAGATCAGAAGGGTCTGCGGAAATAGCATGGTGATTGTGGGGGAAGTCAACCTGCCGGGAGTGGATTGGAGTACCTCAGCCACCATGAATAGAAGGGAGCAGATACTTCTGGACACATTCCAGGATAGCTTCCTAATGCAAATTGTCAGCGAGCTGAGTAGTTTGGGGAACACCCAAGACCTTGTGCTGGCAAATAGGGAGTTTGCGATGGAGCTGGGGGTGGAAGAACCACTGGCAGGAAGTGACCACCACTCAGTGTGGTTCACGTTGAAAATGGGTAAGGAGGGAGTAGAAACAGTTACAAGAGTGTTGGATTTAAGGAAGGCCAACTTCCGGAGAATGGGGGAGGTAGTTAAAGGGTATCTAGCCAGAATCCAAACTAACATGGACATTAACCAGAGGTGGGAGGTCATAAAACTGGGGATTGAGGAGGAAACCAAAACCTACATCAGGGTCCAGAGTAAGAGAGCTAGGGCCAAGAAATCCAGCTGGTTGAGCAAGGGGGTCATGGAGAAAGTAAGAAATAAAAGAGCTGCCTTTAGGAGATTCAAAAAAACAGGGAGAGGGGAGGACAGAGAGGATTACCTGAAGGAATCGAAAGAGGTGACGAAGGTAGTAAGGGCAGCCAAGGCATCTGAGGAGCTCAGACTGGTGCAAGACATCAAGAAGAGGGAGAAAGAATTCTTCAGGTGCATCAGGGAGAAAAGGAGTTGTAATGACAACAGAGGCGCTTAATGAATACTTCTGCTCAGTGTTTACTAAGGAGAAAGGAGGGGCACTACCAAGGGTGGGTAGGAGGTCAGGCTCGGGGGGGAGGAGGTGACAGATAGGGGAATCACAGAGGGCAAGGTACTGGAAGGCCTGAGGGCACTGAGGGTGGACAAGGTACCAGGGCTGGATGGCATTCACCCCAGAGTACTGAGAAAGCTGGCAAAAATCCTGGTGGGGCCTTTGGCAGACCTGTTCAATGCCTCCCTGGTCTCAGGAAGTATACCCCAGGACTGGAGGATGGCTCACGGGGTGCCCCTACATAAGAGTGGCCCCAAAGATGAACCTGGAAACTACAGGCCAGTAAGCCTCACATCCATCGTGGGAAAACTGATGGTGACAATCCTGAAGGAGAGGCTGGTGTCCCTTCTGGAGACTAATGGGCTGCAGGACATAAGACAGCAAGGGTTTGTCATGGGCAGATCCTGTCAGACCAACCTGGTGGATTACTATGACAGGGTAACTGGACAGTTGGACAAGAGCCATGCAGTGGATGTCCTGTTTCTGAACTTTAGTAAGACATTTCACTTGGTGCCGGATGGGAGGCTGGGTAGTAAGCTGGGAGTTACAGGTACAGGGGTGAAAATGGTGGAATGGGTTGTAAACTGGTTACAGGGAAGGCAGCAGAGGGTGGTGGTGGTGGTGGTGGTGGGGGGAGCTCTCATCTCCGAGGGCCATGACAAGTGGAGTATCACAGGGCTCAGTGCTAGGAACAGTGTTGTTTGGGTTGTTCATATCAGACATTTCAATGGGCATCAAGAGCAAGATCAGTTTGTTTGCAGATGACACCAAGATTGGAGCAGTAGTGGATGACCTAGGAGGGCGGCATGGGTTGCAGGATGATCTGTCAAAACTGGAGACCTGGTCGGACACCTGGCAGTTGGGGTTCAATGCCAAAAATGAAAGGTGCTACATTTTGGGAAAACAACAAACAAGAAGGAGCTACCAGCTTGTGGGGGTTGGGGTTCAGCTAGCCATGACAGAGGAGGAGAAGGCTCTGGGGATGATTATAACAGGCTCTTTGAACAACTCAGCACAATGCAGGAAGGCAGCTGCAAAGGCCAACAAAATGCTGGGTTGTATTGCCAGGGGTATATCTTTAAGGAGAGGAGAGGCGATCCTGCCATTGTATAGGTCACTGGTTAGGCCACACCTGGGGTACTGCATGCAGTACTGCTGCCCATATCTGAAGAGGGACATTAAGTTACTGGAGGGGTGCAGTACAGGGCAACAAAGATGATCCAGGGACTTGGGGACATACCCTACGTGAGCAGGCTGAGGGAGTTGAACATGTACTCACTGGAGGAGAGGAATGATGGGGGGATATGATTGACACTTCAAGTACATGAAGGGAATAAACAAGACAGGCATGGCGGGACTATTCAAGTTAAGGAGGGTAGGGACACTCGAGGTCACAATCTCAGATTGGAGGGAGAAGGTTCAGGAGGGAAATAAGAAGACACTTTTTTATAGAGAGAGTGGTATCTGGGTGGAATGCGCTGTTCACGGAAGTGGTATCCTGCAGAACAGTGGACTGCTTCAAAAGGGATGGGATAGGGTAAGAGGGAGGGTCAGGGGAGGGGAGGGGAGGGGCAGCTGCAGTAGAAGGGTTGCTAGCTGCACACACAAGCAGACGTCTGATGGCAAATTCATATGACCTAAAGCTGGCCAGGCAATGTGACAAAGCAGTTGGGAGAGCTAGTAGGTTGCTGGGATGCATAGAGAGAGGTATCACCACAGAAGGAGGGAGGTAGTGTTGCCTTTGTGTGGATCATTCGTAAGTCTTCCCTTAGAATACTGTGTACAGTTCTGGAGGCCACATCTATGGAAAGATATAGACAGAGTGAAGGCAGTCTAAACGACAGTAACTAAGATGGTGAGGGGTCTGCATCACAAGCCCTATGAGGAGAGATTAAGGGAACTCAACAGGTACACTCTGGAACAGAGAAGGAAGGGTGGGGTATGATAGAAACCTTTAAATACCTTACGGGGGTGAATGAGGTACAGGCGGAAAGTATTTTTCAGAATAAAAGATGTATAAGAACAAGTGGGTGTGCTGTGTAGCTACAGGGTGGTAGGTTTGATCCTGCTTTGCTTATGTTAGCTAAATTTTTGACATGTCAACTGTTAAGACAGCTCTGATGAAGATGGCATTACAATTAGGACACCAAAATATTAGCTAATACAAGGGCACTGGAATGTGCGGGTTGAACACTGTTTTTTTTATTTTTTGAAAGCTCTGTATGTTTTGCTCACAGTTATACAGTTCAAGGCAGTTTACTATGTAACTAGAGATACAACATGGACTATTAATGAGATATCTGGTTCACTGGTGGATTTGCAGAACTATAGGCACCTGAGGAACAAGTGTAAAAAACTGAAATTAGCTAAAAACCAATACTACTGACAGCAACAAATAAATATTTTGCCAATCCAAAGGGATTTTGGAACCAAAATTATCAATAACACAACAAATTGTTTCTTTGAAAATATTAAAAGTATGATGCAATTCACTGATCTGGACAAGCCAAGAGGGGAGATAAAACTTTTCTTAGGTATGTGGGGGAAAGAAAGAAGGAGAGGCAGGGGATAGTAAGGTTGTGGGGGGACTACAACTGAGTGGGACTTGAGAAAGCAGAGGTGTTGAATAGCTACTTCTGCTTGGTCTTCACGGAGGAGGGGCTAGGGGACCTGAGTTGGGGGGGAGGGGTAGGGAAGGCAAGAAGGTGGATCCTAGCATGTTCAGCATAGACAGGGTAAGGGAGGAACTGGGCAGGTTAAAGGTGGACAAGGCAATGGGGCCTGACGGCTTGCACCTGAACGTACTCCGGGAACTGAAGGAGGAGCTGGCAGCCCCACTGACAAGACTGTTTAACTTGTCCCTGGACACAGATGTGTGCCAGATGACTGGAGTAGGGCAGATATGGTGCCACTGCAGCAAGGGGGCAGTAAGGAGGCAAGCCTCACCTTGATGGTGGGCAAGGTGATGGAGGCACTAATAAAAAAAAAGGTGGTAGACTGTCTGATGGAAAGCGAACTGTAGGACAAAAGGCAGCATGGCGTCATGAATGAGCGGTCATGCCAGACAAACCTGATAGAGTTCTTCAGTTGGGTGACGCAGGTGGTTGACCAGGGAGGGGCAGTGGACGTAGCCTATCTGGACTTCAGTAAGGCCTTCGACACTGTCCCTCACAGAAAGCTAGTAAATAAGCTGGAAAGCTTAGGGGTGGGACAGAAAATAACTAAGTGGGTGGAAAACTGGTTGGCGGGCAGAAGCCAGAGAGTGGTGGTAAATGGGGTGCATTCCAAGGTAGGGGGTAATGAGTGGGATGCCCCAAGGGTCAGTACTGAGACCCCTACTTTTTATAATATACATCACTGATTTAGTAGAAGGTCTGGTGGGAAGGGTGTGCCTATTTGCAGATGATACAAAAATCTATAACAGGGTGGACACCCCAGGGGGGATTGAGCCCATGAAGCATGACCTGGAGATTCTGGAGAGGTGGTCGGAAACTTGGTAACTAAAATTCAGTGCCAAAATGTGTGCTGCGATGCACCTGGGGCATAAAAACCCGCAAACAACATGCACTCTAGAAGGGGAAGAAATCAAAATAACTGAGCAGGAGAAGGATCTGGGGATAATAATATCAAGCAACCTTAAGGTGGGTAGCCAGTGCAGCAAAGCGGTGGGGAAGGCAAATGGAATGTTGGCATGCATTGGGAGGGGCATAACTAGCAAAAGGAGGGAGCTGCTGTTGCCTGTTTACAAAGCCATGGTGAGGCCACACCTGGAGTACAGGGTCCAGTTCTGGAGATGGCACCTATGCAAGGACATAGAGAGGATGGGGATGGAGAGGGTTCAGAGAAGAGCAACCATGATGGTGCATGGTATGCAAGGGAAACCATATGAAGAGAGGTAGAGAGAATTAGATCTGTACCCACTGGAAACTAGAGGGGGGGGGGACATGATTGAAACTTTTAAGTATGTGAAGGGGATTAATAAGGTGAAGGATGGGAGCTTGCTCAGGAGGAAGGAGGGGGCTAAAACTAGAAGGCATAGCCTATGATTGGAAGGAGAAAGATATAGAGGCAATGTGAGGGGGTGCTTCTTCACGGAGAGGGTGGTGGAGGCATGGAATAAATTACCAGAAAAGGTGGTGGGAGCTGAAATGGTGGAGGGATTCAAGATGGCATGGGACAGACACATGGGATTGGGAAGGGGGGAGGAGGATGGCCCAGAATAATGGAGATGAGTAGGGGAGGAGGGAAAGGGCAGACTCAATGGGCCGATGAGGTCCTTTTCTGCTGTCAGATTTCTGTCATTCTGTGTGATTCTGTGATGATGTTTTGGTGATTTGGTTAGGTGAACAGAATGACATGCACAGATTTATGCACTATGAGGTCTATTCACAATGGTGTGTATTGCCTACGCACTGTGCATCTGGGGCGCATAGGCAGTCCTACAACTGAGTGCCATGATGCGGACCAGCGGCAGCATTCACAATTGGTTCGCAAGTGCTACACACACTGGAACCCCCCCAACCAGCCGTGCAGCACCACACCAGAGGTGTTCTGGGGTTGTACCACGCTTGTACGATTCATTAACACAGCCTGGTATGTTGTGCTGGTGGGGTGAAAGCTGTATGGGGGTACACTGCTGTAACTATTTACGGCCCCAAAGGTCACTGGTGGGTGTGATGGCAGTGGGACCCCCCTGTGCACAGTTTCCACAGCCCACTGAGCTACCTGGTAGAGTGGGAGGTGACTGCTTGGGCAAATGCCCATTGTTTATCCTGAGCAGGCTGCGTGCTGTCCCAGGCTCCCCTGCCCGTTCACACAGAGGATCCATTATGGGAATAGAGGACAGGCATCCTATTGGATGCCCACCCGCAGTCTGCACTCCATCCCCGTGCCACCACATTTGTCTGCCACGTGACTGTGTGTCAGGGGAATGGGGGTGCATTCCAGTGGCTGGTGACTGTGCATTCTGGCATGCACCCACCTGGGCACAGGTGCGGAATAGTGCAGGCAGGATACGCGCAATTCACACATACTTCCCACCCATTAGTGAATAGGCCCCTACCTGAATTCAACAATTGTTCATCTAAAGTTTACATAATGATTAAACAAGATGGACTGCACTGTTTGCATCTTAACACTACGATAAATGGAAATGCATTAGAGACACCGGTGTCAGAAACCAACCAATAGGAATGCTATATTAAGAGCAGTTAGTATCCATCCTCACCCCTGGTGCAGAATATTCTCACTGGCCACTTCCTGACATTAAGACAAAATTCTGCCACATAAATAGATTTTGAAAAACAAGCAATAGAAGTGGGAGCAAGATCTCTACAGAGCGAATGTTAAGAAATATTGGAGTGTTTTGAAAGCAGATGAGGCATTGAAAAATGTTACTAAATAACCTACTAAAAGTGTCTTTAAAAGAGAGAAAAATATACAGGACAGTGAAGTAAGGGGTTACGTAAGGAGTTTGTCTTCTGACAATTGAGAACAGGAATGCTAGTAGGTACCCCAAAACCTATGGAAAACCTCAGATAAGGTACATGTACAAATTGTAACACTGCAAGTTTCAATAATTGCACTCATCTCAGGCCTAGAAACACGTAGTTTATTAGGGAATTCATCAACTGCAACATCAGCAAGGTAGTGTTTACAATATAGCATCCTGCCGCTGTAAGTATGTTGACCAGAACAAAAGACAGTTGGACATAAAAAGTAGTGGAACACAAAACTGTGATCAGGGTTCAAAATTTAAATTGTACTCATCATTTTGACCCTTGTGGATAACTGTGCAATATACTCATTCAAATGGACTCCCTCTGTAACAGCCATTTCTGGATATCACCACATCTTTGTTCCACAGTCACATATTTAAAACCCACCACAAAGTATAATGATACAAGGAAACAGTTTTTTTTCCACTTCTTCCACTCAGTTACAAAAAAAACCATCCATGCTCCTTTCTAGCCCTCAGCTGAAGAGGAGGTACCCCATACTAACAGTTACCGAGAAGAGGTCGGCCCCTCTAGAACAGGTTCATTCCTAGGAGTGAGGATAGATGATACTCTTTCATATAGCCAGCATATTGACCAGGTTGTGAAGGCAGTAAATACTAAACTTGGGGTACTTTATCGGCACAGGAAAAGCCTCACTACCAGTGCTCTCACGCTTTCCATAAACAGCTCCATTCTCTTCATGGTTGACTACGGCCTGGTGGCCTATGGAGCAACAACTGATACCACCCTCAAGAGGGTAACCACAGCTCTAAAGAAGGTCTGCAGACTGTTACTAAATGCTGACCAGCTCACGCACCCCTGTGTACTCTATGAGAAAGCAAACATATTAAGCCTCAAAAATAGAATTTCATACCAGACGTGCTTCCTATGTAGGAAAGCCATGCTAGGCATAACCCCTTCCTGTATCACCAACCTGATTTATTTTATTTCTTTATTTATTCAATCTTGGATTACAATACCTTTGAGCGGGAGACCGCTCTTTTACAAATGTTCCACGTCGTAAATGGTGGGTATACATACATTGTGGGTTTAGGAGTATCTAGCTAGGTGAATAAACAGAGACAAAAATACATTGTAAATAGGACACAGAGATGGTTTTAACACTAGGATAATTAAGGTAACAGTAGCGGCCTAGGTGGGATTGTCAGGTAAAAGACAGTAAGCAGCTATCCAGAAAGGAGAGTAGGGGGCACTGAGTTGGGGAGATATGATGACTATTTAGGGGGAGGTGGGAGAGGAGAGTGCAGGGTATTGCAGGGCAAAAATGGGGACAATTCAGGGTAGAAGGACAAAGTAGGAGTAGCGAGGAGATGGTAATAACCTGAAAGGTGAATAAGGCCGGGGTCAGAAGTGGGTGTGTGTGGAGTAATTAGAAAGTACAGTTACTGGAGCTTTTCTTCAGTAGGTGTTGTCTTAGCTTGGTCTTGAAAAGCCTCAATCTCTGCGTGGCGTTAAGTTCAGTGCCAAGGTTATTGAGCCAAAGTGGTGCCTAGTAGGCATATGACCTCTGCCCTTGGGAGGTTCTGCAGCGAGGGATGGTGAGAACCTGATGGTCAGAGTTCCTGATGCAGTGTGGGCCTGTGAATAAGCTTAACAGGCTTGTGACTCCAGGTGGCTGAAGTCCGAGTAGTGATTTTCTAGCTAAGAGGCAGGTTTGGTATTGTATCCTGTTTTCAAGTTGTAGCCACCCAGCTTGCTCATAAAGGTCACGTGTGTGCGTTAGTCAGAGGGAATTGGTGAGCAGTCTGCAGGCTTTGTTTAGGGCTACTGCTATCCTACGTGGTGAGGTGGGAGTGGCTGGGCTGTATATGACCAATCCATGATGGGTAGCCCGGAGACAACTGTGCTATGGATTGCGGTTTTAGTGCTTCAGGTGTTAGGCATTTCTTGTGCTTGTGCAGGAGCCCAATTCTTATGTTGACAGTTTTGGCCACATTCTCAATGTGTTCTGCATAGGAGAGGGAACAGTCAAGTGTAATCCCCAGGTATTTGAATTGCTCCACTTGTTCAAGTGAAACCCCTGCACAGTTAGTGATGTTAAGGGATGCTGCTTTGTGTTTGCTTCTAGCACCGCTAAAAAGCATTACGTTTGTCTTTTTATAGTTCAGAACCATCTTGTGGGCTCTGAACCAATCTTCAGTTTGTTTAAAAGCATGTTGTAGCTGATAGTTTAGGGTGTGAGGGTCATGTTGAGAAGTAAAAATAACAGCATCCTCTGCATAGAGAAGTATCCGTTGGTCACACGTTCAAGGTAGGCTATTTAGAAAGATGCTGAAAAGGAGGGGTCCTAGGATTGAATCCTGGGGAACCCCACAATGAACTGGCAGGGGCCCAGATGTGATGTTTCCAATCTTTACCTGTTGGTAATGATCAGCTAGATAGCTTTTGAACCACTTAGTAGCGGGGTTAGAGAGGCCTATTGAGGTGAGTTGTTGAAGTAGTAGGGAGTGACTGACCGCTTCAAAGGCCTTTGTTAGATCAATAAAGGCTGCGCCAACAAGGTTACCCTGGTCCTGTGACCTGTGTATGCAGCTGGTGAACTCCAGAAGAGCTGTGGCCGTACTATGCCCTTTCCAAAATCCATGTTGTTCCGGACACTGAATGTTGTATTTATTAAGGTATTCAACCAGCTGATCTGAGACTATGCACTGCAGCACTTTTGACAGTGGTGGAAGGATAGAAATAGGTCTGTAATTGGCATGCAGTGCCTGGTCACCGCCCTTGTGCACCGGAGTTACCAGGGCTGACTTCCAAGCTTGGGAGAATTAAGCCAGCTGCAGGGATAAGTTCAGCAGTTTAGTAATGGGAGCTAGGATTACCTTTTTACCTTAACCAACTGCATGTACAGGACCAGGAATAAAGAACTACACCCATTCTTTGTCCCTTTCTGAAGGACATCTCTTGGACAAAGATCCTTCTCCTACCATGCCCCACTGTGGCTTAATGAGATCCCAGCTAACACTCTAGATGCTGCTAACCCTAGAACCTTCAAAGCCGAATTTAAGCAGTTTCTACTGCAAAAGAATGTCTGTGAGTGCTAAACTGTTCAGAGTGGGTCTCCAGAGCCTGCACCAACCGTGCCTACTAGCAACTACTCATGGACTCACTCACACAGACCTCCCCTCCCCACGCCCTAGCCCTGCCCCCCAAACTCTAGCATGTCATGCTCCTTACCTCTTATTCTGCTAGTGGTTGCGCTGTCTCGTTTGTCTTGCACTTCATCGCCCCTCTCTCTCTCACTCTCTCCACCCTCCCTTCACCCTACTCCCACACCCCTTTTCTCCATAAGTCTCCACTCTTATGATACATCCCCTGCCCCGCTTGGTCTCTCTCTCCTTCCCCCTCTCTCCCCCCTCCCTCTCTCTCCACCCTCTACTCTCCCTCTCTCTCATCACCTTCTCCCACCTTACCACACACTCTCACATGCACCATCCCCAGCTCCTCAGCTCCAAAGCTGTAATGCAGTGTGACAATGCTCCTCCTGGGATGCTCTATCTTCACGCTGCATTCACCAACCACTCTCTCCCTATCCTACATTTGCCTCTGTCTCTCATATACTTCCTTATGCCATACAGCACTTAGTATTAAACCCTTAATGAAACGCATAAGAAACTCTTAGCTGTTTTCTGTTTTTGCTACTTCCTGTACCAATAATTCAACTGTGTCTGTATTCGTACTGTGAATTCAATTCAGCTTCAACTAAGTTTATTTTTAAAAAGCGCAAGTCACCATGTATCCAAGCGCTTGTACAATAGCTAAAACAATAAATAAGACAATAATCAAATACAATAATCAATCAAAAACAATCAATAATTCATACATACTCTGAAAAGGCAAGGCTAAAAAGATGTGCGTTTAATGCAGATTTAAAACTCTCCACAGTCAGGCACTCCCTTATCCAGTGACGTAGAGAATTCCACAGGGTCAGGGCCACATACATAAATACCTGGGCCCTTGAGCTCTTCAAATGGACCCTGGGAATTTCTAGCTGTCCCTCGTTGATGGAGCAAAGTGGGTGGTAGGGGCAATAAGGGTTCAGAAGATCTTACAGGTAATCCGGTCCCTGTCCATGTAGGACTTTATAGATCAGTAACCCAACCTTGAAGGTGACATGCCACTGAATAGGCAGCCAGTGCAGACCGTGGAGCACAGGTGTGACATTGCAAGATCGCAGTAAGCCAGTCAACAGCCTGGCAGCCGCATTCTGCACTAGCTGCAGGTGGCAAATATCAACACCCGGTAGCCCTAGGTATAGGGAGTTACAGTAGTCAAGGTGAGAGATCACAAAGGCATGGACCAATGTAGGAAGGTCATTAGGCGGGATCTGGTGCTTCATCCGGGTGATATTCCTCAGATGGTAAAATGAGGACTTGATGGCAGATGACACCTGAGACTCCAATCTATCATCAAGAATAACACCCAGATTTCGCACCTGATCAGAGGTCACTAGCTGGCTGCCCTCAAGCCAAAGCCCAGCGGGCTGCTCAGTTCATGCCCCCTCTGCCTGATGGCCTAGGTCCACAACCAGCACCTTGGTTTCATCAAGGTTCAACCTCAACCAACTGGCATTCATCCAGTCCTGAATCTCGGCCAGGCAGCTGTTAAACACTGAGACAGGATCATCCTGTCCGGGCACTAAGGACATGTAGAGCTGAGTGTCATCTGCATAGCAGTGGAAACTCAGCCAGTACCGCCTAGCAGTGTCTCCCAACAGCAGCATGTACACCGCGAACAACATGGGTGAAAGCACAGAGCCCTGCAGTACCCCAAAAGGCAGGGAGATTGGGTCCGAAGAAAAAATTCCGGACACCACTCTCTGAGACCTGCCCAAGAGGAAAGAATGCAACCATCTGAGGACCATACCAGACAATCCACAGAAGAACCACAGGGCTTTTGCAACATAACATGGTCCACGATGTCAAAAGCCACAGAGAGACCAAGGAGGACCAAGGTGGAAGGAGTTCTCCGATCCCTCGCTATCAGGAGATCATTGAGTACCCGAACAAGGGCCATCCCGGTAATGTGCCTCTTAAGGAATCCTGACTGGAAAGGATCATAGATGTCATGGATGGTAACATGTGCCAGCAGCTGCACCACAACCACCTTCTCAATAACCTTCCCCATAAACGGAAGGTTAGAGACTGGCCTGTAGTTAGCTAGACAGTCTGGGTCACGAGAATATTTCTTTAGTAGGGGCATTACCACAGCCTCCTTCAGGGTGTCTGGAAACACACCTGTCTCTAATGAACACCAAACGATCTCAGCAAGGACCGGGCTGATGACCTCAACACACCCCACTAGGAGGCGAGTTGGGCCCAGGTCCAAACTACAGTAGGTTGGCTGCAGCTCCTGAACGATCCACATGACATCCTTGATCGCCAGTCGATCGAAATCAGACCAGACAAACCGAGGGCAGCAACCTCCCACCAACCACTGCCATTTCCACCAGAACGTGCTGCATGGATTTCAGACCTGATGTCAGCAACCTTATCTGCAAAGAATTGAGCAAACTCATCACACTTCTCTTGTGACAACGCTCTCTGTGCCTGAAGATAAGTTGGATTGCACAACCTGTCAACTGTTCAGAAGAGCTGAGCCAGTTGATTCTGTGCAGTGGCGAGCTCCCTGGACAGGAACTCTGCCTTCTTACGGGAGATAGCCGATTGATAATCCTTATAATGGGTCATCAATCTAAGCCTGTCAGCATCAAGGCTGGATCTCCGCCAGCCTCGTGCCAGCCTTTGCCCTACTCATCTCATCTCATCTCCCTCAAGGTCCCATCAAACCAGGGGGACCGAGGGCAGAGAGTGAGTGGATGAACATGGACAGGAGCAATGGAATCCAGAGCCTCCATTACAGCCTTATTATAGGCTTGCACCAGGTCTTCTGGATCCGTGCTTACACTCAGAAAGCTCGATAGGTCCAATACTGCTGCCAGGCCATCTGGTGTCAACCCCCTTAAAGGACAGTACTGGACCATTTCCATGGGGGCAGGCCTATAAGGGGGTGCCTGGAAATTAAACTTTATAGAGTGCTGATCTGACCAGCCAACCAGTTCCACCACCAGGATGGAGGTCTCCATACCCAGTAGGAAGAACAAGTCCAAGGAGTGACCATGAAAATGGGTTGCAGAGGTAACAACCTGTGTGAAGCCCAATGAATTAATCAACTGGGAGAAGTCTTGGCCAAATTGCGAGAGTTCATCGTCAACCCAGGCGTTGAAGTCCCCCAGAACCACCCATCTGGGGGACTCCAATACCATATTGACGATGAAGTCCATAACTTCCTGCAGGAATTGAAACCTCTACCAGGCCCAATTCCTCTTTAAAACAAATGGCAACACCCCTGCCCCCTGATCCTAGCTCGGGCGATGTATCACTGAGAACCAATCCGTAACCGCTGCCTCCAACACTGGGCCAGCATTTTTGTCCAACCAGGTCTCAGTAATGCAGATCAAGTCCGATAACCCAGCAAGATCAACAATCACTGCTGTCTTGTTTTTAATGGACCTGGCATTACATAACACCGCCTGAGTAGGATGAGCCAACAAGGTCGGTGTGTACTGATATTTCAACTATGTCTGTATTTGTACTGTGAATTCAGTAATGTCTGTATTTGTACTGTTTAATGGATGTGGACCCTTTGTAAAAGAGTTCTTAATCAAAGCTTGTTTCTGAAATTCCAATAAATAAATAAATAAATGCTTAGAGTGTAGGTTTAGGTAACTGGAACTGGCCAGCAGTCTACTACAGAGAATACCTCATGCAACCTGATATTTTGAAAATGTTTGAATTTTATATTAATAGCAAAGGAAAAATTCAGGTTTTAGAAAACTACAGTACTTGTTATGAGCACACAAAAAAACATGTCACTGGGCAGACTTGCTTGACCGTAGATTTTTTCTGCCTGTAAAATTCTCTATATATTTCTATGTCATAGATATCTGTACCTTAGTGCTGCTGACTCTTTATTTTGCCACTTTGTGGATCTGCACCATATAATGTAAGGCCTTTATCTAGGGCAAAGCCTAGAGACGTGCAATAATTAATTGCATGCTAGTAATACTGAGGGAAAAGCCTGAGCATGATTTCATTATCAAGATCTCAACTGATTTCCATACAGAGACTGGCATTTATATAGGAAATGTTGCAACCTGTTTGAATAGATTTATAGTTTGCAACATTACCTGCAAGTACAAGGGCCTGCACAAGCGTAATATTATGGCATAATCTATTTGACACATGCTACTGAAGATTTATGCTTGACCACTTTTGGGTTTTAAAAAACATTCTATGAGCACGATTGCAGCGTTTCCACTTTACATATTGAAACATAGAATTTGCTGGTAGAAAATGATCACTTGGCCCAGCCAGTCTGCCCAGCTGTTCCCTGCTTAGTCTGTCTCTGCAGACCCAAACTGATCTCCTGCAATGTTTCCTCCTCCCTGCCTATTTACTAATATTCTCCTATGTTTATCCCATGCTTGAAGCCCCCCACTGTTTTTGCCTCCACCTCTTCTGCTGACAGTCTGTTTCAGGTGTCTACCACCCTTTTACTGAAATAATACTTCCTTACATCTTTCATAATTCAATATAATGTATTTTCAAGGGCAACAGAGTCAGGTACAAACATAGGGCAATGTATAATAAGACTACATGAAATGTGCAATTACATACGATGGCCCTGCAAGGAATATATAGTAAAATGCATTGAAAAATGCTTGCAAGTTTATGTCAAGTGTATATGAAACATAGAAACATAGAATTTGACGGCAGATAAGGACCGCTTGGCCCATCTAGTCTGCCCATTTTCCTACCTAACAGATAAGCTGCAGATCCTAGTTAACCAACAGCTTACTTTCTCCTACCCCCCACTAGGACTGCCTTATGTGTGTCTCATGCATTCTTGAATTCCCCCACTGTTCTTGACTCCACGACCTCCTCAGGGAGACTGTTCCATGCATCCACAACCCTCTCCGTGAAAAAATACTTCCTCACATTACCTCTGAGCCGTCCTCCCTCTATCTTCAAATTGTGCCCCCTTGTTCTTGCACATGTCTTTTTCTGAAAGGTGCCACCATCTTGAACTTTGTTGATTCACTTGAGGTACTTGAAAGTTTCTATCATGTCCCCTCTAGAAACATAGAAACATAGAATTTGACGGCAGATAAGGACCGCTTGGCCCACCCAGTCTGCCCATTTCCCTACCTACTGGATAAGCTGCAGATCCTAGTTAACCAGCAGCCTACTTCTTCCTACCCCACCCCTAGAATTACCTTATGACTGTCCCATGCATGCTTGAATTCCACCACTGTTTTTGACTCCACAACCTCCTCCGAAGCCGTTCCATGCATCCACAACCCTCTCTGTGAAAAATACTTCCTTAAATTACCTCTGAGCCGCCCCATCTTCAAATTGTGCCCCTTGTTCTTGCACACCTCTTTTTTGAAAGATGCTACCCTCTTGGACTTTGTTGATTCCCTTGAGGTGACTTGAAGTTTCTATCATGTGCCCCCTCCTCTCCTTTCCTCGAGGCTATACATATTAAGCTCCTTAAGTCTCTCTTCATATGTCTTCTGGTGCGGACCCTGCACCATTTTAATTGCCCTCCTCTGGACAGCTTCCATCCTGTCTATGTCTTTGCGGAGACTGGGTCTCCAGAACTCTGCGTAGTACTCCAGATGGGGTCTCACCAGCTGTCTGTACAGAGGGATAACAACTTCCTGTTTTCTACTGGTGATGCCTCTCCCTATGCATCCCAGTATCCCCCCAGCCTTCCTTACTGCCTTCTCACATTCCTTGCCCACTTTTAGGTCATCTGATATAATTACACCCAGGTCCTTTTCCATTTTTACTGTTGTCAGTATCTCACCCCCCCATTGTGTACTCTTCCCCTGGGTTTTTGTTTCCCAGGTGCATTACCTTGCACCTCTTTGCATTGAATCTGAGCTGTCATACGTTTGACCATTCATCCAACCTTGCCAAGACCCTTCTCTTCCTTTCCACTCCATCTTGTGTATCAACCCTGTTGCAGATCTTTGTGTCATCTGCAAAGAGATCTACTTTTCCTTCCAGTTCCTCTGCAATGTCACTTATAAAGACATTAAAAAGGACTGGTCCCAGTACTGAACCCTGCGGTACCCCGCTAGTAACCTTCTTTTCTTCACTGTGGACTCCGTTTACTACTAGCCTTTGCATCCTGTTGTCTAGCCAATTTTTTATCCAGGCTACTATCTTGGGACCCACTCCAAGGCTGGCTAACTTGTGTATTAATCTTTTGTGTGGGACTGTATCAGATGCCTTGCTAAAATCTAGGTAGGCCATGTCCACAGCCCCTCCCTGGTCTACTACTTTGGTCACCCAGTCAAAGAAATCTATTAGAGTCATCTGACACGACCTTCCCATTGTGAATCCATCCTGTCTTGGGTCCTGTGCCCCACTGGCCTCTAGGTACGCAACAATTCTTTCCTTCAGAAGTGATTCCATCATTTTCCCTACCACTGAGGTAAAACTAACTGGTCTGTAGTTTCCTGCCTCTGTCATGCTCCCGCTTTTGTGAAGTGGAATCACATCCGCCCTCCTCCAGTCCTCAGGTACCACCCTGTCCTCCCATGATTTGTTAAAGAGAGTAGTCAGCGGTGTCACTAGTTCTACCCTTAGTTCTTTTTAGAATTCTTGGGTGAATCCCATCAGGCCCCATTGCTTTGTCCACCGTCAATTTTATTAGTTCTTTCAGAACCCTTTCTTCTGTAAATGGACTGGTATCGACCCCTGTCTTCAGAGTGTTTCTCTTGTTTGATTTAGGTACTTCCCCCTCCTCTTCCTTTGTGAATACTGAGCAGAAATATTCGTTCAGTATCCCTGCTTTTTCACTATCACCCTCTGCCCACTTTGCTCCTTATTAAGCCTCAAGTATCCCTCTTTTGGTCTTTCTTCACTCCTAATGTACCTATAAAAGGTCTTATCCCCCTTCTTAACTGAGTTGGCTGTCCTTTCCTCAGTTTGGGCCTTTGCTATTCTGACTGCCTTCCCTGCCTCTTTCTGCTTTAACTGATAAAGTTCTCTGTCCTGCTCCTTCTGTGTTTCCTTATATTTCCTAAATGCTATCCTTTTCTCCTTAACCTTCCCTGCCACCTCTTTTGAGAACCATAGCGGTTTTTACCTTCGTTGTGTTTTGTTGATTTGCTTTACACAAAGGCTTGTTGCCTCTGTGATAGCTGTTTTGATTACTCCCCCAT
This sequence comes from Neoceratodus forsteri, assembly GCA_016271365.2. NCBI lineage: Eukaryota > Metazoa > Chordata > Ceratodontiformes > Ceratodontidae > Neoceratodus > Neoceratodus forsteri. Next base: position 1,754,801,913 of record CM057452.1, read on the forward strand.
TGTTCCTCCACCCCTCCTTCTTGCCTGTTTCTAGTGCTTTCTGAAGCACCTCTCATTTTCCCAAAGTCAGCCCTCCTAAAGTCCAATACTTGCTTTTGTATGGCTTGACTGTATGGCTGTGTTTATCGTGAACCACACTGTTTGGTTGTCGCTTGTTCCCAGATGGCTACCCACTTCTAAATCTGAGATTCTTTCTCCATCCCCATTTAAGAATACCAGGTCTAAGATTGCTCCCTCCTGAGTGGGTTCCAATACTAGCTGTCTGAGGCATGCCCCTTGTAGGGCATCAAGAATGACCCTGCTCTTGGATGTGCCCGCAGCAAAAGTGCTCCAGTTAACATCTGGCATATTCAGGTCCCCATCAACAATATCTCCCCTTTTTCTGCCATTCTAAGGATGCCTTCTATCATTTCCTTGTCCATTCCCTTCCCCTGAGATGGGGGTATGTATACAGTCCCCATGCGGATTGTGGTGCCATTTCCTGTCTCCAGGGTGACCCAGAGTGCCTCATCTGCTCCCTGTTTACTCTTTAGTTCTGTTACTTTGATCCCTTCCTTTACATAGAGAGCTACTCCTCCTCCTCCTCTTTTACCCTCCCTGTCCCTCCTGTAGATTGTGTATCCTGGTATGTTGACATCCCAGTCATGGTTCTCTGTGTACCATGTTTCTGTGACTGCCACAATATCCAGGCAACCCTCTTCCATCAAGGCCACTAGTTCAGGGAGCTTGTTACACAGACTTTGGGCATTGGTACTCATCACCCTCCACTTTTTGATGGCCTTACCCCTTTTAGCCCCATCCCTGTCCTTACTGCCTTTGCCTTTTTTTACATTTACCTCTGTCCTGCTGCCTAATGACTTCTCTATCTTGGTGTTTACCTCATTAATTACCATGTTTTGTGGGGGAAGGCTGGGATTTCCCTGCTCCTTTTCAGTGCCTCCCCCCTTGGCTAGTTTAAATGGTTGCCAATGAAGCATTTAAACCTCTCACCTAGGATCCTGGTTCCTCCCCTGGTTAGATGCAGACCATCGCGCCAATATAGGTCTGCATCCCTCCAGGTGGTATGAAGAAGTGGGTTTACTTTTTCTTGACTTTTCTACTTTCACTACTTATTAAAGTTACTCCTTATTATTTCAAAGTGGGTTTGTGGAGTGCCCTGCCATCTATGTCCTGGACATCCCTTTCTCTGAATTACATTGCTACTAGGCAGAAAGCAGCTTGTAACGTCAGTGCGTGCCAGTGGGGGTTAGAGTTTAACATATACAGTACATATATGTGTAGATATTTTTTAACTATTACCAGAGGCTACTGAGATACTACTAGATCTGTTTGTTTGAATTCCAGTTCAGTTTGCAGGGGAACCTTTAAGTAAGCAGTTGGGGCGATTGTACGGCACAGTACCTTGGGACTATTGATTACTGGATGTTTGCTTGACCTGTGTTTGCTTACTGCACTGTAGAAGAAAAAATGATGACCAAGTGGATTGAAGCAGACTAAATGTTCCATGTTAGCAGACTGTGGGTACATTGATTGGGCTGATGAACCCAGGACCTTCCTTAGATGTGCAACATTTATGTAAACAGCACGATATACAGTATTTAACTTTCCTGGTGCAGTGCTGTGGACATGATTTCTAGCTTAACTTTGTCAAATTGTGCAGAACATGAAAATGTACAGCACAAGTGCTAGAGTTCAAAAGCTCTGTCAAATATTATTGCAACAGTTAATTTTTTAGAAATGTAAAACACAAATGAGGTAGTCAGTGAACTCTGTTGTAACCAAACAAATTATGTAGTCAATGAACTATTGTATCCAATTTATGTAGTTTTTAATATTTGAATATATGGCAAAAATAAATTCATTTTATCATTTGGGTTTTAATTTGGTAAACTGCAAGTTCTTGCTTTCTTTGCCTTTAATTTTTCCACAGTTTTTGCTCTTCCCTTCAAAAGAATTCCTTACAGTCCAAATAATGTTGTGATGGTGTAGGTGGCCAAATGTGAGGTACGAGAAAATGGAGTTTAGGGATTTTTCGCACACCTTTTCAAATGCAACTACTTTTCACATCACACACTTATTATAATGCACCTTTTTTAGTGTAACTCACAGCTGGCAAACACAGCAACATAAATGGGCTGATCTAGTTTCTGGATTGTCAAGACCTTTTAAAAAAAATCCAGATTAATTGAAATCAACCAAATATTAATATTATTGTACAGTTGAAGGTTACGTTACAGTGCCATGATAGCTGGTTATTTAATCGTTTCTAGCTATAAATTAATTAGTTGTTGAAACCTCACTAATCTGACTCTGCATTCGGGTCAGGGGAATGAATTTTGTAACTATTTCTGGGTTTTGCATCATGACAGTTTATGCAGGACGATGATGTTTGCATGGATTTCTAATTAGTTGGGTTTTATATGCCATTGCAATTCTTTGTGTCTTTTAGTAAACGGTATTTGAATGTTACAGTGATGTTATTTTTATTGAACTGTAAAGTGCTTTGAACTCCACCTGGTAACGGAAGGTACTTTACAAAAATAAACTGAAAACACGACGATGATGGTGATGATGAAACAAATCAGTGATTTTAGTACCCTTGGAGGTAGCATACCAGAGAGAGAGTCAGAAACAAATAATACTGGACAATGCCACATGATTCTGCAGTGACAGCCATTCGTGCACTGTGTTAACCATCTTGCATTCTTCTTCCAAACACACGCTGGTGGTTCAACTCCAGTGTAGGTCTCAATTTTCAGCAGCAAACTTTGGCTCCATCACATCTGGAGGGACATTCCAAATTATCCTCGCTTTGCAGCAGTTCTGCCTCTTAACATCTGTGGCAGAAGTTTCCCATGAGGGTCTATCCATGTCACAAGTGTTACACTTGTGCTTACCAGTGGGAAAGTGCCAACCCTGAAGCCATAATGCCCAGCCTCTTGATGGAAAACCTGTAAGTGCCACAGGCTAGAGTTTGCAGCACTTCAGTGAGGTGGCTTGTGGTACTAGCTCCATGGACAGTAACATAGAAACATAGAAACATAGACTTTGATGGCAGATAAGGACCACTTGGCCCACCCAGTCTGCCCATTTCCCTACCTATTGGATAAGCTGCAGATTCTAGTTAGCCAACAGCCTACTTCCTACAACCCCCCACTATAATTGCCTTATGTCTGTCCCATGCATGTTCGAATTCCCCCACTGTTTTAGACCCCACAACCTCTCCAGGAAGGCGGTTCCATGCGTCCACCACTCTCTCCGTGAAAAAGAATTTCCTCACATTACCCTGAGCCGCTCCTCTAACTTTAAATTGTGCCCCCTTGTTCTTACACATCTCTTTTTCTGAAAGATGCTACCCTCCTGGACTTTGTTGATTCCCTTGAGGTACTTAAAAGTTTCTATCATGTCCCCCCGTCCCTCCTTTCATCAAGGGTATACATATTAAGCTCTCTCAGTCTCTCTTCATATGGTTTCTGATGTAGACCCTGCACCATTTTAGTTGCCCTCCTCTGGACTGCTTCCATCCTGTCTATGTTCTTACGTAGATGAGGGCTCCAAAACTGCACGCAGTACTCCAGATGGGGACAGTAGGATCCCAAGTTACCATTTTAGTGTATATTGTTGTAATTGTCATCGAAAATATCAGGACAAGAGGACACAGCATGAGATGAGAGGGAGGCCGATTAAGGAGCAATGTGAGGAAGTTCTTTTTCACAGAAAGGGTATGGATACATGGAACGTCCTACCTCAGAAGTAGTGGATAGGAATACAATGCAGGGCTTCAAACAGGCATGGGATAGGCGTAAGGGAGCAATACAGATGAGTATGAATAGATAGGCCATTGACAGAGTAAAGGCCTATGGCACATTCATATGGTAGAAGAAATGGTCAGACTGGATGGGCCTTGCTGTCCTTATCTGCCGTCAACTTTTATGTTTCTTTGTATCAGTCAGCTACTATCATTAAAGAGCAGCTCTGCCCTTCAGCATGTACTTTCATGAACATTTTGTTTCAGCTGTTACAACTCACCAGAGACTACATTTTTGTACTTTCAGTTTTACTTACTGTGATTTGTAACGCATCTTGGTAGCCTGCCCGAAAAAGTCCCAACTGATATTACAGCACTGTTAATTGTGACATTTGTGAGCTTACAATAACAACGGGCTGTGATATCACACACTCAGGAATTTTAAGGTCAGTTGGGGACAGTAAGTCTGTCTGAAAGACCCATAGAAATAAGTATGGCACTATCTGTAATATTTAAAATAAGAAAAACTCGAGACACAATAAATAATATTGTAAACATAGTAGATGTAAGTATTTTACTTAGTGGCTTAGCTCTTTAGCTAGAGACTGCATTTTTAAACTTCAGTTATTCTGCCCAGTGTTTATAACAGATTTTAATATTGCCTCTTATGAGGTTTGTAAAAAATTGTTTCATGAGGCTCCTCTGATGTCATAGCACACCCATTAATAACATGACAGTCCTGACTCCTTTCCATGACAACAGCCTGTGATGCCACACACAGCAGTTGAGAAGGAGTTGTGAATGGTCAGATATTTTTGAGAGGCACAGTAGACTGAGTACTGTACAGGTTTTTGTGACATGTAAAAAGAAAGATTAGAGCCACACCTCGCACCATGCTGGTGACCCTGGTCTGGGAACAAGCCCGGGCCATTGGGGTCAGCAGGGGAGGGAGAGGATTGAGCATCCGATGGATAGCTCTCCTCTCCTCTCCCGGGAGGGAGGGGGGTTCATGCTCGGCACTTGGCTGGCCTCTGGCGGAAGTCAGAGGCACAGCAAGTGCAGAGCTAACTCCAGGGGATGGAGTGGTGACGTCAGCGGTGACGCCATGACATAAGGGTACGTGCCACTCCTCCAGAACAGGGGAAATCAGCACCTGGTCTCTTAGATGATGGAGCACTGAAGCAGAGACCCTGATTGCTCACACCTGCCTGGTGACCTGGAGGAGTCCGACAAAACTTGAAGTGTCTCGGGGTGTCTGTGCCCCACCCCGTACCCGCCTGGGGGGGGTGTAGCCAAGGCTCCATGGGGACTCGACTAGGGGACCAGGCAGGTCGTGATGCAGGATATTGTAGTGTGTCTCCTGAAGGAGTGGAGATTGGGTGCTGGGGAGGAGTATAAATAGAAATTTCAAAAAAAAAAAAAGAAAGATTAGGGCAACATTAAAACACCAAAAACATTAAAGTTAGAAACAGTTTGGTGTTTACAGAATAGTTTTAAAGTTTGTATTTTGTAGAACCCTTCTTTTTGAATGCATCTGCCTATGTAAATAATTCACAGTTTTTCCACCTGTGTTTTAAATATGTAAACTGTTTCCAAACAAAATAAGTTTTAGTGAAGTTATGGTGAAAAAAACAAAAGCTGACTCTGTGTGGAACGAACACTGTATGATCACTCAAGGTAGACAACAGTCAGTTTCCCTATTATTGTACTAATAATGCTTTTGTTAAAAGATAATCAGCTATTGTAGTACATTATTATTGTATAGGACTCATATACTGTATTCCATTAAGGAGCTACAGGAGCTTCAATACTTTCTTTTATTATCCATGGTACCTCGCATTAGGGGGATAGGTGGGATTTTTTGTTTCTCTCATACTTGGCTTTATAGCCTGTGGCCCAAATATTCAGACTGCGCCGGTAGGTGCAAGCCTGGCATGCAGCACAACTGAGATGCACCGGGCCAGGACCAGGTGATATTCAGTGGTGATGCGCCATTGCGCAGCACCATTGAATATGGCAAGGTGGGTGCACATACTGCGCATGGTGCAGTGGCACTGCGCTGGTGCAAGCCACAGATAGGGAGCATGGGGATGCGTCAGTGCAAGTACAGTTGCACTTGGTGCATCCCCCATGATATTCAGCTCTGGGCAGCTTGGTGACTTGCGCCTGGTGCCCTGCACAGCATGAAGTATGCAGTGGGGATCCCAGGGCATCCCCCACCTCGTAGCCATAAGCGCGGTATGTGTCAAACATATGTATTGCTGGTAGTCTAGTGGTCCCCCACCTGAGTCCCCGATTCTCGAGATATGTGTAAATGACCATCCCTGGTGGTCCAGTGGTCACCCCCACCTGATTCCTCATTATATGAGTAAACGACCATCCCTGATGGTCTAGTGGATGCCCCTGCCCATTGCCACGGTTGTGGTACAGCTTCCTCAAAGAATTCCATGGTGATCCAGTGGCATCCCCACCCCTGCCACCCACATCGGACCCCTTGCCCACCCCGCTCCCCCCCCATCATCGGTGGGTGGCTGCAACCCACCCACATATCGCCCAGCCACCCACCGAGTGACTTCATTCACATATATGGGACTGTCTAGTACAGTATGCTCTGCAAGCCCTTTGGTCCACACTGGAGACCAATGGGCTTACAGCCTATACTGTACCTGTCATTCGGCGGGTGGCCGGGCAGCATGTGGGCGGGTTGCAGTTGCCTGCCGATGTCGGGGGGAGAAAGTGGGGTGGGCAAGGGGTCCAGTGTGGGTGGGAGGGGTGCCACTGGATCACCATGGAATTATTTGAGGGAGCTGTACCACGATCACAGCAACGGTTGGGGGGGTTCCACTAGACCACCAGGGTCAGTCTTTTTCACATTTCTTGGGGATTGGTGGGAGGGAGAACACTAGACCACCAGGGATGGTCACTGATACATATGTCAGGGAATCAAGTGGGAGGGGGGCCACTAGACCATCAGGGGTTTGTGGGTGCTTGCAGACAGGTAGGGGTAGAAGAAGTAGGCTGCTGGTTAACTAGGATCTGCAGCTTATCCATTAGGTAGGGAAATGGGCAGACTGGGTGGGCCAAGCGGTCCTTATCTGCCATCAAATTCTATGTTTCTATGTTATAATTGATTATACAGCAGAAGTATAGAGCAGAGTTGTTACAGATAGCACTTGATAGTCCTATGGCTGGTCACTCAGGGAGGGATCCGACCCCTGCCAGATTGTTGTATAGAGTTTACTGGCCTGGAATTCATGAAGATGTTGCTACCTATTGTAATTCCTGTGCTGAGTGTCAGAAAGTAGCCTCAGTCACTAGAAAAGACAAGGTGCCCCTGGTGCCCCTACCCTTGATAGATGTACCTTTTGAGAGAATTGCAATGTATGCTGTTGGTCCTTTAGACAAAAGTAAAAAGAGGGTAATAGAGTTATCCTGGTAGTATGCGACTATGCTACTCGATACCCAGAAGCAGTTCCAATGCGTATTGTTACAGCCCCAAAAGTTGCAGCAGAGCTTGCCAAAAGTTTCAGCAGAGTGGGCATACCTAAAGAAATTATTACTCATCAGGTTAGTAATTTCGGTGCTGCATTGCTTAAGGAGCTGTACAGACTACTAGGTATCACTGCCATAAGAACCACCCCCTATCACCCTCAGACAGACAGTATGGTTGAGCATTTTAAAGAGACACCGACGCCAAAAGTGCTACATTGCAGAATCCAAATAAGCATACTCCCAGTAAATCTCACACCAAAAACTAGATTTTTACGTTACTTTGCTTTAAAGTTATTAGCCATTTTGTAACTTTGATTGCACTACCTGTGAAATAAAAGCAGGTGTCAGTAAAGAGCTGCTGCTGATGTCATGTAGGGACCTCAAAGTCTAGTTATCCCTGTCAGCAAGCTTATAGGACCCATTTCTCCAAAGTTGTAAAGATCATGTGCAATGGTTTTCACAAGTAAAACAGACAGCACCAGTCAGTAAACATTGCTATAAATACTATATATGTTCCAGGTTGTGTAACAAAGTTGATAAAATTGTATTATTTAATGATGTTTTTGTGTGGTCCATATCTCCAGGGTTGCTGGATACTAAGTCAGCATGCCTCCACACTGCTGAAGCCAGTTAGAGTACTACTAATTTTACTGCTGTTTGTCATTGTCTGCTTTACACTATGTTTTAATAGGGGCCTTATATGTGTTAATTCCTACTAGGGGGTGGAAGTGTTAGCTCTGGTAAAATGATCATTGTAATTTAGAGTAGAACATGGATGAGTCTGCCCCACCCCAATTAACAAGGAGATGGGATAATTGTTTTAAATTGCCATTCTTAGAAGTTGTCTCAGTTGACTGATAGGTGTGAATAAGCTCAGCCTTCCATCAGAAACTTAGTCTGCAAACCTCAGTGTGCTATGATCCAGCATTCAGCAAAAGGACCTCAATAAAAAGGCACCCAGACAAAATATTGTCAGTCTTATTACAAAGCCTGAAACACAAAGTTTTTAAACCGATGTTTACTAACTCATGCTGCCTGTTTTACTTATGAAAACCATTGCACATGATCTTTACAACTTTAGAGAAACAAGCTCTATGAGCTTGCTAACAGGGAAAACTAGACTGTAAGGTCCCTAGATGACATCAGTAGCAGCTCTTCACTGGAACAGGCTTTCTTTGAACAGGTAGTGAAATCAGGGTTACAAAATGGCTAATAACTTTAAAATGAAGTACCATAGAAATCTACTTTTTGGTATGAGATTTGCTGTGGATATGCTTATTCAAATTCTGCAGTGTAGCACTTTTGGCCAGATGGCGTCAGCAGCTCTTTAACCAAACCCTAAAATGCATGTTAAAAAGGTTTGTAAAAGGGGAAGGGAAAGACTGGGACCAATATTTGTCTTACCTACTTTATGCATACAGAGAAGTGCCACAGGCCTCAACAGGGTTTTCACCATTTGAAATGCTGTATGGCAGGCAGCCAGGAGGGCCACTGGATGTGATAAAAGAAATGTGAGAAGATAACCCCACTCAGAAACAATCTACAACATCTTATATGTGTGCCCTAAGAAAGAAGCTGGCAAAATATGTTGAAATTGCCCATAGTAATCAGGAAGAGGCCCAAAACCAGCAGAAGGTACATTATGACCATGGGGTAAAAGAAAATTTTTTTGAGCTAGGTGAAAAGGTTTTGCTACTGTTGCCCACAACAGAAAATAAACTGTTAATGATGTGGCAAGGGCCAGATACAGTTCTTAGACATACTGGCACTGTGAACTATGAGACTGAGACCCCGACAGGAAAAATCCTTCTAAGATATACCATGCTAACCTCCTCAAGAAATGGGTTAAAAAAATGCCAAAAGCTGCTTTGCTGGTTTTATCAGAAACTGATAAGGAAGACATTGATGTAGCTTATGATAGACTGGAACAAACTGTAAATGCTGATGCTGTAAAGGTGAATGTTCCTTAACCTCAGAACAAACTGGAGGCATTCGTAATGTGTTAAAGACATTTAACAGTACTTTTACCACGGTACCAGGATGAGCAAAAGGGGCTGAGCACATAACAGTGACAAGGAATGCTCGTCCTATTAGACAAAAGACATACAGGTTACCAGAGCGGTTAAGAGCTGAGTGGTTAAGGAAATACAAAAAAATGAAAGAACTGAGTATCATAGAGGAGTCGAGGAGTGCTTGGTCATCTCCCATGGTAGTTGTAAACAAAAAAGAAGGGTGTGTTAGAATCTGCCTTGATTTTAGGAAACTTAATCAAGTGTCAGAATTTGACGGTTATCCTATGCCCAGATTAGATGATTTGGTGGACAGACTGGGAAGTGCAAAGTATATCCGTACCCTCAACCTTACCAAGGGTTACTGTCAAATCCCTTTAGCTAAAGAATCCAGAGACAAAACTGCATTTGCCACCCTGTAGGATTCTATCAGTTCACCACCATGCTCTTTGGTTTTACATAGTGTGCCAGCTACATTCCAGCGGTACATGGATGTAATTTTATCCCCTCACACTGGTTATTGTGGCGCACCTGGTTGATGTCGTGGTGTACAGTCCAGACTGGAAAAGCCACCTGGAACACCTATGAGCAGTTATCCAAGCTATCAAAAATGCAGGTTTGACTATTAATCCTACCAAATGTGCATTGGGCATGCAGGAAACCAGATATTTGGGCTATGTGTTGGGAAATGGGGAAGTTAAGCCAGAGGTTTTGAAGATAGAAGCTGTAGCTAACAGCCCTGTCCCTAAAACAAAGAAACACGTCTGGCCATTTTTAGGGCTGGCTGGTTATTATCGGAGATTTGTTCCCAACTTTGCAGAGTTAGCTACTCCCCTCACTGAACTCATGAAAAAAACGATACCGAAATAATGTGAAATGGACCCCAGTGTGTGATGAAGCTTTGCATGCCATAAAGGCTGCATTATGTTCAGCCCCTGTTTTAAGAAACTCAGACTTTGAGAAACCATTTTTGCCACAAACAGATGCATCCAAGGTAGGCCTAGGTGCTGTCCTAAGTCAAAATGTAGATGGGACAGAACATCCTATTCTGTACATAAGTAGGAAGTTGCATGACAGAGAGAAAAGGTACTCCACTATAGAAGAGAAATGTTTAGCAGCAAAGTGGGCCATGGAGTTCCTGAAATTTTATTTGCTAGGAACTGACTTTGTTCTTGTAACAGATCACACTCTCTCTGTTGGCTTAACCAGATGAAAGATAAAAATTCCAGAATTACAAGGTGGTACCTGGCACTACAGCCATTTAAATTCATGGTGATACACAAATCTGGTAAAGACAATAGCAATGCTGGTTTTCTGTCACAATATGGATCAGGAATTGAGGGTTCTGAAGGTTGAAAACAAATGTATGGGTTTGGACTTTACTGTTTGCTGTACTGTTATATAAAAACTGATAATGTACATGTGCTTAATTTCTGAGAGCAGCAATTGTAATTCGAGAATAGAGTTTTGGAAACCTGTTTATAAACAGGTTCCCTCTTAGGAGGGGTGTATGTGGCAGGGTGGAATAGAACTCTGTCCCATTTGTTATGGAGAAAGTGTTTAAATGCAAGGATCTGTGTTCTGTTCCTTTTCTGTCTCTTCTCTGTCTGGTTGCGCAACTAAATTTTCCTGTGAGACTTTGGACTTGATCATCCCGAACAGTCTCGCAATTCTTTGCCTTTCTCTGTCTGTCAGTCCTCTCTTGCTGTTTGTTTTTCTCCCTTGTATAGCTAGATCTGCTAATATAAAAATATATGCAAATCAATATGTGGAAATGTAACTGATGTTGGGATCTCTTTTGTTTAGAAAATATATAGTATTACTGTTGAAATGTATATATTTATAATTTGAGGTGACTGCAAAAAGCTGTTGGAAACTAGAGGTTATCTTAGTGCAAATATTTGAGCCTTTTGCAAAAGCTGTGCACAGGGAGCCTCAGCATGCACACTGTGTTCTAGCAGCTCCTGCCTGATATTTACAAAAACAGGATGCTTGTTAAGGATGGGGGTTGAAAGGACTTATAAGAGCTAAGCTGCAACTGCAAGAAAGATTAGGGGAAAAAGGGACACAGAGACTGAAGAAAACATTATTTTATTTTGCCTCTGTACATAGTTATACTTAACAAGTTTATTTTTTATGTTACTGCTACTGTAAATAAATATTTTTTTGGTGAATTCTACAACTACTCCTGGGTTTCCTATGCTTCCTGACCTGTGCCTCGACGACGGTCTCTTTCTCCCATATTAGATCGGACTGGCCCAGGCACCAGAGCAGAGGCATCAGTGGCAGATTGGGTTACTTGGGCCTTCCATGGGGCGGGGCTGCATGACATCTGGTGAGTACTACTTCCAGGGGAAAGGGACTACACCCATTTCTTGGCTCCCCACTTGTCCCATAGCAGGATCAATGCTATGCTTGTTTCCCAAAAGCTAATTGCCCAGGTCTGGAGTATAACACTGGGCAATATATTAGTATCCGATCATGCCCCAGTTACCCTAACTTTGTCATGGGGTAGAACTCCTGGCCCTAGGAACAAGCAGATATTTAAAACCTCTTTCCTACAAAAGGAAGATTTTCTTACATGGGTGCAGGGAGAGATCACGGAATACTATACACATAATGACACTCCAGATGCATCCTGTGGGGTACAGTGGGATGCCCTTAAAGCAGTGTTTTGGGGGCAAGCTCATTGCATACTCCTCCAGGATGTGCAGGCAAAGAGATAGTGCCACACGGGAATTAGAGGGGATCCTAAAGAGCCCAGAGCAGGAGGCTGCACAACACCCGGACAGGGATTAGTTACCCTAATCTCCCCCATCTACTGTTCACCCGTAGACACTATATTTATACAACTATGATAACTCTGCCTGTCTGTCTGTCTGTCTCCTCCTCCAATAACTTGTCGTACTCGTACCCCTAGATGCAGCATTTCCCCTAGTTGTAGCAATTGCCACCGATGCACTTCAAGGCGTTTACTGAACTTCGTTTATAAGTGTTTCGCACTGTGTCTCAACAGTACTATATGTGCATGTTCCTCCCCCTCCTGTCTTATTGTAAGCATTATCTAAGTTGTTGAAGCAAGCACTCATTACACGTTCCTAGTTATTCGCTGTATGTCACCTTGTTTAAGCACTACTGATGTTTCTCACATGTGTATGATTCCATTTTTATGTATTAATTGCTTCCTTGTCCTTGTTAAATGTGCTGTATGATTGTTACTCCCTTACCCTTTCCCCCAGGATGCACTGGGAGATGAGCAACTTGTTGTTCAGTGTGCCTTTCCTGGTGAAACTTTTCAATCAATCAATAAATAAATAAATAAATAAATAAGGGAGGAGGTCCTGAGGCCACAAATACAACACCTGAAATGAGAACTACAGAGTGCCCTGCACCACTGAGTGGAATATAATCTTATCTATATAGGCTCCATCAGACTTAGTGGGAGGCAGGAGAGCAACCCGGACGATTGCTAACTCGCTGAACCCAGGCTCTGGACACCTCTAGATACATCCCACTTATCCAGATCTCCAGTACCTGGATTGTTACATCCCCAGGACATCAATGTATTTATTTTTATTTCTTCATTCAGGCATAACCTTTGAGCAAAATGCTGTTTTTCAAAGGTTCCACGTCTTGACAGGACGACAACCCAGAAAGGTAGCCACAGAGTATGGGTGCACAAGTACAGAGACAATAAATACAAGAATAACAGCAGTTGGTCAGACTATTTACAATTGTAAGCTATCTCATATAGAGATACATTTTTTTTGTTTGTTTAACCAGGAGAGACACACTAACCTGAAAGCTTGTTTACAGGTGCGACCTGGGAGCACAAGGAAGGTAAGTTACTTGCTCAGGGTCACACGATATGCACCCAGGCAGCTGTGGGATTCAAACCCAGGTCTCCAGATCTGCAGCTCAGAGCCTTAACCCACTGTGACATACTGCCTCTGACTATTGCAGTTAGTACAGCCCAAGGTACATGGTGAGTGCTGTGGGTTTAAGGAACTAATTTAGCAAGAGGTAAAGCAGCCAGGGGTGGCATTGTCATTATTTCATATAAAGTCAGGAGGGGAGAGACTCAAAATAGGCTTTTACACCCTGTATGTTAATGCGTTTTTCTGAAGGGGATAGCAAGTGGGCTGTGAGTCCGCCCTCTAGTGCAGTACCCGGATTTACCTCACCGGAGCAGTTTTTTGAAGGCCAATGGAGCTTTACCTAGGAGAGATTTCATGCCAAGCAGGCACGTTTGGTATTTGATTCTGCTGGCAAGACTGAGCCAGTTAGGATGCACCTGTCTGCCTTCCCCAGGTGCCAGCTGAGTTGCTTGACGCCCTGACTGTGCCCTTTTTCTTTATATGTATTTTCTGGGGTTTTTTTGTGGGTTTTCTCCTGACCCCTACACCCATGCATCCCTGATGTAGCGATGCATGGAGGCACATGCATGCCTGCTCAGGGCGCCCCCCTTCCAGTCATGCTGTTGACCAACTATTCCAGCACTGAACCTCCATTCGGTGATAGCAGGACTACAGGTGGGTGACCCCACCTCTTACCCAGGAGAGGAGAGCCAACACTCAATCCTGCTCCCATCCCCCCCCCTGTGCTGGCACCCCAGTGATCTGAGGTTGATCCTGAACCCGGGTTGCCGGCATAGCACAAGGTGTGGCATCCAGTGCCTCAACCCTGAATGGCTCCGGAATGGCCTGACTGTGTCATTTTAGGTGCAAGAGGTACTGGAAGACATCTCCTCAATGTTTTGGGGGTAGGTTCTCTGACCCAGATGGATTCCCTTCTGATTTTTACTGTAGCTTTCGCACCCTCCTAGCCCCAAGATTTACATCAGTATTTAATGAAGCGGTGAGGCTTCAGTGCCTCCCACCCTCGTTTCATGAAGCATTAATTACCTTGCTCCCTAAAAAGGGCAGAAACAGTAAACAGTGCTCCCAGTTCCATCCCATCTCCCTTCTCAATATGGACATGAAACGTTTGCCAAACTCCTTGCCACCAGGATGTGTCCAGTTATGGGGAGAATTATCCACCCGGACCAGATGAGATTTGTCCCGGGTAGGTTAGAGTCTGATAATACTAGACGCATACTGGATCTGTTATGGGAAGTGCAACACTTGTCAGAACCCATGTCCACGCTGTCCCTAGATGCTGATAAATCATTTGACAGGGTGGGTTGGACATACTTATTTGATGCCATGAGCAGATTTGGCTTCCCAGACAGTTCATAGATATGGTTAGCGTCCTATACCAGCACCCTACAGCAAGAATCGTAACCCTGTCATTTCAATCCCCGTCTTAGATGGAGTGCCCAACAGGGGTGCCCTTTATCCCCTTTTCTGTTCCTGCTGGTGGTTGAGCCACTTGCACAGAGGATTTGAAATACCCCAAGCTTCCTGGATATCTCAGTGGGAGGAACACATCACAAACAGGCACTATTTGCTGATGACATTACTCTATTCCTCACTGACATCCCTAAATCTCTCACTTCCCTTCAGGCTCTCATAGGACCATTGCAGGATACAAGCTTAATGCCAGCAAATCCCATATCCTCCCATTAAATGAGATCTGTACTCAGAGCCTTTTACAAGTCTATCCATATCAATGCTTAGGGGTGAAAATACTTCCCACAATAAAGAGACAATAGGAGCCAAAGGCCAGCTTATGCTTGACAAACTGGATGAAGACATAAGCAAATGGAGCGCACACATCCTCTCTCTGTGGGGGAAGGTACATGTTCTAAAGATGATTACTTTTTCCAGAATACAGTACATTTTGTCCAACCTCCCAGTTTTCATTCCAGGATCCTTTTTTCATACCCTAAATTCAAAAGATCTCCAAGTTTATCTGGGCAGGTTCCAAACCCAAAATCAGTCTGCTCACACTCCAAAAGCACTGGAAAAATGGAGGGTTTGGCCACCCATATATGCAACTTTTCCACAGGTGTGTGGTTCTGCACCAAGATGTCTTATGCTGCAACCCTGACGTAGGGAGGCAGTATAGCGCAGTGGTTTAAGGCTCTGAGCTGCAAATCTGGTGACATCCAGCAGATCAGACCTGGGTTTGAATCCCACAGCTTCCACTTGCATACTGTGTGACCCTGAGCAAGTCACTTACCTTCCCTGTGCTCCCAGGTCGCGCCTGTGAAAAGCTTTCAGCTTAGTGTGCTACTCCTGGTTAAAGAACTAAAAAAAAAAAAAAAAAAAGCCTCCCCATTACCCATATGGGTCACACTAGAGCTCCACCAAACTAAACAATCTAGCCCTGGTATTTCACAATTGGCCTAACAACAAATGGGCCTCTCCCTGTACAAAATACTCCAAACAGGAATGGAAAAAAATTCCTTAAAGCAATGGGATGGTCCGGTCCACCAAATTCTTCTGCTTGGAACAACCTCATTCTCCAAATAGACAACAAGACCGTCAACTGGACAACATGGAGAAAATCTGGTATATCGACCTTGGGGACCTGTATGATTCTGCTACAGGGGTGATAGTGCCCTTTGAAGCCTTAAGAACCACGGGAGCCCTGTGTGGAGAAGGGAGGATCTATTTCTAGCAATATACCGCCAGCTGAGAGATCTCTTTCAAACTGCTCTTGTCCCCATGCATATATTGCCTAATGTCTTTTTGGATGACTGGATTGGGGGTCTAACCTCCCTGCGACTTTTGATAAGCAAACTGATGAAACTATGGGAATCGCATAAACCTACACCTATCCTCACAGTACTTAAACAAAAATGGAAACATGAGCTGGGAGAGCATATCCCTCCAAGGGACTGGAGTGTATAAGTCCAGCAAAGAGCTTATGGCCAAAACCCTGCAGTTCAAAATATTGCACAGAGCATATCGGACCCCATTGGCCCTATACAAAAGGGGCTAAAGGAGCACAGAGACTCTTGGCGCTGCTCCTCCCCGCAGGCATCACTCACCCATAAACTGTGGATGTGCCCGATGCTCAGCCAATACTGGGATCAAATCTGGGCCTTCTGTGCTCAGGTGACACAGATCCCACTGGCAGAGACCCAGTCTTGGGTATCCTGGGACTCCCACTACTGCCGCAACAACACCCTATCAGCCAACCCTATTTACTTTGGCTTAATGGGGCCTTAGCTGTAGTTAAGTGGGTCATTCTCTGACACTGGGGAGGCCTGTTCTTTCCTGCTTATAGAATGGGGGCATTGCTGGCCCTAACTGCAAGATACGAGCAGACAGGACATGCAGCCATGGGTACGCTTGCAACCTACAACCAGAGTTGGGGTCCCTACCTAGAAATCAGAAAAAAACTCCCTTGTTCCTCCATAGGTGAAATGTGTAACTCTGACTCACGGACCTAGTTATATGACTGTTTCTTTGCCTCTAGAAGCACCCCATGCATATACAGTTGTTGGGCATAGAAGCATAGAAGCTTGTGCTTTAACTGCATTTTTCTCTGCCTGATGCATACCCCACCCCGCTTGTGGGGGAAGCTGGAGTGTGGGGAATCTTTTCTCCCATATCCCTACATATTGCAAGCCTTCTTTATACCAGCTGTGTTGTTGGAAAAGCCCAGGAACCTTTCCTGGGTAAGGGAACACTAACTATTCATCTTAACTAGATAAACCAATTATAATGAGATTGACTCATAGCCACTAGATGGCTATGCATTTGACAGTAAAGGTGCTGACCTAGGCTATTTGCTTATATAAATGACCTTGCAACATTGATACCCTGTTTTCCCTTGGTGGACTTTGTCCATTAACTTACTATTTTAAGACTTCTTTAATCCTGTAGTTACAGAGATTGTGGTACAAAATGTTATTTAGTGGATAGTCACAAATGGCTAATACTGTGTAGAAAGGGTCCCAAAGGTCATATTTTCCTGCACTGGATGTTTCTTGATTTTGCATGGTGATTTATTACATGGCCTCCTCCTGTAATGCTTGTAGACCCGGCCACAATGTCTGCTTACTTTAACCTTACTACACCTGATAAGGACACATATTTATTTATTTATTTATTTTTGTTAACCGGGTAGGTACACTAGACAGCATCGCTGCCTATTTTCTGGTACGACCCTGGAGATTACGACAAAGGGTACGTAGACAATAATAGATACAAGAAAACATCATGGGATCAAGTAGAAGTCAGACATAGTACACTTATACAACATTTCAGCACTGACAGTACATCTGCAGGAAGCTATATGCAGTAACAAAACAGAAATATAAGTGCAAATAACTAACAGTCATAGAATTTTCAAATGGTAAACTCCTCACACAGCTATATAGTAACTGAACTACCTGCTGATTTTATACCCGTAGCTGTATTTTGAATCTTTACTAATTGTATTTACCATTTGAAAATTCATGTATGTATTTCATAAAAAACTTAAAAAAAAGAAAAATAAATACCAGAATTAGGAAATATAAACAATGAACACTGGAAACCCTATTTATTATTTTATGTAGTAAGATCAGGTCACCCCTTTCTCCAGACTATGAAGTCCCAAAGCTGATAGTCATAATTCACAATTCTAGCCTTTGCAATCCATGGATACTTTTGGTGAATTGTCTCTGAATCCTCTCCAAGGACTTTATTTCACCTCTTAGAGTTGGTAACCAAAATTATTTATTTAGTTATTTGCATTTTGGTAACCGGGTAGGCCCACTGAGATGGAATGTCCCTTTTTCAGGGACAACTCGGGAAACAGGGTTTTAAAGGGAGGAACAGTGATACAATAAATAATAGCACATGGTAAGTGTACACAGACACTTTTACACAAACATACATAATAAACAAAGCAAAATGTCACACAGGCAGTAAATTAAATTACATCTTCAAAACTGGTATAGGGATAAAGTCAGAGAACGATAACTAAGCAAAGCATATGTACTATTAGGCATAACTGTATGCAGAGTATACAGGCACAGGGAGAAATATTTACAGCTGAGACCACCCAGACAATCAAAACGTGACTAGCATAGCACCAGAGCACAGCGTAATAAATAAAGGGAGGATAAGCAGGCTCAGGTAAGGAACCCAGAAAGAGGGCAAGAATAATCCATGTATGGCCTAGTGAGGAATCTATACAGGGGGATGATTACATTTCAATGTCTACTGCTAAACCCACACTTAAGTGGGGGTTGGTCCCAGTGTGCAGTTTGGTTTACTTCCTGTTTACAGTAGTATAGTAGATTGTAACACACAAGTTTTACTTAGTTATAGGCTGAAATCTGTTACTACAAATTCCAGAATCCCCTGCAGCTGGCATCAGTAGGCAGCAGTTAGAAGATTCAATATCCTGCAGTGCATGTTAGAGTGTATATAAATTCTGATCTTTTTGTTTACTGATCCTGCTGTCCTCCACGGGCCATGTACAGTCACAGAGGACTGTACTCAGCCCCTGGAGAAAATCAGAACTGGAAAGCATCTGATCAGAGATTATGAAAGCTCTAACATGCATTGCAGGCTATTGAATCTCCACTGCTGCCTACCACTTTGATGTTGGCTGTAGGGGATTTGGATTGTAGTAAAATAAGATGTTGGCCTACAACTAAGGAAAATTACTCTGGTATAATCTAACATACTAACATACTAATTGCCAGCAGATTAGGCCTTATGGTCTATCGAGTCTGCTTGAACCTCAGATGCCTAGTTGGGGACCGAGGCCCTCCCCCCCTTGTGTTCCAGAAACCCCTATCATCCATCCCCACCCCCCTGGGCCAGGCCATCATCTGATGCATCTGCTTTCTGTGTCTGTCCCACCCTCTCTTGAAGCCCTCCACTGTGGATCTCTGAACCAGCTCGCCAGGCAGCACATTCCAAGGATCCACCACCCTCTCAGTGAAAAACCTCCTCCTCTTTTCCCCCCTCACCCTTCCATCTTCCAACTTCAAACCATGCCCTCTGGTGATACCTCCCTGCTTTAGTCTAAAGATCCCCTCCATGTTTACCTATTTATTCCCTTGAGGTACTTGAAGACCTCAATCATGTCACCCCTGTCTCTCCTCTCTTCCTATGAAAACAGACAGAGCTCCTCAAGTCTGTCCTCATACTACACTATAGTAAACAGTAAGTAAACCAAAATGTCTTTGCCCAGGAAGTGCACATTGGGACCAACCCTATACTTGAATGTGGGTTCCTTTGTGTTGACTGTCCCCCTTTAATACAGCCAAGTATTTTTGAGGCCTTAGCACCAGTGTTTTATTATTATTATTATTATTACAGAATGTAAGTCAAATTGTATCATTACTCCCAGGTTCCTTTCTTCATTGACACTTTTGAGCAATGTATTTCCTATTTAGTAATCCCTTCTGGAATGATGATTACCTAACTGCATCACAACACATTTTTTTGTGAAACTGCATGCCCTATGAAGAAGCACGACTGTATTGTTATATTTTGTCAGTGTCAGAGCCAGTTACTGATGCTCCACGCAATTTGATGTCATCCTCAGATTTGATCCACCTTACTAACTTTCCCGATGTGCATGTCACTGATCCAAATGGTAAACAAAACTCGCCCAGCATTGACCCTAGGGAACACCACTACAGACTTTAATGCTATCTGGGATTTTTTCTCCAATTCTAAATGTTATGGTATCCATCTGCTGTCCAATTATGTACCCATTTTTGTAGTTCTAGAATCCATGCCCATTGTGCCCGTTTTATTGCTTAGTTTATCATATGGTACTTTGTTGACTGCCATGCTGGAATCGAGGAATACCACTTCACTTGGTATATTTAAATCCAATAATTCACTAATAGGTTCACAGAAACATATCAAAATGGTTGACAGGATCTATTTTTAGTAAAACACATTGAGAATGGGTCATTAAACGGTCCAAGCCATCTGTTTCTATCATGTAATCTTTTACTACTGTTACCCAGGACTGGCATTGACTGATCGTATGTAATTAGACAGGTAGGGCTTTGGAACCTTGGACCACCATCTCTAACCTTAGCAAATGCCTTTGCACCCTTACCCCTTCCTCACTGTCTACCCTGCCACAGAGCTTGGTATAGGGTTACCAGATGTCATCTTTTACAAGGACATGTCCTCTTTTCCAGCTGCCAAATATTCTTCATATACCTTCTATCCTGTTGCATTATTATTATTTTTATACTTTTTTACTCTTCTCCTACCCAGGACCTCCTTGTAAATGAGCTGTGGGTGGAGACTTGAAACCTATTTACTTGGGGTCTGGCACAAGGGCTCACTGGAGGAGGGACTAAGTGTCATCTTTTTGATCCCAAAATCTGGTACCCCTAGCTTGGTATCATCTGCAAAGAGACGTATCTTGCCCTGTAGTCTTCCTCTCATGCCACTGATGAAAATATTGAAAAGGAGTGGACCAGTTTTGTGAAGGAGTTTTACTATTTTTTGCTTTCCATGCTGTCAGAACATGTCCTGTGTGGAAAGAGAGATATTAGTTGTTATGGATGGAGTAAAAGTGTCTTCTGCAGTCTTCAGGATTCTTGGTTCAGTCTCATTTGAACTTGCACTTGCCTTAAAAGAAGCCTCAGAATTTCATTCTGTGTGATCTTCTCAAAAGGAAAGGATTGGTTCGTTTGGTTGGTTGGTTAGAGGAACTGGGACTATGTTGGGAGATATGAATCTAGTATATTTCTCCACTTGACAGAAAAGGTGCAAGAAGCATGCAAGAATTCCATCTGTCGTGGTAGGCACTGGGTGGCCACAGACAAGTGGAGCCGGAAAAGGGCGCCTGAGAGACCCACCGCAGAACCAGATATCCATTCAGACTAAAATGGTTGTAGATGCCTCCTAAACTTGCAGAAATTTCCATGCCATTGGATTCAGAACTAATGTGGAACAGAATGAATCACTTTCCAGGTGAGAAAGTGTCATAGACTGCTAGAAGAATGTTCAACCTCCAGGTCCCTGAACAGAAGTAATGATACATCCAGCTACATGTGTCTTGCCTATTCATTTAGAGACTACTTTAAAGAGGACAGCAAGTGAAAATAAAGTTTGGACCACTACATGCATCCTGATTTTATTAATACGATTTGTGTGATAATGTAAAAAAAAGACATTGTGTGCTTTATTCTTTGTGTGTGATATTTGTGTGTGTGTGTGCTTTGTTCTTTGTGTGTTTGTGTGATATTTGCGGTGTGTGTGTGATATTTTTTTGTGTGTGTGTGTGTGATATTTCTGATTTAACTGATTTTGTCAATATGGCTGAAACTGGAGCCAATTCAGGTTGTCTTCCAGTTTTCAGCACAGAGAACTGAGCATGCGAGTTTTCTTATGACATGCTTGTTTGTGAGTTGGCATCATCTGTCGTCTGCCCACTGAGCACTCTGCACTCATTCCCTTCCCATCCTAAATCAAGTGACTAAAGAGCTGTGTTTTTGCTGCATGTCTCCCCCCCCCAATTGCAACTACAGTGTATATATATTTTTTCTAGACACAACCAACTGAAGTGGGTAATTTTTAAGTCATTAATTTACTTCTTAATGGGCCTGATATTCAGAAATTTGCCAGGGCGCAAATCATAGTTTGTGGACACAAACTGAGCTTTGCGCAGATTTCCCATATTAAAAAGCCAGGTTAGCATGGGCAAACAAGGTTTGTGCCTTAGCAAACTGTGTAGGGGGCCTCAATGCAAATTGAGTGGTGGGGACCTGAATATCAGTGCAGTCCAATATTCAGAGTATTTGTGCCATGCAAGGGCATTTTGCGGTCCTCTTACACCACGCAAATACCTCCAACCTAAACCACAACTTACTCCTGTGCAACCCTAGAGATCGACAGAAGAAGTGCTTTGTCCCCCCAATTCACAAAACACAGTAGTCCTTGGTATCTTGTGGTGCTCCCTCCCTCCAATCCCATCCCTGTATAGAAATGTCATGTCTGTGGTGTCTAGTTGTGCCCTCCTCCCTCTGATCCACCACACATAAAGTGAAAACAGTTCTCTTGTGCTAGTGGTTCCTCCCCCCCCACACCCATGCCCAGTATTGTAAGTATTATTCCATGGTGTCTAGCGGTCCCTTCCCTCTCCCTCTCCCTCACCCATGCCCAATGTTTAAATCTTAGTCCCTGGTGTCCAGTGGTCCCTCCCCCCTTGCCCACCTATACCTGATGTTTAAGTCTTAGTCCCTGGTGTCCATTGATCCCTCCCCCACCTGCACCCATGCCGATGTTTAAGTCTTAGTCCCTGGTGTCCAGTGGTCCCTCCCCCACCCTCACCCATACCTGATGTTGTAAGCATTATTTCCTGGTGTCTAGAGGTCCCTTCCCCCCACCCGCACCCCCTGCCCAGTGTTTTAAGCCTTAGTCCCTGGTGTTCCGTGGTCCCCTCACCTGCACCCATGCTCAGTGTTGTAAGTATTATTCCCTTCTGTTTAGCAGTCCCTCCCCCACCCAATCCCCATCTCTGTTTGGATGAAAGGCCCCCACTTTGTCAAGTCCCCCCCCCCACAGTGACAGCCATCCTGCCTCAGCCATTCAGGAAGGCATTTGCAAGGAAGTCCACACTACAACAAAGCCGCAGTCCCATGCCCCAACAGTGATCTGCTCTCCACCCAGCCCAGCCCTCACTGATGGTTAGTGTTTCCTCTCCCACCCACCGCACCGACAACCCACCCCCTGGTCCCCCTTACCTGACTCTTGGTGCCAAAGGGAATCAACAGTGTGCGACACAGTCCTCCACACATCACCTTAGCTGCCTGCTGTTTAACAGTAGCAGGGAGCGCGGCTTATTTATAGGGTATGGGTGATGTGCCTTGCCCTATAAATAAGTCATGCTCCATGCTATTGTAAGACAGAGGGTGGCTGAGTTGGTGTATGAGGGCTGTGTCACTCACCATCGATTCACCACAGCACTAACAGCCAGGTAAGTGGGAAGGGGGTTGTCGGTGCTATGGGTGGAGGGGAGACACTAACCACCATCAAGGGATGGACTGAAGCGAGATCACTGTTGGGGCATGGGGTTGGGGTTTTGTTGTATGGGCACTTCCTTGAATACAGCTTCCCGCACAGCTGTGGTGGGATGGCTGTCACTGTGGGGGGGGGACCTGAAAAAATGGTGGGGGCTTTCATCCGAACAGGGACGGGAATCAGGTGGGGGGAGGGACTGCTAGACACCAGCGAATAATACTGACAACATCCGGCATGGGTGCGGGTGGGGGAGGTACCACGGCACACCAGGGACTAAGACTTAAAACATCAGGCATGGGTGTGGGTGGGGGAAGGACCAGTGGACACTAGGGACTAAGACTTAAAACATCCGGCATGGGTGCGGGTGGGTGGAGGGACCATGGCACACCAAGGACTAAGACTTAAAACATCAGGCATGGGTGCTGGTGGGGGGAGGGATCAGTGGATACCAGGGACTAAGACTTAAAACATCTGGCATGGGTGCAGGTGGGTGGAGGGACAACGGGACACCAGGGACTAAGACTTAAAACATCGGGCATGGGTGCAGGTGGGGAGGGACCAGTGGACACTAGGGACTAAGACTTAAAACATTGGGCATGGGTGAGAGAAGGGGGAGGAACTGCTAGACACCAGGGAATTATACTTACAAACATTTGGCATGGGTGCAGGTAGGAGAAGGGACCACTAGCACCAAGGAAGTGATTGCACTTTACAGGTGTGGGATCAGAAGGAGGGGAAACTACTCACCAGGGATAGCTCCTGGGACTGAACAGTTGCATGCATGCCAAGCAAACCAGCTTTACTCCCCTGCAAATGAGTCCATAATGGCATGCAAATGGCCCCATAGTGCCTTACATGCCCAGTGGCTCATTTGTAAATGTAAATATATGTAATGTAAAATTTATTTATATAGGGTGCCTTTCCTATGCTTAGGGTGCCCTTACAATAATTACAACAATATTTAAAATGCATAGTATTAATAAAACATATATTATACATCAAGTATGTAGGAATGTTTGATAAAACAAAAAGGTTTTAGGGAATTTTTAAAGATTTCTACAGTCAGGCTATCGTATCTGACGAGGCAGAGAATTCCACAGGGTAGGTGCCATAAAGGCAAAAGATCTTCCACCAGATGTTTTTGGAATCAGCCTTGGAATCTCTAGCAATCCCTCATCAGAGGGTCAGAGTTGAGCGAGAGGGACAGTAAGAAGACAGGAGTTCTTTCAGGTAGTGAGGTCCCAACTCGTGTAGATAATCTGCCACTGTATAGGCAGCCAGTGCAGATCCCACAGCACAGGTGTTATATGACTGAATCTAGGGACCCCAGTCAATAACCTGGCCGCGGCCACCGAATTCTGCACTAACTGCAAGCAGCGGATATCCACCCCCGGCAGCCCTAGATAGAGGGCATTGCAGTAGTCAAAACGACTAACTAAGGTGTGGACCAAGGTAGGAAGATCTTCAGGCAGAACCAGATGTTTCACCCAGGCTATATTCCTTAGATGAAAAAAGGAAGACTTGACTATGGCCAACACCTGCACCCTCATGGTCAAGCCCTCATCAAATATAACACCTAGGTTACGCACCTGGCTAGAGGCCATAAGCGGGGTCTCCCCCAGACATAAACCTGAGGGCTTCCCCACCCATGCCCCTGACATCCTAACTCCAGAATCCACCACCAATTCTTCTGTCTTACCTGGTTTCAGCCGAAGCTAGCTGGTACTCATCCAGCTCTGTATCTCCAGTAGGCAATTTTTAAACACTGTGATTGAATCAAACTCCCATTCAGGTACAAAAGACATGTAGAGTTGAGAATCATCAGCATAGCAATGAAAACTCGGCCCATACCATCTTATAATGTTCCCCAATGGAAGCATATACACCACAAATAACATAGGGGACAACACTGAACCCTGTGGAATCCCGTAGGGCAGGTAGTGAGGAGCCGAGGAATAAATCCCTGATACCACTCTCGGAGACTATTTGCATAAGTCCGTTTGAATATCAGAAATTGCACTCAGGCACTATACCTTGGGGCTCCCTATTTTGGGAGCCATGTTGGCAGACATCATAGGTGCTGGAACGAGGGGGTCACTAGGGCCATGGCCCTGCCACTTTCATAAGTGGCCCTATCACTTTTCGCTATCATGGTAATATATTTAATAGGGGAACATGTACACCTTGCATCCTTGGCCCTACCACTTTTTAAACCGTTCCGGCACCACTGACTGACATGGCCCTATATATTCAGTCAAATAGTGCCAGTGCTCTGCTCCACTGAATATAGCATCTTCAGGCACCTTGGCTATTGCAAGGTAGAGCAAAAATTTTTAGCTCCGCTTTTTTTTTAATATTGGGCCCCATATGTTTATTTTCTTTTGCCTGTATATTTTTCAGGTGGCAGTCGTCTCTCAAAAAGTGACGCATCAGCTTTGGGTATTTTCCATTTTTCTAAATGTGCCATATAGTGTCATTTGGTTTTGTTATTTGAGACGCTACCCTGAGATACACTAGAATATCTACTGTTTATATTATTGCCACATATACAGTAACACAGCAACCTCCCTGCAAACCTAATCCCACCCATCATGCTCACAACAACTGGACAACAACCAGGACTATCACGTGACACCGTATCTGTGCATCACCTTGGTTTACCTACTCAGATTTACACTGTTTCATAATGAATGTATGGTCTGGTATGATCTCGTGGTGCTGGTAGTTTGTGGTATGCTGAATAAATATGACTTTAGTTTATGTATAAGCTCTGACCACCTGTTTCTATTGTTGAGGGGTTGGGGGACAACGGGTTTGAAGGGTAACTTATTTAATGTAATATATTATCGAAAATGTTGCAGTACTGGTGAGAACGGCTTCCAGACACCCCCCCAACACACACACACACACACACACACACACACACGCACCCAAATACAGTGAGCGTGGGGTTGTATTTATTTTTGAAGAACCAGAGAAAGTTAATCTCCATGAAGATTTTTTTTAATAAGAAGCAGCTCACATCCCATCTCTCTCACTCACTGTTGTTCTCTGACAGATGGAGTAAATTAGCCACGTAGGAGCCTGGATGGAGAGACCCTATCACAACTAAATAAATATATTAAAAATCTCACACGTCCCCTATCAATCTGTGCACTGTCTGAGTGGGAGAGGAGACTGTCAGCAAAATGGAGAATGTCGGGCAACTATGAACATGTTTCTTTTTTTATGAAAAGCAGTCATATCTACTCTTGCTTAATCTGTAATAATTTATTTGTTTTTATCAACCAGGTTGGGTGCGCTAGACAAACATTTGCCTATTTTCAGGCATGACATGGGGGAGTACAAAACCAATACACAGTACAGTACATGACAATGATAAGTAGAACATGGGAACAATATCGCAATGGTAAAGTTCAGTAGTCTACAACAAGCATACATTCAACATAACAGAGTACTCAAAGTGACAAGTGCTAGGATGTAGGTAAACATAGGTAACGTTTTTGGAATTCAGGACTAGGACGAAGTACACACAGCCAGCTGTTGTAAGTGGGTTCCAGAAAATATGGGTAGCAGAACAGTGTCTGATATTAGCTAGGATGATGTTACAAAGTTCTGAAGCAGAGACTGAAAAGACTAACTTCCCTAGTTTGGTCCTAGTTCTAGGTATGATTAGGAGGTCTGGGAGGGCTAGATCATAAGATCTGAGTTGGTAGGGCAACAGAAGTGAGGTAAGTGATTCAAGCACCTGATTCTGAATTATAATGTGTAAAGCCACCCAGAGAGAGAGACCCCACAGGGCAGAAGGGGGAAGCCACTCAAGTTTTGAATACAAAGAGCTAGTTGACTACTACCAAGGGAAAACAGCAGACACTTATATGCCACATCCCATTTGTGCAAAATAGATCTGGAGGCTTCAGAAAAAACAAGTAAACCATAAGAAAGTTTGGGGAGGAAAATACCTCAGGCAGTGGCACAAACGAGCTCTGGGAGAGATTTGGCTAGCTGGTTAGCTAGCTAGCTAGTTAGCTAGATCTATCTAGCTGGTTAAATGAGAAATAATAGCTGCAGAGGCTACACTGCTGACACAGAATGTTAACAGGTACTCGTGTAGAAAGTCTGCATGAATGAAGACGTCAGCAGATGACAATGCATCCCACAAGACAAACTCAAGATTTAACCAAACACTGGGAAATGGCTAACCAGTATGGGCAGAGTAAAACAAAACAAAAAAGAAAGAAAATGAAGACAAGACACCATATTATTGATTTTAGATAATTGATTGCCATGTGGAATGCAGTAAAACATGTGTCCACATCCTTTACTGCTATCCTGTCCCCTTTTAACTTGGGCCTGCAAGTAACCCAATTACTCAACAGGTTAGGCTGAGTCCTGGAAGGTTGCTTGAAGCAGAGCCCAGCAAGGAAGTCAATAAAGAATAAGAGACTGAAGGAGGAGGTCCTGGTGCTGTATAGTGTTTGTGTGTTCTCTTTCAGACCTGTGGTGTTCAGAAGTTGAAAAATACAAATATACATGATCTTCCCTTGTCAATCTTCACCATTCATTACTGCTTAGGTGTAAGCAGGGCGCACCGTCACGAGAGCTTTTTTTTTAAAGCTGGTACTTAGCGCCACCCTCGAGAGTGACGTCATGCGTCATCTGCGGTGCCGATAATGTGACCGACTCCTCCTCCAACTCAGTTCTGTTTCTCCCGCTTCGCCGAGGCAGCACCTGTCACGCGCTCTTCTGCTAACTGCGTCATGACTCCTGATTTTTCCCGCACACTCGACGCCAACCGGTAAGACTGTTCCTTTTCTTTCTAAAGTGGCGCCGGGTGTGTTTCCTACTGTTTTTCTCTCAATAGTTTCGCGTTATGTCCGGTTCCGGAGCTAAACGTTTTTCCAAGACGGCCCGCGCCCCTATGCGTCGGTGCTCCTGTGGCTGGCATTTCTCCGTCTCGGACCGGCATGACGTCTGTCTTCATTGCCTGGGACCCAACCATGATATGGATTCGTGCGACGCCTGTTTCTCCATGGACCGCCGTGTCCTCGAAGTCCAGCGCGTTCAAGCTCGGCAAGGCCCGCCGACCTTGAGGGGATGACGTCGCTCGAGACTCTCAGGTAAGGTCTCTAGGCCCTTCCCCGGGTCCCCTCCCGGGCCTGTCGGATCCGAGGAGGAGGGTCTCCTCGTCTTTTCTTGCCGAGGAGGAGGCCCCTTCTGCGGTGTCGGGGGAGCGTCGTAGTCCCTCCCGGGGCCGCGATGCCGACACCGCCTCGGCAGTCACCTCCTCGGAGGTGCAGGCTCCCCCCGTGTCGAGGCCCTCGACTTCTGGGCCTGGCACTGGTGGACCCTCGGCGCTGCCTTCGAGCGCTGTTTTTGGATCGGCGCCCGTTCGCGTGCCGGTATTCGAAGCGCCGCTTTGGATCCCGGCGTCGTACGTGGCGCCCGGTGATCTCAGCGGTGCCGCCTCACCTCCCGGCGCGTTGGCGCCTGATCTTGCCTTCTTCCAGGCGCGGCTGGGTTTCCGGCACCGGGAGTGGTGCGTTTGTCCTGCCGGGCGCCGTGGGTGGTTGGGGCGGGCCTGGCTGTTGCCAGCGTTGGAGCGAGCAGCGCCGCCATTGGTACCGGTGCCGTTCGGCGGTGCTGTTGCTCTGGGACCCCTGGGGTGGCCAGCATCGAGGTCCAGCTTGTCCTGCCGTCCTCGGAGGACGATGATTCCAGATGTGGACCCATCCTGGCACCCCCACTCTTCGGAGTCTGGGTCCCTGTGGCTAGAGAGGTACCAGGCGCACGCGCCCCTCCTCTGTCTCCCTTCCATCCTCTCCTGAGGGCTCCCCGGCTGGGGTGGCCGGGGTCCCGGGAGGGAGACGTGGGGTGACGGAGGGGAGGCTCCTCTCCGAGGGGCGGTGACAGCTACCCCCCAGTGCTGTTGTCCCCTCTGGGGTAGGGGACGCTGCTGTCGAGGAGGAGGGCCCTCTCAGAGTCCGAGGGGTTGAGGGGCAGAGGATTGGGCCTCGGTCTCTTTTGGCCACTCGGGGTGGCCAGGAGCCGTCAACCCTGCCCTTCCCCTCCTCCGGGCTCTAGGGTGCCCTCCAGCTGCTTGTTAAGTGGCTGCCCTTCTGGATCCATGCAGTCCCAACATCGCCACAGGGAGGCTCTCCCTGGGCTCTTCCAGGCCCGCTCCCCAGAGTTCCGTTTTGCTGCCTGGTCTGCTGTCCGGGACCCCTCCAGCTAGGGCTTTGTTCCCTGGATTCCAGAGCCCTGGCAGAGATCTGTTGCCTCCTTGTAGGTGCCCCTCTCCCATCTCTCTGCCTCCACCACCCCCGCTCCCAGGCCATGTCGGGCCTACGGGTCCGTTATCTTGGGAGCAGTTCAGAGGGTCTGCGGCGGCCTTCCCCTCATATGTTAGATACATGCATGAGCGGGTCTTTCGACTCTCCCCACCACCGCAAGAGTCTTCTGGGCATTCCAGCTCCCTATCATCCTCAACTCCTTCCTCTGAGGGAGAGGAACCCCCTGCTCATCTCTCCTCCGATGCTGATTTCACGTGATATCAGCTTTTCCTTTCGAGGATGGTGAGGGATCTTAGGATTTCCTATGTTTGGAGAGACAATACCGAACGGGAGATGCGTGAGTTCCTCGGTGAATTCAGTGCCCAGCATTTGGTGGTACCTTCCTGGCCTATCCCCTTCCAGGAGGCATCTATCCGGTCCTGGCAGTTCCCAGCCGCTTCTTCTCCAGCCCCGGCTGACTGTCAGTGAAGGTATTGTGCACCCTCGGAGTCTCTAGGTACCCTTCCCAACCCCCTCTGGTTTGGTCTACCTGGACACTCCTTCCGGGCGCCGCTGCCTGGCGCACGACCGCCCACCGGATCCGGACTCTCTGCAGTTCGACCGTTGGGGGCGAAGAGTGTTCTCTTCTTCTCGTGCGGTTGCCTGTATTGCATCACATCAGGCTCACCACGCTGCCTACAACCGGCATTTGTGGTCGATGATGTCCCAACTTTTGGCATCAATGCCTGATACGGAGCAAACCAGACAAGCCGTTGCCCTCTCCATGGTAGGCCTGGAGCTGGCAAGACACCAAGCAAGGGCATCTTACGACGCCAATGAGGTGGCTTCCAGGCTTGCGGGGACAGCGATCTGCATTAGACGGACGGCATGGCTTCGTCTCTCAAGGTTGTCACCCTGGCCCGGCGTATCGTGATTCGCTCCGCCTTCCGGGGACCTGTCTCTTCTCCCTCTAGAGCTAGGAGGCTTTTGCAGGGGCTCTCTCCGTCTCTCGCCCTCGGGAGGCACCTCCTAGCTCTTCTCCCACTTAGGCTTCTGTGAATAAGCCAGGGTCTTCCCTTCTGTTTCTCACCAACAGGAGGCTGGGGTCTTGTTCCCTCAGGCTTTTCTTCCGCTTTGGAAGAGGAGCTTGGTACTCTCCAAGTAGTAATGAATGGTGAAGATTGACAAGGGAAGATATGAAAATTACGCACCTACTGTAATTCTTGATCTCTCTTGTATCTTCACCATTCATTACTGACCTCCCCCACCATCCCTCAGTGGCCTCCTCCTGTGGCTTCTCCTCCTGCCTCCTTCTCTGCAAATTTAATAAATAAATAAATAAAAAGGAAAATTACTTTCCAATTTTTCCAAAAAAAAAAAAAAATTTTTTAAAAGGGGCCTTAATTCTAATCCAGAAAATTATTTACTCTAAGATTCTTGGTCCGTTTGCTAGAATTATGTGTGGTGATCAGGCTGCACAACTATCTCTTTGCCATACCTTCTGGCGAGATACTCCTGGGGGCTCCTGCCTGACTCCGTCTATACAGTTTTAGTCCCGCAATTCCCTGCTACCAGCTGTTAAGCCCTAGAATCACAACCCCCTTTATTCTTGCCTTGCAGAGCAGAGGAACGGGTACGATTATTTTTCCCTTTCTAAAAAAAAAAAAAAAAAAACTGAGGGAACTCTCTCCGACTGCTGAAAGGCAATCCCTGGCTTATAGGGTCATGCTCCTAAAGCCTGCAAGTTATGCTCTGTCAAAAAAAAAAAAAAAGGGGAAAAGAAAGGGAAGAAAAATTCTTTCCTTTTAATAATGTAGATAATTATTTTCCCTTCAAGTGTCCTTCTTGGACAGTTTTGCAGAAAAGCAGTGCTAACCATGACCAGTTCTCGCCAGTCTAAGCCTCTGGCCCTGCCTTGCAAGTCCGACTGAGTTCCATTTCAATACCTATAAAACCTTCTGAAAGGCCTAGATTTTCTATTTCTAAACCCTTGAGCAGCTCTTACATGCTGCCTAGGATTTATCCTTTCCTACTCGGGTGTCCTCCAGTTAAGGCTTTTTCTCGGCCAGGAGCCCGGTTAGGATCAAGGACCATGGCATGTTGAGGTCAAGGACTATGCCCTTCTGAATCTGTCTAGTGGGTTCGTGAACTTTCTGTTCAGCTCTATCACCAGGGATTCTTGCTCCCTGCTAATCGAGCCTTAAGCTTTTCAGCTAACTATGCTCGATGGGCATTCTGGTCTCTTCAACATCCCATCTTTCTCTTCCTCTTCTTCTTCTTCTTCTTTCTTCCTCATTCCTTCTCCTTCCTTCTCTCTCCTCCTAGAGTCGCCCAGGTAAGGAGGCCCTGCGATCCCTAGGTTAGGAATGTTCTTATCTCCTCTGTCCTTTCTCCATCGGCTTATTCCTTTTTCAGTTCATTCTTCCTTACTTTGCTATCCCTTGGCTACCTTGCCTCGCTGTCTCTCTTTTCTATGCTTTCGCTTTTTGCCTCTCCAGCTCACAGAACTGAGTTGGAGGAGGTCAATCTGCAGCCACCCTACGCAGCGTCACTCTGGTAGGGCGGCCGCTAGTACTAGCTTTTTTTAAAAAAAAAAAAAAGCTCGTGTGAAGGGGGCGCGCCTCCGGCTTACACCCAAGCAGTAATGAATGGTGAAGATACAAGAGAAGATCAAGAATTACGGTAGGTACGTAATTTTCATTTGTGCATGCCTCCCTGAGAGCCACATATCATCACTAGAAATCCCCTAGATACAGCAGTATATACTTGTAATAGATAAACAGATTTTCATCAGGGTAGCAGCGCATGCAAGTAGCTGTGTCAGCATGCGGAGCCGATGACCGATCCCATCTGATGATGTCACTGATTGCAGCGCATATTGTATGATGTCAATAGGGGGCTTCATACAGAGCATGCTTTCAAGGCTACAGAAACAGAAAACCATAAAAGAGAGACCTACAGTATGCAGAAAGAGAACAGGAGGTAAGTAACTATGAACTGGGAATACTGCAGGGCTTTCCTTCCCCTTGAATACTGCATGTTTGCAGTATAAGGATCTCAGTGAAGGAGTGTTGTGCAGGGTACTAAATTTGCAGATGATACAGAGATAGTCAATCTAATGAGGAGGAGGTTGTCTGTCAGCTTACAGAGGGACTGGGAGAGAGTTGGGGAAGGGACTAGGTGGATACATTCCGGATACAGCTTAATATTATTAAAAGCGCAGTTATGCACTTGGGTGTCAAGAACAGTGGCAGAAGAAACATGGTAAAGTGATGGTAACAGAGCAGAAATAAAATCTGGGACTGCCTCAGACAAGACTTGAAAAGGTACAGCTGTGTGTCAGCAACTCGTGAAGAAGGCCAATGCAATGCTTGAATGCATCAAGTGACGAACAGTAAACAAATCAAGGGAAGTGATATTGCCACTCTACAAAGCACTGGTGAGGCTTCACGTGGAGTACCCTTGCTCAGATCTGGGCACCATACTGCAAGAAAGACATTGTAGAACTGGAAATGGTTCAAAGATGTTTAAGGGCATGGAGAGGCTGGAGTATGCACTCAAACTGCAGCAGCCAATTCCTTTCTTTTTAGAGAAGAGGTGGGTGATTGTGACAATGGCCTCAAGTATGCTGTTTGTTTTAAGCCTTGCATTATTCTGTGTCAGAAATAACAGGAATATCCTGGTCTCTCCTACCACTGCAATTAGGGTGCATGTGTGTGTGTGTGTGTTTGTGTAGCTAGAGATCTAGAGAGACAGACTGATACATAGGTGGACAGAGACAGACAGGTAGGCATATGTATTTATAAATGTATAATTTGTGACCAGGAAAGTCAGCTTAATCTGTGATTGTTGGTCTCAGGTGCAGCCTGTGGGGTGGGTTACATTGACCTGTTTATTGATGGAGAATGTTGTTCAGGACACTGAGGAAAATCCCAGTCTAATACGTGCCATGGTCTCTAACTTCCACCCAGGCAGCCACCAATGATGGACAGAAAGGACTTTGGTTTAATGTGTCATCCAAAAAGATGACACCTCCAACAGTGCAGAACCCCTCCTAGTGCACTCCAGTCTCAGTATTGCCTATTAGCCCAAGTTTCTGGTGTGTGACTAGACCTCATGATCTTCCAACTTCCAGTACCCTTACACTGACAGACAGGTGGACTAGACAACTACCTGTACTCCATACCTCTACCTACACTAACATCTGAACACCAAGAAATGCTAGTGGGCTCAATCACTGAGGAGTAGGCTTGGCAGGCAATAAAAAAACTACACCGGATAAAGCACCAGGCCCAGATGGCTTTACTGCCAACTTCTACAGGGCTTTAGCAACTGAAGTAACCCCCATTCTTACCTGTACCTTTAACCACATGCACGCCCAAGGAATGAGTGACAACTTGCTGACAGATGCTATGATTGCACGTCTACATAAGCCTGACAAGGATCCTGTACATCAGCTACCGCCCCTATTTCTGCATCTGTCAGGACAGTAAGCTTCTCACAAAGTTTCTAGTGGGCAGAGTAAACAAAGTATGGGGATACTTCATAAATCCTGATCAGGTAGGATTTATGCCTAGTCAAATGTCCTCACGCCATCTGAGGAAGCTAGGGTCATTTTCTCTGTGTTCCAGGAGCTAACTACCTCTGCGGTGTTGGTCTCCTTGGCTGCACAGAAAGCATTTGATCAAGTCTCATGGCAATACCTCTTCTGCACCCTGAGAAAATCCGGTTCCAAGCCCTTTATCCAGTGGGTTAAATGTCTATACTCAAAGCCTCAAGCAAAGAGTGTACTGCAATGGGTTTTTTCAGATCCTATCCAGCTCTGAAGAGGAATGAGGCAGGGCTGCCCTCTAACCCCTCTTATTCAGTCTTTATCTAGAACCCCTAATCCTAACACTCAAAATGCACCTGGAAGTCCAGGGTGTACCCATAGGGTAAATAACATATAAAATGTCAGTCTATGCTAACATATCTTACTGCACCTCACTCACCTGACCACCTCCACACTCGCAGCCCCGGCCACTATAGCAAAGGTTGGCACTATCTCAGATTATAAGCTAAATATAAATAAAACCCAGGTGATGCCCTTGAATGTAGGTGTTAGTAAAACCAACATTGCAAGTCTGGGCCTCCCAGCAGTCCCTAAGAAACTAAGGTACATGGGTATAGACTTCAGCTGAGATGAATCCCTAATGTACAAATGCAACCTCGACAACCTGGTCACCAAAGCCAAGCAAGGCCTAGAAAGGTGGAGTAGTCTACCACTATCACTGTGGGGCAAATAAATGTCATTAAAATGAATATCCTCCTAGAAACCTATACCTCTCGAGCATGATAAGTGTCTACCTTCTGCTAAAGTGGCTTTCAACCCTGTACACATACATTTCAAAATGTATTTGGTCTAATAAAGGTCACTGTAGAGCACACACAAAACTGGCTAGACCCAAAATATAGGGCAACCTCTGCCTACCCCACTTCAGCACTTACTACTTTACTACTCTGCCACACATGCAAGCAACTATATAAAATGGTTGATAGCACTGCAAGAGAACAACCCCCAGATTTATACACCGCTCTCTGGCTCACAACTGAAATCGAGCTGCACCCAGATATAGGTATGGAACTGATATCACTCATTCACATTGCCCTTAAGAAGCTCCTGCACACACTCAAACCCACAACAATTGGTACCTCACTGTAAGTACATGCTCAGCTATGCAGACTGCTAAACATAACTCCCATGAAAGTCAAAACTTAGCCCATATACGACAATCATGATTTCAAAACAAATGGATTCCTTATAAGACCATCCTTCTGGTCAGGGGTTTGCCTCCCCTCTATAGCAGAATTTATAATGGCAGGCATTGTACCTTACAGGAATTTTAAGATCCAATACCGCACAGATGATGGGTATGTATTTAAATGTATGCAAATAACATGTTATATCTAAGAATATGGGTCCTCCACCCTCTAAGAAATGAAGTAAAATTTTATTTATCAAGCGCCCCATCCTAGAGGCTGTGGGTGCTGTACAAGCAAGCAAGAGTTTGAAATAAATAACATACGTCAGTTATAAAAACATATATCGAAACAACAGCAACAAACATTACCTAACTAAAGTCCTTGCTTAAAATAAATGATTCAGCAGTCAACTATTACTAAGAGTCATAAACAATTCATAAATGTCTCTCTAAAAACATGTGCCTTCAGATCCCGCTTAAACACCTCCACTGCCTGGGCCTCCCTCAGGGATCCTGGAAGTGAGTTTCACAGGCCCAGGCCTGCCACCTCAAATGATCGATCTCCAGAGGTCTTCAGCCAAGGCCTAGGAACCACCAGAAGGCCTTTGGTGGAGGAGCTGAGTGAGTGCACAGGGCGGACAGGGGTCAGGAGATCACTCAGGTAGCCAGGTCCCAATCCGTATAGGGCCTTGTAGGTGAGAAGACCCACCTTGAAGGTGATCCTCCACCTCACTGGCAGCAGTGCAGATCATGCAGAACCGGGATCACATGACAGGATCTGGGAAGGTCTGTCAGCAACCCGGCTGGTGCATTCTGCACCAGCTGCAGGTGATACAGAACCCCTCCACTGACCCTGAGGTAAAGAGCATTGCAATAGTCAAGTCTAGACGTTACAAAGACATGTGCCTGCTGGCCCGGTGGTGCTGAGGGCTGAGGCACTGGGCATCTTACTTCGTGTCGCGCCGGTGACCCGTGTTCGGGAACAAGCATGTGCCACTGGGGTTGGGAGGGGAGAAAGATTGAACATCCCCAGGACTGCTCTCTCTGGGAGGGGTTAGCAGTACTCGGCAGTGCCTGCCTGCAAGTGAGGCTGGGAGGTGGCACGCCAGTGCTGGAGATTGTGGACGAGAGAGTGCAGCAGGTGCTTGGCCGGCATGCGCACTGCCACTGCTGGCGCCATTGCACACTGCATTCCTTGGAGGAAGCGAGAAAAAGTGGAAAGGGAGTCCTCTGCAGGATGACGATGGTCCCCCACTGCAACGGCCCAGGAAGGCACCTCCCCGGACACTAAATCTGGTCTGGTGGGTTGAGTCACTCCCCACCCCTGCCATGAAGGGCAAGTCGTGGGGTTAAGGGGATGTGGTCTCATACCCGGTGCCCGCATGGGGGTGTCAGATGGGTAGCAGAGGACTCTGGGAGGCGAGAAAAAGAAATAACTAAAAAAAAAAAAAAAAAAAGCAACAAAGGCATGTACCTGTGAGGGCAGGTTGTCAGGTGGGATTAAGGCTTTAATCTGGGTGGTATTCCTAAAGTGGTAAAAACTATTCCAGATGACGGACGATACCTGAGCTTCAAGTGCCAAGCCACCTGGACAGACAACAGTTATGAGCGATCAGTGTTATGGTGTCAGCTGCAGAACTCTCACACTCTGTTTCCTCTTTGTACTAAGTCATATTATTTAACCACTTAAAATAAAAATCAGAAGGACAATGGCAATATTGATAAACAGGTTACACAGAGACTACCTTTGGCTGGATTTGGATACGGTCAGATGTCTACCTACTATATACACAAAAGAATGATAAATCCAGACTCACACAATGTAACATACTGAATAATCTTTATTACATGCCAGTACAATTGCACAAAATGGGTAGACTCTTTTCAGAAGAATGTATTCGACATGGTAAAGAGAAGAGATCTCAGCTTCATATCCTCTGGGACTGGGAGCTGTCTTGTAGCTTCTGGGACACAATCAGGGTTAAGACAAACCTTGTACTTGGTATAAAAGATGTATTCACACTGGAAATCTGCATCCTTGAGGATATTAGTAGAATATCTGCAAGAGAGAGGAGATGACACATTGCAGTAATAGCAGCTTCTGCCAAAAGAGTAATTCTAAGCATAGGTGGTGAAGGGTCTGAAAACTGGTAGGGCCAAAAGATATAAGGGGTTCTCCCTCTCCAGTTGAGTGGGTTTGCATACACCTATTTTTGTTATCAAGCAAATTTGTAATATGTGGAGTAACTAAACTCCTTTCCATCAACTGAGAGCATTTACCTGTGTCTAGTTCCTTAATGCCCCCCAACCCCCGAACGCCTGGCCCTTTAATTTTTAGTTTTAAAGTTTGACTGTCTGTGCTTTAACTCAGAAAGCCATGACCCCAGCCCACCCCAACAACAGGCCTTCACTTTCCAAAATTATTCTGATACCCTGCAAGCCACAAAGAGAGTGATTAGTAAATAACATGGTTTACTGCCGAAGCTGCATTTTAAAGGCACAGTCCTCCATAGTAATAAATTAACATGATTGCAAACAGTATTAGGGTCATGGCCACACTGCCCCCCGACCCCTCCAGCACTTCTGATTCTAAGACACTGGCTAGATCAGGAAAATATTATTTATCAAGAATGGTTCCAAGATTTACTTCTTGATCTTTAAATTGAAAAAATGATTACTGGTCCGAACAATAGACATAAAGCTTTTGAAAAATGTCTGGACAAATTTTTAACACTATATTCACTTCCACAGGATGATGTATCATAAAGCCAATACAAACCACCTGCGAGTGGACACATCATTCATAAGATTTCTCAAGACAGCAATATAGTGCATGGAATACTGTATGCTTATATAATTGTGGTATGTTATTCCACCATCATATCTGATCTACTGTGAATGAATTCTTTTCACCTCTTCTTAGTTTTTGGGACCCGTGACTTGTCTGTACAGTGTTTGTCTCACTGTGTCATGTTGTGTTGTGTTAATGTATGTTAAGGATAGATAGACAGACAGACAGATGCCAATGGGATGGAATGTGTTTTTGTCTGGCAATGGGTGCCCCTGGTGTTTCTGTTTATTGGGTTGCTGGTAAACCCAACACTGGCACCCGTGGAACCCAGAAAGCTAAGCCACACACCAAAAATGGCCATAAATCTTACTTTGCAAGATACAGTGAAAAGCACCATCATTTTATTGGTGTGTAGTTAATTTTCCTGCACAGAAAGAAGAAAAATGCTGAAGTCTCACAGGGCTCTTGTTTGAGATCATTTTACTTACAGACTTTGGGGGTCTCTGGCCAACTTTAAACAATGAGTCCACTAGCAACTTCTTCTATAAGAAAGGTAAACAGAAGACAACCAGTGCCATAGATTTCAAGGGATGTACTCATACCTACAAAATAATGGCTTCCTTCTTGTGATCACAATGGTACCATTAACATACTTGCAGAACTCTATATTTTTATTTATTTATTTAAAAGATGACAACTGGGAAAGACACACTGAGCCAAGGCTCGCTTCCAGGTGCGACTGGAGGAAAGGTTTGAAAGGAGAGCAGCTACAAATACAGTCAACATAGCTATGCCAGGATAACAGTTGTATACAGAGGCAGCGGTCACATGTCCTGGCATAATTTAAATACATCACAGTATGGAGTAAACAATCGAATGTAAAGAGAAGTGCACAGCATGTGTTGCGATAGGGGTAATAAGGTGAAGGGTAGCCACTAGAGGACATAGCAGGTGAGGGTCAAGGGAGAGGAGATAGAGCTAGGGAGTGGGGAAGGCAGGAACAGGAGAGTGCAGGAAGTTACCTTAGGTGGAAGCCTATGTTGCAAATTTGGTGAAGAATCCATAAAATGACTGTTTTACGAGTGTGCATTGAGCAGTTTCCACTCACGCTCGTAACTTCATGCATTTGTAATATTTTCACTCCAGATTTTCAACATTGGCATTTTTCCACACCTCCTTATGAACAGAACAGCTGTCGTTGCATATCCTGGCTGAAATGTCATAGCCATACTTCCGCACAGAATAGCGCTTGTCACTGTGTGAAATCAGTTTTCAGGATAGTTTGAGAAAATGACAGTGACACCGTTCATGAGCAGAGGTCCTAAAATGCGTATGTTGAAAATTTGGTGATGAAAGTCCATAAAGTGACTGTGTTACAAGCATGCGTTGCGCAGTTTCCACGCATCCTTGTCACTTCGCAGATTTGCTATATTTTCATGCCAGATTTTCAACACTGGTATTTTTTCACACCTCCTTATGAACAGTGTGGCTGTCATTTTTCACATTCTGCCCAAAATGTGTTTTTGCATCTGTGGCGTAGAATGGCGTGGTCACTGTGGAAAATCAACTTTTGGGACAGATTAACAAAATCACAGTGCCACTGTTTATGAGGGGAGGTCCCAAAATGCCTATGTTGAAAATGTGTCTCTTCAGTGTGGGGGTGAGGTTGGTACCAGTTCAGACTACACTGCCATTCCTATTATGCATCTCTAACTCCTGCACTACCATTGCCAATGCCAGCGAGACAACATTCGGCATTGACAAATGCTTGGTTATTCCTATGTTAATGCCTGCCTAGTAATGTGCCTAGGATTGTGTTAGACATATCTATTCTGTTAGGAGCTGTAGTGCTTAGTCTGTTCTACTAAGTTATTTCTGCCTACTCTCCTGCTAAGACTTTCTACGAGCCTGGGGCAGGACTCCCCCTGTATCAGTCTTGCTTTCTCTGCATCACTACTCTGTTCTCCCTTATATCCTGCTGCTAATGTAATCTAGCCCAGTACCTTGTCCTAGCTGACTTTAAATAGTTTTTTATTTACTTTTTTAATATTTTAGCCCTACTCCCACCACTCTCAATGGATTTAATCGGACCCCTGATGTCTTAATTTTGAATTTTAGGTGCCAAACCAGCTGTTTCCCGTTGTGAAATTGGGCTTCCCCCCTTCCTCTGTCTACTGAATATTTGACCTCCTTTGTTCTGTTACTATCAGCTTTTACATTTAGGTGCCAAGCAATGGCCTCGTGTTGTACTGTCTGAGCTCCTCCCCCGCCTACTCTTAGATTAATCTGCTCCCTCCCGCAGCACTGATCCTTTAATCCCCTCCCTGCCATTAAGCACCCTGCTAGCCTTTGTGTTGGGGCTATAATTGTAAATGCTTCCCCCTTTCTCTTTTCAGATGCAGCCCCACTGGGCCATCTCTGACTCTGCGACCGATGAAAGGTTGTCGCCGGCAGGGCTACCCAAAGCCACCTCCCTGAGGACTTTACCTTGCAAGCAAAGCTCCAGGTATGGCATTTTGGCACTGACTCCTAAGCCAGGGAAGTGATTGGTGCAGAGCCATTGGAGGAATAAGCCGATTGGCTGACTCTGGATTCGGCCAGGCTCTGATTGGTTGCTTCATTTGCTGGCTGTCCTGGGCCACTCTCCAAGGCTTCTTCTCAGCTATTGCGCCGTGAGCTACCAAGAAGCCCTCAGACAAGGATTTTATGCTTAGCCCTATCTCTCACAACCAGCTTTTTTGACCCAGCCCCCTCCCTGTCTCTAGGCCACCTTAGCCCCACCTACTTCCCTGCACAAATCTGTTAATGGCTAGCAGTGCTGCTAGTGGTTTGTTTAAAGGGACACACCACAATTGCTCAATCTGCATGTCTGTTATGACTTATTGGACAGCCTTTTTAGGTCAAACTAAAATTTAGTTTGAGAGCTGCTGTGGCCTGCCACCCGCTATCCTGTTTCTGACCTAGGACTAGGGACGTTAAACACTGGCTACACTACCCCTAATGTACTGGAAGTACCCAAGAGCTGTAGTTTGCCACCTTATTCTGGTTGTAAGAACCAGGGTTGGTTAAGCCTTATGGCACATGTTGTGACCAGGCTCCAGAATGAGGGCCATTTGCTTGTTCTCCTTTCTGTCTTTCCTCTTACTATGCCACATAGAACTTCATACGATCACACAGCCTCCTCCCAGTGGTATGTTCGAACCTAGAACCACAGTGGACTGCCGGGTATTTTTGACTATTCTGATTGTTATATATGTGCCTTCAAGTTTCCCAAACTGGAATGGGCTATACATCTACCTTGGCGGGCTGGAACTTTTACTGTATGACATTATATTCCTTCACCCATGTACCTCAGCCCTCCCTGCTATTTATGATTAGAGTTTTAATCTACTCGGTATTAGGTCCGCTTGGCATTAGTCTTTGGGACTCCACAACTCCACCTAATAATCCCTGCAAACAAGAACGGACTAGAGTGTACAGGTTACTTCTAAGAGCTATTAGGAAACTTCTGCTCCTTCTATTGTTGTGCTCCAGCAATGTTGAGCTCAACTCTGGTCCTCTGGCAGCTATCACATCTCCTGCTGAATTACCTAGTATCAAAGGTGTGAACTTTATGCACAACAATGTGTGCAGCTATTAAAAAAATGTACGTCTAGTCAGGCTTGCATCTGCCATACCATGCCTGATGTCTTGGTGGTCACTGGGTCTTGGCTCAGACCTGGAACTGCTGACCATGAGGGGAACATCCCATCCTACTCCCTGTTCAGAGCTGACAGGCAGGCTAGAGGAGGAGGAGGAGGAGTTGCCATTTATGTCAAGGATAACTCTGCCCCAGTCATTAACGCAACCTCAATTCCAAAGGAATTTGAAAGTCTGACTCTCAAAATT
Organism: Neoceratodus forsteri; assembly: GCA_016271365.2. Lineage (NCBI taxonomy): Eukaryota > Metazoa > Chordata > Ceratodontiformes > Ceratodontidae > Neoceratodus > Neoceratodus forsteri. The sequence goes on from CM057452.1 coordinate 1,754,843,743, forward strand.
GAGCTCTCCTCCACTGTCTCATTTTGTGTTATAGGATGCTATAGGCCCCCGTCAGCAGGATTACAGCTTTTGAGCCATCTAAGTAACTCCATGGGATCCTTGCCCTCAGAGTTTATCATACTAGGAGACTTCAATGTGGACTGGTTCTCCAGTGCCTTCACACCCCATAAAACTATTTGTGACTCCTTCGGGTTGTCACAACTTATCACTGAAGCTACGCATCCTAACAAGAGGAACCCAAATAATAGCACTCTGCTGGATCTTGTTTTAGTTAGCAAACCTTATCTATTTTCCCATGCTGGTGTATTCTTCTCTGATATCAGTGACCAGTGCTTCATTGCCTGTGTAAGACCCAACCTGAAATGATCATCCCCATCCAAATTCACCATTAAGAGGCGTCGATGTAACTTTGACCTCTGTGCACATATCTCTGATCTACGTGAGTCCCTGCATTGGCAGGACTTCTACTTAGCAAAATCAGTGAACATGGCATATGACATCTTCCAAGAAATTGTGCTGGGGCCCTGGACAATCATGCTCCACTGGCTAAAGTCCGTGCTAAAATAAATCATGTTGGTGGCTCATTGCAGACTTGAAGGCTGCACTGCTTAACAGAGATGTGCTCTGAAAAACAGCCTGGAAAGCTAAGCTCCTGGCTGACTGGATCTCATTTAGGAGGGCGAGGAACCTTTGTACCAAGATGGTCAGGGGGCAAAGGCAAACTTTTACCATGTAGAACTTGACTCTTCCTCTAAGTGTTCCTCCAAATTTTGGAAAACCTTAAAGGATATAGGTGGTGATGTATCTGGTAATTCCTTACCTACAAAAATTACTATTGGTGCCACTTCAGTCTTGGATAGGCCAACAATCCTCGATTCTTTCAACAGCCATTTCCCTGCTGCAGGTTTAGTCTTCGATACCTCCTCTGCCACCAATTTCAGCTCACAACTTGGAGTACAGGACCAAGAAGTCCATGTCACTAGCAGTGCATTCTCCCTTTAGCCTACATCCTTCTGCTTCAGCTGGATACCAGGAAAAGTGCCGGTGCAGATCTTTTAGACCCTTTTTTCCTGAAAATTGGTTTTCACATTCTGGTTGTGACGATCACACATCTTTTTAATCTGTCTCTCTTGCAGGGTGATTTTCCTCCCGTATGGAAAACCATTCATTTGATCCCCCTTTTCAAATCCAGAGACCCCAGTGACCTCAACAATTACAGGCCAGTTTCCCTACTCCCTATTTTGTCCTAAATGCTGGAGAAAATTGTAAGTAATCAGCAACTATTTAGAGTCTGCAAATCTGCTTAACCCGTTACAATCAGGCTTCAGACCATGACATAGTATCAACTTGGCACTTGCTAAGGTGACAAATGACTGGCAGTGTGAACTGGATATCAAGAATTTTGTTTGTGCCATATTTTTAGACCTAAGCAAGGCATTCGATACTGTTGAACACAGCCTGCTCCTTTCTTCCCTCCGGAACATTGGCCTGGATTTCCTATCCATGAGATGGTTCTCTAATTACCTTACAGCTTGGCTTCAGCAGGTAAAAGCAGAAGGGGAACTCTCACCACTAAAACCTTTATTGAGAGGCATACCACAGGGTACATATTGGGTCCACTGCTTTTCACAATATATATTAACAGAATCGATGCCAGTATCAAATCTGCCAACTTACATCTGTTCACAGATGATACGGTGCTTTATATCAACAGACCTACTCCTGAAGCAGCATGTAGAGATCTTCAACAGGAATTCAATCAGTTGCAACTACAACTATTGAACCAGAAACTATCCCTAAATGCAAAAAAAGCAAGGCAATGTTCTTTTCACCCTATGTCCACGCAATGAACCTGGCCACCGATGGATTGTTACCGCAGATCATTACACTCCTAGGTGAACCATAGGAATATGTAACCAAGTTCAAATACCTGGGGGTTTGGATTGACCATAGACTCTCCTTTAATGATCACATTGAAGAACTGATAAAAAAAGTTTAAACAGAAGTTAGTTCTCTTTTACAGGATAAACCACCTTCCTACATGGGATGCGAAGAAGAGACTGGTCCAAACCACTTTCCTTTCGTTATTAGATTATACTAACCTCTATAGCCGGGGTCCTGCTGCTGCGCTTGCTAAACTTGATACACTCTATCATAGAGCTTTAAGGTGTATTACTGGTCTTCCTTACTCTGTGCATCACTGCTCCTTATACACTGCTGTATGATGGTCATCCCTCAATAACAGGCGACAGAGAAACGCCGCTCTCTGGACCTTCAGAGCTATCAAGGTAATATAATCCTAGACTCTAATAAATAAATAAATAAATAAAATCACCAAGAAGCTGCCCAATATATTTTGGATTGTCTACCACTAAGCACGGTAGGCAAGTATGCCCTGGGAAGTGCATCTTATATCTTCTTTACTGTGCCCAAGGTCAAATCGTGCTTTGGTAGGGCTTCCTTAAGTTATGTGCTACCCCTAATCCAGAACAAGTTGCAAAAAACATTGAAATTGGTCCACCCCATCAATTTAGCAGCATTCAAAACACTTTATGTTCGCTCTTTTGAGGAATCCTATAATTGCATCCCCTGAACTTTGCCTTATCCCCAGTTAAGAGTCTTCCATATACTGTCTCCTAGCACTCTTCCTACCACACTTAATAACCTTATATTCTCTATCAGAAATGCTTCCTTCTATACTATCCTTCTGCTTCCATTCTTCTCCCCCCCTCCCACCTACCGGTGTCAACCTTCCACTCCCATCTCTTACCTATGGATCCTTTTCTTCATGCTTTCTGTTATTTTCCAGATTTATTTGGTAAATATTGACTCTGTTTATGGAAACTCCCTATATATTTTGTATATATTGTTTTCTATGCTTTTGTTACTGTTATTCTCCTTGTACATTGTATTTGCTACTGGCTCAATTTCTATCTGTTTTATGGTTTTGATGGAAACATTGTGTATGTATAATTACTATGTATTCTGTCCAGGTCCATCTCACAAATAAGCATTGCTCAATGGTGTTCGCCTGGTTAAATAAAGATTTTGACTGATTGATTGATTGACTTGAAAGTAGATTATATGCAGGGCTCCAGATAAGGTGAGTACCAACATGTTTTACTCACCTCATTTTAAGAAATATTCTTCAGAATTTTTTTTAATGAGTACCAGTACTCACTCAACATTTGTAAATGCTGCACATTTCATAGAATGGTGCTTCATAAAATAACTGGTGATTCAAAATGAACATTTTTTTCCAGATTTACAACACTCATACACATCCCAAGTCTATTTTATTCACTGTATTTTAAACTGGTGAGTTAACTATTCCCACCTGCCAATATTAGCAGAAGCATTGTTGGCACCTAATCAATTCCTAGCTAGCAAAAAACTACTGTTTTTAAAAATGTACTTCTCCTTTCACTCCATCCAAACATTTGTATGCATCTGAATTTGGCTTTATTCATCTCACTTTCAAAATAGGGAGTACAGTACTCTTCCCAAAAAAATCTTATCTGGAGCCTTGACTATATGTGAACAAACACTAATGAAAATGATCTGACATTTAACCAGTTTTCCTTGACAGTAGGACACATTGTTAAAACACAAAGAGTTTGTAAACATCATCCTGCTGTTCAAGTAAGATTTTAGCAGTAAGACTGGCTACCTTGAAGTCATTGGCCTGAGTTTCCAAGGTTTCTGAGCTTCACTTTTTTTAGAACTCTGGAGCCTTATCTAAAGGTTAATCCTCAGGGTTACAAAATTATTCTGGACTCCCAGATAAAACACTCAGAATTCAAGTTGTCCTGAGCTGTTTCACCTGATTAGAGATTTAGACAAGAACGATTTGTGTATTTACACTTGTCTGGAAGTTTACATTTCTTGGACATGATCTTTGAAGCTTGACACAGATAAGAAATACATACCCAACTCACAGGTTTCCAAACCAAATGCTCCTGGATGTCCTGTGCTTATGTCCAGGTATGTGAGTGTGTGTGTGGGGGGAGGGGGAGAGAGAGAGAGAGAGAGAGAGAGAGACATACTTTAAAGCAACAAAACTGCATAGTGCCAGAAGTGACCTACAGGTACAATCAGAGAAAAAAAACAGTCTCTTACCCTCTTATTGTATGCTATACATCTTATTTTCTTTATTCACAGTTTCACACATGCACAATTGATTCAGCGTCACAAATGGTACCAAAACAAACTGCAAAGTGTTTTGAATCCAGTCTGTTACCTCTGCATATAGGTGATCAGGCAGTGTCAGCCAGTTCACTTCCAGTTAACATACTGTAAATGTTAGGAACCTACCATTATCACCCCGCCTCTGAGCACCCATCAAGTGGCGCAGCTCCAGCAACTATGGTATCTTCTCACCATGTTAATGACATTGCCGATTGCTATTGGGCCATACTATATCTTTTGCATTGCGTTATGCCATTCTTGGTCCCATAATGATGCTACCTGCTGCACTAATAACCTACTCTGCAGGGCTGGTACCCCTGAATACTAAAGTTAACCCCTTGACAATGCCACTGGTGGTAGCAGATGAAACATAGAAACATAGAATTTGACGGCAGATAAGGACCGCTTGACCCACCCAGTCTGCCCATTTCCCCTACCTAATGGATAAGCTGCAGATCCTAGTTAACCACAGCCTACTTCTTCCTACCCCTACCCCCTAGAATTCCCTTATGACTGTCCCATGCATTCTTGATTTCCACCACTGTTTTTGACTCCACAACCTCCTCCGAAGGCCGTTCCATGCATCCACAACCCTCTCTGTGAAAAAATACTTCTTTACATTACCTCTGAGTCACCCCACCCTCTATCTTCAAATTGTGTCCCCTTGTTCTTGCACACCTCTTTTCCTGAAAGATGCTACCCTCTTGGACTTTGCTGATTCCATTGAGGTACTTGAAAGTTTCTATCATGTCCCCCACCCCTCCCTCTTTTCCTCGAGGCTATACATATTAAGCTCCCAAAGTCTGTCTTCATATGTCTTCCGGTGTGGACCCTGCATCATTTTTAGTTGCCCTCCTCTGGAACTGCCTCCATCCTGTTTATGTCTTTGCGGAGACTGGGTCTCCAGAACTGGATGCAGTACTCCAGATGGGGTCTCACCAGCTGTCTGTAAAGAGGGATAACAACTTCCTGTTTTCTACTGGTGATGCCTCTTCCTATACATCCCAGTATCCCGCCAGCCCTCCTTACTGCCCTCTCACATTGCTTGCCCACCTTTAGGTCATCTGATATGACTACCCCCAGGTCCCTTTCCATTTTTGTTATTGTTAGTATCTCACCCTTCATTGTGTACTCTTCCCCTTGGTTTTTGTTTCTCAGGTGAATTACCTTTCACTTCTTAGCATTATATCTAAGCTGCCATACATTTGACCATTCTTCCAACCTTGCCAAGTCCCTTCTCATCCTTTCCACCCCATCTTGTGTGTCAACTCTGTTGCAGATCTTTGTGTCATCTGCAAAGAGACATACTTTTCTTTCCAGTCCCTCTGCAATGTCACTTATAAAGACATTGAAGAGGACCGGTTCTAGTACTGAACCCTGCGGTACCCCACTAGTACCCCCCCTTTCTTCAGAGTTGGCTTTGTTTACTATTACCCTCTGTGTCCTGTTCTCCAGCCAATTCTTTACCCAGGCTACCATCTTGGGACCCACTCCCAGGCTGGCTAACTTGTATATTAATCTTTTGTGTGGGATTGTGTCAAATGCCTTGCTAAAGTCTAGGTAGGCCATGTCCACAGCCCCTCTCTGATCTACTACTTTGGTCACCCAGTCAAAGAAATCTATTAGATTCATCTGACATGACCTTCCTGCTATGAATCCATGCTGCCTTGGGTCCTGTACCCCTCTGACCTCTAGGTACATGACAGTTCTTTCCTTCAGAAGTGATTCAATCATTTTCCCTATCACTGAGGTTAAACTAACAGGTCTGTAGTTTCTTGCTTCTGCCTTGCTCCCACTTTTGTGAAGCGGAATCACATCTGCCCTCCTCCAGTCCTCGGGTACCACCCCATCCTCCCATGATTTGTTAAAGAGGGTAGTCAGTGGTGTCACTAGTTCTACCCTTAGTTCTTTTAGAATTCTGGGATGAATCCCATCAGGCCCCATTGCTTTGTCCACCTTCAGTTTTAAGAGTTCTTTCAGAACCGCTTCTTCTGTAAATGGGCTGGTATCAACTCCTGTATCCAGAGTTTTCTATTGTTTGGTTTAGGTACCTCCCTTCATTTGTGAATACTGAGCAAAATATTTGTTTAGTATGTCTGCCTTTTCACTAGTCACCCTCTGCCCCACCCTCCTCCCTTTATTAAGCCTCACTATCCCTCCCTTGGTCTTCCTTCACTCCCTGATGTACCTATAAAAGGTTTTAGATGCTTGTTGACTATGCTACCTTTTCTACTCCTTAGTATACCCTAGGTTGTTATGTCTGTTAGCGTATCTATACACTGGTGTTCCACTGTAAACTGTTGATTATCTGCTGATTGTATAAAACAACCTAGCTTTAATATTGTAAAGAACTGGGAAACACTGTAAGCCACTGCTGCCTATAACACTTTATTTGCTGTGACTGTATATTGTATATCTGTTTTGTCTTTTGATGTGGAGTCTTTCTAAATGAGTCTCTAACCCAAAGGTTGTTAATCCTAAAGAATATCAAACAAATAAAAAAATCAAGAACTGCAAAAAAATACTCTTTATTTTTATTTACTTTGATAACTGGGCAAACCCGCTGGGAACTAGCCCTTATTCAGGTGTGAACAGGAAATTATGCAACAGGCAAACAAATATTGTAAGGATATTTGTAAGATTTGCCATGGGGGGGGGGGCAGGTATGTGCACCTCTAATGAACAAATTCTGGCTAGAGCTGATATGGCTGCAGCCGAGCTTGTGGATCTCATGACAGAACACAGAACAGTCCACTGTGTCCAAGATGGCCGCCGGAGCTCAGTGCACGTGCACGAGCAGTTGCGCATGAGCGACTTCACCTCTGCAGTTGTGGTGAAGTCGTGCATGCACACTGAGCTCTGGTGGCCATCTTGGGCACAACAGACTGTCTGCCATGAACTCACTGAGCCACCAGGGGGGAATAAGCGGAGTGTTTTGGAGTTGCAGTACGACCATACTGCAACTCCAAAATTGTGCTTCGGTCTCTCGTTTTTACTGTTGCAGTGCTGGCAAGAGAGCTGCAGGCTCCACCCACTGCAACCATAAAAAAAATTTAAAGTTTCTTAATGAGCAAGGGTTGAGCAGCTAAGTTTGTGTTTGTTTGATGCTTGAAAGATGCATGACTTTTTATTAGCTAGTTCCTCACTAGCTACCTACCCACTGGCTGCAGTGCACCTTATATACAGGAAAGCCATTTCTGGCAGTTGCATTTTAGAATAGGGACCCAGCTGATGGGTGGTCTACCTTGATGTCTGGTAGCCTGACAACTTCACAGCAAGGCCCTGATGTGAATACCAAAAGACCCCCCAACTCCTGTTGGAGATAAAATAAGTAAGTGGTCAATTCAGGTAGAAAAAATATTATATTTGTAAGATTTTCCATCGGGGGGAAGGTGTGAACTGAATTCTCTGTTTTTACTAATGTATGCCATATCCAGTAGCATCCCTAAGGAGAAAGCCATTTAAATGTCCCTGGGACAAGTGCACCTACCTGGTCAACAAACAAATAAATAAATGAAGTTTGTGAATGAGCAAGGGCTGAGCTGTTAATTTTGTGTTTGTTTTAAACTGATATTGTAAAACAGCATATCAAGAAAAACATATAAATATGACAGCAGTGCAGCGTACAGCATTTATCCCACATATCAAGAGAAACAATTACAAATATTATAAAAGAATCTCAGCAACAGAGCTTTCTGATTGGATGTAAACATTCTATCAGCCGTATGTTAATCTTTTATTAACAGACATGTTTAGCCTAATCATTAGCTGAACAAGGTTTAAAAGTATTTAAAGAACATTTTTATGTTTGCTTGCACGCATGTGCAAGAAACATAGTGCCATCATGCGAGTTTTCTAGAGCTGTGTCAGCCTCTTCCAATTCAGTCAGTGTGTTTGCAGGCGTGGTCGCAGTGCGCCAATCACTGCTGCAGCTGTCTATGACAGCAGGAAAATGCAGTGGCATACAGTTGAAAGGGAGAGCTCTGCTTCAGTGAGCAGAGCTTCCCCCCTCAACACGCACGCACGCATATTGCGTGCTGATGCGCTCCCCCACGCACATAGTGTATAGCCGACGGGGTGCCCAATGCCCCATCGGCTCCACGCCGCACCCCAAACAGCCTTACAGCTGCCATGCTGGGAGCCCACCCCAGCGTGGCACACCTCATATGGCCCGTGAGGGGTGCCCAATCCCATCGCCCAGCCCTCCCAAACAGCCTTACAGCTGCCACGCTGGAGCCCACCCCAGCGTGGCACAAGCCCAGTATGGCCGGTGGGTGCCCAATCGCCTGTCGCTCCAGCCCCCAAACAGCCTTTCCAGCTGCCATGCTGGCAGCCCACCCCAGTGTGACAAATGTCCTGTGTCATCTTAATACTAAAAATATATATATATATATATATATATAAATTAAGAGCGGTCCTCGCGGTCTCCCTGGACCCACCCACTGCGCCCTGCCTCCCCACACCCCACCCCCTCACCCCATACTTACCTCTGGAGTCGGTGATGATCTTCAGTGGACGGGAACATGTCTGCACTCTTCAAAGCCGACCCTTGAACTGGCGAAGTGCGGTAAGCTGTACAATGTAATAGATAGGGTTTTTCAACTTTGCTGCATATCTCGGCATTTTTGGAATTTTGCAACAAATTTTCAACATGGGGTTTTGGGACCTATTCTCATGAATGCTGTCACTGTCATGGCGTTACTCTGGCCGAAGGGTGATTTACGCAGCACTGCGGCAAATCACCTTTCGAATGATTAATGAAACGACACTGCCAGTGTTTGTAAGATGGGCTCTCAAAAGCCTATTTTGAAAATTTGGTGGAAAATTCCTAAAATGACACTTCTTGACAGCGTTAAGAGTTCCCATGCACGTCAGAAGTTCGCGAATTTTCATTATTTTCACCCAGATTTTCAACATTGCCATTTTACCAAACCTTCTTATGAGCGTACAGCTGTCATTTTTCACATCTCACCCAAAGCGTGTTTCTGCCCATGTAGCGCACAATGGCGCAGTCGGTGTCGCGAATCCATGTCGCGGGACACATTAAGAAAATCAAAGTAACACTGTTCATGAGTAGAGGTCTTAAAATGGCTATGTTGAAATTTGGTGAAAAGATTCCTAAAATGGCTGTCTGAGTGTGCGTTAGCGCAGTTCTATGCTGCTACCGTGGTTCTCGAATTTTCAATATTTTCACTCCAAATTTTCAACATTGCCATTTTACCACACCTCCTTATAAGCGGTACAGCTGTCATTTTTCACATCTCATCCAAAATGTGTTTCCACCCATGTAGCGCACAATGGCGCAGTCAATGTGCAATCAATGTTCTGGAGACATTAAGAAAATCACAGTGACACTGTTCATGAGCAGAGGTCTTAAAATGGCTATGTTGAAAATTTGGTGAAAAAATTCCTAAAAATGACTGTTTTACAAGCGTGCGTTGCAGAGTTCCTATGCACGCTCGTAAGTTTGCAAATTTTCAATATTTTCACTCCAGATTTTCAACATTGCCATTTTACCACACCTCCTTATGAGCAGTACAGCTGTCATTTTTCACACCTCGCCCACAACGTGTTTCCGCCCATGTAGCGCACAATGGCGCAGTCGGTGTGCGAAATCAATGTATGGGACACATTAAGAAAATCACAGTGACACTGGTCATGAGCAGAGGTGTTAAAATGGCTATGTTGAAAATTTGGTGAAAAAATTCCTAAAAATGACTGTTTTAGGAGCGCACGTTGCGCAGTTCCTATGCACGCTGGCAAGTTTGCGAATTTGTAATATTTGCTCACCAGATTTTCAACATTGCCATTTTACCGCACTTCCTTATGAGCAGTACAGCTACCATTTTTCACATCTCGCCCAAAATTTGTTTCCACACATGTAGCGCACAATGGTACAGTCGGTGTGCGAAAACAATGTTTGGGACAGATTAAGAAAATCACAGTGACACTGGTCATGAGCAGAGGTCTTAAAATGGCTATGTTGAAAATTTGGTGACAAAACTCCATAAAATGACTGTGTTACGAGTGAGCATTGCGCAGTTTCCACGCACCCTCGTAAGTTCATGAATTTGTAATATTTTCAGTCCAGATTTTCACCAGTGGCATTTTTCCACAACTCCTTAGGAACAGTACCGCTGTCATTTTCCACAACATGGCCGAAATGTGTTTTCACACTTTCAGCACAGAAATGCATGGTCGCTGTGGGAAATCATTGTTTGGCACAGATAAAGAAAATCACAGTGACACTGTTCATGATCGGAGGTCCCAAAATGCCTGTTTTAGCAATCTGCTGTAAAAAAAATCCCCAAACTAGTTACATTATGGGTGTGTGTTGCACAGTTTCTACACACGTTCGTGACTTCACCAGTTCTTTTAAGATTTTCACAGCAGATTTTCAACATTGCCATTTTTTACACCTCCCCATGAACAGTACCGCTGTCATTTTTCACATCCTGTTCGGAATGTGTTTTTGCACCTGTGGTGCCAAATGCTGTAGTCGCTGTGCAAAAGCAGTTTTGCTAACAAACTGATATTGCCACTGTTCATGGGGTGGGGGCACAAAAAAACATGTTGAAAATTTGGAGGAAGATACCAGCGAATGCCTGAGGCATTAGGGTTTCCACCATAATGCCCCACCCTGTAGAGAATGACAGACATCAGGGTGTGACTTGCGATTCTTGCCTGTAATGCTCATACCATTCCACCCACACCCTGCAGCCAGTGAGAGGCATCAAGGTGTGCCTCGGACTCTTTGGGCCCAAACTTCACCCCATTCTCCTATACCGCACCCATTTCACCATATTTCCTGATGGAATGGGGTGCGCATAAGGGCCAAAAGACCCCAAGGCACAGTGACACTTGTCAGTGTCTGCAGGGTAGGGTGTGGTGAAATGGTGTGGTCGTTATGCCTGACGACCCAAATGCACACCCCAATGCCTGTCACTCTCTGCAGGGTGGTGGTGTGGTTGGCTTCAGTTCAATACTTCGCTGCCATTCCTATTATGCAGCTCTGTAACTTCTACACTACCAATGCCAATGCCAGCAAGCAAACATTCTGCATGGACAAATGCTTGTTATTATAATAACAGTAATGAACTCCCAGATGTTACAGTGTGATTCTGGTACACATAGGGACTAATGATCTCGCCAGCCGGTCAGTTGTGAAGACCAAGGAACACCTGACCAGGCTGGGTGACAAACTATCATCCATTTCATCCAGCGTCTCCTTCTCTGAGATCCTGCCAGTCTGGGAGAGGAGGTCAGATGGACGGAAGGTCAGAGAAGGGGAGATAGGGAAGCTAAACATGTGGCTCAAGGGCTGGTGCCAGGAAAAAGGACACAGATTTGTAGGGAACTGGCAACAGTTTTGGGAGCAAAAGTTCTTTAAATTTGGTGGACTGCATCTGACTAAAGAGGGAGTCAGTGCATTGGGGCAGAAATTTGATGTCTTTGCAGAATATTTAAACTAGCAAATGGGGAGAAGGGTGCAGCACCCCATACATCAAATGGGAAGAACACCCCTCCCCCCTCAGCTAGTGGTAAACAGGGATTCAGCATGTTTGCAGTTCATTTGCACCACCAGCTAAGAAAAAAGGTCCGTCTCCCCATACGACGCACAGGGGAAATACCAGACCTCACCCAACAAGTAACACACGGAAATCTGGCCAATGGAAAATCATGTACACAAATTCTCACAGCCTGGGAAATAAGATCCCAGACGTGCAGGCAATAATGTCAGAGGCTAAACTGGACATAGTAGCAATTAGTGAGATGTGGTTTACCAGTGACCACACTTGGGAGACTTTAGTACCTGGCTATGTACTGTTCAGAAGAGAACGAGGTGAAAAAAGGGGGGGGGGGTGGAGTGGCCCTGTATGTCAATGAAAATATCAAAGCTACAGAAATTCAGAATACATATAAGGAGCCAGTAGAACTGTGGGTCACCCTGGAAACAGGAAATGGGACAGCCATAAGAACTGGAGTTGTCTACAGGCCCCCAGACCTGGGGGAGGACATAGATACATTACTTTTAAAAGATATACAAAACATGACAGCTAAAGGGGAGGTTTTGATAATGGGAGGCTTCAACATGCCGGATACAGATTGGTCAATACCAGCAGGAACATCTGCCAGAACTAGACACATGGTGGATTCCCTGCAGGGGAGGGCCTCAAACAACTGGTACAACAACCCACAAGAGACAGGGCTATCTTAGATCTAGTACTGACTAACAGGGAAGGGATCACAGATCTCCAGGTAGAAGGTCACTTGGGGGCCAGTGACCATCACATGGTATGGTTCAATTTGGCCACTACAACTAAATCATCCCATTCCAAGGCAAAAATATTGGACTTCAGAGTTGCTGACTTTGATAAGATGGCCAACAGAGTTAAGCTAACCCTGGCAAAAAGAAACACAGGTAAGGGGGTACAGGCAAAGTGGGCAAGCATTAAGGATGCAATACTTGAAGCAACATCCCATTGTGTTAGAAAAGGAAGTGCAAAAGAAGAAGGAAACCACTTTGGTTCTCAAATACAGTAGCACAAAAGGTCAGAGCCAAAAGGCTGGCCTTCAGGAAATATAAAGGAACACAGCGGGATGAAGATAGGGAGGCATACCAAACTGCCCTAAGGGAAGCAGGGAAGGCAGTGAGGCAGGCAAAGTCCCAAACTGAGGAAACACTAGCACAAACAGTAAGAGAAGGTGACAAGACTTTCTATAGATACATTAGTGAAAGGAGAAAGTCCAGAGGGGGTATTGCTAAGCTCAAAAGAGAAAAGGGTGTGTGTGAGGAGGATGGTCTTGTAAAAGCATCTATCCTAGATAGATACTTTTCCTCAGTATTTACTGAAGAGAAGGTAGGGCAGGGCCCACAGCTCAGCACCATGGACACGGGGGTGAACACTACTCCCTTCACAAAAGAAAGGGTCCTACAAGAGCTCACTAAGCTCAGGGTGGGCAAGGCAATGGGACCTAATGGCATTCATCCCAGGGTACTAAAGAAGCTAAGGGTGGAACTAGCAGAGCCATTAGCAGAACAGTTTAGTGAGTCTCTGAGCACAGGAGAGGTCCCAGAAGACTGGAGAAGGGCTCATGTGATCCCGCTCTACAAGAGTGGTAGCAGGGAGGAGGCAGAGAACTACAGACCAGTCAGTCTTACCTCAGTAGTGGGCAAGATTATGGAGGCTCTCCTTAAGGAAAGGATAGTGCAACACCTGGAATCCTTAGGGGCACAGGATCCAAGACAGCATGGGTTTACAAAAAGAAGGTCCTGTCAAACTAATCTCATGATTTCTTTGACTGGGTAACCAGAGTGGTGGACCAAGGGGAGCAGTTGATGTTGCCTACCTTGACTTCAGCAAACCTTTAGACACCGTTCCACATAGAAGATTGATAAATAAGCTGGGTAGGCTCGGGTGGGTCAGAAGTTGGTCAACTGGGTGGCAAACTGGTTGTGGGCAGAAAACGAACAGTGGTGGTAAATGGTATACAGTCAGAAGAGGCGTAGGGTCACAAGTGGGCCTCAGGGATCAGTCCTGGGGCCAGTCCTCTTCGATATCTTCATCAGTGACATTGCAGATGGACTAGAGGGTAAGGCTTGTCTGTTTGCAGATGACACCAAGATCTGCAACAGAGTAGATGATCCAAATGGGGTGGGCAGAATGAGAAGAGATCTGGATAAACTAGCAAAATGGTCGAAAGAGTGGCAACTGGGATTTAATGCAAAGAAGTGCAAGATCATGCACATAAGGAAAAGAAAACCTGAAGCCAACTATAGGCTGGGAGGGGAATTGCTGGCAGTCACAAAGGAAGAAAGAGACTTGGGCATCATCAACACCGATGACCTGAAATCATCCAAGCAGACCTCTAAAGCGGTAGGTAAGACTAGGGGGATGTTAGGGTGTATTAGTATGGGTATCACAAGTTGTAAGAGGGAGGTAATAATCCCTCTTTACAAGACACTAGTTAGGCCCATCTGGAGTACTGCATGCAGTACTGAGCCCACACTTCACAAGGACATTAACCAAATTGAGGCAATCCAGAGAAGGCAACCAAAATGGTGCAGGGACTACATCAGTAGACATGAGGACAGATTAATGGAGCTCAATTTGCATACCCTAGAGCAAAGGAGGGAGAGAGGTGATATGATCAAAACATTCAAACACCTTCAGAGCATTAACAAGGTGAAAGAGTCTAACATGTTTCAATATAAGAAAAATAGCAGGACAAGAGGACACAGCATGAGATTAGAGGGAGGCAGATTAAGGAGTAACGTGAGGAAGTTGTTTTTCACAGAAAGGGTGGTGGACGCATGGAGCGGCCTACCTTAGGAAGTGGTGGCTATGAATACAGTGCAGGTCTTCAAACAGGCATGGGATAGGCATAAGGGAGCAATACAGATGAGTATGAATAGATAGGCCATTGACAGAACAAAGGCCGATGGCACATTTATAAGGTAGAAAAAGAAATGGGCAGACTGGATGGGCCTTGCAGTCCTTATCTACCGTCAGCTTCTATGTTATGTTAATGATCAGTTGATCACCTTATGGGGAGTATGTCGGATATGTCTCGTGCCACATTACACCCCTAGAGTGTGATTAACAGACAATTTACATAACCCTTGGTCATTCCATATTGCTTAATGAAAACACTGTAGTACATACTGTAGTATGTACAGTACCTAATGTATCAAGAGAAACCTTAACAAATATGTAAGCAATAAGACACGACAGGGTGTGCATGAGCATATTTTACCGCACGGCCAGGAGTGTCGTATTGTGCTTATACAATGAGACACTATTTTTATTTTACTTTTTACAGTTTGAAAAATCATGCTTCTATGTAGAAAAAAGGTTTTATTCTGTGAATCTATGATAAAATAGTCCTTCAGCCTACATTGTTTTGTGTTAATATTCGGTAGCTTATTTTCACATAGAGGTGTACTTCAAAAAAACACTGTTGAGGTATGATCGCAAGATACTACCACAACAGCCCATCACATCTTATTCTGTTGCTTCAACCAGATAAATACAGCTGGCAGTCGGTAAACAAGTACACAACAAAATCCTCCCCCGAGCTCTTCCTAATCACTGCCCTCCTCTCTCTGTCATTCCCTCTCGATGTGGTCTCTCAAGGAACTGACAGTCTGTGACCCTCTTACATACAAATGGATCACATGCACCACCCCAACACGTAAATCACAAACTCTGTGTCCCTGGCGCTGTTCACCGGTACCAACACACAGCAAGACAGAAAGAAAGAGAAGGAAGAATATTTTGTCGTTTTCATGGGCATGTGAAATAAACATGGCGAGCGATTCTCCAGCTTACAGCCTGGATGAAATATATCTCTCGGCTCTGAGGGTGAGTGAATACTTCACGCTGATGATGGTACTTGATCGATGTTAGCGAGGAAAGAACACTGGTGGCATTTTTAAAAGCCAGCGTTGTAATGCTTCATGATTTTTGCCTGTTTACTGCCATCCTTTTTTTTACCCATTCATGGAACAGATTTTCTGCATGGTGAGCCAGATCTCTCATTGGCTGGTTTAGCCTACCCATTTTATAAGACAGCTTTGCAGTATACAGCAAGTTACATATCCCACATATTGGGGTAAATGAGCTGGTTGAGGAAGCCATGGGGGGAGGGGTAGATGTCCTGTTAGGCACTAACAGTCTGGCCAGGCAGATCTAAAGAGATTCAAAAATAGTTTCTGCAAGCCAGTTAGCAAGCTGAGAAGGATGATGGATGTAGGCGACCTTCCCAGAGGACTTCCCAGTTTAAACAAAAAGGTGAGGTGAGGTGAGGCAGTTCAGATTTTTTCAGTTTAATAAATTGTTGAAGAAATAGTGTGTAGGAAGGATTCCAGTATGTGGGGGACTGGGGCCCTTGCTTGAGGAATGAAATGCTGTTCAAAAAAGCTGGAATCCATCCAAACTGAGGGAACTGTTTGCCCTAGTGCAGAAATTTGATGCCTGTATCTCTCTTAATTTAAACTTGTTGGGGAGGGGGTGAGTTTGGTATTGGATACACACAGGGCTCTGCTGTAGACATGGAAGGCCTAATTGGTGCTCTCTAACTGCTCAAGATAGACAGGGCAGACAAAATAGTGGGAAGGCAGAACCTGGAGAAAAGAAGGAAAGTGGCAAGGGGGGGGCCAAGTCACAGTCATGAAAAGGGCAGGAAAACATACTTCTAGAAAGTAGCCTGCATGAACACTAAGAGTCTTGGCAACAAAATGGAGGACAGGCATAGCAGCAGAATGTGTAACAGTATCATCACCATAACTAAAACATGAGTGACACAAAACCCTGACTAAGAACTAGCTATCCTTGGTTATACCCTGTACATAAAGGACAGGTTACATGGCAGAGAGGGAGGGGTGACCTACACGTAAAAAAGGCAGCATACAGGCTTCCCAGAATTGGGTCATAGAGGAGGAGAGTGGGTTGGAATCATTTTGGGTACAGCTAACAACAGCAGAGGAGGAATATCAGATTAGATCTAATGCATAGTCTGCTAAACCATAAGGATGGTATGGACAGGACACGGGGGTGTGGATCTGGAAAGCAGCAGACAAAAGGAGAGGTGGTGTTACTGTGTGGCCTTAACCTGCCTAATATAGGTTGGGAAACACCTGTGGCCACAAGTACTAGTAGTCAGGCTCTGGCAGATATAATGCAGTGTTGCTGCCCAGTACAGTGGGTTAAGGAACCTACCAGGAAATGGGAAGTTTTGGATTTGGTGCACTCAAAGAGCCCTCGTCAGGCATATTTTCATTTATTTATTTATTTTGATAAGTGGGAAGATTCACTGGGAGCAGGTCCCTTTACAGGACTGACCCATGCACAAGGGATAGTTCAGTTCTTGCAGAGCTGAAACAGAAAACAAATACAGGAGACCTCTACTAGGCGTTAAATACACAAAGGTCAGGATACTGGAAAGCAAATAGTAAGCACTAATGGGGTTAGTGCCTCACTAACAGTGTATAGCACCCAAAAAGCAGGGAACTTGCTAAGTGCACCATATTGATAGACACAGTTAGCTAGGCACTAACCCTTTATCAAGTGGCACTAATATATGCCAGCGCACCTATGAAAATCCCCTAACTGCTCTTGCATGTGGGCACACTGGTATAGTCAAAAGTTTGTGAAGGTGTTAAACAGCTATTAGTGCTGCCCTGTTTAATGTCTCCTCAAACCTGGATTTACCACCACAGCACTGTGCCTCTCTCTCCCTGATCGCTGGTCTAAATAAGTACCGCAGCCACTGAGGTGGTCGAGTGTTCCCCTCGCCCCACCCACAATCACCTGTCCCAGTTGTGGCAATATGTCCTTGGCAGTCCAGTGTTCTCACCACCACCACCCCGCTCACCAATCCCAGTAATTTTAATCTGTCTCTTGCAGTCCACTGATTCCCCCACCCTGATTGACACAAATACCACAGGTTGTGTTGTAGTCTCCCCCACCCCTGATCACCACATCACCTGTGCTATAAATATCCCAGGTGGTTCTGTAGTCCTCTCAACCTCCTCTTTGCCCGTCCAAGGTGGTTTATAGGTTTTTTTTAAGTCTAGTGATCCCCGCTCCCCCTGATAGATGATCCCAGTAGTATAAAACACATCACTAGTAGTTCAGTGGCCCTTGTCATCGAGACACAGGTCAGGAAGCACAGGAAAACCAGGAGCAGCTTCAAAATTTCCAAAGAGGGTTTTATTTTTTCCAATAACAGTAAAATAAAAAAAAAATTTCAGTATAACTATTTACAAAGTCAGTACAAAAACAGAAAACAAAGTCCTTTATCTGAGAATATCTCTTAATTCCACATTTCAGTCTCTCAGTCTCTCACTCTCCTTGTCTCTCTAGCAAAAGCATTGCTGCTGTTTTATAAGTCTTTGCCTTGGAACCTTGTTAAGAGATGTCCTGCTTCTTACAGAATGTTCTTGTCAGTTTCCTTGCAGGTGCAACAAACAGAACATAGCGACCCAGAACTGACCTAATGTTCACAGCTCTGCAGAGAGTTTGCAAACTGCATCTCGGGATAACCCTTTGAGTTCAGAATAGCTTTTTGCAATCATTTCACCAGTATAACTATTTACAGTTTTAAACATAGAGATCACAGTTTCAGTGTCAGTGTCATTTCCACATAAAGAGTCACATATATTTTATACCCGCAGATATGCATAGGGGAAGAAAAGACAAACAGCAAGGGACAGCAGAGAGATAGCGAAAGGCAGATAGTTGCAAAACCGTCAAAGTGATCAGTTCCTAGGTCTCACAAGAAAATTTGGTTGCACAACCAGACAAAGAAGAGACAGAAAATGAGAGGATAGAACAGACCCTTGCATTTAAACTCTTTCAGCATTACAAATGGGGTAGGACCTTATTCAACCTTGTTGCAGCCCTCCACCCCCTGATCACAACACCGCCCCTCCCTTGATGCTGATGGGCACTCCCCTTCCATTACCATTAGCTGCCATCTGCAACATCCAGCCACTGCACACTTTGCAGTGGCTGCATGTGGCAGATGGTGGCTGGTGGTGGAAGTAAGTGGTGGGGGTGTGCCATCTGTCCTCCTGGTGGTGGCTAGCATTGCAGTCAGGTGGTGTGAGGGCCACAGAACTGCTGACTGTATGTTATACACTACTGGAACCAATGACCAAGGGAGGAAAATAAGGTTACCAGGGAATACCGTTGAGCACACTACAGGTGATGGGGGACTATAAGACTTCCAGGAAATTTATAACTATGACAGTGTGGCAGTCGGGGTGCTGGGGGGAACTACAGCACCACTGGGTATTTACAACAATGGCAATGTGGTGATCGGGGGTTGGGGGATCACTTGACTGCCAGAGACATGTTAAAACAACTTGAACTGATGATTTGGGGGCACTTGACTACCAGAGGGTAATGTCACAAAGACAATCTTCATTGACCTATGATAAGGTCATAATGAAATGCAAATGACCCAACTGCACTATGCTTGTACTATGGGTCATTTGTATTGGGAAGGTTGAATATGACAGATTATGCCACAGGAGCAATCGCCATTTGCTCGCCATAAAATCTTATTTGCTCCTGTTATCCTTATAGCTCTTTATTGGCTCCACAATTCATGTAGCCAATAGTGGGTTGTGGTTTGCAGGTGCAAACTGGTTAGTGCCTGCCTCCTTTTGTCAATATATAAGAACATGTCTTTACTGCTTGCTCTGTGCTTCAAGCATGTTCTAATATACCTGTAATTTGCTCCAGGCACTAATTTGCTTCTGGAGCAGACTTTCTGTGAGTGCAAACCGGGATCTTTGAATATCCTGGCCATAATAATAATTATAGATCGAGAGAGCTCTCCAGACCAATCAGAGTGCTCATTTTCTCTGTGTGTGAAACACTGTTATTCTGTGAAGAGTATCTCCTGCGTAGATGCCCTGGAAATGGACACATTCTGGGACAGTTTTTAAAGAAAATAATGTATTATTGCTCTGCCTCGATCAATAATATAGTAATACCACTGTGGAGACCACTCTTGCACTTGTAAGAGTAGTCTCACTTACTTTCTGAGGGTATCGGAACCGCTCACCATTAGTTCATGGTTCTTATACCCTAAGAATGCATGTGAGATCACTCTTACAAGTGTAAGAGTGGTGTCCGTTGCGGTATTAACATGCATAATTTGGATATGGATGAAGGCATTACCTCATGATTCCGCACATTTGTTGATAACACAAAATTAGGTGAAGTAGAAACCCTAGACCAAGGTATCCAGTCTGATCATGGCAAACTCAATGAGTGGACAAATCAGTGGGGAATGAGGCTGAATAACAAAATTGCAAGGTTGTGTACCTGGGGAAAAGAAACATGAATAATAACTACCATCTCGGTAACTCGCTACTGAATGATACCAAGGTGGAAAAGGACCTGGGCATATTAATAACAAACAGACTACATCATCCCTAACACTCTATAGAGATGACTAGCAAAGCGAATAGAATCATGGGATGTATTGATTGAAGTTTCATCAGCAGGGGGAAGGATGTCATAGTACCACCGTATGGCATTTTGGTAAAGTCCCATTTAGATTGTGCGTTATAGTTCTGGTCATCATATTTGGAGAGAGATAAGAAAGAATGGAAAGGATGCAGTGAAGAGCAACCAAGTGTACCTGGAACATGGAAAAAACTTTCCTATGAAAATAGGAACCAATATTTGGTTCCTGAATCGCGAAGGTTGTTGGCCAATAGTTTGCTTTTGTCTAAACTTGATTATGGAAGTATTTTTTATTTACATTTGACTGAAAATCTTTTCAATAGGTTGTGATCTTCCCACCTCAACTACTAGCTACTCTTATGGGAGTAATTCCCATCCCTTTTGCCTCTTGCACTTAACTTTTTTAGCCTGGTCTTTTTGGAAGCCATAATGCTGGCAGGTGGGGAGGACATGCTAAGTCATTATTGTTATAAGACAACATGAATCTGTACCATTGTATACCTGCAATTCCCATTTGTAACTGTGTTTGATATTAGTTGTATTGTTTCACTGTTACTGCTGCTTCTCATGTTTGTATTGTATG
The DNA here is from genome assembly GCA_016271365.2 of Neoceratodus forsteri. NCBI lineage: Eukaryota > Metazoa > Chordata > Ceratodontiformes > Ceratodontidae > Neoceratodus > Neoceratodus forsteri. Next base: position 1,754,864,500 of record CM057452.1, read on the forward strand.
CTATCAGTACCATCTATATGGCCCGGGTCGTGCCTGAAAACAGTCCCTTGGATCAGTGCACTTACCCGGTAAACAAAGACATAAACAAATAAATAAATAAACAAACAAACATGCTTTATACAGTAATTCCATTTGTAGGTTTGCTACTGGTCTAAGGGCCTTAACGCACCATTGTCTGCTTTATGATACTATGGGATGTCTTCCATTGTTAAGTGGGGGCAGTTTAGATAGGCCTTGATCTCTTCTGCCTGTAGACTGTATGCTACAGTCTACAGGCAGAAGGAGATCAAGGGGCCTATCTAAACTGCCCCCACTTAACAATGGTAGAAATTTAGTCACCACCCTTCATTATAATTTTATTCATTTTCTTTTCAAAATTAACTTATACTGACTGTCCACCAGGGGCTTCTACACCCTGGTACTGTACCAAATTGTACATTGTTACTGTGTAGTTTCTTTGTATTGTACTGTAATTACACAGTAACAGTGTACAATTTGGCACAGTATCAGGGTGTAGGAGCCCCAGATCCTAGGGACTAGTGACCACAACTCAGTGTGGTGCAGTATGGCACAAGAAACACACCACTCTAACCCAGGAACAGTAGTCCTGGATTTCAGAAGGGTGGTTTGGGGGAAGATAGGGCAATGCTTAGAAAAATAGTGGGGTAGGGGAAGTAATAGGAGTGGATGTCAAATGGGCTGTCATTAAAGAGCACCTTTCTTGGTCCTGCTAACAAATAAGTGGAAGCTCCATTACCTCCATGGGAGCTCCACTAAGGCACATTCATAATATTCCATACTACCCTCCAAAAATGGGAAGGGATTGCAGTTTTCCCCTGAGGGGCTAGCCACATGATCCCTTCCACTTCCTTATCACTTGCTCTGCCACAGTGCTCCAGCATTTTGTGAGATCTGTATAGGGAGAGCACGGGGGCACGCTCCACTGAAGTCTGTGGAGTGTAATTTACAGACCCATTTTTGGCTGTGTAACTGGACATTTGATGAAATTGGAGCCCAGCTCAACTAAAAAAGCTCTTGTTAGTTGAATCTGGGCTCTGATTTCACTAAATGTCCAGTTAAATGACCATAAAACAGGTTTGTAAATAATGCACCACAGACTTCAATGGAGTGTGCCCCTGCACTCTCCCTATACAGATCTCACAAAACGCTGGAGCACTGTGGCAGAGCCAGTGATAAGGAAGTGGAAGGAATCATGTGGCTAGCCCCTCAGTGGAAAATTACAATCCCTTCCCTTCCTTGGAGGGCAGTATGGAAAATTATGAAAATGCCTCAGAGGAGCACCTAAGGAGGTAAGGGAGCTTTCTAAATTCTCATAGAAAAATTATCCAGAAAAGTTCTCTTTAAGAAGGCGTTAATGGAGGTTACCAATTCTTGTATAAAGATCATTCGGGTTCTCTGGGGGGGGATATGGATAAAAAGGGAAGTACATGGGGGACCAGTAGACTGAATACAGGGAGGTCTATGTAGGGAAATTAAAAGAAACAAAGAAAATGAACAGGAAAGTTATGGTGGAGGCAGAGCTATGAATCACTGAGGAGGTCAAGAAACAGGACAAAGACTTCCTTTGATACATAACACAAAAGAGGAAGACAAAGGAAGGAATACTACAAAAGGGTGGACGTGGGAGGAGGAGATTGGAAAGACAGCTATCCTGAATGAGCACTGTACTTCTCTTCAGTCTTTACAGTAGATGAGAAAGGACCACTCCCAGAATAAGGGATATCATACCGAAGGGGGAGAGGTGGAAGAGTCTGGAGATGGGGTTGGTCACAGTACAAAGGGTGTTAAAAGGGACTCAGGCAGACCAGTCATAGATCCCTGATGAGTCACACCATAGGGTGCACAAGGAGATTGCATCCTCTCTAGCGGCACCAGTGGTTGAGCGCTTTACTTCTCCCTGAAAATTAGGGTGTTCCAGTGGACTGAAGGATGGTCAACATGGTGCTGCTCCTCAAGAGTGAGAACAGAGATGACCCAAGAAATTACAGACTGGTCAATCTGACCTCAGTTACTGGGAAACTACTTGAAATCATTATAAAACTCACTGCAAAAGAGAGTATAATGGAATTCTTGGGGGCCAACAGGCATAAGGATAAGAGACAATGTGGGTTTGTGACAGGCTGATCATGTCAGGCAATGTGAGTAACTTTCTAGATTTGGTTCTGAAGACAGTGGCCAGGGGTCAGGGAGTATATACAGTAGATTATTTCTGGACTTCAGCAAATTCTTAAATTCTGTAAACCACGGAAGGCCCATAAAAAGTTGCGTGACTTGGGGGTGGGGAACAAACTGGGCAGATAGATAGCATATTGGTTTTGGGGAAGGATTCAGAGCATGGTCATGAATGAGGAGTACTCAGGTGTCAAAGAGATGGCAAGTTTTGGATCCTGGGAGCAGTATTATTTAACATACTCATCTGCAACATAGGGAAGTGAATCCCAGGGCAAGGTCTGTCTCGTCACAAGTGACAATAAGATATGTGGCAGAGTGGCTACTAAGAAGGGAATAAGGGACTTGAAAAGGGAGCTGGAAATGATAAGGAGGTGGACCAGAATATGGCAGCTCTAATTTCATACTGAAAAGAGTGAAGCTATGTGTGACACGTGGACAGCTGGTTCTGATTTCAATATGATATTTTCTATGCAATATAAAATATGTAGGGGAGGGTCTGTCAGGAGAGAACTGCTGTCTTGCTGAAACTGACACATCAAACCTCCCCAGGGATAAGTTCAAAGGACAGGAGGTAGCTTAAACTGCAGATATCTGAGGTGCAATTATCTTGTTAGCTTGCTTTGAAGGCAGGAACCAAGATATCCATTTTATAATGCCCTCAGGGAAATCCTTTGAATTTGCACTAGGTGTCATGAGGAAAATGACATATGTATGTTGTTTGGACCATTGTTCCAGGAAGCCAATAATTACATCAAAGAGACTTTTGATGTCTGGGTAAAGCAAGTCCCAGACTAAATTAGGAAAGTCCAGTAAGCATTTGCTTGGAGTATACAGTGAATTACATCAAAGAGACTTTTTATGTCTTGTGAAGCAGATCAGACTGGTTTGGGGGAAATCACATGAAGAGGGGAGATTCCTCAATGTCAGATATTGTGTTAAAATATCTTATTAGGACTTCCTGTGTTATAAAATATAGATTTTAATACACCAAAGCGGAGTTAGGAGACCTCAGAGAGAAGGTCTGCTCAAGACTGCTGTTAAAAATACTGAGCAGACCTTACACAGGGACATTCATATTTCTGACTGAAAAAAAGAGGAACAACAAAGCACTGAAAGATTAAGAAGTAAGGAGACCTTAGATGAAACCAGTCTGAGTGTATGTATTGTAGGAATTTGCACTTTTAAACCTGTTTTGTTTTTAAAACTGTATGTGTTTGGGATATCTTGTTCTGTATTTTTACTGTTTTCCTATTATTCCTATTTTAAAGTAAAGATATATATTTTAAAAACGTAAACTGCCTGGTGTGCCTTGAAATTTCTTTTTATATAAGTGAAGCTTTGATGGTTATAGTTGACACTGTGAGCTTATTGTGATACAAAACTGGGAAACGGATACAGTTCTCTAGCTCTTGCGTACAGTTCTAAGGGTTCATTTTGTATGCCTGGTTAGGTGCCCGGAGGCAAAGATATCTGGCCCCCGAAGACAGAATTATCTGAGCCTGACAATTGGGTACACTAACAAGAGGTTTTATCAGTTTGAATCCCTCCAGAACTTGGGACAAATGTGACTCGAACCCACAAAACAGACAAGAGGGTTACCTTGTTCTGTTAAACTGTTCACAATTCTACTCTCAGAGGTTGGCACTTTAGGAGTAGAGGGCTGACCTGCTGAGTGGGGTTCTGACACTATGTACATTGGCAATAAAACTGGGAGTGGTAAGGGTAAAGCAGGCCTTTATGGAAAGAGAGGTCAGAGTCATCATCAGTGACAGCTTAAAATGTACTGCCCAATGCAACATTAAGCAATTGGGAAAGCTAACAGGATGATGGGGTACGTACATAGAAAGAGGGTTTTCCAGTAGAAGGAGGGAGTTCATATTGCCCCTGTACTGATCCCTGGTGAGGCCACACCTAGAGTACTGGGTATAATTTTGGAATCCATACCTTAAGAAGGAGGGGGACTACCTAGAGTCTGTCTAGAAGAGGGCTATAAAAATGATCTGGGGCAACAGGGGAAATTATAGGAGTTAGCAAGTCCCAGCATGTACAGAACACACTGGTGGCCAGAAAGGAAAGGGGGGACATGATGAAAACTTACAAGTACTTGCAAGAAGTCAGCAGGGTAAACTAACATCAGCTCTTCATGAGGAATGAAGACTCTGTGCTGAGGGTTCAGCACAGTGGAAATTAATGTGGAGAAAGGTTCAGGAAGGATGTTAGAAAGTTCTCCTGCAAGGAAAGGGTGGTGGAAAGTGGACTAGATTTTTTAATAAGGTGGTCCCTGCAAAGACTATGACTGGGTTCAAACGTTAGTGGGACAGACACAAGAGAATATTATAAAATATGGGAATGGGGGTTCCATGACAACTGAGTGACATCCAATGTAGTGTGGTAAAAAACACAGTGGGCAAAACGCCGCAAACCAAAACCACACCTCTCAAAAGCAGCTAAAACAAAAACAGCACAAAGTGAAGGAAAATGTGGACTTACTATTACCACACCATGCCGCTGTGGATCACCCCTCCAGAGCAATTTGAGGGAAACTGTAGATTTACTGTTACCACACCACACTGCCATGGATCACCACTCCAGTGAAATTTGAGGTAACAGGCAACCGCTCGGTTAAGGCACCTCGCTATTTTGTATACTGCACTCTTTTGTCTTTTGAGATTTTGACCACACGCTATTGATAGCGCTCCTTTTGTCCCTGCAGACTTGACGCGATACTGGGATGGAGGCATGCAAGGAACAAAGGTGTGAAAACTGCTAGGGCTATTGGCTAATAATGCCTGCTAGTGTATGGGCAGACTAGCTAGGTCACTGGGTCTTTTCCTGACATCAAATGCTGTGTGTGTATCTATGTGTCAAGAAACATTTGCAAATAGGTTGTTCACAAGTAGCTTAAGTCCCACATTAAAACAGTGTATGTTTGGCAAAGCCTTGGTATAGGAGGCAAAGAGATCCAAAGCATTAGGGCTGAAAAAGACAAGGAGTCTTGAGCCATGTTTGTTCTTATATATGGGATATGAAGTAAATTATTAGATGTTCATCTCACTTCCCCTTGTAAGCATTGCAAAATGGGAAGCTCAACCAAATAAGGAGAGCCAGTGAATGAGACCTTGATTAAACACAGGAGTGAATAGCTTCAAAAGGTAGCCGACTAAGGTCAGCAAACCAGCAAGAGTGGCGATCCCTTTAATGAGCACTAAGAGCAAACAGCTCAGTTGTAGTATATTAATATCCTTCACTCAGACAGATGCTTGTCCATAAGGATGGTCATTTCAGCCATTTCATGGAGTAATTTAGTCAGTTAAATACCAACATACTAACATACTAAAATGCCAGCAGAATAGGCCTAACGGTCTCTCGAGTCTGCTCGATTTTCAGCACTTGCACTAAGGGTCGATTTTGGTGTCCCCCCTCTCACTTGGGTTATACTGTCCCCAGTCTAAGATGTTCCACCTGAACTGGGCCTGGTCAGATTTAATCTCCCCCTGTACCTGTCCCATCCCCAATTAAACCTGTCCACAGTCTCCACCTCTACCAGCTCCTTGGGCAGTGCATTCCATGACTCCACCACCCTTTCAGTGAAATAGCATCTCCTCCTCTCCCCTCTGAGCCTGCCCCATTCCAGCTTACACCCGTGACCTCTCGTTGCCCCACCCTCCTTCCTTTGGAGCACCCTGACTGGGCCTCCTTTATTGATCCCTTTCATGTACTTAAAGACTTCTATCATGTCCTCCCATCCCTCCTCTCCTCCAGGGTGTACATGTCGAGCTCCTTGAGCCTCTCCTCATAGGTCCTCTCCCCCAGGCCCCAGATCATTTTGGTTGCCCTCCTTTGGACCATCTCTAGGAGTGTAATGTTCCTTTTTAAATGTGGTCTCCAAAACTGCACACAACACTCAAGGTGTGGCCTAACCAAGCAGTTGTACAATGGAAGGATCATGTCCGCCTTTCTGGAGGTATTCCCTCTGACGATGCATCCCAGCATCCTATTTGCCCTTGTCGCTGCCTTCCTACAGGTCTCTGAGTTGTTCCTTTTGACATCTACCACTACTCCCAGGTCCCTCTCACCCTCTGTGACTTGAATCATGTCTCCTCCCAGGGTATACCCCTGGCCTGGATTTCTGACTCCCAAGTGCAGAACCTTGCACTTCACCACATTGAATTTTAGTTTCTGTTTTCCCAACACCTTTCCAGAGCCTCCAGGTCCTCCTGCCTCCACCCTGCCCTCCTCCTCATCCACCACTGCACTCAGCTTTGAGTCATCTGCAAAAAGACTCATCTCACTCCTGATCCACCTCCTGATGTCCGAGACATAGGCACTGAACAGGAGTGGCCCTAGCACTGACCCCGGGGAACCCCACTAGTAACCCACCTTGGGGATGAGGCTAACCCTCCAACCACCACCTTCTGAGAACGCTCAGAGAGACAATTTCCTATCCATCTTAACAACTGTCTCCCTACCCCCATTTCCTTCAGCTTAGCCAGCAGGCCACAGTGGGGTACCAAATCAAATGCCTTGCTAAAGTCCGGAAAGAGGACGTTCACTGGCCTACCCTGGTCCAGGGCCCTCGTCACCAAGTTATAAAACTCAACAAGGTTTGTCTGGCAGGATCTTCACATGACAAAGGCTGCCTATCGTCCAAGTACCCAGTTTGCTCCAGTAAACCCCCCCCCAGCCTTTCCTTGACAATACCCTCCATCACCTTGCCGGCCACCGATGTCAGGCTAACGGGCCTGTAATTTTCTGCCTCCTCTCCTGATCCCCCCTTGTGGATTGGCACAACATGGGCCACCCTCCAGTCTTGGGGTAAACACCCAAACAATAACAACTTACAGAAACTTATGACAAAGTTAGCTTTCCAGAACCTCACCACATTTTCAAACTTCAACTGCTACCTCTGCCCACAGCAAGAAGACTTAAAATGCCTCAGTGAGAATTTTAAACAGAGATTAACTGAAATGCAAACAACCTTGATTGGCTGGCTGTGTTACTGGCCAAAGACCCTCCCCCACAAGAACAGTCTCTAGCTAGCACAGAAAGATTTAAGGATTTGTGTCCCTCTATTCCAGAAAGTTCTTACTGCGGGCAATTGTTAAACAGATTTTTTTGTTCGATACTTGTTTGCTCTGTATATCTTTGAATTGGTGACATAGTCGATGTGGGCACATAAGGACAGGTATTAGTTCAGAAATACACCAAGGTATTTGGAATTGGCCAAAACCTCAAGCTCTCTACCATCTCATGTTCAGATATTAAATAAATCTTTATTTCTGTTAAATTTTAACTTTATATCTGTTCACTTTTAACCTTGTCCCAAACCGCAGTCTTGAGTTTGCATTGATTTAATAGCACATTATTGTCAGTAATCTACTCCTGTAATTGCTCAAAGTCATTGCCCAGAGTACAGTTAATATCTTAGGTGTTCTCTGTGCTTCTGTATATGCTGCATCGTTTCCATAGAGTAAAACTTAGGTGTTACCACGGATGCAGGGCAAAGTGTCAATAAACAAGGTAAGCAGTAAAGACCCAGAATAGACCCTGTGGAACACCATCTTGTACCTTTTAGGACACAATAAAACCCCATTTAATTTTGCCGTGTGATAATTAAAGTTTAAATAATCTGAAAATTATGATGAAGACAAGTTATCCAGTCTATGGTCCCTCAGTTATTTCCTTATCATTCTGTCCTGGATTGTCCACCAGGTCAAAGGCCTTGGACAAGTACATGAACACAGCTCCAGTAATTAAACCGGCATAAATACCACAAGATACATATTGTATAACTGTTTAAAATCACACCCTTTATATTTAGTGGAACTTGGAGATGGTCCCTAATTTGCGCTGGTGAATTTTCACACCCTTTGCATTGATTGACAGCTGATTGTCAGCTGTTATTCCATTTAAACTGAGGCTTGCTCACTGCACCTGCTTGCTGCCAAAATTACAGAAATTAGAGAAATTGTCAAACAGTTTTTTTTTTTGTACAGCTCTCCAAGATATCTCCACTTGGCTGGTTACAGGGAATTTCAATTAAATGGCCGCTGGAGTACCCACTTGATGCTGACAACTTGAAAGCAAGTGATTTCGCTGACTGTTCAGGTTATGAGCTTTCATTTGTTGGTGCGGTGGTCTGGGACCTATCAACTTCCTCCCCCACTTCAAACAAAAAAAGACGTCCCTGCACCTATGTGACCTGTACTCCCAAACTAAGATTCGAACTTGGGAAATATGTCAGCGACCATGGTGTGATGGTTGTGGTTTGTTACTATTCAGCAAAGTACAGTGACACAATAAATGAAAGTAAGTTCCATCCCTAAATTTAAAACAAACTCCCTACACCAGTGACACACTACTCCTGATCCTACTAATGTGTCACCACAACTGCATAAAAAGCCATAGGGTTGACCAACACTTCATATTGCGGAACTTGAAAAAAGCTACAAAAAACTGTTCAAAGTTTGCACTCTGAGGATGCCGTCGTCAGTGCCCCAGTTGCACAGGCAATAGCCATGTGGATTGTAAAAGCCAACTTGCCCTAACTGCTGTATGAGAATAATAGTAATTTACATCTAAACACCAAGTGGGCATGGACCTTCCTAAGCCAAATTGCTTTCAGCTATAGGAAAGGAACCAAAGTTGCCTGTAAAGCCCCTGCTGATTTCACATCACTTAAAGCTAGTTTTCTGTCCCGTATCCAAAACACTGTTGCTCAAGACCTGGTCACTCCTGAGCTTGTCATTAGCCTGGATTCAACGGGGTTAATATGGTCCCTGTGGCAGAGTGGACCATAGAAGCAACAGGTTCAAAACAGGTGCCAGTCATTGGGCTCGGTGACAGGCAGCAGGTGTCACTGGTTTTAACATGGACTCTAGCTGATGATTTCCTTCCACCACAAATTATCTACAAAAGTAAGACACCTGCCTGCCACCCTGCCCATAAATTCCTTGATGACTGGGCAGTAACACAGTCCCCCAACCACTGGGAAAATGAAAACAGCATGATAGAATTCATAGACAGAATTCTTGTGCCTTATTTCAGTTTTACAAAACTGAGACTGGTGCTGCCAAGTGAGCACAAAGCAGTGCTAATAATGTATTTGTTAGACGGCATACTACTGTCAGTGTAAGAGAACATCTTAAAATGTGCAGCATTTTACCTGTTTGCATTCCAGCCTCTTGTCCTGACTTGCTGCAACTGCTCAACCTAGCGGTTAATAAACTGTTAAAAGATGCGCTGAAGACAACATTTTTTGCATGGTACACTGGTGTGGTCTCCTCCCAGCTTGAAAGTGGCATTATTGAGACTGTTGTAAAGGTGAATTTAAAAATGAGCATCTTAAAGAGTGCCATGCACAGTGGCTTTAAGGGACTTTCAGTGAACTTTGCCACAGACATGTAGACGTCATCTGAGGGTTCACAGAGGATGGGATCCTGCCAGCTCTTGAAACCTTCCTGAACATGGTGAATACAGTAACAGAAGCACCAGTTAACCAGATAAACCACCAAAAAATGAAATTACATTTTTTATTTGCAGTTTTGCAAGACAGTGGCAGAGGACGAGGATGAGGATGACAGCAGACTAGATGGCAGACCTGAATATGAGCTATACCCCATGTGTAGGGGAATGTCCTTGAATGCGTTCAGAACCTGATTTTATTTTAAACTGCACTCTAGTACTTTTAATGCTTGCACTAAATAAAGTTGTTGCACTGGGTGTTGTGTGAATCTGGGGAGTAATCAGGGGTAAATCGGATGATCAGAACGCGATTGGAACAGTGATTCAGTGATTTGGTTAATGAAACAAATACTGAGGTTTGGTTACTGAAGCAATAGAAACATAGAAACTGACGGCAGATGAGGATCACTTGGCCCATCTAGTCTGCCTGTTTTTCCTACCTACTGTAATACAGCTGACCCTACTTGATCTTCAGTATGGCCGTCCATTCCCTAACCATTAAGGTTCCCTTTTTGCCTATCCCATGCTTTCTTGAATCCTGTTATAGTTTTTCCTCCCCACCACCTCCACTGGGAGGTTGTTCCAGGCATCCACTTCACTTCCTGTGAAGAAGTTCTTCTTCATGTTTCCCCTGAGTCTTCCCCCCTCCAGCTTCATAGCATGTCCCTTGTTTCTGAGCAGCTCTTTTTTCTGAAAAATGCTCCCCTCCTGTACCTTATTTATAACCGTGAGGTATTTGAAAGTCTCTATCATATCCTCTTTTTGCTTTTTTCCTCTAGGGTGTACGTCCTGAAGTCCTTTAGTCTCTCCTTGTAGGGTCTCTGGTGCAGGCACTGCACCATTTTAGTTGCCTTCCTCATATCCCCCTTTTCCTTTTTTCCTCCATGGTGTACATATTGAGGTCCTTTAGTCTCTCCATGTAGGGTCTTTGGTGCAGGCACTGCACCATTTTAGTTGCCTTCCTCTAGACTGATTCTGCCATGTATGTCCTTCCGGAGATGTGGTCTCCAGAACTGGACACAATACTCTGGATGAAGTCTCACCAATGATCTGTACAGTGGCATCACCACCTCCCTCTTTCTACTGGCAATTCCCCCTCCCTATGCATCCTAGCATCCACTGACCTTTCCCACTGCCTTATCACACTGTTTGAGCACCTTTAGGTCATCAGATGTGATTACCCCCAGGTCTCTTTCCTGTCTGGTGATCATCAGTACTTCTCCCCTCATCTTGTACTCCGCCCCTGGGTTTCTGTGCCCCAAGTGCATGATTTTGCAGATCTTCATATTGAAGCTTAGTTGCCATACTCTTGACTATTCTTTGAACTTACTTAGATCCCTATTCATTTTTTCCACCACCACTCCAGAGTGTCTACCCTATTGCAGATTCTAGTGTCATCTACAAAAAGGCATATCTTCCCTTCAAGCCCCTCTGCAATGCTGCTTATAAAGACACTAAAGAGGACCGGTCCCAGTACTGATCCTTGTGGCACCCCACTGGTCACCCTTCCTTCCTCAGAGTGAACTCCCTTTACCACAATAATACTGTAAAGTGTGTTTATGGGCTATGGTGGTGTGTCTGTGTTGACACCAATTGCCGGGTAGCACACTGTAACATCATACCTTAAACCTGTATATTTTGCTATCCATTTATCTTAGTGTTGTTTTGGCAGGTGCAACTATCACAAAAATAAAAGGGTAGCAAAATAGTTTAGATATACAATAATTTGTGAACCTAACAAAGGCCGTCGCAGTGGCATCATCTTTCCTGAAAACTTGCTGTGCATCAGTTAACAGACCATGCGTTTCATTATAGGAATGTAATTGATTTTATAGCATCCTTGACTGTATTTTAGCTGGGGTGGAGAGGAATAATTTTGGCCATTTTTAACCTGATTACTAGACCCGCCCTTATTTGCATAACAACCATAGCCAGCTTCCGTTTTACTTGCACCGTTCCAGTAACAAGGGAAAGTATGAAAAACCTAGCCACTGAAACTGTTATAACCAGGGCTGCCAGCCTGTTTAGCATGGTCTCTAGTCTATCAAAACTAGCCTGTTGCCACCGTTTTACTTTCTTTAATTCAACAAATACTGTTCCTCCTTTTTAGTTATTATCTTTAGATGAAAACCAGGGTAGTCTTTGTTAAAGTTTCTACAATTTGTGCAAGCTTAACGGTAATTGTGATCTAAGAGAGGCCTTTTATAAGCACTTAAATTGGTGAAAGAGTTATTAACTGTATTAGTCTCTGTAGGAAGTGAGATCGACAAGAGTCCTTTTCAGAGGAGAGGGTCCTAAAGGAACTCTCTAATCTGAAGGTGGATAAAGCAATAGGACCAGATGGGTGCATCCTAGGGTACTGAGGGAGCTCAGGGAGTTACTTGCTGCACCTTTGACAGTACTTTTCAACTGCTCACTCAAAATAGGTGTGGTTCCGGAGGACTGAAGGAGGACAGATATAGTCCCACTCCATAAAAATGGTAGTAGGGAGGATGCTGACAATTATAGACCAGTTAGTCTCGCATGACTGTTGAGAAAGTTAATGGAATCACTGCTTAAAGAGAGGACAATGGAATGTCTTGAATCAGATAAATTGCAAAGACCTGAGATAGCATGGATTCACAGGTGGGAGGTCACATGTAACAAATCTGATAGATTTCTTTGATTGGGCGATCAAAGAATTAGATCAGGGTGGAGATGTGGATGTGGCCTACCCAGACCTTAGTAAGGCATTTGACTCAGTTCCACACAGAAGACTTTTAAACGTGATGAGTAGCCTAGGAGCAGGTCCAAAGGAGATAAGCTGAGTAAGAAATTGGTTGAGGTATAGGTGGCAGAGAGTGGTAGTAAATGGAGTTCACTCAGAGGAGGGGAGGGTGACCAGTGGGGTGCTCAGGGATCAGTGCTAGGACCAGTCCTCTTTAATGTCTTTATAAGTGACATTGCAGAGGATCTGGAGTGGAAGGTCTGCCTATCTGCAGATGACACCAAAATCTGCAATAGGGTGAGTATTCCAGCTGTGGTTGAAAGGATGAGCAGAGACCTGAGAAAACTTGAGGAGTGGTCAAGAGTATGGCAGCTGGGTTTTAATCCGAAAAAATATAAAATAATGCATATGGGGCACAGAAACCCAAAGGCAGAGTACAGAATGGATGAGTGTGTTATTGATGACTGCAAACCAAGAGAGACCGGAGGTAATCTCTGAGGACCTCATGGCAGAAGGGAAGGTGGACATGGCAGCCATCACCGAAAAATGGGCCACCCATTACCAGGACTGGGACCTGGCGGTACCAGGGTATAAGATATTGCACAGAGATAGGGTAAATGGGAAGGGTGGGGGATAGCACTGTATGTGAGAGAAGGATTGAAGTGTGTTCATGAGGAGGGGGAGGAGGGTAGTACAGAGTTGTTATGGATGCAAACCCAGGATTCCAAGAATAGGACTCTCAGGATAGGAGTAGTGTACAGGCCACCATCTAAGACAGAGGAGTTAGACAGGGAACTAGCAGGAGAGATCAGAAGGCCTGTGGAAATAGCATGGTGATTTGTGGGGGACTTCAGCCTGCCGGGAGTGGATTCGAGGACCTCAGCCACCATGAATAGAAGGGAGCAGATACATCTGGATGCGTTCCAGGATAGCTTCCTAATGCAAATGGTCAGCGAACCAACTAGGTTAGGGAACACCCTAGACCTCGTGCTGGCAAATGGGGAGTTTGTGATGGAGCTGAGGGTGGAAGAACCACTGGTAGGGAGTGACCACCACTCAGTGTGGTTCACGTTGAAAATGGGTAAGGAGGGAGTAGAAACAGGTACAAGAGTGTTTGACTTCAGGAAGGCCAACTTTGGGAGGATGGGGGAGGTAGTTAAAGGGTATCTAGCCAGAATCCAAACTAATATGGACACTAACCAGAGGTGGGAGGTCATAAAACTGGGGATTGAAGAGGAAACCAAAACCTGCATCAAGGTCCAGAATAAGAGAGCTAGGGCCAAGAAACCCAGCCGGTTGAGCAAGGGGGTCATACAGAAAGTAAGAAATAAAAGAGCTGCCTTTAGGAGGTGCAAAAAAAGCAGGGAGAGAGGAGGACAGAGAGGATTACCTAAATTAATCGAAAGAGGTGACGAAGGCAGTAAGGGCAGCCAAGGCATCTGAGGAGCTCAGACTGGCGCAAGGCATCAAGAAGGAGGAGAAGGAATTCTTCAGGTACATAAGGGAGAAAAGGAGTTGTAAGGACAACAGAAGCACTTAATGAATACTTCTGCTCAGTGTTTACTAAGGAGAAATGAGGGGCTCTACTAAGGGTGGGTGGGAGGTCATGCTCGGGGGGGGAGGAGGTGACAGATGTGGGAATCACAGAGGGCAGGCTACTGGAGGGCCTGAGGGCACTGAGGGTGGACAAGGCACCAGGGCCAGATGGCATTCACCCCAGAGTGCTGATAGAGCTGGCAGAAATCCTGGTGGGGCCCTTGGCAGACCTGTTCAATGCCTCCCTGGTCTCAGGAAGTGTACATCAGGACTGGAGGATGGCTCACATGGTGCCCCTACATAACAGCGGACCCAAAGATGAACCAGGAAACTACAGGCCAGTAAGCCTCACATCCATCATGGGAAAACTGATGGCGACAATCCTGAAGGAGAGGCTGGTGTCCCTTCTGGAGACCAGTGGGCTGCAGGAAATAAGGCAGCATGGCTTTGTCATGGGCAGATCCTGTCAGACCGACCTGGTGGATTACTATGACTGGGTAACTTGACAGTTGGACAAGGGCCATGCAGTGGATGTCCTGTTGCTGAACTTCAGTACAGCATTCGACTCGGTGCTGTATGGGAGGCTGGGTAGTAAGCTGGCAGGTACAGGTATAGGGGTGAAAATGGTGGGATGGGTAGTAAACTGGTTACAGGGAAGGCAGCAGAGGGTGGTGGTGGGAGGGGCGCTCTCATCTCCAAGGGTCATGACAAGCGTAGTACCACAGGGCTCAGTGCTGGGACCGGTGTTGTTTGGGTTGTTCATATCAGACATCTCAATGGGCATCAAGAGCAGGATCAGTTTGTTTGCAGGTGACACCAAGATGGGAGTAGTAGTGGATGACCTAGGAGGGTGGCATGGGTTGCAGGTTGATCTGTCAAAATTGGAGACCTGGTCGGACACCTGGCAGTTGGGGTTCAATGCCAAAAAATGCAAGGTGCTACATTTGGGGAAAAAAAAAACAAGAAGGAGCTACCAGCTTGGGGGGGCAGCTAGCCATGACAGAGGAGGAGAAGGATCTGGGGTGATTATAATGAGTTCAATGAACACTCAGTACAATGCAGGAAGGCAGCTGCAAAGGCCAACAAAATGCTGGATTGTATTGCCAGAGGTATATCTTCAAGGAGGGGAGATGATTCTTCCGTATAGGTCACTGGTTGAGCCACACCTGGAGTACTGTGTGCAGTACGCTTTCATACCTGAAGAGGGACATTAATTTACTGGAGGGGGTGCGGCACAGGGCAACAGAGATGATCCAGGGACTAGGGGATATACCCCATGTTAGCAGGCTGAGGGAGTTGAACATGTGAGTTTCTGACATGATCATTGGAAGGTCAAGTTGTAATAATCCACTCACGATTGCTAATGCTTTAAATTCCCACTTTTCGGACTTGTCCACCCTTACCTCCTCCTTCCCTGCTGTAGGGGATATTAGAGGCCCCTAAGCCGCTGTCCCTCAGGAGGCTCACCCCTCTCGCCCATTATTTTCTCTCAGGGCTGTGTCTGTCAAGGAGATGCAGAGGCTTCTCTCTGGTCTCTCCTCACACTCCAGCGCTGGCCATGATAACATGGAACCCAAGCTTCTGAACCTGGGTGCTCCCTACATTGCCATCCCAGTGGCACATATCTTCAGTCTGTCCCTTGCCACTGGTGTTATCCCTGGTATTTGGAAAGTAGCAAGGATTGTCCCTGTTCCAAAGCAAGGTAACCCTAACGTCCTGGACAATTATCGTCCAGTTGCCATCCTGTCAGCCATTGGTAAACTCCTAGAGAAAACTGTGGCTGAACAGCTTACAGAGTATATTCAGACTCATCAGTTGCTGTCCCCTGCACAGCATGGATATCAAAAAGGGTATGGCGCGACCACTGCCCTTGTCTCTGTCTCTTCCAGTATCAGGGTAGCCATGGCCAGGGCGAACTCTCTGTGGCCATATTCATTGACTTATCCAAGGCCTTTGACCTTGTAGACCATGCATTACTCTGCTCACAGCTGCAGTCCTTAGGCTTGTCCCCCCTGCCTTGAGTTGGCTGAGAAACTACCTCCAGGGAAGAACACAGCAGACTAAATTCAACAAGGTCCTCTCTGACCCCACTCTGGTGACCTCTGGTGTCCCACAGGGATCGGTTTTGGGGCCCCTTCTCTTTTCCGCATTTGTTAACAACCTCCCTGTTGCTGCTTCCAACTGTAGTGCCACCCTTTATGCAGATGATCTTGTCATCCTTGCACATTCCCGAGACATTGGGGTTCTTACCCTTCAGCTGAGTGAGGCCTTTAAGAATACTCAAGCCTGGGTAACATCCCAGAAGCTGGTTCTCAATCTGAAAAAAACTCAGGCCATGCTCTTTGGGTCAGCAGCCAAGATCAAGGCCTCCCCTGTCCCTCTGTTTCAGTGGTGTGGATGGCTCTCCCCTCCTAACCACAGTTTCAATAAAATACCTTGGGGTTACACTTGACCCCCAACTCGACCTGGGGAGTCACATCCTAAATGTTTGTAGAACTGTAAACTGCAAACTGGGTCTTGTCTACAGGGCAAAGAAAAACTTGACATCTGCAGCTCGTTTGGCACTGGCCAGAGGTGTGCTGCTCCCTTCACTAAGCCATGGCCTTCTTCTGTTCGCTGGCACCTCCAAGGTCCACCTTGCCAGGTGGAACATGACCTATAACAACATCTGTCGCTTTGCCCTGGCTGTCCCATGTCTCTACCACCATTGTCAATATATACGACAAACTGAGCTGGCTTTCCCTGGCAAATCACTTGAAATACGGGTTGGGCTGCTTCGTAGGAAAGGTGCTCAGAACTGGCACCCCAGCGGGGCTTGCACAGCTTCTCCTGCCTGCAGTATCCTCCTCCTACTCCCACAGGTCTCAGGGTCTGGCAGTGCTCAAAATTCCGTATACTCAAACCCTAATGGGGGATAGGGACTTTGCTACATGTGCTCCGAGGCTATAGAACTCCCTTCCTGACCATGTATGTTCCTCCCCCTCCCAACTGTGTCTCTAGAATTCCCTGTGGGAGCACTTGAAACTGTCCTCGGTGTGTGGGTGTTCCAATCCACCCTAACCAGGTCTCCAAATTGGTCCCGTTCTGATCCACTGCCTACTGTCCTTTAATCTCTGTGTAGCATGTGATTGATCGCCATCTGCTTATGTATTAAGTGGCCCTGGTAAATAGGGTCACTCATGCAATGTAATTACCACTGAATGTGTTAGTCTCTTTATTCTGTATGTATATGTATATTTTACCTATTACTGCTCACTGTATACTATCTATGTTTATCTTGCTGTCTTGTAACTCTGTACATTGCCCCTCTTGTTGTTATGTGCCTTGTTTAAATCTGTATTTGCATTGTACTCTCCTGGGTCGTACCTGAAAATAGGAATACAGATTGTCTAGTGTACCTACCTGGTCAACAAAAGCTAAATAAATAAATAAATGTACTCACTGAAGGAGAGGAGAGATGGGGGGATATGATTAAAACCTTCAAGTACATGAAGGGAATAAACAAGACAGGTACGGAGGGACTATTTAAGTTAAGAGGGGTAGGGACACTCGAGGTCACAATCTCAGATTGGAGGGGGGAACGTTCAGGAGGGAAATAAGAAGACACTTTTTTATGGAGAGAGTGGTGTCTGGGTGGAATGCGTTGCCTATGGAAGTGTTGTCCTGCAGAACAGTGGACTGCTTCAAAAGGGGATGGGATAGGGTAAGAGGGAGGGTCAGGGAGGGAGGGAGGGCAGCTGCAGTAGAAGGGTTGCTAGCTGCAAACTCAAGCAGACTTGATAGACCAGAAAGCCTTTATCTTCTGGCAAATTCGTATGACTTAAAGCTGGCCAGGCAATATGACAAAGCAGTTGGGAAGGCTAGTAGGTTGCTGGGATGCATAGAGAGAGTATTACCACAGAAGGAGGGATGCATAGAGAGAGTATCACAACAGAAGGAGGGAGGTAGTTTTGCCTTTGTGTAGGTCGTTGGTAAGACTTCCCTTAGAATACTGTGTACAGTTCTGGAGGCCACATCTATGGAAAGATATAGACAGAGTGAAGGCAGTCTAAACGACAGTAACTAAGATAGTGAGGGGTCTGCATCACAAGCCCTACAAGGAGAGATTAAGGGAACTCAACAGGTACACTCTGGAAGACAGAAGGGAAGGGGGGATATAATAGAAACCTTTAAATACCTTATGGGGGTGAATAAGGTACAGGAAGGAAGTATTTTTCAGAATAAAAGATGTATAAGAACAAGTGGGTGTGCTCTGTAGCTACAGGGTGGTAGGTTTGATCCTGATGTGCTTATGTTAGCTAAAATTTTGACATGCCAACTGTTATGACAGCTCTGATGAAGATGGCATTACAATTAGGACACCAAAATATTAGCTAATACAAGGGCACTGGGATATGTGGATTGAGCATCGCTGTGGAAGTTAGCTCCATTTTTTCATTTTTTGAAAGCTCTGTGTGTTTTGCTCACAGTTATACAGTTTAAGGCAATTTACTATGTAACTAGGATTACAACATGGACTATTAATGAGAAATCTGGTTCACTGGTGGATTTGCAGAACTATAGGCACCTGAGGAACAAGTGTAAAAAACTGAAATTAGCAAAAAACCAATACTACTGATAGCAACAAATAAATATTTTACCAAACCAAAGGGATTTTAGAACCAAAATTGTCAACAACAAAACAAGTTGTTTCTTTGAAAATATTAAAAGTATGATGCAATTCATTGATCTGTACAAGCCAAGAGGGGAGATAAAACTTTTTTTAGGTATGTGGGGGAAAGAAAGAAGGCAAGGCAGAGGATAGTAAGGTTGCGGGGGAGGGAGGAATACAACTGGAGGGGGACTTTGAGAAGGCAGAGATATTGAATAGCTACTTCTGCTCGGTCTTCACGGAGGAGGGGAGGCTAGGGGACCTGAGCTGGGGGGAAGGGTAGGGAAGGCAAGAAGGTGGATCCTAGCATGTTCAGCATAGACAGGGTAAGGGAGGAACTGGGCAGGTTAAAGGCGGACAAGGCAATGGGGCCTGACGGCTTGCACCCGAGGGTACTCCGGGAACTGAGGGAGGGCTGGCAGCCCCACTGACAAGACTGTTTAACTTGTCCCTGGATATAGGGTGTGTGCCAGGGGACTGGAGGAGGGTGAATATGGTGCCACTGCACAAGGGGGGCAGTAAGGAGGCAAGCCTCACCTCGGTGGTGGGCAAGGTGATGGAGGCACTAATAAAAAAAGGGTGGTAGACTACCTGGTGGAAAGCAGACTGCAGGACAAAAGGCAGCATGGCTTCATGAATGGAGGTCATGCCAGACAAACCTGATGGAGTTCTTCAGTTGGGTGACGCAGGTGGTTGACCAGGGAGGGGCAGTGGACGTAGCCTATCTTGTCTTTACTAAGGCCTTCGACACTGTCCCTCACAGAAAGCTAATAAATAAGCTGGAAAGCTTACGGGTGGGACAGAAAAGAACTAGGTGGGTGGAAAACTGGTTGGTGGGCAGAAGCCGGAGAGTGGTGGTAAATGGGGTGCATTCCAAGGTGAGGGGGGTAATGAGTGGGGCGCCACAGGGGACAGTACTGGGACCCCTACTTTTTAATATAGACATCAGTGATATAGTAGAAGGTCTGGAGGGAAAGGTGTGCCTATTTGTGGATGATATGAAAATCTGTAATAGGGTAGACACCCCAAGGAGCTTGAGCCCATGAAGCATGACCTGTAGATTCTGGAGAGGTGGTTGGAAATTTGGCAAATAAAATTCAGTGCCAAAAAATGTGCTGTGCTGCACCTGGGGCATAAAAATCCGCAAGCAGCATATACTCTAGAAGGGGAGGAAATCAAAATAACAGAGCAGGAGAGGGATCTGGGGATAATAATATCAAGCAACTTTAAGGTAGGTAGCCAGTGCAGCAAAACGGTGGGAGAATCAAATAGAATGCTGGCATGCATTAGGAAGAGCATAACTAGCAGAAGGAGGGAGGTGCTGATGCCTCTTTACAAAGCCATGGTGAGGCCGCACCTGGAGTACGGGTTCCGGTTCTGGAGATGGCACCTATGCAAGGATGTAGAGGGGATGGGGATGGAGAGGGTTCAGAGAAGAGCAACCATGATGGTGTACGGTATGCAGGGGAAACCATACAAACAGAGGTGGAGGGAATTAGATCTGTACCCATTGGAAACTAGAAGGGAGAGGGGGGACATGATTGAAACTTTTAAGTACGTGAAAGGGATCAATAAGGTGAAAGATGGGAGCTTGTTTAGGAGGAGGGAAGGAACTAAAACTAGAAGGCATAGCCTATGATTGGAAGGAGGAAGATATAGAGGCAATGTGAGGGGGTGCTTCTTCACGGAGAGGGTGGTGGAGGCCTGGAATAAATTACCAGAAGAGGTGGTGGGGGCCGAAATGGTGGACAGATTCAAGAGAGCATGGGACAGACATATGGTGTTGGGAAATGGGGAGGGGAAGGCCTGGAATAATGGAGATGAGTAGGGGAGGAGGGAAAGGGCAGACTCAATGGGCCGATGAGGTCCTTTTCTGCCGTCAGATTTCTGTCATTCTGTGTGATTCTGTGATGATGTTTTGGTGATTTGGTAAGGTGAACAGCACGACATGCACAGATTTATGCACTATGAGGTCTATTCACAATGTTGTGGATTGCCTACGCACTGTGCATCTGGGGTGCATAGGCAATCCTACACCTGAGTGCCATGCAGTGGACCAGCGGCAGCATTCACAGTCGGTTCGCAAGCTCCACACACACACTGGAGCCCCCCCAACCAGCCGTGCAGCACCACACCAGAGGTGGTCTGGGGGTGTACCAGCGCTGCGCGCATTCACTAACAGACTTGCGTGCTGTGCTGGTGGGGTGAAAGCTGTGCGTGGGGGTACACTGCTGTAACTATTTACGTGCCCCCCAAAGGTCGCTGGTGCGGTGTGGCGGCAGTGGGACCCCCCCCCCGTACACAGCTTCCACAGTCCACTGGGCTATCTGGTAGGTTGGGAGGTGGCTGCTCGGGCAAATGCCTATTGTTTATCCTGGGCAGGCTGCACACTGTCTCAGGCTCCCCTACCCATTCACACAGCGGATCCACTATGGGACCGAGGACAGGCATCCTATTGGATGCCCACCCACAGTCTGCACTCTGTCCCCGTGTCATCACATTTGTCTGCCACGTGGCTGTGTGTTAGGGGAGTGGGGGTGCATTCCAGTGGCTGGTGACTGTGCATGCTGGCATGCACCCACCTGGGCACAAGTGCGGAATAGTGTGGGTGGGATATGCGCAGTTCACACATACTTCCCACCCATTAATGAATAGGCCCCTACATAAATTCAACAAATGTTCATCTAAAGTTTACAACATGATTAAACAAGATGGACTGCACTGTTTGCATCTTAACACTACGATGAATGGAAATGCATTAGAGACACCTGTGTCAGAAACCAATCAATAGGAATGCTATATTAAGAGCAGTTAGTGTTCATCCTCACCCCTGGTGGAGAATATTCTTACAGGCCACTTCCTGACATTAAGACAAAATTCTGCCACATAAATAGATTTTGAAAAACAAGCAATAGAAGTGGGAGCAAGATTTCTACAGAGCAAATGTTAAAGAAATATTGGAGTGTTTTGCAAGCAGATGAGGCATTGAAAAATTTTACTAAATAACCAATTAAAAGTGTCTTTAAAAGAGGAAAAAATATACAGGACAGTGATGTAAGGAGTTACGTAAGGAGTTTGTCTTCTGACAATTGAGAACAGGAATCCTAGTTGCTACCCCAAAGCCTATGGAAAACTTCAGATAAGGTACATGTACAAATTGTAACACTGCAAGTTTCAATAATTGCACTCATCTCAGGCCTAGAAACACATAGTTTATTAGGGAATTCATCAACTACAACATGAGCAAGGTTGTGTTTACAATATAGCATCCTGCCTCTGTAAGTATGTTGGCCAGAACAAAAGACAGTTGGAAAAAAAAAAGCAGCAGAACACAAAACTGTGATCAGGGTTCAAAATTTAAATTGAACTCATCATTTCGACCTTTGTGGATAACAGTGTGCAATACACTCATTCAAATGGACTCCCTCTGTAACAGCCATTTCTGGATATCACCACATCTTTGTTCCACAGTCACATATTTAAGACCCACCAGAAAGCATAATGATACAGGGAAACAATGTTTTTTTCCCACTTCTTCCACTCAGTTACAAAAAACAAAAACAAATCCATGCTCTTTTCTAGCCCTCAGCTGAAGAGGAGGTACCCCATACTAACAGTTACCGACAACAGGTCGGCCCCTCTAGAACAGGTTGATTCCTAGGAGTGAGGATAGATGATACTCTTTCATATAGCCAGCATATGGACCAGGTTGTGAAGGCAGTAAATACTAAACTCCTGGTACTTTATCGGCACAGGAAAAGCCTCACTACCAGTGCTCTCATGCTTTCCATAAACAGCTCCATTCTCTTCGTGGTTGGCTACAGCCTGGTGGCCTACGGAGCAGCAGCTGATACCACCTGCCAGAGGGTAACCACGGCTCTAAACAAGGTCTGCAGACTGTTACTAAATGTTGACCGTCTCACCCACACCTGTGTACTCTATGAGAAAGCAAACATATTCAGCCTCAAAAATAGAATCTCATACCAGCCGTGCCTCCTAGGTAGGAAAGCCATGCTAGGCATAACTCCTCCCTGTATCACCAACCAGATTACCTTAACCAACTCCATGTACAGGACCAGGAATAAAGAAGTATACCCATTCTGTGTCACTTTCCATAGGACAGCTCTTGGGCAAAGATCCTTCTCCTACCATGCCCCACTGTGGCTTAATGCTAACACTCTAAATGCTGCTTACCCTAGAACCTTCAAAGCCAAACTTAAGCAGTTTCTACTGCAAAAGAATGTCTGTGAGTGCTAAACTGTTCAGAGCGGGTCTCCAGAGCCTGCACCAACCCTGCCTACTAGCAACTACTCATGGACTCACTCACACAGACCTCCCCTCCCCATGCCCTAGCCCTGCCCCCCAAACTCTGGCATGTCATGCTCCGTAGCTCTTGTTCTGCTAGTGGTTGTGCTTTCTCATTTGTCTTGCACTTCATCACCCCTCTCTCACTCTCCACCCTCCCTTCACCCCCACAATTTTTTCCATAAGCCTCCACTCTTATGATACATCCCTGCCCAGCTTGGTCTCTCCCTCCTTCCCTCTCCCTCCCTCTCCCCCTCCCTCTCTCTCTCTCATCACCTCCCACCTTACCACACACTCTCACATGCACCATCCCCAGCTCCTCAGCTCCAAAGCTGTAATGCAGTGTGACAATGCTCCTCCTGGGCTGCTCTATCCCCACGCTCCATTCACTAACCACTGTCTCCCTATTCTACATTTTCCTCTCTCTCATATACTTCCTTATGCCATACAGCACTTAGTATTAAACCCTTAATGAAACTCATTTATTTTATTTATTTATTTAGCTTTTGTTTACTGGGTAAGTACACTAGACAAGTATTATGCCTATTTTCAGAAACGACCCGGGAGAGTACAACATGAGGAACAACAGTCAAGGAGACATGGCAAAGAGAGTACAGTTTTTTGTCACAGTAAACAAACATGTGGGAAATACATCATTTGAGCTGGGAAACATATAGTAGTAAGCACATTTCAGATTATACACTCTAGACTAGCTAGTTCAACTGACAGATATATACAGGTCATCATAAATAGGAGTGGGCGTGGCTCAAGGACTGGATTAGTCATAATATAACATTTAACATTGTCGTGTACGCCCCCTAGGCTAGTTGGATCGCGGACAGGTATATACAGCTCATCACATTTTTCTAAATATGCACATGTTAGACAGAAATAGAAACACTTGGTAGTACAAGTTTCTACCAAGTGACCAAGGTGCAATTTGTCATGGTTAGCCTATGACCGTGGAGCAATAATAGGTGTAAAAATGCCCAAGGCTTTTGGGGCAGGAGTAGTCAGAAGTCATTGATACAGTGGGGAAAATATCTCCAGGAATTCAATGGAGACACCCTTGGGAGGTTCAGACAAAACAATTTGACACTTTACTCTAGGGAGGTTTGGGGCAGTCACACTCTGATTCTAGTTTTAGGAAACCCCACAGGGAATTTCGAAAACTCAGATAGGAGGGGGCAGCTCGGATATCCACAGGCAGCAAATTCCAGAGTCTGGGCGCACTTGTGGCAAAGTCCTGATCCCCCATGAGGGTCCGGGTAGGAGGGACTTTGAGCATCCCTGATGTGAGAGACCTAAGTTGGTAGGGGGTGGGATTCAGTTTAGCAGAAACCGGCCAGCCCCTGGGGATGCTAGTTCTGATCACTTTCCCAGAGACATCCCAAACCAAAATCAATGTATCTAGCTGGTGAGAGCCAGCAGAGTTTCTCATATAGCTCACAACAGTGGGTGAGTTGGGGGGCAGCCAAGGCAAAACGACAAATGTTATTGTAAGCAGTGTACCACCGGGTGAGATGTGTCTTTGGAGAGCGAGCAAATAGGTGCAGCCCATAGCTGAGGGAGGGAAGGAGCACACCCTTCGCTAGGGCAAGCCTGGCTGCCGGTGTAAGGTTATACTTGGCCCTATAGGCCAGATCCAGTTTGCAGTTTGCCGCCCTGAAGATGTTAAGGATATGATTACCCATGTCAAGTTGGGGGTCAAGTGTTACCCCCAGGTATTTGATGGAGCTCACTATGGGTAGTGAGGATCCATCTGTGCTGGTGACGTGTAAGCAGGCCGATGAGGCTTTGATTTTAGCCTTGACCAGCTTGTGACTAGTAACGCATGACAATATCCTGTTAAAGTCATCGGTCAGGTTCTGGTTTAGGGTAGTGGCATTTTGGGAGTGAGCCAGGATTACTAGATCATCTGCATACATGGTGGTGCTACAGCTGGTAATAACCATGGGTAGTTGATTGATGAAGAGGGAGAAGAGGAGGGGACCCAGTACTGAGCCTTGAGGCACTCCGGAGGTCACCGGTAGAGGCTCGGAGAGGACTTTATTGAAGCAGGTACGCTGCTTTCTGCCATGTAGATAACCCAAAAGCCATTTCATGGCATGGGGGGAGAGGCCAAGTGACCACAACTGTGCACCAAGCAGTTTGTGGTCAACAAGGTCAAAGGCTTTGGACAGGTCGATAAATATTGCACCAGAGAGTTTGCCCTGGTCCATGGCTGTCCGGATACTTGATGTAACCGAGATTAAGGCTGTGGTGGTGCTGTGTCCCTTATGAAAGCCGTGCTGGGCTGGGGACAGAAGTTCATGAGAGTGGATATATTCCAAAAGCTGCTCAGCCACTACCTTTTCAAGGAGCTTGCCAAGGGTTGGGAGAATGGCAATCGGTCGATAATTGTCAGGCAGTTTGGGATTTCCTTGCTTCAGTACAGGGACAATCCTCGCCTCTTTCCAGATGTCTGGGATGGTCCCCAGACCAAGGGATAGGTTGAAGATAAAGGCTACTGGTGAGGCAATGTGTGCAGCACCAAGCTTAAGGAGTTTAGGCTCCAGGTTGTCTAGGCCAGGACTGGAGTACTGGGAGAGGCCAGCTAGGCGTTTCTGCAAGTCCTGAACTGATACAGCCCTGAGGTGGAACATTTGATGAGGAGGGTGACTCTCCAGCAGAGTGGAGGGAAGGGGGTGGGACAGAGCCTCATCAGGTGAGAAGAGGGTTGTGAAGGCAGAGAGGTCAGAGAAGTGATTATTTAGGGAGTTGGCAATAGTATGGGGATTATTACAGGAGACTCCATTTATGACCATGTCCATAACCCCCGGATGGGAGGTTCCGCTTACAAGGAATTTAATATCTTTCCAGAACCTCCTGGGATTACTGGCAGAGCTTAGCAGGGCGGACTTGCAAAAGTCACTCTTTGCTGCCCTGATGGCCTTTTTGCACTTGTTCCTGAGGTATCTGTACCTTTGAATAATCATGGGATCACTGGTACCTTTGGAACGAGCCCAACACTTATCTCTCTCCCGCATCTGGGCTAGGAGATTCCCATTTAACCAGAGGGTAGCGAACCCCTCACCCACGGGTGACCTTGGGAGCATGTTTGTCTTGCAAGGCCCCAAAGGTGGAGAGAAGAAGTAAGAGGTTGCTGCCGAGGGGTCAGTGGCACCATACACCCCAGACCAGTCAGTAACTCTTAGGTCCTCCAGGAACTCCTCAGTATCGAATCTAGAGTAGTTTCTGACATGCATAATTTTGTGTGGAATTTTGGGGGTGGGAATTTTCCATACACAGAAAGCCGGTGAGTGGTCAGAGATGGAGTCAGATAATGTACCCGCTGATGAGATCCTGTCAGGATGGTTAGACATGATCCAGTCCAGTAAGGTGCTGGAGGATCCATTTGCTGTCCGCCTAGTTGGTTCCTGGATGATCTGGGTCAGGTCAAGGTTAGCAAGCAGAGGCTCAAACTGCTTAACATTACCAGTATCCCAGTTAAGGTTTACATCACACAGGATTATGAGTTTGTTATCCCTGACTCTGGGACCAATTTTGTCCATGAGGTGAGTTAATCCAGGTAGCCCACCTCTTGGAGGATTATAGGTGCACACCAGGTGCAGTTTCTTTGCGTCCCAAAGTAGCAGTAGCACATGTAGCAACTCACAGGGGGGACACGTTTGAATCCTGGTGGGCAATTTGGAAGATTTTTAAGTGGCTCTTATGGTAGATTAGTATGCCACCCCCCCTCTTGCCCCGAGCTCTGTCCAGTCGGGAGAATTCATATCCAGTGAGTTCACAGGCAGAGTCAGGGACAGAGGGTTTCAGACAGGTCTCCGTCACTCCTAGGATGTCGGGTTTGTAGAGTGCAACCCATGCTAATAGCTCATCACGATTAGGTAGCAGGCTCCTAATGTTAAGATGAGCTATTTTTAGCCCCTTAACCATGCCCCATACGGGAGGGATTTTGTGGGTCAGATTTAATAGGCCAGGGTTGGTTTCAATATCACTGGCCAGTAGTAGTGCAAGTAGGAGGAGCCAGGGGAGATACCACCTCCTATGCGCTTGACAACCTGGGATTTTTTTAGCACGGGTACGCTTTACCCTGCTTGTATACATAAGGCACCGAAGATCTAGACAGCAAGTAACACTGCAGTGCGCTGTGGAGATCACAAGGATATTGGAGAAGGTGTAGTCGGGGACCTCGTAGGTGGACGACCATCCCCAGTTGTCACTCAGTGTTATTGGGGGGGAGGTGACCATATGCAATAAGGAGAGTCCCACTATAAGACCTACAAGGCCTATATCCCTGCGGATGACAGCCAGCACCCTCTCTACCTTTAATATTTGAGTATCCCTATCCTCACTAGATGGATGGGAGGGGAACCACATCCACATCTTAGCTGGAGGCATAGCACTAGCCTGTGAGATAATTATCAGTCAGCTAACAAGAACTGCTGTGAAGGAAGGAGAGATGGATGTACTAAGGCTGGAAGTTATTGAGATTTGTTATTGGTATGTGCCCAGTAAATAAAATAAGGCCTGTACAGTGCAATTCAAGGCTACCAGCTATGGACGCAGGGGCTGAGGTTTATTTCTGGGAAGGAGTTCCTGCCCTCGCCCTTTGTAAGCACACTTACTACCTGTCGACAGTTATACGAGGACAGAGTTTAGACAGCCAACAACCAAGCAGTGCAAGTGGGGTTAGGATTGGTATAATAGTAAATACTAGCAAGGTTGTTTTGAGCAGACAGTGTAGCAGTACTGGGATAGTTAGTCCCTACACCTTTTGTCGGGAGTCTGGTATAGTGAGGCCCTACTCCTTTTGTTAAGGTCTCCATTAGCAGGGGCTGAGACAGGAGAGCCAGCAGGATGAGCAACACCTGTACAAGACTTAGGTTCTGACACAATACAGAGTAGGGCAGTTTAGCAGACAGTGGTCGGAGAGAAGTAGGCCATCAGGATAATGTTGACAGGCAGTAGACAGTAGTGCGGTCAGTAGGCATATACCAGCATAAAAAATGTATTTGACTCTATTTAGCATATACCAACATGTAAAAAAAAATTTCATTGACTCTATTTAGTATCAGAGAGTAGAAAGGACAATTAACCAGAGTAGGAGAAACAAACTAATTACCACTGATAATTAAGCAGATACTTCCCCTGTTGGCCGTTTGGGTGATACTGGCTTCCACAAAATAGAAATCAAGCTAGTTACCACTAAGAATGAAACAGATACCTCCCCTATTAGCCAATTGGGTGAGACAGTACATTGGGGCAGAGCCAGTGAGCATTTAATGGGAGGAGGGAAACGTGGTGGGCCGAGAAACCTGTTCAGCTTTCTCCTGCACCAGGGCAGGGGCTGGGAGCTCGTGCGATGCAAAGTCGTCAGCCGAGGAGGCCCGCCGGAGCAGCAGTAGCCCACGGCACCTCCACTCGGCAATTCTACGGTCCTCTGGGTGGCACGAGGGGGACCCTTTGAGCAGGTCAGCCGCGCCTCCGCGCGGCGTCAGCTGTGTTGCCGGTCGGTGGGACAGTTCTCCTTTTCAGGAGCAAAGCAAGAGTGTTACAGTCAACCAGTAGCCAATGGGGGATTGCGCGTAGCGTAGGTAAGAATAGGGTGCTCAGAGTCTATCTGATTTGAGTCTGAAGGGTGGATGGCAGACACTGAGGGCTTCCTGTTTTCAGGTGCAGAGCTGTCACACAGGCAGTTTTAAGGAAGTTGTCAGCCTGTTCAGTGAAGCTTAGGGGAACCTCAAACTACAACCTCCCCTTGTAGCAGCACTGGGAAAGACGTAGAATGATAATGCAGGCCATATTGCCCACGATTGAGTACAGTGATTTGTGTAGAAAGACCAAGAATCCCTCTAATGGCAGGTCTGTATAACCTGCTAATGGAAAACTAGCCACTTAAAAAAAAAAATTCTATTACACAGTTGAAATGTGCTTAGTTCTATCAAAAATCATAAGAAACTCTTAGCTGTGTTCTGTTTTTGCTGCTTCCTGTACCGATAATCCAATTATGTCTGTGTTCGTACTGTGAATTCAATTCAACTTCAACTTAGTTTATTTTTAAAAAGCGCAAGTCACCATGTATCCAAGTGCTTGTACAATAGTTAAAACAATAAATTAGACAATAATCAAATACCATAATCAATTAACAACAATCAATAATTCATACATACTCTGAAAAGGCAAGGCTGAAAAGATCTGCATTTAATGCAGATTTAACACTCTCTACAGTCAGGCACTCCCTTATCTGATGAGGTAGAAAATTCCACAGGGTCAGGGCCACATACATAAATACCCGGGTCTCTGAGGTCTTCAAATGGACCCTGGGAATTTCTAGCTATCCCTCGTTGGTGGAGCAAAGTGGGTGGCAGTGGTGATAGGGGTCAGAAGATCTTGCAGGTAATCCGGTCCCTGTCCATGTTTGTTTGTTGAATTTTGTTGACCCAGTAAGCCCACTGGGCCTAGAAGTCCCTTTTTCAGGGGCAACTGGGGAAGGTACAGATGGTAAGCAATTGAATTTGAACCAGATAAAGCTGTTGGTGGTATTTTAGTGAATGAGGGAAATCTGGCCAGGACACTGGGGAAATTCCCCTACTCTTTTCGATAAGTGCCATGGGATCTTTAACATCCACTTGAACCACCACCAATCCAGGCAGATGGGACCTCGGTTTAGTGTCTCATCCGAAAGACGGCACCTCAGAAGTGCAGCACCCCTCTCATGCTGCACCACAGTGTCAGTATTGAGATAGTAACCCAAGTGCCAGATGTGGGAAGTGAACCCACAGCGCTCTGATCTCCCGGCCTCAGAGGCGAGCGTGCTACCTACTGAGCCACTGACACTAATGTAGGGCTTTCTAGATAAGTAACCCATTCTTGAAGGTGACATGCCACTGAATAGGCAGCCAGTGCAGACCGCGGAGCACAGGTGTGACATGGCAAGATCGAAGTAAGCCAGTCAGCAGCCTGGCAGCTGCATTTTGCACTAGCTGCAGGCGACGAATATCAACTCCCAGTAGCCCTAGGTATAGGGAGTTACAGAAGTCAAGACGAGAGATCACAAAGGCATGGACCAATGTAGGAAGGTCATCAGGTGGGATCAGGTGCTTCATCCGGGTGATATTCCTCAGATGGTAAAATGAGGACTTGATTACAGATGACACCTGACACTTAAGCGTCAATCTGTCATCAAGAATAACACCCAGATTTTGCACCTGATCAGAGGTCACTAGCTGGCTGCCCTCAAGCCAAAGCCCAGTGGGCTGCCCAGACCATGCCTCCTCTGCCTGATGGCCTGGGTCCACAACCAGCACCTTGGTTTCATCAAGGTTCAACCTCAACCAACTGGCATTCATCCAGTCCTGGATCTCGGCCAGGCAGCTGTTAAACACCAAGACAGGATCATCCTGTCTGGGCACTAAAGACATGTAGAGCTGAGTGTCATCTGCATAGCAGTGAAAACTCAGCTCATACTACCTAACAATGTCCCCCAACAGCAGCATGTACACCATGAACAACATAGGTGGAAACACAGAGCCATGCAGTAACCCAAAAGGCAGGGAGACTGGGTCCAAAGAAAAAATTCCAGACACCACTCTCTGAGACCTGCCCAAGAGGAAAGAAAGGAACCATCTGAGGACCATACCAGACAATCCACAGAAGAACCACAGGGCTCTTGCAACACACCGTGGTCCACGATGTCAAAAGCCACAGAGAGATCAAAGAGGACCAAAATGGAAGGAGTCCTCTGATCCCTCACTATCAGGAGATCATTGAGTACCCGAACAAGGGCCGTCTCAGTAATGTGCCTCTTCTGAAATCCTGACTGGAAAGGATCATAGATGTCATGGATGGTAAGATGTGCCTTCAGCTGCAGCACAACTGCCTTCTCAATAATCTTCCCCATAAATGGAAGGTTAGAGACTGACCTGTAGTTAGCTAGATAGTCCAGGTCAAGAGAAGATATTTTAAGTAGGGGCATTACCACAGCCTCCTTCAGGGTGTCTGGAAACACAACTGTCTCTAATGAACACCAAACGATCTCAGCAAGGAGCAGGCTGATGACCTCAACACACCCCACTAGGAGGTGAGTTGGGCCCAGGTCCAAACTACAGTAGGTCGGCCGCAGCTCCTGGACGATCCACACGGCATCCTTGATCGCCAGTTGATTGAAGTCAGACCAGACAAACCAAGGGGCAGCAACCTCCCACCGACCACTGCCACTCCCATCAGAATGTGCTGCACGGATTTCAGACCTGATGTCAGCAACCTTATCTGCAAAGAACTGAGCAAACTTGTCACACTTCTCTAGTGACAACGTTCTCTGCGACTGAAGATAAGTTGGATTGCACAACCTGTCAACTGTTCGGAAGAGCTGAGCCATTTGATTCTGTGTGGCGGCGAGCTCCCTGGACAGGAACTCTGCCTTCTTACGGGAGATAGCCGATTGATAATCCTTATAATGGGTCATCAATCTAAGCCTGTCGGCATCAATGCCGGATCTCC
Source organism: Neoceratodus forsteri (assembly GCA_016271365.2). NCBI lineage: Eukaryota > Metazoa > Chordata > Ceratodontiformes > Ceratodontidae > Neoceratodus > Neoceratodus forsteri. The sequence goes on from CM057452.1 coordinate 1,754,895,861, forward strand.
TCCAGCCTTGTGCCAGTCTTTGCCCTACTCATCTCATCTCATCTCCCTCAAGGTCCCATCAAACCAAGGGGACCGAGGGTGAAGAGTGAGTGGACGAGCACGGACAGGAGCAATGGAATTCAGAGCCCCCACTACAGCCTTATTATAGGCTTGCACCAGGTCTTCAGGATCCATGCTTACACTTGGAAAGCTCAATAGGTCCAATGCTGCTGCCAGGCCATCTGGGGTCAAACCCCTTAAAGGACAGTACCAGACCATTTCCACGGGGGCAGGCCTATAAGGGGGTGCCTGGAAATTAAATCTTAAAGAGTGACGATCTGACCATCCAACTGGTTCCACCACCAGGTTGGAGGTCTCCATACCCAGTAGGAAGACCAAGTCCAATGAGTGACCATGAATATGAGTTGCAGAGGTAACAACCTGTGTGAAGCCCAATAAATTCATCAACTGGGAGAAGTCTCAACCAAATTGCGAGAGTTCATCGTCAACCCAGGCGTTGAAGTCCCCCAGAACCACCCATCTGAGGACTCCAATACCATATTGACGACGAAGTCCATGACTTCCTGCAGGAATTGCTTCTCACCACCAAGTGGATGGTTGATGAGAAGAATCCTGCACCCCACACCTGCACCCACAGTATACTCAAAGGACCTGGTCTTCCCCACTGGAACTTCTACTAGGCCCAATTCCTCTTTAAAACAAATGACAACACCCCTACCCCTCTGATCCTTCCTCGGGCAATATATCACTGAGAACCCATCCGGAACTGCTGCCTCCAGTGCTGGACCTGCATTTTCGTCCAGCCAGGTCTTGGTAATGCAGGTCAGGTCCGATAACCCAACAAGATCAACAATCACTGCTGTCTTGTTTTTAATGGACCTGGCATTGCATAACACCACCTGAGTAGGATGAGCCAATGAGGTCGGTATGTACTGATATTTCAACTATGTCTGTATTTGTACTGTGAATTCAGTTATGTCTGCATTTGTACAGTTTAATGGATGTGGACCTTTTGTAAAAGAGTTCTTAATCAAAGCTTGTTTCTGAAATTCCAATAAATAAATAAATAAGTGCTTAGAGTGTAGGTTTAGGTAACTGGAACTGGCCAGCAGTCTACTGCAGAGAATTCCTCATGCAACCTGATAGTTTGAAATTGTTTGAATTTTATATTAATAGCAAAGGAAAAAATTCAGGTGTTAGAAAACTACAGTACCAGTTATATGCACACAAAAAACATGTCACTGGGCAGATTTGATTGACCGTAGATTTTTTCTGCCTGTAAAATTTTCTATATATTTCTATGTCATAGATATCTGTACCTTAGTGCTACTTTGTGGATCTGCACCATATAATGCAAGGCCTTTATCTAGGGCAAAGCCTAGAGATGTGCAATAATTAATTGCATGCTAGTAATATTGAGGGAAAAGCCTGAGCATGATTTCATTACCAAGATCCCAACTGATTTCCATACAGAGACTGGCATTTATATAGGAAATGTTGTGACCTGTTTGAATAGATTTATAGTTTGCAACATTACCTGCAAGTACAAGGGCCTGCACAAGCGTAATATTATGGCATAATCTATTTGACACATGCTACTGAAGATTTATGCTTGACCACTTTTGGGTTTTAAAAAACATTCTATGAGCATGATTGCAGCGTTTCCACTTTGCACATCGAAACATAGCGTTCTAGGGACATGGATATGTCGTTCATCCACACTTATTGGCAGGTTCCTTGCCGCTTTAAATCTTGCCGGAAGGTCTTCAAGCTGGCTCCTCCCACCCACCCGGGTGGTAAAACTCGCTCTCGGCCCCATGGCCAGATCTTCCTTACATTGGAAGCTCAGGTTCCCTCCTTAACAGCTATGATTTAAGACTGATTCCTAATTCTTGAGTTGAAATCAAAAGTTTTTGCTAAAAGACTTGGTCTTCTTCTCCTTGCTGGCTCGATGGACAAATCGACTCGGTTTTCGGAGGTGTCCTTGCGGGCAGAAGATGTCTAGAATGCGGATCCACACTCCACATCGTCTACTGCCTGGGCCTTAAGCACGACCCGCAGGCCTGCGACTTGTGCTCTTCCTTTTCGGCCTACGTCCTTGAAGACCGTGCTGCCCGATTACAACTGGGGCACCCCGAGAAAAGAATTCCACAGGTGAAATCTAAAGAGGCCCGATTGGCGGTGTCCGCGGCGGTGGGCTCGGCGGATCAGCTCGAGCAGATGATCGCCCTCGAAGAGGAGGCGGCGCGGGCTGCTTCTATCTCGGCTGCGGCATTTGTCCCGCTCTCTCTCGGTGCCTCGTACTTGGCTTCTTTTAAGGAGCTTTGTCTGACCCTCTCGACCAAAGGTGAGGGTCCAACTTCGGGACCTTTTCCAGGTCAAAAGAGCAAAGTAAGTCTCTCCGTCGGCGGCTCTTGGGAGAGGAAGATCCCTCCCTTGTCGACAGTCGACCCGGTCGACCCCTCAGCCGGCCACTGGCTTCACGCGGTGTCCCCGTCAGGCCAGTTGACGAGACTCCGTCGGCAGTCGAGATTTTCTCGACCCGTTAAGCAGGTTGTCGGCTGGACTGAGAATCCCTCTCCCAGTTCCCCGGTGGAGTTGAGGATCCGTCGGCTCGTCTGTGCCTCGGTTCCGGAGCCTTGGTGGGATCGTCGAGCCGAGGAGTGCCGATTTCCGACACTTCTCCTCGCCTTCCCCGACCTAGTGGAGACTCGGTCTCGGTCTCCGGACATCCTCACGGTCCAACCGTCCCGCCACCATGGCGGTCTCGGTCTCGGCATGTGGCGAGCACCCGCGCTCTTCTCTTTCTAGGACGAGGCTTGACGCGCAAGTTGCGTCGGGAGGTACGAGGAACTCATGTGGCAACAGCTCCTTTTGACCGGGAATAAGCCGACCCAGTCGTCTTCCCCAGCCATTAAGTGGCTGTCACCGGAGCAGCCGAAACAACCCCTCGTTGTAGTCGAGGAGCCTGTTCTCAGGCTGGTTGTTCGGCCAATTCCATCTGCCCCACCGATTCTGGTGGAACCTCCGCCTCCACAGCCATTAGTTGGGGCTCCGACCAAAAATTCTCGGTCGGCCTTGGGTTTGCCCCATAGGCTGTCTGTCACCCTCACTCCCGATAAACCTCGGCAGGTGGAGGGTGGCTCAGGCCGAGGCAGCTCTTTGAGGACTCTTCTGAGTCTGATGATGGTTTCTCCCTCTTCTCCAAGCGCATGGACTTGGAGTCCTCGGGAGGGCAGTCAATGGACGATAGCCCTTCGTCCTTCTTAGGGTTGCTTCGACTCATCTCAGAGTCCACCGGAATGAAGCTCGAACCCATTTCTAAATGGGCCAGGTATCCCCTCACGGAGATTCTGGACCGAGGGGATTCTCCTACGGAGGCCTTTCCGGTGGCCGAAGCCATAGTGGGTCCGGCCTTGGAACTTTGGCAGCGTCCTGCTTCCTGCCCTGTGCCTTCGGCCAGGTTGGCCAGGAAGTATGCGGTCCCTACCGGTTCCCTGTCCGGTTTTTCGGAACACCCCTCGGCCGAGGGGTTGGTTACCGACAGCGTTTTCCGGCGTGCCGGCACCAGGGATGTGGACAAACCTCCCGACAAGGAATCCAAGAAATTGGATTATGCCAGGTGGAAAGTCTATGCTGCGTCCTCTCTCGGCCTTCGTCAGGCCAGTTCGGCCGTCCTCATGGCACATTTTTCTCACGCCCTGTTGGGCTCCCTGGATGAGGTTGTCCCTCATCTTCCCGCAGATCTGCAGACTACGGTCAGGCAGGTGCGAGACCAGGGCAGGGCGGTGGCCAAACAGCAGCTCCAGACTGCGTTAGACATCGGGGACTCATGTGCCAGGTCTGTGGTGGCCGCAGTGGCAATGCGTCGTCGGGCTTGGCTGAGGATATCCACCTTTACCTCGGATACCCAGCACAAGTTGGCGGATGTTCCCTTTTTGGGGACTGACCTCTTCGGCCCTGGGGTGGAAGGTCACCTGCAGAGGATCGAGAAGTCCAATGCTACCTTGGACTCGGTCTCTTCCGGCTCAGAAGGACAAAGACCATAAGCCACAGCCAAGCCCTTCAGTCCTTCTGCGCCCTTGTGCTATCCGACCCAGCAACGTCAGGGCCAGCAGGCTCGACCTTGGTATCCCAAACCCAAGCCGTCGGCTTCCTCCAACAGGAAGCAGGGAGGTAAAGGCCCAGGAGGTCCCTCGGCCGGTCCCTCCTCCAAGCCTGCCCAGTGACGGGCTGAGGGGTGTCGCCCCCATCCCTGTCACCTCACCCCTGGTTCCCCTGGGGGGACGGCTCAGACACTTCCTTTCCACCTGGTCCGCTGTTACCACGGACAGGTGGGTACTGGAAGTGGTGGGAAAAGGCTACCTCTGAATTCGAGCAGCCCCACCCTTCAGAGCGTCGCACCTCGGGGCCTCGGGTCCGCAGCCTCACTGGTGGCTCGTCGAGCCGACATCGCTCTCCTCCTCCAAGGAGGTGATCCAGGAGTGGAGGACCCCCTTCAGACCCGGGGTTCGTGTCCAGGTATTTCCTGGTTCCGAAACGGACGGGGGGCTGGCGCCCCATTCTCGACCTACATGACCTGAACAAGTTCCTAAGGTCTCGAACCTTCAGGATGGTCACTCTGGTGCAGATACTACCATTTCTGGAACACGGCGTGTGGTTCTGCTCTCTGGACCTACAGGAGGCGTTCTTTCATGTCCCTATCCGTCCGTCACATCGGAGATTCCTCAGCTTTCGAGCAGAGGGATCCCTCTTCGCGTTCCGAGCCATGCCCTTCGGCTTATCTCCAGCTCCCAGGGTCTTCACCAAATGCATGGCAGTGGTGACAGCATTCCTGCGGCGCTGAGGGGTCCGGGTGTACCCTTACCTGGACGATTGGCTGATAGCAGCCTCCTCCAGACGGGAGGTGGAGCGGTCCAGAGATCTGGCCCTCCAGGTTTGCTCTCAAGCTGGTCTATCAACGAGGCCAAGTCGGAACTCGAGCCGAGCAGGTGATCCTGTTCATCGGGCAGAGCTCGACCTCTCTTCGAGCCAGAGCACGGCTCCCAGTGGACAGGGCCAAGGTTCTTACCTCCTTTGCCCAATCATTTCTGGTTGGGCAGTCGCGCACTGCCCAGGACTTCCTGCGCCTTCTGGGTCTCATGGCGGCCTGTACCAGCGTGGTCCATTGGGCGCGCTGGCACATGCGCCCCCTTCAGTGGGGACTGGCCAGCCAGTGCTCACAGCGCTGTGATCCTTTGGACCAGCTAGTGATAGTGACCCAGGACATGTGGAGCGCTCTCCAGTGGTGGACCGTTCCATTCCATCTGCAGGAGGGCATCCCGTTTGTCCGCCCCGAGCCGATGGTCTCTCTATCGACCGATGCCTCTCTGATGGGTTGGGGTGCCCATCTGGGGGAACACCGAGTGCACGGCCTCTGGTCCCTGCGGGAGTCCCAATGCCACATCAACCTGCTGGAGCTCCGAGCGGTCCGCCTAGCTCTCACCGCCTTTGCTCCGTTTCTTCAGGGTCAAGTGGTCCGAGTCCAGACAGACAGTACCACGACCATGTACTACCTGAACCGCCAGGGCGGGACGCGCTCCATGCTTCTATGCAAGGAAGCTCTCCGCATTTGGTCACTCATGCGCAGCCTGGAGGTGGATCTCCTAGCCATTCATGTGGCAGGAGCCTCCAACACCCTGGCCGATGCCCTGAGCCAGATAGGGGCTGCATCTCACGAGTGGTCTCTCCTGCCGGAGGTAGTACAAGATCTCTTCTCCCACTGGGGCACACCTCAGGTGGACCTGTTTGCCTCCAGGGAGAACGTGAAGCTGAGGCTGTTTTATGCCCGGCCCCCTCAGCAGGGCTCGCTGCAGGGGATGCCTTCTCGAGGCTGTGGACCCGGGCCTCTTTCGCCTTTCCCCATTTCCCTTGATTCACAAGGTGCTTCTCAAGGCAGGAGGGACAAGGCACAGGTGATTCTGATAGCCCCAGACTGGCCCCGCAGTTCTGGTACCCAGATCTCCTCAGCCTCAGCTCCAGGCTCCGAGGCAGCTTCCAGCTCGCCCGGACCTGCTCTCAGTCAATCAGGGAAGGTGTTCCATCCGGACCTTCAATCCCTGCACCCTGCGGCCTGGTTCCTGGCGGCTAGAGTTCCAGGCCTTGGGTCTTTCGAAGAGGTCCTCAATGTTGTTGAGGCGTCCCGTAGGGAGTCGACCAGAAAATGCTACGCCTTCAAATGGAAGAGATTCTCCATTTGGTGTCAGGGCAAGGGCTTGGACCCTTCCTCCTGTTCTGTGGCAAGCATTTTGGACAATTTATGGTCCCTTTCTAGTCAAGGGCTTAGGTCGACGACCCTAAAGGTGCACCTGGAAGCCATCTCTGCTTACCAGGCGCAGGCCGGGGAGCAGTCGGTGGCGCAGGAAAAGGTGGTCGGGCGCTTTTTCAAAGGCCTTGATCACATTTCCCCTCCGGTGCGAGAAGCTCCACCTACATGGGATTTACTGCTGGTACTGGAAAAGCTCATGGGCAAGCCATTCGAACCAATGCACAGGTGTGATCTCTCTCACCTGTCGTGGAAGACCGCCTTCTTGGTGGCTGTCACGTCAGCCAGAAGGATGGGAGAGCTCCAGGTGCTTTGCATCGAGTCTCCTTACCTGGTCTTCCACAGGGACAAGGTTGTCCTGCGCCCCCAATTCCTTCAAGGTGGTGTGGAGTTTCACCTTAACCAGGTGCTGACTCTGCCGGTGTTCTACCCCAATCACACCTCGGAGGCCAAATATAGGCTCCATACTCTGGACCCTAGAAGGGCGCCGCTATTATAAGGAGCGCACTGCCGAAATTCTAGGAGAGGTTCGCCAGCTGTTTGTCACCTACGCTGAAGCTGCACCTGGCAGACCTGCAGCCAAGCGGACGATAGGCAGGTGGGTCACCTCCTGCATAGATCGCTGCTATAAGTTGGCGGGCATGGAGCCTCCCAGAGGATAAGAGCTCAATTCTACCCGTCATACTGCTGCATCGGTGGCTGCTTCCAGGGGCGTCCCCTATCCATGAAATCTGCAGGGCTGCTACCTGGAAGTCAGCACACACCTTTATTACCCATTACCACATCGACCTGAGTCACGCGGGATGCTGGTTTTGGGGCCTCGGTTCTCCAGTCTTTATTCCCTAAGTAGGGGGTGCCTACCTCCCTCCTCCCGGAGAACTGCTAGGAGTCTGCCAATAAGTGTGGATGAACAACATATCCATGTCCCTAAAATACAGATTACTCACCTGTAACAGGAGTTCTAGGAATGGTATATGTTGTTCATCCTGATTCTCCGACCTCCCGGCTCCGACGCACAACCTGAGCTTCCAGCGAGCCAGATCTGGCGTCATGGGGCGGAGCCGAGAGTTTTACCACCCGGGTGGGTGGGAGGAGCCAGCTTGAAGACCTTCCGGCAAGATTTAAAGCGGCAAGGAACCTGCCAATAAGTGTGGATGAACAACATATACCATTCCTAGAACTCCTGTTACAGGTGAGTAACCTGTATTTTCGGCCCGGTGGTGCTGAGGGTCGAGGCACTGGATGCCACACCTCGCGCTACGCTGGCGACTCGGGTTCAGGAATGGACTCAGGTTGCTGGGGGTCAGTGGGGGGAGGGAGGATTAAGCATCCCAATGGATGCTCTCCTCCCTCTGGGGTTGATTACCAGGGGTGCATCTAGCACCCAGCGCCCCTGAAGCCGGTGGATGCATAGGCTTTCGGGGCACCGGCGGCTCTACTTGAGTCGGGAGGGAGGACATTGTTATGATGGCTGGAAATGGTAGCACCAGCATCGCAGCTTGGACGTAAGTCCTATGCAGGCATCCCAGGGAATGGGAGAAAACGGGAAAAAATTTAACGCCCCTGGCCCTACGAGCGGATGAAACTGGGGATGGGATGCCGTGGGGATTACCCTGGCAGACAGAGTAGGAGGAGGTATGAGGCCTCCTCTGAAAGCCATGGGAGCCAGGCAAATAATGAAAAAAAAAAAAAACATAGAATTTGCTGGCAGAAAAGGATCACTTAGCCCAGCCAGTCTGCCCAGCTGTTCCCTGCTTACTCTGCAGACCCAAACTGATCTCCTGCGATGTTTCCTCCTCCCTGCCTATTTACTAATATTCTCCTATGTTTATCCCATACTTGAAGCCCTCCACTGTTTTTGCCTCCACCTCTTCCGCTGGCAGTCTGTTTCAGGTGTCTACCACCCTTTTACTGAAGTAATACTTCCTCACATCCTTCATAAATCAATATAATGTACTTTCAAGTGCAACAGAGTCAGGTGCAAACATAAGGCAATGTATAATAAGACTACATGAAATGTGCAATTACATAAGATGGCCCTGCAAGGAATATATAGTAAAACGCTTTGAAAAATGCTTGCAAGTTTATGTCAAGTGTATATGAAGAAGTGGGTTTACTTTTTCTTGACTTTTCTACTTTCACTGCTAATTAAAGTTACTCTTTATTATTTCAACGTGGGTTTGTGGAGGGCCCTGCCATCTGTGTCCTGGACATCCCTTTGTCTGAATTACATTGCTACCAGAGAGAAAGCAGCTTGTAATGTCAGTTGGAGCCAGTGGGGGTTAGAGTTTAACAAATACAGTACTTGTATGTGTATATATAGATAGACAGATACTACTAGCTCTGTTTATTTGCGTTCCAGTTCAGTTTGCAGGGGAACCTTTCAGTAAGCAGTTGGGGTGATTGTACGGCACAGTAACTTGGGACTATTGATTACTGGATGTTTGCTTGACCTGTGTTCGCTTACTGCACTGTAGAAGAAAAAATGATGACTCATTGAAACGAAGCAGACTAAATGTTCCATGTTAGCAGACTGTGGGTACATTGATTGGGCTGATGAACCCAGGACCTTCCTTAGATGTGCAACATTTATGTAAACAGCACGACATACAGTATTTAACTTTTCTGGTGCAGTGCTGTGGACATGATTTATAGCTTAACTTTGTCAAATTGTGCAGAACCTGAAAATGTACAGCACAAGTACTAGAGTTCAAAAGCTCTGTCAAATATTATTGCAACAGTTAATTTTTTAGAAATGTAAAAAAAAAGAGGTAGTCAGCGAACTTTGTTGTAACCAAACAAATTACTTAGTCAATTAACTATTGTAACCAATATATGTATGTTTTTATATTTGAATATATTGCAAAAATAAATTAATTTTTTCATTTGGGTTTTAGTTTGGTAAACTGCAAGTCCTTGCTTTCTTTGCCTTTAAATTTTCCACAGTTTTTGCTCTTCCCTTCTAAGGAATTCCTTGTAGTCCAAATAATGTTGTGATGGTGTAGGTGGCCAAATGTGAGGGACGAGAAAATGGAGTTTAGGGATTTTTTGCACACCTTTTCAAATGCAACTACTTTTCACATCTCACACTTTCTAAAATACTCCTTTTTTAGTGTAACTCACAGCTGGCAAACACAGCAACACAAATGGGCTGATCTATATTCTGGATTGTCAAGACTTTTTAAAAAAATCCAGATTAATTGAAATCAACCAAATATTAATATTATTGTACAGTTGAAGGTTACGTTACAGTGCCATGATAGCTGGTTATTTAATCGTTTCTAGCTATAAATTAATTAGTTGTTGAAACCTCACTAATCTGACTCTGCATTCGGGTCAGGGGGAATGAATTTTGTAACTATTTCTGGGTTTTGCATCATGACAGTTTATGCAGGACGATGATGTTTGCATGGATTTCTAATTAGTTGGGTTTTATATGCCATTGCAATTCTTTGTGTCTTTTAGTAAACGGTATTTGAATGTTACAGTGATGTTATTTTTATTGCACTGTAAAGTGCTTTGAACTCCACTTGGTAACGGAAGGTACTTTACAAAAATAAACTGAAAACACGACGATGATGGTGATGATGAAACAAATCAGTGATTTTAGTACCCTTGGAGGTAGCATACCAGAGAGAGAGTCAGAAACAAATAATACTGGACAATGCCACATGATTCTGCAGTGACAGCCATTCGTGCACTGTGTTAACCATCTTGCATTCTTCTTCCAAACACACGCTGGTTGGTTCAACTCCAGTGTAGGTCTCAATTTTCAGCAGCAAACTTTGGCTCCATCACATCTGGAGGGACATTCCAAATTATCCTCGCTTTGCAGCAGTTCTGCCTCTTAACATCTGTGGCAGAAGTTTCCCATGAGGGTCTATCCATGTCACAAGTGTTACACTTGTGCTTACCAGTGGGAAAGTGCCAACCCTGAAGCCATAATGCCCAGCCTCTTGATGGAAAACCTGTAAGTGCCACAGGCTAGAGTTTGCAGCACTTCAGTGAGGTGGCTTGTGGTACTAGCTCCATGGACAGTAACATAGAAACATAGAAACATAGACTTTGATGGCAGATAAGGACCACTTGGCCCACCAGTCTGCCATTTCCTACCTATTGGATAAGCTGCAGATTCTAGTTAGCCAACAGCCTACTTCCTACAACCCCCACTATAATTGCCTTATGTCTGTCCCATGCGTATTCAAATTCCCCACTGTTTTAGACCCCAACCCTCTCCAGGAAGGCGGTTCCATCGTCCACCACTCTCTCCGTGAAAAGAATTTCCTCACATTACCCTGAGCGTTCCCCTCTAACTTTAAATTGTGCCCCTTGTTCTTACACATCTCTTTTTCTGAAAGATGCTACCTCCTGGACTTTGTTGATTCCCTTGAGGTACTTAAAAGTTTCTATCATGTCCCCCGTCCCCCTTTCATCAAGGGTATACATATTAAGCTCTCTCAGTCTCTCTTCATATGGTTTCTGATGTAGACCCTGCACCATTTTAGTTGCCCTCCTCTGGACTGCTTCCATCCTGTCTATGTTCTTACGTAGATGAGGGCTCAAAACTGCACGAGTACTCCAGATGGGGACAGTAGGATCCCAAGTTACCATTTTAGTGTATATTGTTGTAATTGTCATCGAAAATATCAGGACAAGAGGACACAGCATGAGATGAGAGGGAGGCCGATTAAGGAGCAATGTGAGGAAGTTCTTTTTCACAGAAAGGGTATGGATACATGGAACGTCCTACCTCAGGAAGTAGTGGATAGGAATACAATGCAGGGCTTCAAACAGGCATGGGATAGGCGTAAGGGAGCAATACAGATGAGTATGAATAGATAGGCCATTGACAGAGTAAAGGCCTATGGCACATTCATAAGGTAGAAGAAATGGTCAGACTGGATGGGCCTTGCGGTCCTTATCTGCCGTCAACTTTTATGTTTCTTTGTATCAGTCAGCTACTATCATTAAAGAGCAGCTCTGCCCTTCAGCATGTACTTTCATGAACATTTTGTTTCAGCTGTTACAACTCACCAGAGACTACATTTTTGTACTTTCAGTTTTACTTACTGTGATTTGTAACGCATCTTGGTAGCCTGCCCGAAAAAGTCCCAACTGATATTACAGCACTGTTAATTGTGACATTTGTGAGCTTACAATAACAACGGGCTGTGATATCACACACTCAGGAATTTTAAGGTCAGTTGGGGACAGTAAGTCTGTCTGAAAGACCCATAGAAATAAGTATGGCACTATCTGTAATATTTAAAATAAGAAAAACTCGAGACACAATAAATAATATTGTAAACATAGTAGATGTAAGTATTTTACTTTAGTGGCTTAGCTCTTTAGCTAGAGACTGCATTTTTAAACTTCAGTTATTCTGCCCAGTGTTTATAACAGATTTTAATATTGCCTCTTATGAGGTTTGTAAAAAATTGTTTCATGAGGCTCCTCTGATGTCATAGCACACCCATTAATAACATGACAGTCCTGACTCCTTTCCATGACAACAGCCTGTGATGCCACACAGCAGTTGAGAAGGAGTTGTGAATGGTCAGATATTTTGAGAGGCACAATAGACTGAGTACTGTACAGGTTTTGTGACATGTAAAAGAAAGATTAGAGCCACACCTCGCACCATGCTGGTGACCCTGGTCTGGGAACAAGCCGGGCCATTGGGGTCAGCAGGGGAGGAAGGATTGAGCATCCGATGGATAGCTCTCCTCTCCTCTCCCGGGAGGGAGGGTTCATGCTCGACTTGGCTGGCCTCTGGCGGAAGTCAGGGCACAGCAAGTTGAAACTAACTCAGGGATGGAGTGGTGGCGTCAGCGGTGGCCGCCATGACATGAAGTGCGTGCCACTCCTCCAGAACAGGAAATCAGCACCTGGTCTCTTAGATGATGGAGCACTGAAGCAGAGACCCTGATTGCTCACACCTGCCTGGTGACCTGGAGGAGTCCGACAAAACTTGAAGTGTCTCGGGGTGTCTGTGCCCCACCCCGTACCCGCCTGGGGGGGGTGTAGCCAAGGCTCCATGGGGACTCGACTAGGGGACCAGGCAGGTCGTGATGCAGGGATACTGTAGTGTGTCTCCTGAAGGAGTGGAGATTGGGTGCTGGGGAGGAGTATAAATAGAAATTTCAAAAAAAAAAAGAAAGATTAGGGCAACATTAAAACACCAAAAACATTAAAGTTAGAAACAGTTTGGTGTTTACAGAATAGTTTTAAAGTTTGTATTTTGTAGAACCCTTCTTTTTGAATGCATCTTCCTATGTAAATAATTCACAGTTTTTCCACCTGTGTTTTAAATATGTAAACTGTTTCAAACAAAATAAGTTTTAGTGAAGTTATGGTGAAAAAAACCAAAGCTGACTCTGTGTGGAACGAACACTGTATGATCACTCAAGGTAGACAACAGTCAGTTTCCCTACTATTGTACTAATAATGCTTTTGTTAAAAGATAATCAGCTATTGTAGTACATTATTATTGTATAGGACTCATATACTGTATTCCATTAAGGAGCTACAAGAGCTTCAATACTTTCTTTTATTATCCATGGTACCTCGCATTAGGGGGATAGGTGGGATTTTTTGTTTCTCTCATACTTGGCTTTATAGCCTGTGGCCCAAATATTCAGACTGCGCCGGGCAGTGGTGCAAGCCTGGGCGCAGCACAACTGAGATGCACCGGGGCCAGGACCAGGTGATATTCAGTGGTGATGCGCCATTGCGCAGCACCATTGAATATGGCAAGGTGGGTGCACATACTGCACATGGTGCAGTGGCACTGCGCTGGTGCAAGCCACAGATAGGTAGCATGGGGATGCGTCAGTGCAAGTACAGTTGCACTAGGTGCATCCCCCATGATATTCAGCTCTGGGCAGCTTGGTGACTTGCGCCTGGTGCCCTGCACAGCATGAAGTATGCAGTGGGGATCCCAGGGCATCCCCCACCTCGTAGCCATAAGCGCGGTATGTGTCAAACATATGTATTGCTGGTAGTCTAGTGGTCCCCCACCTGAGTCCCCGATTCTCGAGATATGTGTAAATGACCATCCCTGGTGGTCCAGTGGTCCCCCCCACCTGATTCCTCATTATATGAGTAAGCGACCATCCCTGATGGTCTAGTGGATGCCCCCGCCCGTTGCCACGGTTGTGGTACAGCTCCCTCAAAGAATTCCATGGTGATCCAGTGGCATCCCCACCCCTGCCACCCACATCGGACCCCTTGCCCACCCCGCTCCCCCCATCGCCGGTGGGTGGCTGCAACCCACCCACATATCGCCCAGCCACCCACCGGTGACTTCATTCACATATATGGGACTGTCTAGTACAGTATGCTCTGCAAGCCCTTTGGTCCACACTGGAGACCAATGGGCTTACAGCCTATACTGTACTCGTCAATCGAGGTGGCGGGCAGTAATGGGCGGGTTGCAGTTGCCTGGCCGATGTCGGGGAGAAAGTGGGGTGGGCAAGGGTCCAGGTGGGTGGGAGGGGTGCCACTGGATCACCATGGAATTATTTGAGGGAGCTGTACCACGATCACAGCAACGGTTGGGGGGGTTCCACTAGACCACCAGGGTCAGTCTTTTTCACATTTCTTGGGGATTGGTGGGAGGGAGAACACTAGACCACCAGGGATGGTCACTGATACATATGTCAGGGAATCAGGTGGGAGGGGGGCCACTAGACCATCAGGGGTTTGTGGGTGCTTGCAGACAGGTAGTAGGGGTAGAAGGAAGTAGGCTGCTGGTTAACTAGGATCTGCAGCTTATCCATTAGGTAGGGAAATGGGCAGACTGGGTGGGCCAAGCGGTCCTTATCTGCCATCAAATTCTATGTTTCTATGTTATAATTGATTATACAGCAGAAGTATAGAGCAGAGTTGTTACAGATAGCACTTGATAGTCCTATGGCTGGTCACTCAGGGAGGGATCCGACCCCTGCCAGATTGTTGTATAGAGTTTACTGGCCTGGAATTCATGAAGATGTTGCTACCTATTGTAATTCCTGTGCTGAGTGTCAGAAAGTAGCCTCAGTCACTAGAAAAGACAAGGTGCCCCTGGTGCCCCTACCCTTGATAGATGTACCTTTTGAGAGAATTGCAATGTATGCTGTTGGTCCTTTAGACAAAAGTAAAAAGGGTAATAGAGTTATCCTGGTAGTATGCGACTATGCTACTCGACACCCAGAAGCAGTTCCAATGTGCGATTGTTACAGCCCCAAAAGTTGCAGCAGAGCTTGCCAAAGTTTCAGCAGAGTGGGCATACCTAAAGAAATTATTACTCATCAGGTGAGTAATTTCGGTGCTGCATTGCTTAAGGAGCTGTACAGACTACTAGGTATCACTGCCATAAGAACCACCCCCTATCACCCTCAGACAGACAGTATTGTTGAGCATTTTAAAGAGACACTGACGCCAAAAGTGCTACATTGCAGAATCCAAATAAGCATACTCCCAGTAAATCTCACACCAAAAACTAGATTTTTACGTTACTTTGCTTTAAAGTTATTAGCCATTTTGTAACTTTGATTGCACTACCTGTGAAATAAAAGCAGGTGTCAGTAAAGAGCTGCTGCTGATGTCATGTAGGGACCTCAAAGTCTAGTTATCCCTGTCAGCAAGCTTATAGGACCCATTTCTCCAAAGTTGTAAAGATCATGTGCAATGGTTTTCACAAGTAAAACAGACAGCACCAGTCAGTAAACATTGCTATAAATACTATATATGTTCCAGGTTGTGTAACAAAGTTGATAAAATTGTATTATTTAATGATGTTTTTGTGTGGTCCATATCTCCAGGGTTGCTGGATACTAAGTCAGCATGCCTCCACACTGCTGAAGCCAGTTAGAGTACTACTAATTTTACTGCTGTTTGTCATTGTCTGCTTTACACTATGTTTTAATAGGGGCCTTATATGTGTTAATTCCTACTAGGGGGTGGAAGTGTTAGCTCTGGTAAAATGATCATTGTAATTTAGAGTAGAACATGGATGAGTCTGCCCCACCCCAATTAACAAGGAGATGGGATAATTGTTTTAAATTGCCATTCTTAGAAGTTGTCTCAGTTGACTGATAGGTGTGAATAAGCTCAGCCTTCCATCAGAAACTTAGTCTGCAAACCTCAGTGTGCTATGATCCAGCATTCAGCAAAAGGACCTCAATAAAAGGCACCCAGACAAAATATTGTCAGTCTTATTACAAAGCCTGAAACACAAAGTTTTAAACCGATGTTTACTAACTCATGCTGCCTGTTTTACTTAGAAAACCATTGCACATGATCTTTACAACTTTAGAGAAACAAGCTCTATGAGCTTGCTAACAGAAAACTAGACTGTAAGGTCCCTAGATGACATCAGTAGCAGCTCTTCACTGGAACAGGCTTTCTTTGAACAGGTAGTGAAACAGGGTTACAAAATGGCTAATAACTTTAAAATGAAGTACCATAGAAATCTACTTTTGGTATGAGATTTGCTGTGGATATGCTTATTCAAGTCTACAGTCAACGCAGCACTTTTGGCCAGATGCGTCAGCAGCTCTTTAACCAAACCCTAAAATGCATGTTAAAAGGTTTGTAAAAGGGGAAGGGAAAGACTGGGACCAATATTTGCCTTACCTACTTTATGCGTACAGAGAAGTGCCACAGGCCTCAACAGGGTTTTCACCATTTGAAATGCTGTATGGTAGGCAGCCAGGAGGGCCACTGGATGTGATAAAAGAAATGTGAGAAGATAACCCCACTCAGAAACAATCTACAACATCTTATATGTGTGCCCTAAGAAAGAAGCTGGCAAAATATGTTGAAATTGCCCATAGTAATCAGGAAGAGGCCCAAAACCAGCAGAAGGTACATTATGACCATGGGGTAAAAGAAAATTTTTTGAGCTAGGTGAAAAGGTTTTGCTACTGTTGCCCACAACAGAAAATAAACTGTTAATGATGTGGCAAGGGCCAGATACAGTTCTTAGACATACTGGCACTGTGAACTATGAGACTGAGACCCCGACAGGAAAAATCCTTCTAAGATATACCATGCTAACCTCCTCAAGAAATGGGTTGAAAAAATGCCAAAAGCTGCTTTGCTGGTTTTATCAGAAACTGATAAGGAAGACACTGATGTAGCTTATGATAGACTGGAACAAACTGTAAATGCTGATGCTGTAAAGGTGAATGTTCCTTAACCTCAGAACAAACTGGAGGCATTCGTAATGTGCTAAAGACATTTAACAGTACTTTTACCACGGTACCAGGATGAGCAAAAGGGGCTGAGCACATAACAGTGACAAGGAATGCTCGTCCTATTAGACAAAAGACATACAGGTTACCAGAGCGGTTAAGAGCTGAGTGGTTAAGGAAATACAAAAAATGAAAGAACTGAGTATCATAGAGGATGAGGTGCTTGGTCATCTCCATGGTAGTTGTAAACAAAAAAGAAGGGTGTGTTAGAATCTGCCTTGATTTTAGGAAACTTAATCAAGTGTCAGAATTTGACGGTTATCCTATGCCCAGATTAGATGATTTGGTGGACAGACTGGGAAGTGCAAAGTATATCCGTACCCTCAACCTTACCAAGGGTTACTGTCAAATCCCTTTAGCTAAAGAATCCAGAGACAAAACTGCATTTGCCACCCCTGTAGGATTCTATCAGTTCACCACCATGCTCTTTGGTTTACATAGTGTGCCAGCTACATTCCAGCGGTACATGGATGTAATTTTATCCCCTCACACTGGTTATTGTGCTGCGCACCTGGTTGATGTCGTGGTGTACAGTCCAGACTGGAAAAGCCACCTGGAACACCTATGAGCAGTTATCCAAGCTATCAAAAATGCAGGTTTGACTATTAATCCTACCAAATGTGCATTGGGCATGCAGGAAACCAGATATTTGGGCTATGTGTTGGGAAATGGGGAAGTTAAGCCAGAGGTTTTGAAGATAGAAGCTGTAGCTAACAGCCCTGTCCCTAAAACAAAGAAACACGTCTGGCCAATTTTAGGGCTGGCTGGTTATTATCGGAGATTTGTTCCCAACTTTGCAGAGTTAGCTACTCCCCTCACTGAACTCATGAAAAAAACGATACCGAAATAATGTGAAATGGACCCCAGTGTGTGATGAAGCTTTGCAAGCCATAAAGGCTGCATTATGTTCAGCCCCTGTTTTAAGAAACTCAGACTTTGAGAAACCATTTTTGCCACAAACAGATGCATCCAAGGTAGGCCTAGGTGCTGTCCTAAGTCAAAATGTAGATGGGACAGAACATCCTATTCTGTACATAAGTAGGAAGTTGCATGACAGAGAGAAAAGGTACTCCACTATAGAAGAGAAATGTTTAGCAGCAAAGTGGGCCATGGAGTTCCTGAAATTTTATTTGCTAGGAACTGACTTTGTTCTTGTAACAGATCACACTCCTCTCTGTTGGCTTAACCAGATGAAAGATAAAAATTCCAGAATTACAAGGTGGTACCTGGCACTACAGCCATTTAAATTCATGGTGATACACAAATCTGGTAAAGACAATAGCAATGCTGGTTTTCTGTCACAATATGGATCAGGAATTGAGGGTTCTGAAGGTTGAAAACAAATGTATGGGTTTGGACTTTACTGTTTGCTGTACTGTTATATAAAAACTGATAATGTACATGTGCTTAATTTCTGAGAGCAGCAATTGTAATTCGAGAATAGAAAGTTTTGGAAACCTGTTTATAAAACAGGTTCCCTCTTAAGGAGGGGGGTGTATGTGGCAGGGTGGAATAGAACTCTGTCCCATTTGTTATGGAGAAAGTGTTTAAATGCAAGGATCTGTGTTCTGTTCCTTTTCTGTCTCTTCTCTGTCTGGTTGCGCAACTAAATTTTCCTGTGAGACTTTGGACTTGATCATCCCGAACAGTCTCGCAATTCTTTGCCTTTCTCTGTCTGTCAGTCCTCTCTTGCTGTTTGTTTTTCTCCCTTGTATAGCTAGATCTGCTAATATAAAAATATATGCAAATCAATATGTGGAAATGTAACTGATGTTGGGATCTCTTTTGTTTAGAAAATATATAGTATTACTGTTGAAATGTATATATTTATAATTTGAGGTGACTGCAAAAAGCTGTTGGAAACTAGAGGTTATCTTAGTGCAAATATTTGAGCCTTTTGCAAAAGCTGTGCACAGGGAGCCTCAGCATGCACTGTGTTCTAGCAGCTCCTGCCTGATATTTACAAAAACAGGATGCTTGTTAAGGATGGGGGTTGAAAGGACTTATAAGAGCTAAGCTGCAACTGCAAGAAAGATTAGGGGAAAAAGGGACACAGAGACTGAAGAAAACATTATTTTATTTTGCCTCTGTACATAGTTATACTTAACGAGTTTATTTTTTATGTTACTGCTACTGTAAATAAATATTTTTTTGGTGAATTCTACAACTACTCCTGGGTTTCCTATGCTTCCTGACCTGTGCCTCGACGACGGTCTCTTTCTCCCATATTAGATCGGACTGGCCCAGGCACCAGAGCAGAGGCATCAGTGGCAGATTGGGTTACTTGGGCCTTCCATGGGGCGGGGCTGCATGACATCTGGTGAGTACTACTTCCAGGGGAAAGGGACTACACCCATTTCTTGGCTCCCCACTTGTCCCATAGCAGGATCAATGCTATGCTTGTTTCCCAAAAGCTAATTGCCCAGGTCTGGAGTATAACACTGGGCAATATATTAGTATCCGATCATGCCCCAGTTACCCTAACTTTGTCATGGGGTAGAACTCCTGGCCCTAGGAACAAGCAGATATTTAAAACCTCTTTCCTACAAAGGAAGATTTTCTTACATGGGTGCAGGGAGAGATCACGGAATACTATACACATAATGACACTCCAGATGCATCCTGTGGGTACAGTGGGATGCCCTTAAAGCAGTGTTTTGGGGCAAGCTCATTGCATACTCCTCCAGGATGTGCAGGCAAAGAGATAGTGCCACACGGGAATTAGAGGGGATCCTAAAGAGCCCAGAGCAGGAGGCTGCACAACACCCGGACAGGGATTAGTTACCCTAATCTCCCCCATCTACTGTTCACCCGTAGACACTATATTTATACAACTATGATAACTCTGCCTGTCTGTCTCCTCCTCCAATAACTTGTTGTACTCGTTCCCCTAGATGCAGCATTTCCTCTAGCGGTAGCAAATGCCACTGATGCACTTCAAGGCGTTTACTGAACTTCGTTTATAAGTGTTTCGCACTGTGTCTCAACAGTACTATATGTGCATGTTCCTCCCCCTCCTGTCTTATTGTAAGCATTATCTAAGTTGTTGAAGCAAGCACTCATTACACTTTCCTAGTTATTCGCTGTATGTCACCTTGTTTAAGCACTACTGATGTTTCTCACATGTGTATGATTCCATTTTTATGTATTAATTGCTTCCTTGTCCTTGTTAAATGTGCTGTATGATTGTTACTCCCTTACCCTTTCCCCCAGGATGCACTGGGAGATGAGCAACTTGTTGTTCAGTGTGCCTTTCCTAGTGAAACTTTTCAATAAATAAATAAATAAGGGAGGAGGTCCGGAGGCCACAAATACAACACCTGAAATGAGAACTACAGAGTGCCCTGCACCACTGAGTGGAATATAATCTTATCTATATAGGCTCCATCAGACTTAGTGGGAGGCAGGAGAGCAACCCGGACGATTGCTAACTCGCTGAACCCAGGCTCTGGACACCTCTAGATACATCCCACTTATCCAGATCTCCAGTACCGAGATTGTTACATCCCCCAGGACATCAATGTATTTATTTTTATTTCTTCATTCAGGCATAACCTTTGAGCAAAATGCTGTTTTTCAAAGGTTCCACGTCTTGACAGGACGACAACCCAGAAAGGTAGCCACAGAGTATGGGTGCACAAGTACAGAGACAATAAATACAAGACATAACAGCAGTTGGTCAGACTATTTACAATTGTAAGCTATCTCATATAGAGATACATTTTTTTTTGTTTGTTTAACCAGGAGAGACACACTAACCTGAAAGCTTGTTTACAGGTGCGACCTGGGAGCACAAGGAAGGTAAGTTACTTGCTCAGGGTCACACGATATGCACCCAGGCAGCTGTGGGATTCAAACCCAGGTCTCCAGATCTGCAGCTCAGAGCCTTAACCCACTGTGACATACTGCCTCTGACTATTGCAGTTAGTACAGCCCAAGGTACATGGTGAGTGCTGTGGGTTTAAGGAACTAATTTAGCAGAGGTAAAGCAGCCAGGGTGGCATTGTCATTATTTCATATAAAGTCAGGAGGAGAGACTCAAAATAGGCTTTTACACCCTGTATGTTAATGCGTTTTCTGAAGGGGATAGCAAGTGGGCTGTGAGTCCGCCCTCTAGTGCAGTACCAGTTTACCTCACCGAGCAGTTTTTGAAGGCCAATGGAGCTTTACCTAGGAGAGATTTCATGCCAAGCAGGCACGTTTGGTATTTGATTCTGCTGGCAAGACTGAGCCAGTTAGGATGCACCTGTCTGCCTTCCCCAGGTGCCAGCTGAGTTGCTTGACGCCCTGACTGTGCCCTTTTTCTTTATATGTATTTTCTGGGGTTTTGTGGGTTTTCTCCTGACCCCTACACCCATGCATCCCTGATGTAGCGCATGCATGTGGAGGCACATGCACACGCCGTTCAGGGCGCCCCTCCCTTCCAGTCATGCTGTTGACCAACTATTCCAGCACTGAACCTCCATTCGGTGATAGCAGGACTACAGGTGGGTGACCCCACCTCTTACCCAGGAGAGGAGAGCCAACACTCAATCCTGCTCCCATCCCCCCCCCTGTGCTGGCACCCCAGTGATCTGAGGTTGATCCTGAACCCGGGTTGCCGGCATAGCACAGGTGTGGCATCCAGTGCCTCAACCCTCAATGGCTCGGGATGGCCTGACTGTGTCATTTAGGTGCAAGAGGTACTGGAAGACATCTCCTCAATGTTTTGGGGGTAGGTTCTCTGACCCAGATGGATTCCTTCTGATTTTTACTGTAGCTGCACCCTCCTAGCCCCAAGATTTACATCAGTATTTAATGAAGCGGTGAGGCTTCAGTGCCTCCCACCCTGCTTCATGAAGCATTAATTACCTTGCTCCCTAAAAAGGGCAGAAACAGTAAACAGTGCTCCCAGTTCCATCCCATCTCCCTTCTCAATATGGACATGAAACGTTTGCCAAACTCCTTGCCACCAGGATGTGTCCAGTTATGGGGAGAATTATCCACCCGGACCAGATGAGATTTGTCCCGGGTAGGTTAGAGTCTGATAATACTAGACGCATACTGGATCTGTTATGGGAAGTGCAACACTTGTCAGAACCCATGTCCACGCTGTCCCTAGATGCTGATAAATCATTTGACAGGGTGGGTTGGACATACTTATTTGATGCCATGAGCAGATTTGGCTTCCCCAGACAGTTCATAGATATGGTTAGCGTCCTATACCAGCACCCTACAGCAAGAATCGTAACCCTGGCATTTCAATCCCCGTCTTAGATGGAGTGCCCAACAGGGGTGCCCTTTATCCCCTTTTCTGTTCCTGCTGGTGGTTGAGCCACTTGCACAGAGGATTTGAAATACCCCAAGCTTCCTGGATATCTCAGTGGGAGGAACACATCACAAACAGGCACTATTTGCTGATGACATTACTCTATTCCTCACTGACATCCCTAAATCTCTCACTTCCCTTCAGGCTCTCATAGGACCATTGCAGGATACAAGCTTAATGCCAGCAAATCCCATATCCTCCCATTAAATGAGATCTGTACTCAGAGCCTTTTACAAGTCTATCCATATCAATGCTTAGGGTGAAAATACTTCCACAATAAAAGAGACAATAGAGCCAAAGGCCAGCTTATGCTTGACAAACTGGATGAAGACATAAGCAAATGGGCGCACACATCCTCTCTCTCTGTGGGGAAGGTACATGTTCTAAAGATGATTACTTTTCCAGAATACAGTACATTTTGTCCAACCTCCCAGTTTTCATTCCAGGATCCTTTTTCATACCCTAAATTCAAAAGATCTCCAAGTTTATCTGGGCATGTTCCAAACCCAAAATCAGTCTGCTCACACTCCAAAAGCACTGGAAAAATGGAGGGTTTGGCCACCCATATATGCAACTTTTCCACAGGTGTGTGGTTCTGCACCAAGATGTCTTATGCTGCAACCCTGACGTAGGGAGGCAGTATAGCGCAGTGGTTTAAGGCTCTGAGCTGCAAATCTGGTGACATCCAGCAGATCAGACCTGGGTTTGAATCCCACAGCTTCCACTTGCATACTGTGTGACCCTGAGCAAGTCACTTACCTTCCCTGTGCTCCCAGGTCGCGCCTGTAAAAAAGCTTTCAGCTTAGTGTGCTACTCCTGGTTAAAGAACTAAAAAAAAAAAAAAAAAAAAGCCTCCCCATTACCCATATGGGTCACACTAGAGCTCCACCAAACTAAACAATCTAGCCCTGGTATTTCACAATTGGCCTAACAACAAATGGGCCTCTCCCTGTACAAAATACTCCAAACAGGAATGGAAAAAAATTCCTTAAAGCAATGGGATGGTCCGGTCCACCAAATTCTTCTGCTTGGAACAACCTCATTCTCCAAATAGACAACAAGACCGTCAACTGGACAACATGGAGAAAATCTGGTATATCGACCTTGGGACCTGTATGATTCTGCTACAGGGGTGATAGTGCCCTTTGAAGCCTTAAGAACCACGGGAGCCCTGTGTGGAGAAGGGAGGATCTATTTCTAGCAATATACCGCCAGCTGAGAGATCTCTTTCAAACTGCTCTTGTCCCCATGCATATATTGCCTAATGTCTTTTTGGATGACTGGATTGGGGGTCTAACCTCCCTGCGACTTTTGATAAGCAAACTGATGAAACTATGGGAATCGCATAAACCTACACCTATCCTCACAGTACTTAAACAAAAATGGAAACATGAGCTGGGAGAGCATATCCCTCCAAGGGACTGGAGTGTATAAGTCCAGCAAAGAGCTTATGGCCAAAACCCTGCAGTTCAAAATTTTGCACAGAGCATATCGGACCCCATTGGCCCTATACAAAAGGGGGCTAAAGGAGCACAGAGACTCTTGGCGCTGCTCCTCCCCGCAGGCATCACTCACCCATAAACTGTGGATGTGCCCGATGCTCAGCCAATACTGGGATCAAATCTGGGCCTTCTGTGCTCAGGTGACACAGATCCCACTGGTCAGAGACCCAGTCTTGGGTATCCTGGGACTCCCACTACTGCCGCAACAACACCCTATCAGCCAACCCTATTTACTTTGGCTTAATGGGGCCTTAGCTGTAGTTAAGTGGGTCATTCTCTGACACTGGGGAGGCCTGTTCTTTCCTGCTTATAGAATGGGGGGCATTGCTGGCCCTAACTGCAAGATACGAGCAGACAGGACATGCAGCCATGGGTACGTTTGCAACCTACAACCAGAGTTGGGGTCCCTACCTAGAAATCAGAAAAAAAAAAAACTCCCTTGTTCCTCCATAGGTGAAATGTGTAACTCTGACTCACGGACCTAGTTATATGACTGTTTCTTTGCCTCTAGAAGCACCCCATGCATATACAGTTGTTGGGCATAGAAGCATAGGCTTGTGCTTTCTTTACGCTTTTTTCTCTGCCTGATGCCATACCCCCCCCCGCTTGTGGGGGAAGCTGAGTGTGTGGGGAATCTTTTCTCCCATATCCCTACATATTGCAAGCCTTCTTTATACCAGCTGTGTTGCTTGGAAAAGCCCAGGAACCTTTCCTGGGTAAGGGAACACTAACTATTCATCTTAACTAGATAAACCAATTATAATGAGATTGACTCATAGCCACTAGATGGCCATGCATTTGACAGTAAAGGTGCTGACCTAGACTATTTGCTTATATAAATGACCTTGCAACATTGATACCCTGTTTTCCCTTGGTGGACTTTGTCCATTAACTTACTATTTTAAGACTTCTTTAATCCTGTAGTTACAGAGATTGTGGTACAAAATGTTATTTAGTGGATAGTCACAAATGGCTAATACTGTGTAGAAAGGGTCCCAAAGGTCATATTTTCCTGCACTGGATGTTTCTTGATTTTGCATGGTGATTTATTACATGGCCTCCTCCTGTAATGCTTGTAGACCCGGCCACAATGTCTGCTTACTTTAACCTTACTACACCCGATAAGGACACATATTTATTTATTTATTTATTTTTGTTAACGGTAGGTACACTAGACAGCATCGCTGCCTATTTTCTGGTACGACCCTGGAGATTACGACAAAGTGCGTGAGACAATAATAGATACAAGAAAACATCATGGGATCAAGTAGAAGTCAGACATAGTACACTTATACAACATTTCAGCACTGACAGTACATCTGCAGGAAGCTATATGCAGTAACAAAACAGAAATATAAGTGCAAATAACTAACAGTCATAGAATTTTCAAATGGTAAACTCCTCACACAGCTATATAGTAACTGAACTACCTGCTGATTTTATACCGTAGCTGTTTTTTGAATCTTTACTAATTGTATTTACCATTTGAAAATTCATGTATGTATTTCATAAAAAACTTAAAAAAAAGAAAAATAAATACCAGAATTAGGAAATATAAACAATGAACACTGGAAACCCTATTTATTATTTTATGTAGTAAGATCAGGTCACCCCTTTCTCCAGACTATGAAGTCCCAAAGCTGATAGTCATAATTCACAATTCTAGCCTTTGCAATCCATGGATACTTTTGGTGAATTGTCTCTGAATCCTCTCCAAGGACTTTATTTCACCTCTTAGAGTTGGTAACCAAAATTATTTATTTAGTTATTTGCATTTTGGTAACCGGGTAGGCCCACTGAGATGGAATGTCCCTTTTTCAGGGACAACTCGGGAAACAGGGTTTTAAAGGGAGGAACAGTGATACAATAAATAATAGCACATGGTAAGTGTACACAGACACTTTTACACAAACATACATAATAAACAAAGCAAAATGTCACACAGGCAGTAAATTAAGTTACATCTTCAAAACTGGTATAGGGATAAAGTCAGAGAACGATAACTAAGCAAAGCATATGTACTATTAGGCATAACTGTATGCAGAGTATACAGGCACAGGGAGAAATATTTACAGCTGAGACCACCCAGACAATCAAAACGTGACTAGCATAGCACCAGAGCACAGCGTAATAAATAAAGGGAGGATAAGCAGGCTCAGGTAAGGAACCCAGAAAGGGCAAGAATAATCCATGTAGCCTAGTGAGGAATCTATACAGGGATGATTACATTTCAATGTCTACTGCTAAACCCACACTTAAGTGGGGGTTGGTCCCAGTGTGCAGTTTGGTTTACTTCCTGTTTACAGTAGTATAGTAGATTGTAGCACACAAGTTTTACTTAGTTATAGGCTGAAATCTGTTACTACAAATTCCAGAATCCCCTGCAGCTGGCATCAGTAGGCAGCAGTTAGAAGATTCAATATCCTGCAGTGCATGTTAGAGTGTATATAAATTCTGATCTTTTTGTTTACTGATCCTGCTGTCCTCCACGGGCCATGTACAGTCACAGAGGACTGTACTCAGCCCCTGGAGAAAATCAGAACTGGAAAGCATCTGATCAGAGATTATGAAAGCTCTAACATGCATTGCAGGCTATTGAATCTCCCACTGCTGCCTACCACTTTGATGTTGGCTGCAGGGGATTCTGGGATTTGCAGTAAAATAAGATGTTGGCCTACAACTAAGGAAAATTACTCTGGTATAATCTAACATACTAACATACTAATTGCCAGCAGATTAGGCCTTATGGTCTATCGAGTCTGCTTGAACCTCAGATGCCTAGTTGGGGACCGAGGCCCTCCCCCCCTTGTGTTCCAGAAACCCCTATCATCCATCCCCACCCCCCTGGGCCAGGCCATCATCTGATACATCTGCTTTCTGTGTCTGTCCCACCCTCTTGAAGCCCTCCACTGTGGATCTCTGAACCAGCTCGCCAGGCAGCACATTCCAAGGATCCACCACCCTCTCAGTGAAAAACCTCCTCCTCTTTTCCCCCCTCACCCTTCCATCTTCCAACTTCAAACCATGCCCTCTGGTGATACCTCCCTGCTTTAGTCTAAAGATCCCCTCCATGTTTACCCTATTTATTCCCTTGAGGTACTTGAAGACCTCAATCATGTCACCCCTGTCTCTCCTCTCTTCCTATGAAAACAGACAGAGCTCCTCAAGTCTGTCCTCATACTACACTACAGTAAACAGTAAGTAAACCAAAATGTCTTTGCCCAGGAAGTGCACATTGGGACCAACCCTATACTTGAATGTGGGTTCCTTTGTGTTGACTGTCCCCTTTAATACAGCCAAGTATTTTTGAGGCCTTAGCACCAGTGTTTTATTATTATTATTATTATTACAGAATGTAAGTCAAATTGTATTATTACTCCCAGGTTCCTTTCTTCATTGACACTTTTGAGCAATGTATTTCCTATTTAGTAATCCCTTCTGGAATGATGATTACCTAACTGCATCACAACACATTTTTGTGAAACTGCATGCCCTATGAAGAAGCACGACTGTATTGTTATATTTTGTCAGTGTCAGAGCCAGTTACTGATGCTCCACGCAATTTGATGTCATCCTCAGATTTGATCACCTTACTAACTTTCCCGATGTGCATGTCACTGATCCAAATGGTAAACAAAACTCGCCCAGCATTGACCCTAGGGAACACCACTACAGACTTTAATGCTATCTGGGATTTTTTCTCCAATTCTAAATGTTATGGTATCCATCTGCTGTCCAATTATGTACCCATTTTTGTAGTTCTAGAATCCATGCCCATTGTGCCCGTTTTATTGCTTAGTTTATCATATGGTACTTTGTTGACTGCCATGCTGGAATCGAGGAATACCACTTCACTTGGTATATTTAAATCCAATAATTCACTAATAGGTTCACAGAAACATATCAAAATGGTTGACAGGATCTATTTTTAGTAAAACACATTGAGAATGGGTCATTACACGGTCCAAGCCATCTGTTTCTATCATGTAATCTTTTACTACTGTTACCCAGGACTGGCATTAGACTGATACGTATGTAATTAGACGGTAGGGCTTTGGAACCTTGGACCACCATCTCTAACCTTAGCAAATGCCTTTGCAACTCCCTTACCCCTTCCTCACTGTCTACCCTGCCACAGAGCTTGGTATAGGGTTACCAGATGTCATCTTTTACAAGGACATGTCCTCTTTTCCAGCTGCCAAATATTCTTCATATACCTTCTCTATCCTGTTGCATTATTATTATTTTTATACTTTTTTTTACTCTCTCCTACCCAGGACCTCCTTGTAAATGAGCTGTGAAGGCGGTGGAGACTTGAAACCTATTTACTTGGGGTCTGGCACAAGGGCTCACTGGAGGAGGGACTAAGTGTCATCTTTTTGGCATCCCAAAATCTGGTACCCCTAGCTTGGTATCATCTGCAAAGAGACGTATCTTGCCCTGTAGTCTTCCTCTCATGCCACTGATGAAAATATTGAAAAGGAGTGGACCAGTTTTGTGAAGGAGTTTTACTATTTTTTGCTTTCCACACTGTCAGAACATGTCCTGTGTGGAAAGAGAGATATTAGTTGTTATGGATGGAGTAAAAGTGTCTTCTGCAGTCTTCAGGATTCTTGGTTCAGTCTCATTTGAACTTGCACTTGCCTTAAAAGAAGCCTCAGAATTTCATTCTGTGTGATCTTCTCAAAAGGAAAGGATTGGTTCGTTTGGTTGGTTGGTTAGAGGAACTGGGACTATGTTGGGAGATATGAATCTAGTATATTTCTCCACTTGACAGAAAAGGTGCAAGAAGCATGCAAGAATTCCATCTGTCGTGGTAGGCACTGGGTGGCCACAGACAAGTGGAGCCGGAAAAGGGTGCCTGAGAGACCCACCGCAGAACCAGATATCCATTCAGACTAAAATGGTTGTAGATGCCCTCCTAAACTTGCAGAAATTTCCATGCCATTGGATTCAGAACTAATGTGGAACAGAATGAATCACTTTCCAGGTGAGAAAGTGTCATAGACTGCTAGAAGAATGTTCAACCTCCAGGTCCCTGAACAGAAGTAATGATACATCCAGCTACATGTGTCTTGCCTATTCATTTAGAGACTACTTTAAAGAGGACAGCAAGTGAAAATAAAGTTTGGACCACTACATGCATCCTGATTTTATTAATACGATTTGTGTGATAATGTAAAAAAAAGACATTGTGTGCTTTATTCTTTGTGTGTGATATTTGTGTGTGTGTGTGTGCTTTGTTCTTTGTGTGTTTGTGTGATATTTGCGGTGTGTGTGTGATATTTTTTTTGTGTGTGTGTGTGTGATATTTCTGATTTAACTGATTTTGTCAATATGGCTGAAACTGGAGCCAATTCAGGTTGTCTTCCAGTTTTCAGCACAGAGAACTGAGCATGCGAGTTTTCTTATGACATGCTTGTTTGTGAGTTGGCATCATCTGTCGTCTGCCCACTGAGCAC
This sequence comes from Neoceratodus forsteri, assembly GCA_016271365.2. NCBI lineage: Eukaryota > Metazoa > Chordata > Ceratodontiformes > Ceratodontidae > Neoceratodus > Neoceratodus forsteri. Next base: position 1,754,924,675 of record CM057452.1, read on the forward strand.
TCTGCACTCATTCCCTTCCCATCCTAAATCAAGTGACTAAAGAGCTGTGTTTTTGCTGCATGTCTCCCCCCCCCAATTGCAACTACAGTGTATATATATTTTTTCTAGACACAACCAACTGAAGTGGGTAATTTTTAAGTCATTAATTTACTTCTTAATGGGCCTGATATTCAAAAATTTGCCAGGGCGCAAATCATAGTTTGTGGACACAAACTGAGCTTTTTAAATTTCCCATATTAAAAAGCCAGGTTAGCATGGGCAAACAAGGTTTGTGCCTTAGCAAACTGTGTGGGGGGCCTCAATGCAAATTGAGTGGTGGGGACCTGAATATCAGTGCAGTCCAATATTCAGAGTATTTGTGCCATGCAAGGGCATTTTGTGCAGTCCTCTTACACCACGCAAATACCTCCAACCTAAACCACAACTTACTCCTGTGCAACCCTAGAGATCGACAGAAGAAGTGCTTTGTCCCCCCAATTCACAAAACACAGTAGTCCTTGTATCTTGTGGTGCTCCCTCCCTCAATCCCATCCCTGTATAGAAATGTCATGTCTGTGGTGTCTAGTTGTGCCTCCTCCCTCTGATCCACCACACATAAAGTGAAAACAGTTCTCTTGTGCTAGTGGTTCCTCCCCCACACCCATGCCCATGTATGAAGTATTATTCATGGTGTCTAGCGGTCCTTCCCTCTCCCTCTCCTCACCCATGCCCAATGTTTAAATCTTAGTCCCTGGTGTCCAGTGGTCCCTCCCCTTGCCCACCTATACCTGATGTTTAAGTCTTAGTCCCTGGTGTCCATTGATCCTCCCCACCTGCACCCATGCCGATGTTTAAGTCTTAGTCCCTGGTGTCCAGTGGTCCCTCCCCACCCTCACCCATACCTGATGTTGTAAGCATTATTTCCTGGTGTCTGGGTCCCTTCCCCCACCCGCACCCCTGCCCAGTGTTTTAAGCCTTAGTCCTGGTGTTCAGTGGTCCCCTCACCTGCACCCATGCTCAGTGTTGTAAGTATTATTCCCTTCTGTTTAGCAGTCCCTCCCCCACCCAATCCCCATCTCTGTTTGGATGAAAGGGCCCCCACTTTGTCAAGTCCCCCCACAGTGACAGCCATCCTGCCTCAGCCATTCAGGAAGGCATTTGCAAGGAAGTCCACACTGCATAGCCGCGGTCCCATGCCCCAACAGTGATCTGCTCTCCACCCAGCCCAGCCCTCACTGATGGTTAGTGTTTCCTCTCCACCCACCGCACACAACCCCACCTGGTCCCCTTACCTGACTCTTGGTGCCAAAGGGAATCAACAGTGTGCGACACAGTCCTCCACACATCACCTTAGCTGCCTGCTGTTTAACAGTAGCAGGGAGCGCGGCTTATTTATAGGGTATGGGTGATGTGCCTTGCCCTATAAATAAGTCATGCTCCATGCTATTGTAAGACAGAGGGTGGCTGAGTTGGTGTATGAGGGCTGTGTCACTCACCATCGATTCACCACAGCACTGACAGCCAGGTAAGTGGGAAGGGGGGGTTGTCGGTGCTATGGGTGGAGGGGGGAGACACTAACCACCATCAAGGGATGGACTGGGGGCGTAGATCACTGTTGGGGCATGGGGTTGGGGTTTGATGTGGCGAGGGCACTTCCTTGAATACAGCCTCCCGCACAGCTGTGGTGGGATGGCTGTCACTGTGGGGACCCGGAAAATGGTGGGGCTTTCATCTGAACAGGGACGGAATCAGGTGGGGAGGGACTGCTAGACACCAGCGAATAATACTGACAACATCCGCATGGGTGCGGGTGGGAGGGACCACGGCACACCAGGGACTAAGACTTAAAACATCAGGCATGGGTGTGGGTGGGGGAAGGACCAGTGGACACTAGGGACTAAGACTTAAAACATCCGGCATGGGTGCGGGTGGGTGGAGGGACCATGGCACACCAAGGACTAAGACTTAAAACATCAGGCATGGGTGCTGGTGGGGGGAGGGATCAGTGGATACCAGGGACTAAGACTTAAAACATCTGGCATGGGTGCAGGTGGGTGGAGGGACAACGGGACACCAGGGACTAAGACTTAAAACATCGGGCATGGGTGCAGGTGGTGGGAGGGACCAGTGGACACTAGGGACTAAGACTTAAAACATTGGGCATGGGTGAGAGAAGGGGGAGGAACTGCTAGACACCAGGGAATTATACTTACAAACATTTGGCATGGGTGCAGGTAGGAGAAGGGACCACTAGCACCAAGGAAGTGATTGCACTTTACAGGTGTGGGATCAGAAGGAGGGGGAAACCACTAGCACCAGGGATAGCTCCCTGGGACTGAACAGTTGGGGACACAGTGCCACGCAAACCAGCTTTACTCCCCCTGCAAATGAGTCCATAATGGGCATGCAAATGGCCCCATAGTGCCTTACATGCCCAGTGGGCTCATTTGTAAATGTAAATATATGTAATGTAAAATTTATTTATATAGGGTGCCTTTCCTATGCTTAGGGTGCCCTTACAATAATTACAACAATATTTAAAATGCATAGCATTAATAAAACATATATTATACATCAAGTATGTAGGAATGTTTGATAAAACAAAAAGGTTTTAGGGAATTTTTAAAGATTTCTACAGTCAGGCTATCGTATCTGACGAGGCAGAGAATTCCACAGGGTAGGTGCCATAAAGGCAAAAGGTCTTCCACCAGATGTTTTTGGAATCACCCTTGGAATCTCTAGCAATCCCTCATCAGATGGTCAGAGTTGTAGAGAGGGACAGTAAGAAGACAGGAGTTCTTTCAGGTAGTGAGGTCCCAACTCGTGTAGATAATCTGCCACTGTATAGGCAGCCAGTGCAGATCCCACAGCACAGGTGTTATATGACTGAATCTAGGGACCCCAGTCAATAACCTGGCCGCTGGCCACCGAATTCTGCACTAACTGCAAGCAGCGGATATCCACCCCCGGCAGCCCTAGATAGAGGGCATTGCAGTAGTCAAAACGACTAACTAAGGTGTGGACCAAGGTAGGAAGATCTTCAGGCAGAACCAGGTGTTTCACCCAGGCTATATTCCTTAGATGAAAAAAGGAAGACTTGACTATGGCCAACACCTGCACCCTCATGGTCAAGCCCTCATCAAATATAACACCTAGGTTACGCACCTGGCTAGAGGCCATAAGCGGGGTCCCCCCCAGACATAAACCTGAGGGCTTCCCCACCCATGCCCCTGACATCCTAACTCCAGAATCCACCACCAATTCTTCTGTCTTACCTGGTTTCAGCCGAAGCTAGCTGGTACTCATCCAGCTCTGTATCTCCAGTAGGCAATTTTTAAACACTGTGATTGAATCAAACTCCCATTCAGGTACAAAAGACATGTAGAGTTGAGAATCATCAGCATAGCAATGAAAACTCAGCCCATACCATCTTATAATGTCCCCCAATGGAAGCATATACACCACAAATAACATAGGGGACAACACTGAACCCTGTGGAATCACGTAGGGCAGGTAGTGAGGAGCCGAGGAATAAATCCCTGATACCACTCTCGGAGACTATTTGCATAAGTCCGTTTGAATATCAGAAATTGCACTCAGGCACTATACCTTGGGGCTCCCTATTTTGGGAGCCATGTTGTGAACATCATAGGTGCTGGGCAGGGTCACCTAGGGCCCATGGCCCTGCCACTTTCATAAGTGGCCCTATCACTTTTCGCTATCATGGTAATATATTTAATAGGGGAACATGTACACCTTGCATCCTTGGCCCTACCACTTTTTAAACCGTTCCGGCACCACTGACTGACATGGCCCTATATATTCAGTCAAATAGTGCCAGTGCTCTGCTCCACTGAATATAGCATCTTCAGGCACCTTGGCTATTGCAAGGTAGAGCAAAAATTTTTGCGCTCCGCTTTTTGCATTTTTTTAATATTGGGCCCCATATGTTTATTTTCTTTTGCCTGTATATTTTTCAGGTGGCAGTCGTCTCTCAAAAAGTGACGCATCAGCTTTGGGTATTTTCCATTTTTCTAAATGTGCCATATAGTGTCATTTGGTTTTGTTATTTGAGACGCTACCCTGAGATACACTAGAATATCTACTGTTTATATTATTGCCACATATACAGTAACACAGCAACCTCCTGCAAACCTAATCCCACCCATCATGCTCACAACAACTGGACAACAACCAGGACTATCACGTGACACCGATTCGTGCATCACCTTGGTTTACCTACTCAGATTTACACTGTTTCATAATGAATGTATGGTCTGGTATGATCTCGTGGTGCTGGTAGTTTGTGGTATGCTGAATAAATATGACTTTAGTTTATGTATAAGCTCTGACCACCTGTTTCTATTGTTGAGGGTGGGGGACAACGAGTTTGAAGGTAACTTATTTAATGTAATATATTATCGAAAATGTTGCAGTACTGGTGAGAGCAGCTTCAGACACCCCCAACACACACACACACACACACACACACACACCCAAATACAGTGAGCGTGGGGTTGTATTTATTTTGAAGAACCAGAGAAAGTTAATCTCCATGAAGATTTTTTTAATAAGAAGCAGCTCACATCCCATCTCTCTCACTCACTGTTGTTCTCTGACAGATGGAGTAAATTAGCCACGTGGAGCCTGGATGGAGAGACCCTATCACAACTAAATAAATATATTAAAAATCTCACACGTCCCTATCAATCTGTGCACTGTCTGAGTGGGAGAGAGACTGTCAGCAAAATGGAGAATGTCAGGCAACTATGACATGTTTCTTTTTTATGAAAAGCAGTCATATCTACTCTTGCTTAATCTGTAATAATTTATTTGTTTTATCAACCAGGTTGGTGCGCTAGACAAACATTTGCCTATTTTCAGGCATGACATGGGGGAGTACAAAACCAATACACAGTACAGTACATGACAATGATAAGTAGAACATGGGAACAATATCAATGGTAAAGTTCAGTAGTCTACAACAAGCATACATTCAACATAACAGAGTACTCAAAGTGACAAGTGCTAGGATGTAGGTAAACATAGGTAACGTTTTTGAATTCAGGACTAGGACGAAGTACACACAGCCAGCTGTTGTAAGTGGGTTCCAGAAAATATGGGTAGCAGAACAGTGTCTGATATTAGCTAGGATGATGTTACAAAGTTCTGAAGCAGAGACTGAAAAGACTAACTTCCCTAGTTTGGTCCTAGTTCTAGGTATGATTAGGAGGTCTGGGAGGGCTAGATCATAAGATCTGAGTTGGTAGGGCAACAGAAGTGAGGCAAGTGATTCAAGCACCTGATTCTGAATTATAATGTAAAGCCACCCAGAGAGAGACCCCACAGGGCAGAAGGGAAGCCACTCAAGTTTTGAATACAAAGAGCTAGTTGACTACTACCAAGGGAAAACAGCAGACACTTATATGCCACATCCCATTTGTGCAAAATAGATCTGGAGGCTTCAGAAAAAACAAGTAAACCATAAGAAAGTTTGGGGAGGAAAATACCTCAGGCAGTGGCCAAACGAGCTCTGGGAGAGAGATTTTGGCTAGCTGGTTAGCTAGCTAGCTAGTTAGCTAGATCTATCTAGCTGGTTAAATGAGAAATAATAGCTGCAGAGGCTACACTGCTGACACAGAATGTTAACAGGTACTCGTGTAGAAAGTCTGCATGAATGAAGACGTCAGCAGATGACAATGCATCCCACAAGACAAACTCAAGATTTAACCAAACACTGGGAAATGGCTAACCAGTATGGGCAGAGTAAAACAAAACAAAAAGAAGAAAATGAAGACAAGACACCATATTGATTTTAGATAATTGATTGCCATGTGGAATGCAGTAAAACATGTGTCCACATCCTTTACTGCTATCCTGTCCCCTTTTAACTTGGGCCTGCAAGTAACCCAATTACTCAACAGGTTAGGCTGAGTCCTGGAAGGTTGCTTGAAGCAGAGCCCAGCAAGGAAGTCAATAAAGAATAAGAGACTGAAGGAGGAGGTCCTGGGTGCTGCATAGTGTTTGGTGTGTTCCCCTTCTTTCAGACCTGTGGTGTTCAGAAGTTGAAAAATACAAATATACATGATCTTCCCTTGTCAATCTTCACCATTCATTACTGCTTAGGTGTAAGCCGGAGGCGCGCACCCGTCCGGGGAGCTTTTTTTTTTTAAAAGCTAGTACTTAGCGCCACCCTCGAGAGTGACGTCATGCGTCATCTGCGAGGTAGCCATTAATATGACAACTCCTCCTCCAACTCAGTTCTGTTTCTCCCGCCGTCGAGGCAGCACCTGTCAGAGCGCTCTTCTGCTAACTGCGTCATGACTCCTGATTTTCCCGCTTTTCGGCGTAACCCGGTAAGACTGTTCCTTTTCTTTCTAAAAGTGGCGCGGGTGTGTTTCCTACTGTTTTCTCTCAATAGTTTCGCGTTATGTCGGTTCGAGCTAAACATTTTTCCAAGGCGGCCAGCGCCCCCTGCTCGTCGGTGCTCCTGTGGCTAGCATTTCTCCGTCTCGGACCGGGCAGCGTCTGTCTTCATTGCCTGGGACCCAACCATGATATGGATTAGATGCGATGCCTGTTTCTCCATGGACCGCCCGTGTCCTCGAAGTCAGCAGCGTTCAAGCTCGGCAGGCCCCGACCTTGAGGGGATGACGTCGCTCGAGGACTCTCAGGTAAGGTCTCTAGGCCCTTCCCGGGTCCCCTCCGGGCCTGTCGATCCGAGGAGGAGGGTCTCCTCGTCTTTTCTTGCCGAGGAGGAGGCCCTTCTGCGGTGTCGGGGGCGTCGCGGTCCCTCCCGGGCCGCGCAGCCGACACCGCCGCAGTCACCTCCTTGAGGTGCAGGCCTCTGTCGAGGCCCTCAACTTCTGGGCCTGGCACTGGTGGACCTTCGACGCCGCCTTTCAGCGCTGCCTCACCTCCCGGCGCCATTGGCCTGATCTTGCCTCCTTCCGGCGCCGGCTCGGTTTCCGGCACTGGGAGCGGTTCCGTTTGTCCTGGCGGTGCCTTGGGTGGTTGGGAGTCGGGCCTGGCTGTTGCCAGCGTTGGGGGGGCGAGCGGCGCCGCCATTGGTACCGGTGCCGTTCGCGGCGCCGTTGCCTCTGGGACCCCTGGGGTGGCCAGCATCGAGGTCCAGCTTTTCTCGTCCTTCTCGGAGGACGATGATTCAGATGTGGACCCATCCTGGCACCCCCACTCTTCGGAGTCTGGGTCCCCTGTGGCTAGAGGTACCAGGCCCCCTCCCTCTGTCCCCCCTTCCGTCCTCTCCTGAGGGCTCCCCGGCTGGGGGTGGCCGGGGGTCCCGGAGGGAGGCGTGGGGGTGACGGAGGGGCTCCCTCTCCGGAGGCCAGTGACAGCTACCCCGGGTGCTGTTGCCCCTCTGGGGTAGGGGGCGCTGCTGTCGAGGAGGAGGGCCCTCTCAGAGTCCGAGGGGTTGAGGGGCAGAGGATTGGGCCCTCGGTCTTCTTTGGCCACCTCGGGGGGGGGTGGCCAGGAGCCGTTGCGCCGAACCCTGCCCTTCCCTCCGGGGCTCTAGGGTGCCCTCCAGCGGCGTTGTTGCGGGCTGCCCTTCTGGATCCATGCAGTCCCAACATCGTCACAGGGGAGGTTCTCCCCCTGGGCTCTTCCAGGCTTCGCTTCCCCAGAGTTCCGTTTTGCTGCCTGGTCTGCTGTCCGGGACCCCTCCAGCTAGGGCTTTGTTCCCTGGATTCCAGAGTCCTGGCAGAGATCTGTTGCCTCCTTGTAGGTGCCCCTCTCCCATATCTCTGCCTCCACCACCCCCGCTCCCAGGCCATGTCGGGCCTACGAGTCCGTTATCTTGGGAGCAGTTCAGAGGGTCTGCGCGGCCTTCATCATGTTAGATACATGCATGAGCTGGTCTTTCGACTCTCCCACCACGAAAGTCTTCTGGGCATTCCAGCTCCCTATCATCCTCAACTCCTTCCTCTGAGGGAGAGGAACCCCTGCTCATCTCTCCTCCGATGCTGATTTCACGTGATATCAGCTTTTCCTTTCGAGGATGGTGAGGATCTTAGGATTTCCTATGTTTGGAGAGACAATACGAGCGGAGATCGTGAGTTCCTCGGTGAATTCAGTGCCCAGCATTTGGTGGTACCTTCCTGGCCTATCCCCTTCCAGGAGGCATCTATCCGGTCCTGGCAGTTCCCAGCCGCTTCTTCTCCAGCCCCGGCTGACTGTCAGCGAAGGTATTGTGCACCCTCGGAGTCTCTAGGTACCCTTCCCAACCCCCCCTCTGGTTTGGTCTACCTGGACACTCCTTCCGGGCGCCGCTGCCTGGCGCACGACCGCCCACCGGATCCGGACTCTCTGCAGTTCGACCGTTGGGGCGAGAGTGTTCCTTCTTCCTCGTGCGGTTGCCTGTATTGCATCACATCAGGCTCACCACGCTGCCTACAGCATTTGTGGTCGATGATGTCCCAACTTTTGGCATCAATGCCTGATACGGAGCAAACCAGACAAGCCGTTGCCCTCTCCATGGTAGGCCTGGAGCTGGCAAGACACCAAGCAAGGGCATCTTACGACGCCAATGAGGTGGCTTCCAGGCTTGCGGGGACAGCGATCTGCATTAGACGGATGGCATGGCTTCGTCTCTCAAGGTTGTCACCCCTGGCCCGGCATAGGGTGATTTGCTCTGCCTTCCGGGGGACCCGTCTCTTCTCCTGTAGAGCGAGGAGGCTTTTGCAGGGGCTCTCTCCGTCTCCTCGTCCTCGGGAGGCACCTCCTAGCTCTTCTCCCACTTAGGCTTCTGTGAATAAGCCAGGGTCTTCCCCTTCTGTTTCTCACCAACAGGAGGCTGGGGGTCTTGTTCCCTCAGGGTCTTTTACGCCTTCCCCCTTTGGGGGAAGAGGAGCTTAGTACTCACCAAGCAGTAGAATAGTGAAGATTGACAAGGGAAGATATGAAAATTACGTACCTACTGTAATTCTTGATCTTCTCTTGTATCTTCACCATTCATTACTGACCCCACCCACCATCCCCTCAGTGGCCTCCTCCTGTGGCTTCTCCCCCTTCCGTCTCCTTCCTCTCTCTGCAAATTTAATAAATAAATAAATAAAAAAGGGAAAATTACTTTCCAATTTTTCCAAAAAAAAAAAAAAATTTTTAAAAGGGGGCCTTAATTCTAATCCAGAAAATTATTTACTCTAAGATTCTTGGTCCGTTTGCTAGAATTGCGGTGTGGTGATCAGGCTGCACAACTATCTCTTTGCCATACCTTCTGGCGAGATACTCCTGGGGGCTCCTGCCTGACTCCGTCTATACAGTTTTAGTCCCGCAATTCCCTGCTACCAGCTGTTAAGCCCTAGAATCACAACCCCCTTTATTCTTGCCTTGCAGAGCAGAGGAACGGGTACGATTATTTTTCCCTTTCTAAAAAAAAAAAAAAAAAAACTGAGGGAACTCTCTCCGACTGCTGAAAGGCAATCCCTGGCTTATAGGGTCATGCTCCTAAAGCCTGCAAGTTATGCTCTGTCAAAAAAAAAAAAAAAGGGAAAAAGAAAGGGAAGAAAAATTCTTTCCTTTTAATAATGTAGATAATTATTTTCCCTTCAAGTGTCCTTCTTGGACAGTTTTGCAGAAAAGCAGTGCTAACCATGACCAGTTCTCGCCAGTCTAAGCCTCTGGCCCTGCCTTGGCAAGTCCGATTGAGTTCCATTTCAATACCTATAAACCGCCTGAAAGGCCTAGATTTTCTATTTCTAAACCCTTGAGCAGCTCTTACATGCTGCCTAGGATTTATCCTTTCCTACTCGGGTGTCCTCCAGTTAAAGGCTTTTTCTCGGCCAGAAGCCCGAAGTTAGGATCAAGGACCATGGCATGTTGAGGTCAAGGACTATGCCCTTCTGAATCTGTCTAGCGGGTTCGGTGAACTTTCTGTTCAGCTCTATCACCAGGGATTCTTGCTCCCCTGCTAATCGAGCCTTAAGCTTTTCAGCTAACTATGCTCGTTGGGCATTCTGGTCTCTTCAATATCCCATCTTTCTCTTCCTCTTCTTCTTCTTCTTCTTCTTCTTTCTTCCTCATTCCTTCTCCTTCCTTCTCTCTCCTCCTAGAGTCGCCCAGGTAAGGAGGCCCTGCGATCCCTAGGTTAGGAATGTTCTTATCTCCTCTGTCCTTTCTCCATCGGCTTATTCCTTTTTCAGTTCATTCTTCCTTACTTTGCTATCCCTTGGCTACCTTGCCTCGCTGTCTCTCTTTTCTATGCTTTCGCTTTTTGCCTCTCCGGCTCACAGAACTGAGTTGGAGGAGGAGTCATCGCTTCTGCGGCCACCCTGCGCATGACGTCACTCTCGAGGGCGGCCGCTAGTACTAGCTTTTTATTAAAAAAAAAAAAAAGCTCACGTGAAGCGGCCCCTCCGCTTACACCCAAGCAGTAATGAATGGTGAAGATACAAAAGAAGATCAAGAATTACGGTAGGTACGTAATTTTCATTTGTGCATGCCTCCCTGAGAGCCACATATCATCACTAGAAATCCCCTAGATACAGCAGTATATACTTGTAATAGATAAACAGATTTTCATCAGGGTAGCAGCGCATGCAAGTAGCTGTGTCAGCATGCGGAGCCAATGACCGATCCCATCCGATGATGTCACTGATTGCAGCGCATATTGTATGATGTCAATAGGGGGCTTCATACAGAGCATGCTTTCAAGGCTACAGAAACAGAAAACCATAAAAGAGAGACCTACAGTATGCAGAAAGAGAACAGGAGGTAAGTAACTATGAACTGGGAATACTGCAGGGCTTTCCTTCCCCTTGAATACTGCATGTTTGCAGTATAAGGATCTCAGTGAAGGAGTGTTGTGCAGGGTACTAAATTTGCAGATGATACAGAGATAGTCAATCTAATGAGGAGGAGGTTGTCTGTCAGCTTACAGAGGGACTGGGAGAGAGTTGGGGAAGGGACTAGGTGGATACATTCCGGATACAGCTTAATATTATTAAAAGCGCAGTTATGCACTTGGGTGTCAAGAACAGTGGCAGAAGAAACATGGTAAAGTGATGGTAACAGAGCAGAAATAAAATCTGGGGATCGTCTCAGACAAGACTCTGAAAAAGGTACAGCTGTGTGCAGCAACTCGTAAGAAGGCCAATGCAATGCTTGAATGCATCAAGTGACGAACAGTAAACAAATCAAGGGAAGTGATATTGCCACTCTACAAAGCACTGGTGAGGCTTCACGTGGAGTACCCTTGCTCAGATCTGGGCACCATACTGCAAGAAAGACATTGTAGAACTGGAAATGGTTCAAAGATGTTTAAGGGCATGGAGAGGCTGGAGTATGCACTCAAACTGCAGCAGCCAATTCCTTTCTTTTTAGAGAAGAGGTGGGTGATTGTGACAATGGCCTCAAGTATGCTGTTTGTTTTAAGCCTTGCATTATTCTGTGTCAGAAATAACAGGAATATCCTGGTCTCTCCTACCACTGCAATTAGGGTGCATGTGTGTGTGTGTGTTTGTGTAGCTAGAGATCTAGAGAGACAGACTGATACATAGGTGGACAGAGACAGACAGGTAGGCATATGTATTTATAAATGTATAATTTGTGACCAGGAAAGTCAGCTTAATCTGTGATTGTTGGTCTCAGGTGCAGCCTGTGGGGTGGGTTACATTGACCTGTTTATTGATGGAGAATGTTGTTCAGGACACTGAGGAAAATCCCAGTCTAATACGTGCCATGGTCTCTAACTTCCACCCAGGCAGCCACCAATGATGGACAGAAAGGACTTTGGTTTAATGTGTCATCCAAAAGATGACACCTCCAACAGTGCAGAACCCCTCCTAGTGCACTCCAGTCTCAGTATTGCCTATTAGCCCAAGTTTCTGGTGTGTGACTAGACCTCATGATCTTCCAACTTCCAGTACCCTTACACTGACAGACAGGTGGACTAGACAACTACCTGTACTCCATACCTCTACCTACACTAACATCTGAACACCAAGAAATGCTAGTGGGCTCAATCACTGAGGAGTAGGCTTGGCAGGCAATAAAAAAACTACACCGGATAAAGCACCAGGCCCAGATGGCTTTACTGCCAACTTCTACAGGGCTTTAGCAACTGAAGTAACCCCCATTCTTACCTGTACCTTTAACCACATGCACGCCCAAGGAATGAGTGACAACTTGCTGACAGATGCTATGATTGCACGTCTACATAAGCCTGACAAGGATCCTGTACATCAGCTACCGCCCTATTTCTGCATCTGTCAGGACAGTAAGCTTCTCACAAAGTTTCTAGTGGGCAGAGTAAACAAAGTATGGGGATACTTCATAAATCCTGATCAGGTAGGATTTATGCCTAGTCAAATGTCCTCACGCCATCTGAGGAAGCTAGGGTACATTTTCTCTGTGTTCCAGGAGCCAACTACCCCTGCGGTGCTGGTCTCCTTGGCTGCACAGAAAGCATTTGATCAAGTCTCATGGCAATACCTCTTCTGCACCCTGAGAAAATCCGGGTTCCAAGCCCTTTATCCAGTGGGTTAAATGTCTATACTCAAAGCCTCAAGCAAAGAGTGTACTGCAATGGGTTTTTTTTCAGATCCTATCCAGCTCTGAAGAGGAATGAGGCAGGGCTGCCCTCTAACCCCTCTTATTCAGTCTTTATCTAGAACCCCTAATCCTAACACTCAAAATGCACCTGGAAGTCCAGGGTGTACCCATAGGGTAAATAACATATAAAATGTCAGTCTATGCTAACATATCTTACTGCACCTCACTCACCTGACCACCTCCACACTCGCAGCCCCGGCCACTATAGCAAAGGTTGGCACTATCTCAGATTATAAGCTAAATATAAATAAAACCCAGGTGATGCCCTTGAATGTAGGTGTTAGTAAAACCAACATTGCAAGTCTGGGCCTCCCAGCAGTCCCTAAGAAACTAAGGTACATGGGTATAGACTTCAGCTGAGATGAATCCCTAATGTACAAATGCAACCTCGACAACCTGGTCACCAAAGCCAAGCAAGGCCTAGAAAGGTGGAGTAGTCTACCACTATCACTGTGGGGGCAAATAAATGTCATTAAAATGAATATCCTCCCTAGAAACCTATACCTCTCGAGCATGATAAGTGTCTACCTTCTGCTAAAGTGGCTTTCAACCCTGTACACATACATTTCAAAATGTATTTGGTCTAATAAAGGTCACTGTAGAGCACACACAAAACTGGCTAGACCCAAAATTTAGGGCAACCTCTGCCTACCCCACTTCAGCACTTACTACTTTACTACTCTGCCACACATGCAAGCAACTATATAAAATGGTTGATAGCACTGCAAGAGAACAACCCCCAGATTTATACACCGCTCTCTGGCTCACAACTGAAATCAAGCTGCACCCAGATATAGGTATGGAACTGATATCACTCATTCACATTGCCCTTAAGAAGCTCCTGCACACACTCAAACCCACAACAATTGGTACCTCACTGTAAGTACATGCTCAGCTATGCAGACTGCTAAACATAACTCCCATGAAAGTCAAAACTTAGCCCATATCGACAATCATGATTTCAAACAAATGGATTCCTTATAAGACCATCCTTCTGGTCAGGGGTTTGCCTCCCTCTATAGCAGAATTTATAATGGCAGGCATTGTACCTTACAGGAATTTTAAGATCCAATACCGCACAGATGATGGGTATGTATTTAAATGTATGCAAATAACATGTTATATCTAAGAATATGGGTCCTCCACCCTCTAAGAAATGAAGTAAAATTTTATTTATCAAGCCCCATCCTAGAGGCTGTGGGTGCTGTACAAGCAAGCAAGAGTTTGAAATAAATAACATACGTCAGTTATAAAAACATATATCAAACAACAGCAAACATTACCTAACTAAAGTCCTTGCTTAAAATAAATGATTCAGCAGTCAACTATTACTAAGAGTCATAAACAATTCATAAATGTCTCTCTAAAAACATGTGCCTTCAGATCCGCTTAAACACCTCCACTGCCTGGGCCTCCCTCAGGGATCCTGGAAGTGAGTTTCACAGGCCCAGGCCTGCCACCTCAAATGATCGATCTCCAGAGGTCTTCAGCCAAGGCCTAGGAACCACCAGAAGGCCTTTGGTGGAGGAGCTGAGTGAGTGCACAGAGGGGACAGGGGTCGGGAGATCACTCAGGTAGCCAGGTCCCAATCCGTATAGGGCCTTGTAGGTGAGAAGACCCACCTTGAAGGTGATCCTCCACCTCACTGGCAGCAGTGCAGATCATGCAGAACCGGGATCACATGACAGGATCTGGGAAGGTCTGTCAGCAACCCGGCTGGTGCATTCTGCACCAGCTGCAGGTGATACAGAACCCCTCCACTGACCCTGAGGTAAAGAGCATTGCAATAGTCAAGTCTAGACGTTACAAAGACATGTGCCTGCTGGCCCGGTGGTGCTGAGGGCTGAGGCACTGGGCATCTTACTTCGTGTCGCGCCGGTGACCCGTGTTCGGGAACAAGCATGTGCCACTGGGGTTGGGAGGGGGGAGAAAGATTGAACATCCCCAGGACTGCTCTCCTTCTCTGGGGAAGGGGTTAGCAGTACTCGGCAATTGCCTGCCTGCAAGTGGAGGCTGGGAGGTGGCACGCCAGTGCTGGAGATTGTGGACGAGAGAGTGCAGCAGGTGCTTGGCCGGCATGCGCACTGCCACTGCTGGCGCCATTGCACACTGCATTCCTTGGAGGAAGCGAGAAAAAGTGGAAAGGGAGTCCTCTGCAGGATGACGATGGTCCCCCACTGCATCGGCCCAGGAAGGCACCTCCCGGACACTAAATCTGGTCTGGTGGGTTGGTCACTCCCCACCCCTGCCATACGGCCAAATCGTGGGGTTGAGGATGTGGTCTCATGCCGGTGCCACATGGGGGTGTCAGATGGTAGCAGAGGACTCTGGGAGGCGAGAAAAAGAAATAACTAAAAAAAAAAAAAGCAACAAAGGCATGTACCTGTGAGGGCAGGTTGTCAGGTGGGATTAAGGCTTTAATCTGGGTGGTATTCCTAAAGTGGTAAAAACTATTCCAGATGACGGACGATACCTGAGCTTCAAGTGCCAAGCCACCTGGACAGACAACAGTTATGAGCGATCAGTGTTATGGTGTCAGCTGCAGAACTCTCACACTCTGTTTCCTCTTTGTACTAAGTCATATTATTTAACCACTTAAAATAAAAATCAGAAGGACAATGGCAATATTGATAAACAGGTTACACAGAGACTACCTTTGGCTGGATTTGGATACGGTCAGATGTCTACCTACTATATACACAAAAGAATGATAAATCCAGACTCACACAATGTAACATACTGAATAATCTTTATTACATGCCAGTACAATTGCACAAAATGGGTAGACTCTTTTCAGAAGAATGTATTCGACATGGTAAAGAGAAGAGATCTCAGCTTCATATCCTCTGGGACTGGGAGCTGTCTTGTAGCTTCTGGGACACAATCAGGGTTAAGACAAACCTTGTACTTGGTATAAAAGATGTATTCACCTGAAATCTGCATCCTTGAGGATATTAGTAGAATATCTGCAAGAGAGAGGAGATGACACATTGCAGTAATAGCAGCTTCTGCCAAAAGAGTAATTCTAAGCATAGGTGGTGGAAGGGTCTGAAAACTGGTAGGGCCAAAGATGTAAGGGGTTCTCCCTCCTCCAGTTGAGTGGGTTTGCATACACCCCTATTTTTGTTATCAAGCAAATTTGTAATATGTGGAGTAACTAAACTCCTTTCCATCAACTGAGAGCATTTACCTATGTCTAGTTCCTTAATGCCCCCCACCCCCCGAACGCCTGGCCCTTTAATTTTCAGTTTTAAAGTTTGACTGACTGTGCTTTAACTCAGAAAGCCATGACCCCAGCCCACCCCAACAACAGGCCTTCACTTTCCAAAATTATTCTGATACCCTGCAAGCCACAAAGAGAGTGATTAGTAAATAACATGGTTTACTGCCGAAGCTGCATTTAAGGCTGAGTCCTCCATAGTAATAAATTAACATGATTGCAAACAGTATTAGGGTCCTATGGCTACACTGCCCCCCCTTCAGCACTTATGATTCTAAGACACTGGCTAGATCAGGAAAATATTATTTATCAAGAATGGTTCCAAGATTTACTTCTTGATCTTTAAATTGAAACAATGATTACTAGTCCGAACAATAGACATAAAGCTTTTGAAAAATGTCTGGACAAATTTTTAACACTATATTCACTTCCACAGGATGATGTATCATAAAGCCAATACAAACCACCTGCGCGAGTGGACACATCATTCATAAGATTTCTCAAGACAGCAATATAGTGCATGGAATACTGTATGCTTATATAATTGTGGTATGTTATTCCCACCATCATATCTGATCTACTGTGAATGAATTCTTTTCACCTCTTCTTAGTTTTTGGGACCCGTGACTTGTCTGTACAGTGTTTGTCTCACTGTGTCATGTTGTGTTGTGTTAATGTATGTTAAGGATAGATAGACAGACAGACAGATGCCAATGGGATGGAATGTGTTTTTGTCTGGCAATGGGTGCCCCTGGTGTTTCTGTTTATTGGGTTGCTGGTAAACCCAACACTGGCACCCGTGGAACCCAGAAAGCTAAGCCACACACCAAAACTGGCCATAAATCTTACTTTGCAAGATACAGTGAAAAGCACCATCATTTTATTGGTGTGTAGTTAATTTTCCTGCACAGAAAGAAAAATGCTGAAGTCTCACAGGGCTCTTGTTTGAGATCATTTTACTTACAGACTTTGGGGGGTCTCTGGCCAACTTTAAACAATGAGTCCAGTAGCAACTTCTTCTATAAGAAAGGTAAACAGAAGACAACCAGTGCCATAGATTTCAAGGGATGTACTCATACCTACAAAATAATGGCTTCCTTCTTGTGATCACAATGGTACCATTAACATACTTGCAGAACTCTATATTTTTATTTATTTATTTAAAAGATGACAACTGGGAAAGACACGCTGAGCCAAGGCTCGCTTCCAGGTGCGACTGGAGGAAAGGGTTGAAAGGAGAACAGCTACAAATACAGTCAACATAGCTATGCCAGGATAACAGTTGTATACAGAGGCAGCGGTCACATGTCCTGGCATAATTTAAATACATCACAGTATGGAGTAAACAATCGAATGTAAAGAGAAGTGCACAGCATGTGTTGCGATAGGGGTAATAAGGTGAAGGGTAGCCACTAGAGGACATAGCAGGTGAGGGTCAAGGGAGAGGAGATAGAGCTAGGGAGTGGGGAAGGCAGGAACAGGAGAGTGCAGGAAGTTACCTTAGGTGGAAGCTTATGTTGCAAATTTGGTGAAGAATCCATAAAATGACTGTTTTACGAGCGTGCGTTGAGCAGTTTCCACTCACGCTCGTAACTTCGTGAATTTGTAATATTTTCACTCCAGATTTTCAACATTGGCATTTTTCCACACCTTCTTATGAACAGAACAGCTGTCATGTTGCATATCCTGGCTGAAATGTGTTTTCATACTTCCGGCACAGAATAGCGCTGTCACTGTGTGAAATCAGTTTTCAGGATAGTTTGAGAAAATGACAGTGACACCGTTCATGAGCAGAGGTCCTAAAATGCGTATGTTGAAAATTTGGTGATGAAAGTCCATAAAGTGACTGTGTTACAAGCATGCATTGCGCAGTTTCCACGCATCCTTGTCACTTCGCAGATTTGCTATATTTTCATGCCAGATTTTCAACACTGGTATTTTTTCACACCTCCTTATGAACAGTGTGGCTGTCATTTTTCACATTCTGCCCAAAATGTGTTTTCGCACCTGTGGCGCAGAATGGCGTGGTCACTTTGGGAAATCAACTTTTGGGACAGATTAACAAAATCACAGTGCCACTGTTTATGAGGGGAGGTCCCAAAATGCCTGTGTTGAAAATGTGTCTCTTCAGTGCCGGGGTGAGGTTGGTGCCAGTTCAGACTACACTGCCATTCCTATTATGCATCTCTAACTCCTGCACTACCATTGCCAATGCCAGCGAGACAACATTCGGCATTGACAAATGCTTGGTTATTCCTATGTTAATGCTTGCCTAGTAATGCGCCTAGGATTGTGACACATATCTATTCTGTTAAGAGCTGTGGTGCTTAGTCTGTTCTACTAAGTTATTTCTGCCTACTCTCCTGCTAAGACTTTCTACGAGCCTGGGGCAGGTCTCCCCCTGTATCAGTCTTGCTTTCTCTGCATCACTACTCTGTTCTCCCTTATATCCTGCTGCTAATGTAATCTAGCCCAGTGCCTTGTCCTAGCTGACTTTAAATAGTTTTTTATTTACTTTTTTAATACTTTAGCCCTACTCCTGCCACTCTCAATGGATTTAATCGGACCCCTGATGTCTTAATTTTAAATTTTAGGCGCCAAACCAACTGTCTCCCATTGTGAAATTGGGCTTCCCCCCCTCTGTCTACCGAATATTTAACCTCCTTTGTTCTGTTACTATCAGCCATTTAGGTGCCAAGCAATGGCCTCGTGTTGTACTGCCTGAACCCCCCCCGCCTGTTCTTAGAGTAATCTGCTCCCTCCCGCAGCACTGATCCTTTAATCCCCACCCTGCCATTAAGTGCCCTGCTAGCCTTTGTGTTGGGGCTATAATTGTGAATGCTTCCCCCTTTCTGTTTTCAGGTGCAGCCCCACTGGGCCATCTCTGACTCTGCGACCGATGAAAGGTTGTCGCCGGCAGGGCTACGCAAAGCCACCTCCCTGAGGACTTTACCTTGCAAGCAAAGCTCCAGGTATGGCATTTTGGCACTGGCTCCTAAGCCAGGGAAGTGATTGGTGCAGAGCCATTGGAGGAATAAGCCGATTGGCTGACTCCGGATTCGGCCAGGCTCTGATTGGTTGCTTCATTTGCTGGCTGTCCTGGGCCACTCTCCAAGGCTTCTTCTCAGCTATTGCACCTTGAGCCACCAAGAAGCCCTCGGACAAGGATTTTATGCTTAGCCCTATCTCTCACAACCAGTTTTTTGACCCAGCCCCCCACCCTCTCTCTAGGCCACCTTAGCCCCACCTACTTCCTTGCACAAATCTCTTATTGGCTAGCAGTGCTGCTAGTGGTTTGTTTAAAGGGACACACCACAATTGCTCAATCTGCATGTCTGTTATGACTTATTGGACACCCTTTTTAGGTTGAACTGAAATTCAGTTTGAAAGCTGCTGTGGCCTGCCACCCGCTATCCTGTTTCTAACCTAGGACTAGGGACATTAAACACTGGCTACACTACCCCTAATGCACTGGAAGTACCCAAGAGCTGTAGTTTGCCACCTTATTCTGGTTGTAAGAACCAGGGTTGGTTAAGCCTTATGGCACATGTTGTGACCAGGCTCCAGAATGAGGGCCATTTGCTTGTTCTCCTTTCTGTCTTTCCTCTTACTATGCCACATAGAACTTCATACGATCACACAGCCTCCTCCCAGTGGTATGTTCGAACCTAGAACCACAGTGGACTGCCAGGGTATTTTTGACTATTCTGATTGTTATATATGTGCCTTCAAGTTTCCCAAACTGGAATGGGCTATACATCTACCTTGGCGGGCTGGAACTTTTACTGTATGACATTATATTCCTTCACCCACGTACCTCAGCCCTCCCTGCTATTTATGATTCGGGTTTTAATCTACTCTGTATTAGGTCCGCTTGGCATTAGTCTTTGGGACCCCACAACTCCACCTAATAATCCATGCAAACAAGAATGGACTAGAGTGTACAGGTTACTTCTAGGAGCTATTAGAAAACTTCTGCTCCTTCTATTGTTGTGCTCCGGCAATGTCGAGCTCAACCCTGGTCCTCCGGCAGCTATCACATCTCCTGCTGAATTACCTAGTATCAAAGGTGTGAGCTTTATGCACAACAATGTGTGCAGCTATTAAAAAAATGTACCTCTAGTCAGGCTTGCATCTGCCATACCACGTCTGATGTCTTGGTGGTCACTGGGTCTTGGCTCAGACCTGGAACTGCTGACCTTGAGGTGAACATCCCATCCTACTCCCTGTTCAGAACTGACAGGCAGGCTAGAGGAGGAGGAGTTGCCATTTATGTCAAGGATAACTCTGCCCCAGTCATTAACACAACCTCAATTCCAAAGGAATTTGAAAGTCTGACTCTCAAAGTTGAGCTCTCCTCTACTGTCTCATTTTGTGTTATAGGATGCTATAGGCCTCCATTAGCAGGATTACAGCTTTGAGCCATCTAAGTAACTCCATGGGATCCTTGCCCTCGGAGTTTATCATACTAGGAGACTTCAATGTGGACTGGTTCTCCAGTGCCTCCACACCCCATAAAACTATTTGTGACTCCTTCGGGTTGTCACAACTTATCACTGAAGCTACACATCCTAACAAGAGGACCCCAAATAATAGCACTCTGCTGGATCTTGTTTTAGTTAGCAAACCTCATCTATTTTCCCATGCTGGTGTATTTTTCTCTGATATCAGTGACCACTGCTTCATTGCCTGTGTAAGACCCAACCTGAAATTATCATCCCCATCCAAATTCACCATTAAGAGGTGTCGATGTAACTTTGACCTCTGTGCACATATCTCTGATCTACGTGAGTCCCTGCATTGACAGGACTTCTACTTAGCAAAATCAGTGAACACGGCATATGACATCTTCCAAGCAATTGTGCTGGGGCCCTGGACAATCATGCTCCACTGGCTAAAGTCTGTGCTAAGAATAAATCATGCCGGTGGTTTATGGTGGACTTGAAGGCTGCACTGCTTAACAGAGATGTGCTCTGAAAAACAGCCTGGAAAGCTAAGCTCCTGGCTGACTGGATCTCATTTAGTAGGGCAAGGAACCTTTGTACCAAGATGGTCAGAGGGGCAAAGGCAAACTTTTACCATGTGGAACTTGACTCTTCCTCTAAGTGTTCCTCCAAATTTTGGACAACCTTAAAGGACATAGATGGTCATGCATCTGGTAATTCCTTACCTACAAAAATTACTATTGGTGCCACTTCAGTCTTGGATAGGCCAACAATCCTCAATTCTTTCAACAGCCATTTTCCCGCTGCAGGTTTAGTCTTCGATACCTCCTCTGCCACCAGTCTCAGCTCACAACTTGGAGTACAGGATCAAGAAGTCCATGTCACTAGCACTGCATTCTCCCTTTAGCCTACATCCTTCTGCTTCAGCTGGATACCAGAAAAAGTGCCGGTGCAGATCTTTTAGACCCTTTTTTCCTGAAAATTGGTTTTCATGTTCTGGCTGTGACGATTACACATCTTTTTAATCTATCTCTCTTGCAGGGTGATTTTCCTCCCGTATGGAAAACCATCCATTTGATCCCCCTTTTCAAATCCAGAGACCCCAGTGACCTCAATAATTACAGGCCATTTTCCCTACTCCCTATTTTGTCCTAAATGCTGGAGAAAATTGTGAGTAATCAGCAACTATTTAGAGTCTGCTAATCTGCTTAACCCATTACAATCAGGCTTCAGACCATGACATAGTATCAACTCGGCACTTGCTAAGGTGACTAATGACTGGCAGTGTGAACTGGATACGAAGAATTTTGTTTGTGCCATATTTTTAGACCTAAGCAAGGCATTCGATACTGTTGACCACAACCTGCTCCTTTCTTCCCTCCGGAACATTGGCCTGAATTTCCTATCCATGAGATGGTTCTCTAATTACCTTACAGCTTGGCTTCAGCAGGTAAAAGCGGAAGGGGAACTCTCACCACTAAAACCTTTATTGAGAGGCATACCACAGGGTACATATTGGGTCCACTGCTTTTCACAATATATATTAACAGAATTGATGCCAGTATCAAATCTGCCAACTTACATCTGTTCACAGATGATACGGTGCTTTATATCAACAGACCTACTCCTGAAGCAGCATGTAGAGATCTTCAACAGGAATTCAATCAGTTGCAACTACAACTATTGAACCAGAAACTATCCCTAAATGCAAAAAAAGCAAGACAATGTTCTTTTCACCCTATGTCCATGCAATGAACCTGGCCACCCATGGAATGTTACCGAAGATCATTACACTCCTAGGAGAACCATAGGAATATGTAACCAAGTTCAAATACCTGGGGGTTTGGATTGACCATAGACTCTCCTTTAATGATCACATTGAAGAACTGATAAAAAAAGTTTAGACAGAAGCTAGGTGTCTTTTACAGGATTAACCACCTTCTTACATGGGTTGCGAAGAAGAGACTGGTCCAAACCACTTTCCTTTCGTTACTAGATTATACGAACCTCTATAGCCGGGGTCCTGCTGCTGCGCTTACTAAACTTGATACACTCTATCATAGAGCTTTAAGGAGTATTACTGGTCTTCCTTACTCTGTGCATCACTGCTCCTTATACACTGCTGTATGCTGGTCATCCCTCAATAACAGGCGACAGAGAAACGCCGCCCTCTGGACCTTCAGAGCTATCAAGGTAATTGTAATCCTAGACTCTAATAAATAAATAAATAAATAAAATCACCAAGAAGCTGCCCCAATATATTTTGGATTGTCTACCACTGAGCACGGTAGGCAAGTATGCCCTGGGAAGTGCATCTTATATCTCCTTTACTGTGCCCAAGGTCAAATCGTGCTTTGGTAGGGCTTCCATAAGTTATGTGCTACCCCAATCCAGAACAAGTTGCAAAAAACGTTTAAATTGGTCCACCCCATGAATTTAGCAGCATTCAAAACACTTTATGTTCACTGTTTTGAGGAATCCTATAATTGCGTCCCCTGAACTTTGCCTTATCCCCAGTTAAGAGTCTTCCATATGCTGTCTCCTAGCACTCTTCCTACCACACTTAATAACCTTATATTCTGTATCAGAGATGCTTCCTTCTATACTATCCTTCTGCTTCCATTCTTCTCCCCCCTTCCCCTACCGGTGTCAACCTTCCACTCCCATCTCTTACCTATGGATCCTTTGCTTCATGCTTTCTGTCATTTTCCAGTTTTGTTCGGTAAATATTGACTCTGTTTATGGAAACTCACTATATATTTTGTATATATTGTTTTCTATGCTTTTGTTACTGTTATTCTCCTTGTACATTGTATTTGCTACTGGCTCAATTTCTATCTGTTTTATGGTTTTGATGGAAACATTGTGTATGTATAATTACTATGTATTCTGTCCAGGTCCATCTCACAAATAAGCATTGCTCAATGGTGTTCGCCTGGTTAAATAAAGATTTTGATTGATTGATTGACTTGAAAGTAGAATATATGCAGGGCTCCAGATAAGGTGAGTACTAACATGTTTTACTCACCTCATTTTAGGAAATATTCTTCAGAATTTTTTTTAATGAGTACCAGTACTCACTCAACATTTGTAAATGCTGCACATTTCATAGAATGGTGCTTCATAACATAACTGGTGATTCAGAAGGAGCATTTTTTTCCAGATTTACAACACTCATACACATCCCAAGTCTATTTTTTTCACTGTATTTTAAACTGGTGAGTTAATTATTCCCACCCGCCAATATTAGCAGAAGCATTGTTGGCACCTAATCAATTCCTAGCTAGCAAAAAACTACGGTTTTTAAAAATGTACTTCTCCCTTCACTCCATCCAAACATTTGTACGCATCTGAATTTGGCTTTACTCACCTCACTTTCAAAATAAGGAGTAAAGTACTCTTCCCAAAAAAATCTTATCTGGAGCCTTGACTATATGTGAACAAACACTAATGAAAATGATCTGACATTTAACCAGTTTTCCTTGACAGTAGGACACATTGTTAAAACACAAAGAGTTTGTAAACATCATCCTGCTGTTCAAGTAAGATTTTAGCAGTAAGACTGGCTACCTCGAAGTCATTGGCCTGAGTTTCCAAGGTTTCTGAGCTTCACTTTTTTAGAACTCTGGAGCCTTATCTAAAGGTTAATCCTCAGGGTTACAAAATTATTCTGGACTCCCAGATAAAACTCAGAATTCCAGTTGTTCTGAGCTGTTTTACCTGATTAGAGATTTAGACAAGAAAGATTTGTGTATTTACACTTGTCTGGAAGTTTACATTTCTTGGACATGATCTTTGAAGCTTGACACAGATAAGAAATACATACCCAACTCACAGGTTTCCAAACCAAATGCTCCTGGATGTCCTGTGCTTATGTCCAGGTATGTGAGTGTGTGTGTGTGTGTGTGTGTGTGTGTGGGGTGGGAGGGAGGAGGGGGTGAGAGAGAGACATACTTTAAAGCAACAAAACTGCATAGTGCCAGAAGTGACCTACAGGTACAATCAGAGAAAAAAA
This sequence comes from Neoceratodus forsteri, assembly GCA_016271365.2. Lineage (NCBI taxonomy): Eukaryota > Metazoa > Chordata > Ceratodontiformes > Ceratodontidae > Neoceratodus > Neoceratodus forsteri. The sequence continues at coordinate 1,754,948,904 of CM057452.1, forward strand.
ACAGTCTCTTACCCTCTTATTGTATGCTATGTATCTTATTTTCTTTATTCACACATGCACAATTGATTCAGTGTCACAAATGGTACCAAAACAAACTGCAAAGTGTTTTGAATCCGGTCTGTTACCTTTGCATGTACCAGGTGATCAGGCAGTGTCAGCCAGTTCACTTTCAGTTAACATAAATGTTAGGAACCTACCATTATCACCACCCCGGCTCTGAGCACCCATCGAGTGGCGCAGCTCCAGCAACTATGGTATCTTCTCACCATGTTAATGACATTGCCGGTTGCTATTGGGCCATACTGTCCTTTGCATTGCACTATGCCATTATTGGCCCCATAATGATGCTACCTGCCGCACTAATAACCTACTCTGCAGGGCTAGTACCCCTGAATACTAAAGTTAACCCCTTGACAATGCCACTGGTGGTAGCAGATGAAACATAGAAACATAGAATCTGACGGCAGATAAGGACCGCTTGGCCCACCCAGTCTGCCCATTTCCCTACCTAATGGATAAACTGCAGATCCTAGTTAACCACAGCCTACTTCTTCCTACCCCTCCCTAGAATTGCCTTATGACTGTCCCATGCATTCTTGATTTCCACCACTGTTTTTGACTCCACAACCTCCTCCGAAGGCCGTTCCATGCATCCACAACCCTCTCTGTGAAAAAATACTTCTTTACATTACCTCTGAGCCACCCCAACCTCTATCATCAAATTGTGCCCCCTTGTTCTTGCACACCTCTTTTTCTGAAAGATGCTACCCTCTTGGACTTTGCTGATTCCTTTGAGCTACTTGAAAGTTTCTATCATGTCCCCCACCCCTCCCGCCTTTCCTCGAGGCTATACATATTAGGCTCCTTAAGTCTGTCTTCATATGTCTTCTGGTGTGGACCCTGCGTCATTTTTAGTTGCCCTCCTCTGGAACTGCCTCCATCCTGTCTATGTCTTTGCGGAGACTGGGTCTCCAGAACTGCATGCAGTACTCCAGATGGGGTCTCACCAGCTGTCTGTACAGAGGGATAACAACTTCCTGTTTTCTACTGGCGATGCCTCTTCCTATACATCCCAGTATCCCCCAACCCTCCTTACTGCCCTCTCACATTGCTTGCCCACCTTTAGGTCGTCTGATATGACTACCCCCAGGTCCCTTTCCATTTTTGTTGTTGTTAGTATCTCACCCCTCATTGTGTACTCTTTCCCTGGATTTTTGTTTCCCAGGTGCATTACCTTGCACTTCTTAGCATTGAATCTAAGCTGCCATACATTTGACCATTCTTCTAACCTTGCCAAGTCCCTTCTCATCCTTTCCACCCCATCTTGTGTATCAACTCTGTTGCAGATCTTTGTGTCATCTGCAAAGAGACATACTTTTCTTTCCAGTCTCTGCAATGTCACTTATAAAGACATTGAAGAGGACCGGTTCTAGTACTGAACCCTGTGGTACCCCACTAGTAACCCCCCTTTCTTCAGAGTTGACTTTGTTTACTATTACCCCTCTGTGTCCTGTTCTCCAGCCAATTCTTTACCCAGGCTACCATCTTGGGACCCACTCCCAGGCTGTCTAACTTGTATATTAATCTTTAGTGTGGGACTGTGTCAAATTCCTTGCTAAAGTCTAGTTAGGCCATGTCCACAGCCCCTCTCTGGTCTACTACTTTGGTCACCCAGTCAAAGAAATCTATTAGATTCATCTGACATGACCTTCCTGCTATGAATCCAAGCTGCCTTGGGTCCTGTGCCCCTCTAACCTCTAGGTACATGACAAGTCTTTCCTTCAGAAGTGATTCAATCATGTTCCCTATCACTGAGGTTAAACTAACAGGTCTGTAGTTTCTTGCTTCTGCCCTGCTCCCACTTTTGTGAAGCGGAATCACATCTGCCCTCCTCCAGTCCTCAGGTACCCCCCCCATCCACCCATGATTTGTTAAAGAGTGTAGTCAGTGGTGTCACTAGTTCTACCCTTAGTTCTTTTAGAATTCTGGGATGAATCCCATCGGGTTCCATTGCTTTGTCCACCTTCAGTTTTAAGAGTTCTTTCAGAACCGTTTCTTCTGTAAATGGGCTGGTATCAACTCCTGTATCCAGAGCGTTTCCATTGTTTGGTTTAGGTACCTCCCCCTCTTCATTTGTGAATACTGAGCAAAAATATTTGTTTAGTATGTCTGCCTTTTCACTGTCACCCTCTGCCCACCCCCCTCTCCTTTATTAAGCCTCACTATCCCTCCCTTGGTCTTCCTTCACTCCCTGATGAACCTATAAAAGGTTTTAGATGCTTGTTGACTATGCTACCTTTTCCACTCCTTAGTATACCCTAGGTTGTTACGTCTGTTTGCGTATCTATGCACTGGTGTTCCACTGTAAACTGTTGATTATCTGCTGATTGTATAAACAACCTAGCTTTAATATTGTAAAGAACTGGAAACACTGTAAGCCACTGCTGCCTATAACACTTTATTTGCTGTGACTGTATATTGTATATCTGTTTTGTCTTTTGATGTGGAGTCTTTCTAAATGAGTCTGTAACCCAAAGGTTGTTAATCCTAAAGAATATCAAATAAATAAAAAAATCAAGAACTGCAAAAAAGTACTCTTTATATTTTATTTACTTTGATAACTGGGCAAACCCTCTGGGAACTAGCCCTTATTCAGGTGTGAACAGGAAATTATGCAACAGGCAAACAAATACTGTAAGGATATTTGTAAGATTTGCCATTGGGGGGTATGTGCACCTCTAATGAACAAATTCTGTCCAGAGCTGATATGGCTGCAGCGAGCTCGTGGATCTCATGACAGAACACAGAACAGTCCACTGTGTCCAAGATGGCGCCGGGCTCAGTGCACGTGCACGAGCAGTTGCGCGGCGACTTCACCTTTGCAGTTGTGGTGAAGGCATGAGCAGATCTGCGTGGCCATCTTGAGCACAACAGACTGTCTGCCATGAACTCACTGAGCCACCGGGGAATAAGCGAGTGTTTTGGAGTTGCAGTACGACCATACTGCAACTCAAAATTGTCTCGGTCTCTCGTTTTACTGTTGCAGTGCTGGCAAGATAGCTGCAGGCTCCGACCACTGCAACCATAAAAAAAATTTAAAGTTTCTTAATGAGCAAGGGTTGAGCAGCTAAGTTTGTGTTTGTTTGATGCTTGAAAGATGCATGACTTTCTTATTAGCTAGTTCCTCACTAGCTACCTACCCACTGGCTGCAGTGCACCTTATATACAGGAAAGCCATTTCTAGCAGTTGCATTTTAGAATAGGCAGCCAGCTGATGGGTGGTCTACCTTGATGTCTGGTAGCCTGACAACTTCATTGCAAGGACCTGATGTGAATACCAGAAGACCCCCCAACTTCTGTTGGAGATAAAATAAGTAAGTGGTCAATTCAGGTAGAAAAAATATTATATTTGTAAGATTTTCCATTGGGGGCAGGGTGTGAACTGAAGTCTCTGTTTTTACTAATGTATGCCATATCCAATAGCATCCCTAAGGAGAAAGCCATTTAAATGTCCCTGGGACCAGTGCACTTGCCCAGTCAACAAACAAATAAACAAATGAAGTTTGTGAATGAGCAAGGGCTGAGCTGTTAATTTTGTGTTTGTTTTAAACAGATATTGTAAAACAGCATATCAAGAAAAACATATAAATATGACAGCAGTGCAGCGTACAGCATTTATCCCACATATCAAGAGAAACAATTACAAATATTATAAAAGAATCTCAGCAACAGAGCTTTCTGATTGGATGTAAACATTCTATCAGCCGTATGTTAATCTTTTATTAACAGACATGTTTAGCCTAATCATTAGCTGAACAAGGTTTAAAAGTATTTAAAGAACATTTTATGTTTGTTTGCACGCATGTGCAGAAACATAGTGCCATCATCTGAGTTTTCTAGAGCTGTGTCAGCCTCTTCCAATTCAGTCAGTGTGTTTGCAGGCGTGGTCGCAGTGCGCCAATCACTGCTGCAGCTGTCTATGACAGCAGGAAAATGCAGTGGCATACAGTTGAAAGGGAGAGCTCTACTTCAGTGAGCAGAGCTTCCCCCCTCAACACGCACGCACGCATATTGCGTGCTGATGCACTCCCCACCACGTACATAGTGTATAGCCGACCAGGGGGTGCCCAGTGCCCCATCGGCTCACGCCGCACCCCAAACAGCCTGCTGCCATGCTGGGAGCCACCCCAGCGTGGCACACCTCCTGTCATGACGGGGTGCCCAATCCCCATCGCTCCAGCCCTCCCAAACAGCCTTACAGCTGCCACTGGGAGCCCACCCCAGCGTGGCACAAGCCCGTATGGCCGAAGTGGGTGCCCAATCCCCCGTCGGCTCCAGCCACCCCCAAACAGCCTTTCCAGCTGCCATGCTGGGAGCCCAACCCAGTGTGGCAAGCGTCCCAGCGTCATCTTAATACTAAAAAAAAAAAAAAACCTATAAATTAAAAAGCGGTCCCTCATGTCTCTTGCCCCCACCGCACCCACCACTGCACTGCCCACACCCCACCCCCTCACCCCATACTTACCTCTGGAGTCGGTGATGATCTTCAGTGGACGGGAACATGTCTGCACTCTTCAAAGCCGACCTGAACTGGGAAATGCTGGTAAGCTGTATAATGTAATAGATAGGGTTTTCAACTTTGCTGCATATCTCAGGCATTTTTGGAATTTTGCCAAATTTTTCAACATGGGGTTTTGGGACCCCTTCTCATGAATGCTGCCACTGTCATGGCGTTACTCTGGCCGAAGGGTGATTTGCATGGCACTGCGTGAAATCACCTTTCCGGAATGATTAACGAAATGACACTGCCAGTGTTTATAAGATGGGCTTTAAAAAAGCCTATTTGTGAAATTGGCATCCCTAAAAAATGACTTTGCTTCTGGCGTCGTTCGCAAGTTCTATGCACCTCGTAAGTTCGCGAATTTTCAATATTTTCACTCCAGATTTTCAACATTGCCATTTTACCACACCTTCTTATAACCAGTACAGCTGTCATTTTTCACATCTCACCCAAAATGTGTTTCTGCCCATGTAGCGCACAATGGCGCAGTCGATGTGCGAAATCCATGTACGGGACACATTAAGAAAATCAAAGTAACACTGTTCATGAGTAGAGGTCTTAAAATGGCTATGTTGAAATTTGGTGAAAAGATTCCTAAAATGGCTGTTTCTGAGTGTGCGTTAGCGCAGTTCTATGCTGCTACCGTGGTTCTCGAATTTTCAATATTTTCACTCCAAATTTTCAACATTGCCATTTTACCACACCTCCTTATAAGCAGTACAGCTGTCATTTTCACATCTCACCCACAAGCGTGTTTCCACCCATGTAGCGCACAATGGCGCGTCGGTGCAAAATCAATGTATGGGACACATTAAGAAAATCACAGTGACACTGGTCATGGGCAGAGGTGTTAAAATGGCTATGTTGAAAATTTGGTGAAAAAATTCCTAAAATGACTGTTTTAGGAGCACCGGTACGCAGTTCCTACATGCGCTGGCAAGTTCTTGATTTGTAATATTTCACACCAGATTTTCAACAGTGCCATTTTACCGCACTTCCTTATGAGCAGTACAGCTACCATTTTCGCATCTGCCCAAAATTTGTTTCCGCACATAGCGCACAATGGTACAGTCAGTGTGCGAAAACAATGTTTGGGACAGATTAAGAAAATCACAGTGACACTGGTCATGAGCAGAGGTCTTAAAATGGCTATATTGAAAATTTGGTGACAAAACTCCATAAAATGACTGTGTTCTGGTGAGCATTGCGCAGTTCCACGCTGCTCAGTAAGTTCATGAATTTGTAATATTTTCAGTCCAGATTTTCACCAGTGGCATTTTTACACAACTCCTTAGGAACAGTACAGCTGTCATTTTCCACAACATGGCCGAAATGTGTTTTCACACTTTCAGCGCAGAAATGCGTGGTCGCTGTGGGAAATCATTGTTCGGGACAGATAAAGAAAATCACACTGACACTGTTCATGATTTGAGGTCCCGAAATGCCTGTGTTAGCAATCTGCTGTTAAAAAAATCCCCAAACTAGTTACATTACGGGTGTGTGTTGCACAGTTTCTACACACGCTCGTGACTTCACCAATTTTTTAAAGATTTTCACAGCAGATTTTCAACATTGCCATTTTTTACACCTCCCCATGAACAGTACCGCTGTCATTTTTCACATCCTGTTTGGAATGTGTTTTTGCACCTGTGGTACCAAATGCTGTAGTCGCTGTGCAAAAGCAGTTTTCGGCTAACACACTGATATTGCCACTGTTCATGAGGTGGGGGTCACAAAAAAAAACATGTTGAAAATTTGGGCGAAAATACCAGAGTACCTGAAGGCATTGGGGTTTCCGACCATAATGCCCACCCTGTAAGAATGACAGGCATCAGGGTGTGACTTGCGATTCTTGCCTGTAGTGCTCATACCATTCCACCCCACCCACACCCTGCAGCCAGTGAGGGCATCAAGGTGTGCCTCAGACTCTCTTCAGGCCAAACTTCACCCCATTCTCTATATGCACCCATCTCACCGTATTTCCTGATGGAATGGAGATGCGTATAAGAGCAAAGATCCCAAGGCACAGTGACTCTTGTCAGTGTCTGCAGGGTGGGTGTGGTGAAATGGCGTGGTCATTATGCCTGATGACCCAAAGGCACACCCCAATGCCTGTCACTCTCTGCAGGGTGGTGGTGTGGTTGGCTTCAGTTCAATACTTCGCTGCCATTCCTATTATGCAGCTCTGTAACTTCTACACTACCAATGCCAATGCCAGCAAGCAAACATTCTGCATTGACAAATGCTTGTTATTATAATAACAATAATGAACTCCCAGATGTTACAATGTGATTCTGGTACACATAGGGATTAATGATCTCGCAAGCCGGTCAGTTGTGCAGACCAAGGAACACCTGACCAGGCTGAGTGACAAACTATCATCCATTTCGTCTGGCATCTCCTTCTCTGAGATCCTGCCAGTCTGGGAGAGGAGGTCAGATGAACGGAAGGTCAGAGAAGGGGAGATAGGGGAGCTAAACATGTGGCTCAAGGGCTGGTGCCAGGAAAAAGGACACAGATTTGTAGGGAACTGGCAACAGTTTTGGGAGCAAAAGTTCTTTAAATTTGGTGGAATGCATCTGACTAAAGAGGGAGTCAGTGCATTGGGGCAGAAGTTTGACATCTTTGCAGAATATTTAAACTAGCAAATGGGGAGAGGGGTGCAGCACCCCATACGTCAAATGGGAAGAACACCCCTCCCCCCTCGGCTAGTGGTCAAACAGGGATTCAGCATGTTTGCAGTTCATTTACACCACCAGGTAAGAAAAAAGGTCCGTCTCCCCATAAGACGCACAGGGGAAATACCAGACCTCACCCAACAACTAACACACGGAAATCTGGCCAATGGAAAATCATGTACACAGATTCTCACAACCTGGGAAATAAGATCCAAGATGTGCAGGCAATAATGTCAGAGGCTAAACTGGACATAGTAGCAATTAGTGAGACGTGGTTTACCAGTAACCACACTTGGGAGACTTCAGTACCTGGCTATGTACTGTTCAGAAGAGAACGAGGTGCAAAAAGGGGGGGGGGGTGGAGTGGCCCTGTATGTCAATGAAAATATCAAAGCTACAGAAATTCAGAATACACATAAGGAGCCAGAAGAACTGTGGGTCACCCTGGAAACAGGAAATGGGACAGCCATAAGAACTGGAGTTGTCTACAGGCCCCCAGACCTGGGGGAGGACACAGATAGATTACTTTTAAAAGATATACAAAACATGACAGCTAAAGAGGAGGTTCTGTTAATGGGAGGCTTCAACATGCCGGATACAGATTGGTCAATACCAGCAGGAACATCTGCCAGAACTAGACACGTGGATTCCCTGCAGGCGGAGGGCCTCAAACAACTGGTACAGCAACCCACAAGAGACAGGGCTATCTTAGATCTAGTACTGACTAACAGGGAAGGGATCACAGATCTCCAGGTAGAAGGTCACTTGGGGGCCAGTGACCATCACATGGTATGGTTCAATTTGGCCACTACAACTAAATCATCCCATTCCAAGGCAAAAATATTGGACTTCAGAGTTGCTGACTTTGATAAGATGGCCAACAGAGTTAAGCTAGCCCTGGCAAAAAGAAACACAGGTAAGGGGGTACAGGCAAAGTGGGCAAGCATTAAGGATGCAATACTTGAAGCAACATCCCATTGTGTTAGAAAAGGAAGTGCAAAGAAGAAGGAAACCACTTTGGTTCTCAAATACAGTAGCACAAAGGTCAGGCCAAAGGCTGACCTTCCAGGAAATATAAGGGAACACAGCGGGATGAAGATAGGAAGCATACCAAGCTGCCTAAGGGAAGCAGGGAAGGCAGTAAGGCAGACAAAGTCCCAAACTGAGAAACACTGGCACAAACAGTAAAAGAAGGTGACAAGACTTTCTATAGATACATTAGTGAAAGGAGAAAGTCAGAGAATAGTGCTAAGCTCAAAGAGAAAGGGTGTGTGTGAGGAGGAGGGCCTGTAAAGCATCTGTCCTAGATAGATACTTTCCTTCAGTATTTACTGAAGAGAGGGTAGGGCAGGGCTCACAGCTCAGCACCATGGACACCGGGGGGGGGGGTGAACACTACTCCCTTCACAAAAGAAAGGGTCCTACAAGAGCTCGCTAAACTCAGGGTGGGCAAGGCAATGGGACCTGATGGATTCATCCCAGAGTACTAAAGAACTGTTTAGTGAGTCTCTGAGCACAGGAGAGGTCCCAGAAGACTGGAGAAGGGCTCATGTGATCCCGCTCCACAAGAGTGGTAGCAGGGAGGAGGCAGAGAACTACCGACCAGTCAGTCTTACCTCAGTAGTGGGCAAGATTATGGAATTATGGAAAGGATAGTGCAACACCTGGAATCCATAGGGGCACAGGATCCAAGACAGCATGGGTTTACAAAAGAAGGTCCTGTCAAACTAATCTCATAGATTTCTTTGACTGGGTAACCAGAGTGGTGGACCAAGGGGGAGCAGTTGATGTTGCCTACCTTGACTTCAGCAAACCTTTCGACACCGTTCCACATAGAAGATTGATAAATAAGCTGGGTAGGCTCGGGTGGGTCAGAAGTTGGTCAACTGGGTGGCAAACTGGTTGATGGGCAGAAAACAGACAGTGGTGGTAAATGGTATACAGTCAGAAGAGACGTAGGTCACAAGTGGGGCACCTCAGGGATCAGTCCTGGGGCCAGTCCTCTTCGATATCTTCATCAGTGACATTGCAGATGGACTAGGGGGTAAGGCTTGTCTGTTTGCAGATGACACCAAGATCTACAACAGAGTAGATGATCCAAATGGGGTGGGCAGAATGAGAAAGAGATCTGGATAAACTAGCAAAATGGTAAAGAGTGGCAACTGGGATTTAATGCAAAAGTGCAAGATCATGCACATAAGGAAAGAAAACCTGAAGCCAACTATAGGCTGGGAGGAATTGCTGGCAGTCACAAAGGAAGAAAGAGACTTGGGCATCATCAACACCGATGACCTGAAATCATCCAAGCAGACCTCTAAAGCGGTAGGTAAGACTAGGGGGATGTTAGGGTGTATTAGTATGGGTATCACAAGTTGTAAGAGGGAGGTAATAATCCCTCTTTACAAGACACTGGTTAGGCCCCATCTGGAGTACTGCATGCAGTACTGGAGGCCACACCTTCACAAGGACATTAACCAAATTGAGGCAATCCAGAGAAGGGCAACCAAAATGGTGCAGGGACTACATCAGTAGACATGAGGACAGATTAATGGAGCTCAATTTGCATACCCTAGAGCAAAGGAGGGAGAGAGGTGATATGATCGAAACATTCAAACACCTTCAGAGCGTTAACAAGGTGAAAGAGTCTAACATGTTTCAATATAAGAAAAATAGCAGGACAAGAGAACACAGCATGAGATTCGAGGTAGGCAGATTAAGGAGTAATGTGAGGAAGTTCTTTTTCACAGAAAGGGTGGTGGACGCATGGAACGGCCTACCTCAGGAAGTGGTGGCTATGAATACAATGCAGGCTTCAAACAGGCATGGGATAGGCATAAGGGAGCAATACAGATGAGTATGAATAGATAGGCCACTGACAGCAAAGGCGATGGTGCATTTATAAGGTAGAAAAAGAAATGGGCAGACTGGATGGGCCTTGCAGTCCTTATCTACCGTCAACTTCTATGTTATGTTAATGATCAGTTGATCACCTTATGGGGAGTATGTCAGATATGTCTCGTGCCACATTACACCCCTAGAGTGTGATTAACAGACAATTTACATAACCCTTGGTCATTCCATATTGCTTAATGAAAACACTGTAGTATGTACAGTACCTCACATATCAAGAGAAACCTTAACAAATATGTAAGCAATAAGACACGACAGGGTGTGCATGGAACATATTTTACCGCACGGCCAGGAGTGTCATATTGTGCTTATAAAATGAGACACTATTTTTATTTTACTTTTTACAGTTTGAAAAATCATGCTTCTATGTAGAAAAAAGGTTTTATTCTGTGAATCTATGATAAAATAGTCCTTCAGCCTACATTGTTTTGTGTTAATATTCAGTAGCTTATTTTCATATAGAGGTGTACTTCAAAAAACACTGTTGAGGTATGATCGCAAGGTACTACCACAACAGCCCATCACATCTTATTCTGTTGCTTCAACCAGATAAATACACAGCTGGCAGCCGGTAAACTAGTACACAACAAAATCCTCCCCCGAGCTCTTCCTAATCACTGTCCTCCTCTCTCTGTCATTCCCTCTCGATGTGGTCTCTCAAGGGACTGACAGTCTGTGACCGTCTTACATACAAATGGATCACATCCACCACCCCTACACGTAAATCACAAACTCTGTGTCCCTGGCACTGTTCACCGGTACCGACACACAGCAAGACAGAAAGAAAGAGAAGGAAGAATATTTTGTCATTTTCATGGGCATGTGAAATAAACATGGTGAGCGATTCTCCAGCTTACAGTAGTTACAGCCTGGATGAAATAGATCTCTCGGCTCTGGGGGTGAGTGAATACTTCACGCTGATGATGGTACTTGATCGATGTTAGCGAGGAAAGAACACTGGTGGCATTTTTAAATGCCAGTGTTGTAACGCTTCATGATTTTTGCCTGTTTACTGCCATCCTTTTTTTTACCCATTCATGGAACACATTTCATGCATGGTGAGCCAGATCTCTCATTGGCTGGTTTAGCCTACCCATTTTATAAGACAGCTTTGCAATATACAGCATGTTACATATCCCACATATCGGGGAAAATGAGCTGGTTGAGGAAGCCACAGTGGGAGGTAGATGTCCTGTTAGGCACTAACAGTCTGGCCAGGCAGACCTAAGGAGATTCAAAAATAGTTCTGCAGGGCAGTTAGCAAGCTGAGGAGGATGATGGATGTAGGCGATCTTCCCAGAAGATGTCAAAGTTTAAACAAAAAGGTGAGGTGAGGTGAGGCAGTTCAGATTTTTTCAGTTTAATAAATTGTTGAAGAAATAGTGTGTAGGAGGGCTTCCAGTATGTGGGGGACTGGGGCCCTTGCTTGAGGAATGAAATGCTATTCAAAAAAGCTGGAATCCATCCAAACTGAGGGAACTGTTTGCCCTAGTGCAGAAATATGATGCCTGTATCTCTCGTAATTTAAACTTGTTGGGGGGGGGTGAGTTTGGTATTGGATACACACAGGGCTCTGCTGTAGACATGGAAGGCCTAACTGGTGCTCTCTAACTGCTCAAGATAGACAGGGCAGACAAAAAGACAAAATAGTGGGAAGGCAGAACCTGGAGAAAAGAAGGAAAGTGGCGGGGGGGGGAGAGGGCCAAGTCACAGTCATGAAAAGGGCAGAAAAACATACTTCTAGAAAGTAGCCTGCATGAACACTAAGAGTCTTGGCAACAAAATGGAGGACAGGCATAGCAGCAGAATGTGTAACAGTATCATCACCATAACTAAAGCATGAGTGACACAAAACCCTGACTGAGAACTAGCTATCCTTGGTTATACCCTATACATAAAGGACAGGTTACATGGCAGAGAGGGAGGGGTGACCTACACGTAAAAAAGGCAGTGTACAGGCTTCCCAGAATTGGGTCATAGAGGAGGAGAGTGGGTTGGAATCATTTTGGGTACAGCTAACAACAGCAGAGGAGGAATATCAGATTAGACCTGGTACATAGTCTGCTAAACCATAAGGATGGTATGGACAGGACACGGGGGTGTGTGGATCTGGAAAGCAACAGACAAAAGGAGAGGTGGTGTTACTGTGTGGCCTTAACCTGCCTAATATAGGTTGGGAAACACCTGTGGCCACAAGTACTAGTAGTCAGGCTCTGGCAGATGTAATGCAGTGTTGCTGCCCAGTACAGTACAGTGGGTTAAGGAACCTACCAGGAAAGGGGAAGTTTTGGATTTGGTGCACTCAAAGAGCCCTCGTCAGGCATATTTTCATTCATTTATTTTTTTATTTTGATAAGTGGGAAGATTCACAGGGAGCAGGTCCCTTTACAGGGCTGACTCATGCACAAGGGATAGTTCAGTTCTTGCAGAGCTGAAACAGAAAACAAATACAGGAGACCTCTACTTGGCGTTAAGTACACAAAGGTCAGGATACTGGAAAGCAAATAGTAAGCACTAATGGGGTTAGTGCCTCACTAACAGTGTATAGCACCCAAAAAGCAGGGAACTTGCTAAGTGCACCATATTGAAAGACACAGTTAGCTAGGCACTAACCCTTTATCAAGTGGCACTAATATATGCCAGCGCACCTATGAAAATCCCCTAACTGCTCTCGCATGTGGGCACACTGGTATAGTCAAAAGTTTGTGAAGGTGTTAAACAGCTATTAGTGCTGCCCTGTTTAATGTCTCCTCAAACCTGGATTTACCACCACAGCACTGTGCCTCTCTTCTCCCTGATCGCTGGTCTAAATAAGTACCGCAGCCACTGAGGTGGTCGAGTGTTCCCCTCGCCCCACCCACAATCACCTGTCCCAGTTGTGGCAATATGTCCTTGGCAGTCCAGTGTTCTCACCACCACCACCCCGCTCACCAATCCCAGTAATTTTAATCTGTCTCTTGCAGTCCACTGATTCCCCCACCCTGATTGACACAAATACCACAGGTTGTGTTGTAGTCTCCCCCAACCCTGATCACCACATCACCTGTGCTATAAATATCCCAGGTGGTTCTGTAGTCCTCTCAACCTCCTCTTTGCCCGTCCAAGGTGGTTTACAGGTTTTTTTTTTAAGTCTAGTGATCCCCGCTCCCCCTGATAGATGATCCCAGTAGTATAAAACACATCACTGGTAGTTCAGTGGCCCTTGTCATCGAGACACAGGTCAGGAAGCACAGGAAAACCAGGAGCAGCTTCAAAATTTCCAAAGAGGGTTTTATTTTTTCCAATAACAGTAAAATAAATAAAACAATTTCAGTATAACTGTTTACAAAGTCAGTACAAAAACAGAAAACAAAGTCCTTTATCTGAGAATATCTCTTCCACATTTCAGTCTCTCACTCTCTCACTCTCCTTGTCTCTCTAGCAAAAGCATTGCTGCTGTTTTATAAGTCTTTGCCTGGGAACCTCGTTAAGAGATGTCCTGCTTCTCACAGAATGTTCTTGTCAGTTTCCTTGCAGGTGCAACAAACAGAACATAGCGACCCAGAACTGACCTAATGTTCACGGCTCTGCAGAGAGTTTGCAAACTGCACCTTGGCATAACCCCTTGAGTTCAGAATAGCTTTTTGCAATCATTTCACCAGTATAACTATCTACAGTTTTAAACATAGAGATCCCAGTTTCAGTGTCATTTCCACATAAAAAGTCACATATATTTTATACCCGCAGATATGCAAGGGGGAAGAAAAGACAAACAGCAAGGGACAGCAGAGAGATAGCAAAAGGCAGATAGTTGCAAAACCGTCAAAGTGATCAGTTCCTAGGTCTCACAGGAAAATTTGGGTGCACAACCAGACAAAGGAGAGACAGAAAAGGAGAGGATAGAACAGACCCGTGCATTTACTCTCTTTCAGCATTACAAATGGGGTAGGACCTTATTCAACCTTGTCGCATCCCTCCACTCCCTGATCACAACACCACCCCTCCCTTGATGCTGATTGGCACTCCCCCTCCATTACCATCAGCTGCCATCTGCAACATCCAGCCACTGCACACTTTGCAGTGGCTGCATGTGGCAGATCGTGGCTGGCGGTGGCAGTAAGTAGTGGGGGTGTGCCATCTGTCCTCCTGGTGGTGGCTAGCATTGCAGTCAGGTGGTGTGAGGGCCACAAAACTGCGGACTATATGTTATACACTACTGGAACCAATGATGAAGGGAGGAAAAAAAGGTTGCCAGGGAATACCGTTGAGCACACTACAGGTGATGGGGACTATAAGACTTCCAGAAATTTATAACTATGACAGTGTGGCAGTCGAGGTGCTGGGGGGAAGTACAGGACCACCGGGGTATTTACAACAATGGCAATGTGGTGATCGGGGGTTGGGGGGATCACTTGACTGCCAGAGACATGTTAAAACAACTTGAACTGATGATCGGGGGGGCACTTGACTACCAGAGGGTAATGTCACAAAGACAATCTCCATTGACCTATGATGAGGTCATAATGAAATGCAAATGACCCAGCTGCACTATGCTTGTACTACGGGGTCATTTGTATTAGGAAGGTTGAGTATGGCAGATTATGCCACAGGAGCAATCGCCATTTGCTCGCCATAAAATCTTATTTGCTCCTGTTATCCTTATAGCTCTTTATTGGCCACACAATTCATGTAGCCAATAGTGGGTTGTGGTTTGCAGGTGCAAACTGGTTAGTGCCTGCCTCCTTTTGTCAATATATAAGAACATGTCTTTACTGCTTGCTCTGTGCTTCAAGCATGTTCTAATATACCTGTAATTTGCTCCAGGCACTAATTTGCTTCTGGAGCAGAGTTTCTGTGAGTGCAAACCAGGATCTTTGAATATCCTGGCCATAATATATAATTATAGATCAAGGGAGCTCTCCAGACCAATCAGAGTGCTCCTTTTCTCTGTGTGTGAAACACTGTTATTCTGTGAAGAGTATCTCATGTGCAGATGCCCTGGAAATGGGCACATTCTGGGACAGTTTTTAAACAAAATAATGTATTATTGCTCTGCCTCGATCAGTAATATAGTAATACCACTGTGGAGACCACTCTTGCGCTTGTAAAAGTAGTCTCACTTACTTTCTGAGGGTATTGGAACTGCTCACCATTAGTTCATGGTTCTCATACTGTAAGAATGCACATGAGATCACTCTTACAAGTGTAAGAGTGGTGTCCATTGTGGTATTAACATGCATAATTTGGATGTGGGAGAAGGCATTACCTCATGATTCCACACATTTGTTGATAACACAAAATTAGGTGAAGTAGAAACCCTAGACCAAGGTATCCAGTCTGATGATGACAAACTCAATGAGTGGACAAATCAGTGAGGAATGAGGCTGAATAACAAAAAGTGCAAGGTTGTGTACCCGGGGAAAAGAAACGTGAATAATAACTACCATCTTGATTACTCGCTACTGAATGAGACCAAGGTGGAAAATGACCTGGGCATATTAATAACAAACAGACTATATTATCCCTAACACGCTATAGAGATGACCAGCAAAGTGAATAGAATCATGGGATGTATTAGTCGAAATTTCATCAGCAGGGGGAAGGATGTCATAGTACCACCGTATGGCATTTTGGTTAAGTCCCATTTAGATTGTGCGTCACATTCTGGTCATCATATTTGGAGAGAGATAAGAAAGAATGGAAAGGGTGCAGTGAAGAGCACGCAAGTGTACCTGGAACGTGGAAAAAACTTTCCTATGAAAATAGGAACCAATATTTGGTTCCTGAATCACGAAGGTTATTGGCCAATAGTTTGCTTTGGTCTAAACTTGATTATGGAAGTATTTTTTATTTACATATGACTGAAAATCTTTTCAATAGGTTGTGACCTTCCCACCTCAACTACTAGGTACTCTTATGGGAGTAATTCCCATCCCTTTTGTCTCTTGCACTTAACTTTTTTAGCCTGTTCTTTTTGGGAACCATAATGCTGGTAGGTGGGGAGGACATGTTAAGTCAATATTGTTATAAGACAACATGTATCTGTACCATTGTATGCCTGCAATTCCCATTTGTAACTGTGTTTGATTTTAGTTGTATTGTTTCACTGTTACTGCTGCTTCTCATGTTTGTATTGTATGCTGTCAGTGCCATCTATGTGGCCCGGGTCATGCCTGAAAACAGTCCCTCAGATTGGTGCACTTACCCGGTAAACAAAGACATAAACAAATAAATAAATAAACAAACAAACATGCTTTATGATTCCATTTGTAGGTTTGCTACTGGTCTAAGGGCCTTAACGCACCATTGTTTGCTTTATGATACTATGAGGTGTCTTCCATTTAAGGAACATGTGGAATTTAGGGCTTTGATTACTTATGCCTAATACTATTAGTGAGAAATTTCCTCAGTGTGTAAACACCTTCTCTACTAGGCCTCAAAACAAATATGTATTTTCTATTCCTCATTTTAATTTGGCTTTCAGTTAGAGATCTTTTAAATATAAAGCAATTACTCTCTATAATAATTTGATCATGTCTTTTATTAATGTATCTCTGTCTTCACTTAAATCTGGTGTGTAAAACTAGTTGTTGTTAGATTCCAATTATGTCTGTTTCATATAATGTCTAATATATTTTATTTCCTGGTCACTGTGAAAAAATTGTGTGTTTGCTAATCTGCTAACCAGTTTAAACAAAAATAAAATGAAATAAAAAATGGAAAAAGGTTACAAGAGTTAGAAATAATGAGTGTTAAGAACAGAAGAATTGGGGAGATCTACTATTCATGTCTGATATCAGCAGAGGCGGTAACCTGATGGACATGCTACATGTAGAGCATGAGGATGAAATACTGGCAACGAGAGCACATAATACACAAATAATCAGCTATAATTGTAAAACAAACAGGAAGATGTTTTTCTTTGCATAAAGACTTGTAGGATTGTGGAATAACCTACCACAGACTGGTGGACAGTCAGAATAAGTTAATTTTGAAAAGAAAATGAATAAAATTATAATGAAGGGTGGTGACTAAATTTCTACCATTGTTAAGTGGGGGGCAGTTTAGATAGGCCCCGTGGCCTCCTTCTGCCTGTAGATTGTAGTATTAACCACAGTACAATACACAGAAACTACACAGTAACAGTGTACAATTTGGTACAGTATCAGGGTGTAGGAGCCCCAGATCCTAATGACTAGTGACCACAACTCAGTGTGGTGCAGTATGGCACAAGAAACACTCCACTCTAACTCAGGAACAGTAGTCCTGGATTTCAGAAGGATGGTTTGGGGGACGATAGGGCAATGCTTAGGAAAATAGTGGGGTAGGGGAAGTAATAGGAGTGGATGTCAAATGGGCTGTCATTAAAGAGCACCTTTCTTGGTCCTGCTAATAAATAAGTGGAAGCTCCATTACCTCCATGGGAGCTCCACTAAGGCACATCATAATATTCCATACTACCCTCCAAAAATGGGAAGGGATTGTAATTTTCCACTGAGTGGCTAGCCACATGATTCCTTCCACTTCCTTATCACTGGCTCTGCCACAGTGCTCCAGCGTTTTGTGAGATCTGTATAGGGAAAGCATGGGGGCACCCTCCATTGAAGTCTGTGGAACTGTGATTTACAGACCCATTGTTGGCTGTGTAACTGGACATTTGATGAAATTGGAGCCCAGTTCAACCAACAAAGCACTTGTTAGTTGAATCTGGGCTCTGATTTCACTAAATGTCCAGTTAAATGACCAGAAAACAGGTTTGTAAATAATGCGCCACAGACTTCAATGGAGTGTGCCCCATGTTCTCCCCATATAGACTTCACAAAACGCTGGAGCACTGTGACGGAACCAGCATAGGAAAGTGGAAGGAATCATGTGACTAGCCACCAGTGGAAAAATTATAACCTTCCTCTCCTTGGAGGGCGTATGGAAAATTATGAAAATGCCTCAGAGGAGCACCCAGAGGTAAGTGGAGCTTTCACATAATTTCTAGAAAAATTATCCAGAAAGTTCTCTTTTAAGAAGGCGTTAATGGGCGTAACCAATTTGTATAAAGACTCATTCGGGTTCTCTGGGGGGATATGGATAAAAGGGAAGTACATGGGGACCAGTAGACTGAATACAGGAGGTCTATGTAGGGAAATTAAAAGAAACAAAGAAAATGAACAGGAAAGTTATGGTGGAGGCAGAGCTATGAATCACAGAGGAGGTCAAGAAACGGGACAAAGACTTCCTTTGATACATAACACAAAAGAGGAAGACAAAGGAAGGAATACTATAAAAGGGTGGAAGTGGGAGGAGGCAATTGGAAAGACAGCTATCCTGAATGAGCACTGTACTTCTCTTCAGTCTTTACAGTAGATGAGAAAGGACCACTCCCAGAATAAGGGATATCATACCAAAGGGGAGAGGTGGAAGAGTCTGGAGATGGGGTTGGTTACAGTACAAAGGGTGTTAAAAGGGACTCAGGTGGACAAGTCATAGGTCCCTGATGGGTTACACCATAGGGTGCACAAGGATATTGCATCCTCTCTAGCGGCACCAGTGGTTGACCGCTTTACTTCTCCCTGAAAATGAAGGTGTTCCAGTGGACTGGAGGATGGTCAATGTGGTGCTGCTCCACAAGATTTAGGACAGAGATTACCCAAGAAATTACAGACTGGTCAGCCTGACCTCAGTTACTGGGAAACTACTTGAAATCATTATAAAACTCACTACAAAAAAAAAGAGTATAATGGAATTCTTGGGGGCCAACAGGCATAAGGATAAGAGACAATGTGGGTTTGTGACAGGCTGATCATGTCAGGCAATGTGAGTAACTTTCTAGATTTGGTTCTGAAGACAGTGGCCAGGGGTCAGGGAGTATATACAGTAGATTATTTCTAGACTTCAGCAAATTCTTAAATTCTGTAAACCACAGAAGGTCCATAAAAAGTTGCGTGACTTGGGGGTTGGGAACAAACTGGGCAGGTGGATAGCATATTGGTTTGGGGGAAGGACTCAGAGCATGGTCATGAATGGGGAGTACTCAGGTGTCAAAGAGAGCAAGTGGTGGATCCTGGGAGCAGTACTATTGAACATACTCATCTGCAACATAGGGAAGGGAATCCCAGGGCAACGCCTGTCTCTTCACGGGTGACAATAAGATATGTGGCAGAGTGGCTACTGAGAAGGGAATAAGGGACATGAAAAGGGAGCTGGAAATGATAAGGAGGTGGACCAGGATATGGCAACTCAAATTTCATACTAAAAAGAGTAAAGCTATGTGTGACACATGGACAGCTGGTTCTGATTTCAATTTGATATTTTTATGCAATATAAAATATGTAGGGGAGGGTCTGTCAGGAGAGAACTGCTGTCTTGCTGAAACTGACACATCAAAACCCCCCAAGGATAAGTTCAAAGGACAGGAGGTAGCTTAAACTGCAGATATCTGAGGTGCAATTATCTTGTTAGTTTGCTTTGAAGGCAGGAACCAAGATATCCGTTTTATAATGCCCTCAGGGAAATCCTTTGATTTTGCACTAGGTGTCATGAGGAAAAGGACGTATGTATGTTGTTGGGACCATCGTCCCAGGAAGCCAAGAATTACATCAAAGAGACTTTTGATGTCTGGGTAAAAGCAAGTCCCAGACTAAATTAGGAAAGTCCAGTAAGCATTTGCTTGGAGTATACAGTGAATTACATCAAAGAGACTTTTATGTCTTGTGAAGCAGATCAGACTGGTTTGGGGAAATCACATGAAGAGAGGAGATTCCTCAATGTCAGATATTGTGTTAAAATATCTTATTAGGACTCCCTGTGTTATAAAATATAGATTTTAATATACCAAGGCGGAGTTAGGTAACCTCAGAGAGAAGGTCTGCTCAAGACTGCTGTTAAAAATACTAAGCAGACCTTACACAGGGACCTTCATATTTCTGACTGAAAAAAGAGGAACAACAAAGCACTGAAAGATTAAGAAGTAAGGAGACCTTAGATAAAAGCAGTCTGAGTGTATGAATTGTAGGAATTTGCACTTTAAAACTGTTTTGTTTTTAAAACTGTATGTGTTTGAGATATCTTGTTCTGTATTTTTACTGTTTTCCTATTTTACCTATTTTAAAGTAAAGATATATATTTTAAAAATGGAAACTGCATGGTGTGCCTTGAAATTTCTTTTTATATAAGTGAAGCTTTGATAGTTATAGTTGACACTGTGTATGAGCTTATTGTGATACAAAACTGGGAACCAGATAGAGTTCTCTAGGTCTTGCATAGAGTTCTAAGGGTTCATTTTGTATACCTGGTTAGGTGCCCGTAGGCAAAGATATCTGGCCCCCGAAGACAGAATTATCTGAGCCTGACAATTGGGTACGATAACAAGAGGTTATCAGTTTGAATCCCTCCAGAACTTGGGACAAAGGTGACTCGAACCCACAAAACAGACAAGAGGGTTACCTTGTTCTGTTTAACTATTCACATTCGCTCAGAGGTTGGCACTTTAGGAGGTAGAGGGCTGACCTGCTGAGTGGGGTTCTGACACTATGTACATTGGCAATAAAACTGGGAGTGGTAAGGGTAAAGCAGGCCTTTATGGAAAGAGAGGTCAGAGTCATCATCAGTGACAGCTTAAAATGTACTGCCCAATGCAACATTAAGCAATTGGGAAAGCTAACAGGATGATGGAGTGCGTACATAGAAAGAGGGTTTTCCAGTGGAAGGAGGAGTTCATATTGCCCTGTACTGATCCTGGTGAGGCCACACCTAGAGTACTGGGTATAATTTTGGAATCCATACCTTAAGAAGGAGGGACTACCTAGAGTCTGTCAGAAGGGCTACAAAAATGATCTGGGGCACAGGGGAAATTATAGGAGTTAGCAAGTCCCAGCATGTACAGAACACACTGGTGGCCAGAAAGGAAAGGGGGGACATGATGAAAACTTACAAGTACTTGCAGGAAGTCAGCAGGGTAAACTAACATCAGCTCTTCATGAGGAATGAAGACTCTGTGCTGAGGGTTCAGCACAGTGGAAATTAATGTGGAGAAAGGTTCAGGAAGGATGTTAGAAAGTTCTCCCGCAAGGAAAGGGTGGTGGAAAAGTGGAATAGATTTCTTAATAAGGTGGTCCATGCAAAGACTATGACTGGGTTCAAACGTTAGTGGGACAGACACAAGAGAATATTATAAAATATGGTAATGGGGGTTTCATGAAAACTGAGTGAAATACAATGCAGTGTGGTAAAAAACACGGTGGGCAAAACGCTGCAAACCAAAACTGCACCTCTCAAAAGCAGCTAAAACAAAAACAGCACAAAGTGAAGGAAAATGTTGACTTACTGTTACCACACCACACCGCTGTGGATCACCCCTCCAGAGCAATTTGAGGGAAACTGTAGATTTACTATTACTACACCACACTGCCATGGATCACCACTCCAGTGAAATTTGAGGTAACAGGCAACCGCTCGGTTAAGGCACCTTGCTATTTTGAATACTGTACTCTTTCGTCTTTCGAGATTTTGACCACACACTATTGATTGAGCTCCTTTTGTCCCTGCAGACTTGACGTGATACTGGGATGGAGGCATGCAAGGAACAGAGGTGTCAAAAACTGCTAGGGCTATTGGCTAATAATGCCTGCTAGTGTATGGGCAGACTAGCTAGGTCACTGGGTCTTTTCCTGACATCAAATGCTGTGTGTGTGTGTATCTATGTGTCAAGAAACATTTGCAAATAGGTTGTTCACAAGTAGCTTAAGTCCCACATTAAAACAGTGTATGTTTGGCAAAGCCTTGGGATAGGAGGCAAAGAGATCCAAAGCATTAGGGCTGAAAAAGACAAAGAGTCTTGAGCCATGTTTGTTCTTATATATGGGATATGAAGTAAATTATTAGATGTTCATCTCACTTCCCCTTGCTAGCATTGCAAAACTGAAAGATCAACCACATAAGGAGAGCCAGTGAATGAGACCTTGATTAAACACAGGAGTGAATAGCTTCAAAAGGTAGCCGACTAAGGTCAGCAAACCGGCAACAGTGGTGATCCCTTTTATAGCACTAAGAGCAAACAGCTCAGTTATAGTTTATTAATATCCTTCACTCTGACAGATGCTTGTCCTTAAAGATGGTCATTTTAGTCATTCCATGGAGTAATTTAGTCAGTTAAATACTAACATACTAAAATGCCGGCAGAATAGGCCTAACGGTCTCTCGAGTCTGTTCGATTTTCAGCACCTGCACTAAGGGTTGATTTTGGTGTCCCCCCCCCCCTTGGGTTATACTGTCCACAGTCCAAATATGTTCCACCTGTACTGGGCCTGGTCAGATTTAATCTCCTCCTGTACCTGTCCCATCCCCATTTAAACCCATCCACAGTCTCCACCTCTACCAGCTCCCTGGGCAGTGCATTCCATGACTCCACCACCCTTTCAGTGAAATAACATCTCCTCCTCCTTCTCTCCCCTCCCCTCTGAGCCTGCCCCCTTCCAGCTTACACCCGTGACCTCTCGTTGCCCTACCCTCCTTCCTTTGGAGCACCCTGACTGGGCCTCCTTTATTGATCCCTTTCATGTACTTAAAGACTTCTATCATGTCCTCCCATCCCTCCTCTCCTCCAGGGTGTACATGTCGAGCTCCTTGAGCCTCTCCTCATAGGTCCTCTCCCCCAGGCCCCAGATCATTTGGTTGCCCTCCTTGGACCATCTCTAGGAGTGTAATGTTCCTTTTAAATGTGGTCTCCAAAACTGCACACAACACTCAAGGTGTGGCCTAACCAAGCAGTTGTACAATGGAAGGATCATGTCCTTTCTGGAGCAATCCCTCTGGCGATGCATCCCAGCATCCTATTTGCCCTTGCCGCTGCCCTCCTACAGGTCTCTGAGTTGTTCATTTTGACATCTACCACTACCAGGTCCCTCTCACCCTCCGTGACTTGAATCATGTCTCCTCCCAGGGTATACCCCTGGCCTGGATTTCTGACTCCCAGGTACAGAACCTTGCACTTCGCCACATTGAATTTTAGTTTCCATTTTCCTGACCACCTTTTCAGAGCCTCCAGGTCTTTCTGCAAAGCCACCCTGCCCTCCTCCTCATCCACCACTGCACCCAGCTTTGAGTCATCTGCAAAAAGACTCATCTCACTCCTGATCCCCCTCCTGATGTCCGAGACGTAGGCACTGAACAGGAGTGGCCCCAGCACTGACCCCTAGGGAACGCCACTAGTAACCCACCTTGGGGATGAGGCTAACCCTCCAACCACCGCCTTCTGAGTATGCTCAGAGAGCCAATTTCCTATCCATCTTAACAACTGTCTCCCTACCCCCATTTCCTTCAGCTTAGCCAGCAGGCCACTGTAGGGTACCGAATCAAATGCCTTGCTAAAGTCCAGAAAGAGGACATTCAGTGGCCTACCCTGGTCCAGGGCCCTCATCACCCAGTCATAAAACTCAACAAGGTTTGTCTGGCAGGATCTTTCCATGACAAAGTCATGCTGCCTATCATTCAAGTATCCAGTTTGCTCCAGTAACCCTCCTAGCCTTTCCTTGACAATACCCTCCATTACCTTGCCGACCACCGATGTCAGGCTAACGGGCCTGTAATTTCCTGCCTCCTCTCTTGACCACCCCCTTGTGGATTGGCACAACATGGGCCACCCTCCAGTCTTGGGGTAAACACCCAGTCCTCAGAGAGATGTTGAAAAGCTCCACTAGAGGGATTGCCAGGACATCCGTCAGTTCCCTCAGCACCCTGGGATGTATCTTATCTGGCCCAGGTGCTTTCTCTGTCCGAAGGGACCTGAGGGATTCCTTTACTCTCTCTACTGGGATTTCAGCCTCCACGTCTTCCCCTTTTACCCTGCACTGCTGACCTCACCTGTTTGTGGTGGCCACTCCTTTCCACAGACCAAGTCAGGACCACTGGTCTCTACTGGTCCCACCCCTTCCTCCGATTTGCCCCCGCTTCCCTCGAAAGACATAGCTCCTCCATCTCCCCTGGTAAACAGTGAGGCAAAGTACTCATTTAGGACTTCTGCCTGTTTCCCCACCTCCTGTGCCCAACCATCCCCTACCCTTATCTTGCTGATCTTCCCCCTTACTTTACTTTTCTCCCCTAGGTATCTAAAGAACCCCTTGTCCCCCGTCCGGATCCCACTGGCCAAGGACTGCTGTTCTTTTGCCTTAGCTGCTCTCACCACCCTGGTGACTCTCTTGGCTGTCAGCTCATATTCCTCCTGATCCCTTTCACTCTTTGAGCACTTGAAGCGCCTATAGGCCGCCTTATTTTCCATCACCACCTCCTGTACCTCCCGGGTCCACCAGCAGGGTTTTCTGGCCTTGCCGAACTTACGCCTTTCCCTTGCGCAGGATCTGGTAACCTCCTGTATTCCCCTCCTAATGATCTCCCACTTGCTGTCAGCATCCATATCCGGCCTTATCCTGTCCAGTCGATCTTTAAGAATCCTTCCCATCTCCCTGAAGGCTGCACCCCTAAAGTTGGTTACTACCATCCTTGTTCGGCTTCCCCCAGGTCCAGGAGGAACCAGACTGTGGCATGATCACTCCCCGCCAAAGGGTCCCTCACCTCTTGGCCCCTAATCTGATTACTGTCCGCCAGGACCACGTCCAGTGTCCAGGCCTCCCTAGTTGGCTTACCCATCTATTGTGTCAGAAATGCATCCTGGAAGACATCCACCAGCCTCTGCTCTTTGGCCACTGGTGATGTCATAGTCCCCCAGTCTGTTCCTGGCATGTTGAGGTCCCCCATTATCACTACCCTTCCCTTTCCCAGTCCACAGTGTCCCTCGAGATTTGCCACCAAACTTTCTTCCAGGACCTCCGCCAGTGCTGGTGGTCTGTACACCACTCTGACTTTTACTCTTTTACCCCCCTGTGTCAGCAAGGTGACCCAAATAGCCTCCACGTTCCCCTCTGCCTCCTCTACCCCTCCAATACCCATGCCATTTCTGACTAACAGTGCTACACCACCCCCTCTTCCCTCCCTCCTATCTTTTCTAAACATAGTATAGCTCTCCAGATTTAGGTCCCACTCATGCCCTTGAGTGGCCCAGGTCTCAGTGACTGTTGCCACATCTACCTCCCCCTCAACTAGCATTGTCTGGAGCTTAGGCATTTTTTTCCTAAGCTCCTGGCATTTATCAGGATCACTCTCCACTCCTTTTCCCTCCTGGAGCTCCCATTCCTTATCTCCTGCACCCTACCTGGTGACCCATTTCCACATTTCCCTAGCCTCCTGGAGGAGTGGAGACCATGTCCCTCATTTATCGTACCTGCTGGCACTGCCCCTTTTTTGATCCCTCCACCCCTTCACAAGTTTAAGCCCCACCTTTCATTGATGAACCCAGCTAGTTTGATCTTAAGGATTTCTTTCCCCTTCAAATTAAGGTGGAGCCTGTCCTTAGCATACAGCTCCTTATCCTCTCAGGTCTCGCCCCAGTCCCCCACCAGGCCATACCCCAATTCCCCATACCACTCCCTAAGCCACTGATTTATCTCACTAATCTTCATCTTGTTTTCCCCACTAACCCTTGGCACCAGCAGGATTTCCTAAAAGGAAATCTTACAGCCTATGGAAAGACATATCCCGGGCAACTCCCGGAACCTTGCCTAAATTTCTAGCTCACTATTACCATTTATGTCATTTGTCCCCAAGTGTACTAGAATTTCTGAGGTCCCCCTGCATTCCCTTGCCAGTGAATACAACTCATGCTTGGCCTTGTGCACCGTCAGACCTGGGTGGCATTTGGTTCTGATCAGACAGGTTTTACCCTCCCCCTCCCACTAGATGCCTCTGATCATGGAGTCCCCCAGTAGCAGTACTCTAACCTCCCCCTTGCTTCCCTGTTCACCCCTGGGGTTTCTCCTCCTTCCATACCCCTCCTCATCCCTTTGTCTGGGTTCTCCCCCCAACTGGCTCCTCGCACCTCCCACAATCTGGGTGTCAAAGGTAGCCCCTTCATTAGTGTCCCTGGTCACCTCCTCTACCCGTGTCCTGGCCTTCTTTATCCCCCCCACCTGAGTATCTTTCTCTGTATCTCTTACCCCACTCATTACTAATCCATCCGTCCTATCTTATTTGCCTACTTGGCTTTCTGCTCGCTATCATCCCATTTACATCTTGCACCTTCCTGCCTGTCATGCTCCCCTGTTCTATACCATCAGCCTCCTCCTTGTTCCCCTGATCCTCCTTTTTCTTCTCCCCCCTACCCTTCTTCTGTCATCCTGTCCGGGACCCCCTCTGTTGCACATTTGCCTCTTGTCCCCTTTCCCCTTTCTATCCGTCCCTGCTCCAGCTTCACCAGCATCCTCCTCCTCCCCCACAGGCCTCTCTTCTACCAATGGGCATAGAGGGTTAAAATGATTTGTGAGCCTTAGCCCATCGCCCAGTGCCCCCCTGACCTTACCACTCCTCTCGGTTTCCTTTAGACACCCCCAGTCTCTTGCCTATTGGTGTTAAAATGTCTGCCTTTTGGGCCCCACCTGCCAGGGTTTCCTAGAGCCCCTTGTGTACCCTCTTCCCTCCTCCCCTAGTGTGAGCATCTCTCTTCACTCCTCCCCCAGCTTGGGAGGCCCCAGCACCTAGTGTTTCCATGTAGGTAATCGCGTGCCTCCTACCTCTCCAATCCCCACCCCCAGCTGCCTTTGGATCCCCTCTACCTACTCCCTAAGCTTTGTCAGTTGGTAGCACAGTGGGCATCCCCCAAACTTCCAAGCCCAGTCCAGTATCATGGCCACACCACACCCTGTGCACTCAACCGCCCGCCCAAAGATGCCTGCTCTAGTGATATGTGATCCCTTCCCCATTATCACAGTAATCTTTTCTAGGCCAAATTACCAACTCAGTGGCTCTACAGTTTCTTGAGCTACCAGTACCTATAACAAGGTGATTCCCCCCAATACAGCATGCAGACTTTTAAACTTGCAACACTTTCGTGGCTGAACTTTTCCCCACCTGACTATTAGCCTTAAGAGTTTGCTCACAGGGGAAGTTTGCAAGTCCCTAAACTCCTCCCTCCCAGCTTTTAAGCTCAACCCCCAGTGGCTCTTCCGTATTTAAGAAAGGCTAATGCAAGGGGTGGGCTTTCCAGAAAGTTTTTAAGGAGTTATGCCAATTTTAAAAACAACTTACAAACAATAACAACTTACAGAAACTTATGACAAAGTTAGCTTTCCCAGAACCTCACCACATTTTCAAACTTCAGCTGCTACCTCTGCCCACAGCAAGAAGACTTAAAATGCCTCAGTGAGAATTTTAAACAGAGATTAACTGAAATGCAAACAACCTTGATTGGCTGGCTGTGTTACTGGCCAAAGACCCTCTCCCACAAGAAAGAACAGTCTCCAGCTAGCACAGAAAGATTTAAGGATGTGTGTCCCTCTATTCCAGAAAGTTCTTAAGGAGTTAGGCCAATTTTAAAACACAACTTACAAACAATGACAACTTACAGAAACTTATGACAAAATTTGCTTTCCAGAACCTCACCACAGTTTCAAACTTCAACTGCTACCTCTGCCCGCAGCAAGAAGACTTAAAATGCCTCAGTGAGAATTTTAAACAGAGATTAACTGAAATGCAAACAACTTTGATTGGCTGGCTATGTTACTGACCAAAGACCTTCTCCCACGAGAACAGTCTCCAGCTAGCACAGAAAGATTTAAGGATTTGTGTCTCTCTATTCCAGAAAGTTCTTACTGCGGGCAATTGTTAAACAGATTTTTTTTGTTAGATACTTGTTTGCTCTGTATACCTTTGAATTGGTGACGTAGTCGATGTGGGCACATAAGGACAGGTATGAGTTCAGAAATACACCAAGGTATTTGGAATTGGCCAAAACTTCAAGCCCTCTACCATCTTATGTTCAGACATTAAATAAATCTTTATTTCTGTTCAATTTTAACTTTCAAACAACATGAAGTCTTGCTGTATTCTGACAATTGCAGTTAGGTCCTGCCTTTCAACTGCCCCGGAGAACATAGGGTTAACTTTTCTATGCATGGCATAGAATGTTCATCTTGAGCTCCGTTGAAGCCTCTGCCTGTTGTTATTCGAACTGCAACCGTCAGATTCTTTACTTCGCCTCACTGAACAGTCGCTGCGAAGATTTCTCCTGCTGCTCGGTTCAAAGTCGGTTAAAGTGTCGGTTTTCAATCGGTTTTCTTCCGGATTGTTGTTTCCGCATAGTCGGTTCAAGTCTCTGTCTGTGGTACCGTGAGTACTAGATAGGTTTTTATTCTCTTTTTGTGTGGAACTTGTAAACTGTGGATCGGTTCAGCTGAACCGATCATTTTGAAGTAAAATTTGTACTTTACTTTAGTATGTGGTTACGGTCTGTGTCAGTTCTAAAAAATGGGTTTTAGTAATGTTTTTCCAGGACCGGTGACATGGTCAGGAACTGATAGGGAGTCTTGCCTGGCGATTGCCAAAAAAAGGTTAAGTTTGGTTAGGTTGGCCATGTCTGAGAAACCCAAGAAAAAAACCGGGCCCACTGGGTTTCAGCACTGCAGTGTGTTGGGGAGGTCTTTGCTAAGGCTGATCCCCACACCACCTGTGTTTATTGTCTGGGGTTTGACCACCTCGATACAGACTGCCAAATTTGCAAACATTTTCCAAAATCTACCCTGGAAAAGAGATTAGGTAGACTGAGGGAAAGGGAGGCCGAGAAGTCCGCTGACCCAGATGGCCAGCCCGGTTCATTCTGACCGAACCAGAAGGAGTGCCCTCTGACCAGGGCGATACTTCTTCGGGCAAAAGGAGAGCTGATTCTGAGGAATCAGTTCCGACAAAAAGAAAAAGAAAAGATAAGTCGACCGGTTCGGATCCAGAATCTTGTACTCCAACTACCGATGAAATAGCCAAAGTGATTAGGATTATGGAATCGCTTTGATCAGTTCCGACTGAACCAACACCATTTGGCAGGGGCTCAGTTCGGTCAGTTCCCCCCGTTCTGGATTATACCCTGGAAGAATTTTATGAACCGGAGTTTGAAGAGGAGGGAGAGTATGAGGATGATTATGGTGATGGTGAAAGTTTGGATGTGCCTATTGACCCGGACATCTCCCCAGACAGACCTTCAAGTGTTTCTCCTCCTAGGCTTTCTGAGTCCCTTTCACACTACATGATTTACAGAAAGGTGTCTGACACCCTCCAGCTTCCTGTGGAGGAGGCAGTAGAGGATCAGGAAGAGCCTGACTATGTAGAGATGATGGACATCCCAGAGTCCAGGAGACTGTCTATTCCCCTCCACAAATCTTTTGGGAAACAGACACGAAAAATTCTTAAGTCTCCCAATTCTATACCTCCTGTGGACAGAAGAATGGACAAGAGGTATACTCTTTCAGGCTCAGATACGGAGTTCCTTTTTCAGCAATGCAGCCATGTTGGGGTTGTGCAGGCTGCTGCCTGTGATAAGGCAAACATTCCCTTGGCATCACACCCCCCAGACAAGGACTCCAGGAAGATTGATGCCATGACAAAGAAGCTGTACATGGCAGCATATTTGGGACTCAGGCAGGCTAATTATATGGCCTATGCAGCCAGGTACCAGAAGTCCAGGTGGGACACTGTATTGGCACTGGCTAAACAGGCTCCTACCCAGCTTGCCAAGGAGCTAGAGCAGGTGGCTGCAGATGGGATTGAGGTATCGAAAGTTCAGTTTCATGCTTCTGTAGACTCCAATGACGTATCATCGAGAGTCATGGCTACATATGTGGCTCTTCAGAGAATGGCTTGGCTTAGATGTACTAGCCTCTCACAGGATACCCAGGCTAAGGCCATGGATTTTCCTGTAGTGGGTAATTCTCTGTTTGGGGAGGAGACAGAGAATTACATGAAGAAAATGGATGAATACAGGACCACTTACAGGAGTGCTCAGGCCAAAGAAAGGCAAGCAACTCCTCAAAGACAGCAGTCTAGGGGCAGGGGCAAGCCTTTCCAAAGGCCTTTTTACCAAGCACTGGCTTCTTCTTCTTCTTTTAGCAGAGGGGGTTCTTTAGAGGGAGGCAGAAGGGGGATGAGCAGGCCTGCATCCACCCTTCAGCCCAAAGCCCCTGCAAGCAGACACCCTGATGGGTCTGCCTGGTCGATCTCCTATACCAGTAGGGGCAGGCTGGCTTACTTTGTCCAGGACTGGATGTCTCTTACATCAGACAAGTGGGTCCTGGAAGTAGTAAGCCAGGGTCTGGTTCTCAGCTTCAAAAAATTTCCCAAGCTGAGAGCCAGATCTTTTCCATCTGCAAATCTCTCAGAGACCCTTGCCCTAGAGGCAGAGGTTTCATCTCTCCTAGCTCTCAGAGCTATAGAGAGAGTTCCTACCCTACACTGGGGCAAAGGATTGTACTCCAGGTACTTCCTAACCCCCAAAAAGACAGGAGAACGGTGACCCATCCTGGACCTAAGATATCTGAACAAACATCTTTTAAAGACAAAGTTCAAAATGGTAACTCTGGGAATTATCCTTCCCTCTCTAAGGCCAGGGGACTGGCTAGCCTCCCTGGACCTCAAAGATGCCTACTTTCACATTCCCATCAGGCGCTCCCACAGAAAGTACCTCAGGTTCAAGTTGCCCTCAGGCCACTGTCAGTTCAGAGCAATGCCCTTTGGCCTAACATCAGCCCCAAGGGTCTTCACAAAGTGCCTGGCAGTAGTTGTTGCCTTCTGAAGAAGACAAAAGATTTCCATTTTCCCATACTTGGACGACTGGCTCATAGTAGGTCGGTCTCCAGACCAAGTCAAGTCACACCTGCAAGTGACCCAGCAAGTGCTCACTTCTTTAGGATTCCTTCTCAACCTATCAAAGTCAGTTCTTGAACCAGTGCTGCTCCTCACCTTCATAGGTGCAGAACTGGATATAATAAAAGCAAGAGCCTTCCTTCCCCTGGAAAGGGCAAGGACCCTCATGGAATTGGCTTCTTCATTCAGCCTTCAGGTGTCTCGACCAGCAAGGCATTTCCTTCAGCTACTGAGCCACATGGCAGCTTCCACAGCAGTGGTTCAGGGTGCAAGATTCCAAATGAGGGACATTCAGTTCCACTTAAGAGCTTTTTGGTTCCAAAAAAAGGATTCCCTTACCAAACTAATTCCAGTGACTTGAACTCTGATCCAAGCCCTGCAATGGTGGCAGGATCAGGACAGTTTGAGGCAAGGGGTTCCATTTGTCACTCAGTCTCATTCAGTGGTCCTCACCACAGATGCTTCCCTGCTGGTCTGGGGAGCCCTTTTGGGGGAACTTACCACCCAGGGACTGTGGTCACCTCAGGAATCTCTGCTTCACATCAGTCTCTTGGAACTCAGAGCAGTGTTTCTGGCACTGCAGGCTTTTTCCAAATCTGTACAGAACAAGGTGGTTCAGGTCAGAACAGACAACACCACCACCATGTGGTACATCAACAAGCAAGGAGGCACTCGGTCTACGGCCTCGTGCACAGAAGCAATGAAGTTGTGGTCATACATGTGATATGTCCAACTTGCTTAAGAGGGAGATTTGAGTCAAATTAGTAGGGAGATTGGCCTACTAGTAGGGAGGTGCCATAACATCATGAGGTTGTCCTTAAATGGAGTCAAAAAATAAGAATACAAGCATTTAGTATATTTAATTTTATCAAGAATAAGCACTAAAAAGAATCAACAACTAGTTGTACAATGTTATCACTTATATTTTGCATCACTAATTTACTTTTTATGTGTTTTTAGCTGCCGAAAACAAACATGAATGGATATTTTGGACATAATTTTACTTAAGCAGGAGATTTTGTTTCCCAAGAGGGAGAGAGGGAGTTCAGTCAAAAAAACAGGAGACTCCTGCACAAAGAGGGAGATATCACATGTATGGTTGTGGTCCCTGGCCTATTCCCTGCAAACCTCTCTGATAGCAGTTCACCTCCCAGGGAAGGACAATGTCCTAGCAGATGCACTGAGCAGAATATCCCAGGGCCATCACGAATGGGCCCTAGATCCCCTGGTGTTGAAAGTGATTTTCTCAAGATGGGGCACTCCAGAGATAGATCTTTTTGCAGCCCCAGACAATCACCAACTTCCTCTCTTTTTTTGCAGACCCCCAGTCTTGGGCTCAGTCCCCCTGGATGCTTTGATTCTGAACTGGGAAGGGAAATTTCTGTATGCTTTTCCCCCCTTCCCTCTCCTGTTCAGAGTGTTAGCCAAGAAAAGGTCACAACCATGCAAAGTGATTCTGATTGCTCCATACTGGGCCAGGTAGCCATGGTATCCCGTGTTGCTGTCCCTAACAGTCCATCTTCCCCTATCTCTTCCCAGGAATTACAACCTGTTAACATCCTCTCAGGGGAGGATTTGGTACCCGAATCTTCAGTCTCTCAATCTCAAGGCTTGGCTCTTGAAGAGTTAGAGTTTGCAGATCTGCATCTTTCCCAAGGGGTTCTGGATATCCTTAAGGCTCGAAAGCCTTCCACCAGAAAGACTTACAACTCCAAATGGAAAAGATTCAGCATTTGGTGTTCTAAGAAGAATATTTCTCCAGACTCTGCTGAATTGCCTACGGTTCTGGATTATATGGTCCATCTTAATGGCCTAGGTCTCAGACCAGCTACTCTCAATGTACACTTGGCAGCTGTTTCTGCTTTCCTGTCTGTAGGCAAGTCTTCCTCTCTGTCATCCCATCCTGTATTCTATAAGTTTTTTCAAGGGATTGCTTCACACCAATCCCCCCTTTAGGGATCCTGCTCCTGCTTGGAGTCTTAATATTTGCATTGCTCAGCTTATTCAACCCCCTTTTGAGCCTTTGTCCTCAGCAGAGCTTAAGTACTTGACTTGGAACACTGTGTTTTGGGTAGCCATTACTTCTGCCAGACATATCAGTGAATTGCAAGCCCTGTCAGTGGAATCTGATTTCATCTCTTTTCACAGAGATAAAGTGGTCCTTAGAACTAACAGAAAGTTCTTGCCTAAAGTGGTTTCAGATTTCCACCTCAACCATTCTATATCTCTCCCTGTTTTCTTCACTGATCATTCTTCCTCGGGAGAGAGGAGGCTGCACAGTTTAGATGTTAAAAGAGCCCTTAGCTACTACATAGAGCGGACCAAGGGTCACAGGTTTGAATCCCTTTTGTTCCTCACTTATGGAGAAGTTGGGAAGGGCAAACCTGCCACTAAGAGATCTATTGCCAGGTGGATTGTTTCTTGTATTCAATTCTGCTATGAAAAACTGGGTAGAACTCCACCCTCAGGCCTGAGGGCTCATTCCACAAGAGGTACAGCTGCTTCCCTGGCTGCTGCCAGGGATATCCCTCTCTTAGAAATTTGTCAATTAGCCACCTGGAAAACAGTCTACATTTTCACCAAGCATTACTCTCTGGATATCCAGGCTAGGAGTGGTGCTCGGTTTGGCACAGCAGTACTTCAGAGCCTGTTTCCAAAGTAGGTTCTGTCCCTCCTCCATGGAGGTACTGCTTGGTAGTCTGCAATTGTCAGAATACAGCAAGACTTCATGTTGTTTGAAGAAAAATTACTCACCTTAGTAATTATGTTTCTTCTAGTGAGTCTTTCTGTATTCTGACCCCCGCCTTCCCTCTCAGAACCTAGTTTTGGGATGTGGAGTGCGCGGGAGCAGTGTTGTGGCACCCTAGGGGTGCCCCTTTTACACCCTCTATTTTTCTTTGGGTGGAATGTTGTTTCATTTGATGGGTTTTTTTTGGTTTTGAGGTTCCTGACTTGAGTCTTCCTTTGAGAACCAAAAACATTATATTTTTGCCAGTTGGCTAGTAAAAATTTTAGTTTCCACACAGAACACCTAGTGAGTTTTTGTTCGTAAAGATCTGACAGTTGCAGTTCGAATAACAACAGGCAGAGGCTTCAACCGAGCTCGAGATGAACATTCTATGCCATGCATAGAAAAGTTAACCCTAAGTTCTCCGGGGCAGTTGAAAGGCAGGACTTAACTGCAATAGTCAGAATACAGCAAGACTCCACTAGAAGAAACATAATTACTAAGCTGAATAATTTTTTCTTATATCTGTTCACTTTTAACCATGTCCCAAACCGCAGTCTTGAGTTTACGTTGATTTAATAGCAAGTTATTGTCAGTAATCCACTCCTGTAATTGCCCAAAGTCATTGCCCAGATTACAGTTAATATCTTAGGTGTTCCCTGTGCATCTGTATATGCAGCATCATTTGCATAGAGTAAAACTTAGGTGTTACCACGGATGCAGGGCAAAGTGTCAATAAACAAGGTAAGCAGTAAAGACCCAGAATAGACCCTGTGGAACACCATCTTGTACCTTTTAGGACACAATAAAGCCCATTTAATTTTGCCATGTGATAATGAAAATTTAAATAATCTGAAAATTATGATGAAAACAAGTTATCCAGTCTATGGTCCCTCAGTTATTTCCTTATCATTCTGTCCTGGATTGTCCACCATGTCAAAGGCCTAGGACAAGTACATGAACACAGCCCCAGTAATTAAGCCAGCATAAATACCACAGGATACATATTGTATAACTGTTTAAAGTCACACCCTTTATATTTAGTGGAACTTGGTGATGGTCCCTAATTCACGCTGGAGAATTTTCACACCCTTTGCATTGATTGACAGCTGATTGCTGTTATTCCATTTAAACCGAGGCTTCCTCACTGCACCTGCTTGCTGCCAAAATTACAGAAATTACAGAAATTGTTAATTTTTGTACAGCTGTCCAAGATATCTCCACTTGGCTGGTTACAGGGAATTTCAATTAAATGGCCGCTGGAGTACACACTTGATGTTGACAACTTGAACGCGGGTGATTTCGCTGATTGTTCAGGTTATGAGCTTTTAGTTGTTGGTGTGGTGGTCTGGGAGCTATCAACTTCCTCCCCCACTTCAAACAAAAAAATATGTCCCTGCACCTATGTGACCTGTACTCCCAAACTAAGATTCGAACTTGGGAAATATGCCAGCGACCATGGTGTTATGGCTGTGGTTTGTTACTATTCAGCAAAGTACACTGACACAATAAATGAAAATAAGTTCCATTCCTAAATTTAAAACAAACTCCCTACACCGGTGACACACTACTCCTGATCCTTCTAATGTGTCACCAAAACTGCATAAAAAGCCATAGGGTTGACCAACACTTCATATTGCGGAACGTGGAAAAAAAGCTACAAAAAAATGGTCAAAGTTTGCACTCTGAGGATGCCGTTGTCAGTGCCCCAGTTGCACAGGCAATAGCCATGTGGATTGTAAAAGCCAACTTGCCCCAACTGCTGTATGAGAATAATAGTAATTTACATCTAAACACCAAGTGGGCATGGACTTTCCTAAGCCAAATTGCTTTCAGCTATAGGAAAGGAACCAAAGTTGCCTTTAAAGCCCCTGCTGATTTCACATCACTTAAAGCTAGTTTTCTGTCCCGTATCCAAAACACTGTTGCTCAAGAACTGATCACTCCTGAGCATGTCATTAACCTGGATTCAATGGTGGTTAATATGATCCCTGTGGCAGAGTGGACCATGGAGGCAACAGGTTCAAAACAGGTGCCAGTCATTGGGTTTAGTGACAGGCAGCAGGTGTAGTTGGTTTTAACATGGACTCTAGCTGGTGATTTCCTCCCACCACAAGTTATCTACAAGGATAAGACACCTACCTGCCACCCTACCCATAAATTCCTCGATGACTGGGCAATAACACAGTCCCCCAACCACTGGGAAAATGAAAACAGCATGATAGAATTCATAGACAGAATTCTTGTACCTTATTTCAGTTTTACAAAACTGAGACTGGGGCTGCCAAGTGAGCAAAAAGCAGTGCTAATAATGTATTTGTTAGACGGCATACTACTATCAGTGTAAGAGAACATCTTAAAACGTGCAGCATTTTACCTGTTTACATCCCAGCCTCTTGTCCTGACTTGCTGCAACTGCTCAACCTAGCGGTTAATAAACTGTTAAAAGATGTGCTGAAGGCAACATCTTTTGCACGGTACACTGGTGCTGTCTCCTCCCAGCTTGAAAGTGGCACTGCTGAGACTGTTGTAAAGGCGGATCTAAAAATGAGCATCTTAAAGAATGCCATGCACAGTGGCTTGAAGGGACTTTCAGTGAACTTTGCCACAGACATGTAGATGTCATCTGAGGGTTCACAGAGGATGGGATCCTGCCAGCTCTTGAAACCTGCCTGAACATGGTGAATATAGTAACAGAAGCACCAAGTTAACCAGATAAACCACCCAAAAATGAAATTACATTTTTTATTTGTAGTTTTGCAAGACAGTGGCAGAGGACGAGGATGATGAGGATGACAGCAGACCTGATGGCAGACCTGAATATGAGCTAAACGCCATGTGTAGGGGAATGTCCTTGAATGCGTTCAGAACCTGATTTTATTTTAAACTGCACTCTAGTGCTTTTAATGCCTGCACTAAATAAAGCTATTGCACTGGGTGTTGTGTGAATCTGGGGAGTAATCAGGGGTAAATCAGATGATCAGAATGCGATTGGAACAGTGATTCAGTGATTTGGTTAATGAAACAAATACTGAAGCAATAGAAACATAGAAACTGACAGCAGATGAGGACCTCTTGGCCCGCCTAGTCTGCCTGTTTTTCCTACCTACTGTAATACCGCTGACCCTACTTGACCTCCGGTATGGCCTTCCCTTCCCTAACCATTAAGGTTCCCTTTTGCCTATCCCGTGCTTTCTTGAATCCTGTTATAGTTTTTCCTCCCCACCACCTCCACTGGGAGGTTGTTTCAGGCATCCACTACACTTTCTGTGATGAAGTACTTCCTCAGTTTCCCCTGAGTCTTCCCCCCTCCAGCTTCATAGCATGTCCCCTGTTTCTGAGCTGCTTTTTTTCTGAAAAATACTCCCCTCCTATACCTTATTTATACCCGTGAGGTATTTGAAAGTCTCTATTATATCCCCTTTTTCCTTTTTTCCTCCAGGGTGTACATGTTGAAGTCCTTTAGTCTCTCCTTGTAGGGTCTCTGGTGCAGGCACTGCACCATTTTAGTTGCCTTCCCCTAGACTGATTCTGCCATGTCTATGCCCTTCCGGAGATGTGGTCTCCAGAACTGGACACAGTACTCTGGATGAGGTCTTACCAATGATCTGTACAGTGGCATCACTACCTCCCTCTTTCTACTGGCAATACCCCTCCCTATGCATCCTAGCATCCACTGGCCTTTCCCACTGCCTTATCACACTGTTTGAGCACCTTTAGGTCATCAGATGTGATTACCCCCAGGTCTCTTTCCTGTCTGGTGATCATCAGTACTACTCCCCCATCATGTACTCTGCCCCTGGGTTTCTGTGCCCCAAGTGCATGATTTTACAATTCTTCATATTGAAACTTAGTTGCCATATTCTTGACTATTCTTTGAACTTTCTTAGATCCCTATTCATTTTTTCCACCACCACCCCAGAGTGTCTACCCTATTGCAGATTCTAGTGTCATCTACAATAAGGCATATCTTCCCTTCAAGCCCCTCTGCAATGCTGCTTATAAAGACATTAAAGAGGACCGGTCCCAGTACTGATCCTTTACCACAGTAATACTGTAAAGTGTGTTTATGGCCTATGGTGGTGTGTATGTGTTGACACCAATTGCCGGGTAGCACACTGTAACATCTGTACCTTAAACCTGCATATTTTGCTATCCATTTATCTTAGTGTTGTTTTGGCAGGCGCAACAATCACAAAAATAAAAGGGTAGCAAAATATTTTAGTTATACAGTAATTTGTGAACCTAACAAAGACCATCGCAGTGTCATGATCTTTCCTGAGAACTTGCTGTGCATCAGTTAACAGACCATGCATTTCATTGTAGGAATGTAATTGATTTTATAGCATCCTTGACTGTATTTTAGCTGGGGTGGAGAGGAATAATTTTGGCCATTTTTGACCTGATTACTAGACCCGCCCTTATGTGCATAACAACCATAGCCAGCTTCCGTTTTACTTGCACCGTTCCAGTAACAAGGGAAAGTATGAAAAACCTAGCCACTGAAACTGTTATAACCAGGGCTGCCAGCCTGTTTAGCATGGTCTCTAGTCTATCAAAACTAGCCAGTTGCCACAGTTTTACATTCTTTAATTCAACAAATACTGTACCTCCTTTTTAGTTACTATCTTTAGATGAAAACCAGGGTAGTCTTTGTTAAAGTTTCTACAATTTGTGCAAGCTTAACGGTAATTATGACCTAAGAGAGGCCTTTTATAAGCACTTAAATTGGTGAAAGAATTATTAACTATATTAGTCTCTGTAGGAAGTGAGATGGACAAGAGTCCTTATTCAGAGGAGAGGGTCCTAAAGGAACTCTCTAATCTAAAGGTGGATAAAGCAATAGGACCAGATGGGTGCATCTTAGGGTACTGAGGGAGCTCAGGGAGTTACTTGCTGCACCTTTGACAGTACTTTTCAACTGCTCTCTCGAAATAGGTGTGGTTCCGGAGGACTGAAGGAGGACAGATATAGTCCCACTCCATAAAAATGGTAGTAGGGAAGATGCTGGCAATTA